>OY740773.1:30303014-31038014 GCA_963513935.1 Aphrophora alni
ATTGGTGTCTTTTGTTCATATGTTTTAAGTTTCGTGCAATCAACTAACACGAAACTAGTATATATATATATATATATATATATATATATATATATATATATATATATATATATATATATAATCGTATTTTTATATAAAAAATTTGAAAATTAATGTCCTGTATTTGAAACTTAGTTCAATTTAAAAACTCTTTTTATATATTAATATGTTATATATTGATGTAAAATAGGTTCTTAAATATGCGTTCATATAAAAGAAAAATAATAAAAATACACTCGTTCAACTTCAGTGCAAGTTCATTACATGACAACCGGCCTTTATTATTACCCTTTTTCCCTACAGGATAGATTTAATTTCACAAAGGGAGTTAATAAAACAGGGGTTCTTTTTCTGCCAATAGAGTTTCTATCATGTTACACGAGATTGAATTTCATTACGAAGAGGATTTCAACTGAAAACTTTTTTATTTATTTTTTATTGTGTTGTCTTTCAGATTTAAAAAAAAATTTAACAGCTAATCTAGCTCTAACATAATGGCGCTCGTATTGATAAAAGTTTGTTTTTTGGGCAGCATTTAGAGAAAAATAATAAATAAACACTGTATTTATTAAAATTGTATAATTTATTGAGTCTTGCCGATCATAGTCAGCTGTATTTATGAAGCTGTTTAACAGAATCAGTTTGTAAATGTTGTAATTTTGGAAACTATAATTGGCATGACTCAAAAATAAAACAAAATATCCTAAAATATTGTGTTTGATTTAACATGGCGTTCTACCAATTACCATCAAACGTTAGTATAAATCGTACGGAAATGACAACGTTCCCAAAATGATTACAATATCCTCACAATACACTCCGCTGATTATCTAAATGGTGGAACAAAGCTTGAGTGCTGTTTTACCGTGACCATAAAGTGTTTGGTGTTTCGACCGTGTTTGTTTGTATGTTTGTTTTGCAGTGTTAGTCAATCGCGTGTTCCAATCGTTGTAGAGAGTTTATGATTATGGTAATTTTTTTTCTTGAAATCAGGGATAACGATGTATGTGAAGAGTTTTGTATTTCTTATTTAAACAAAAATAAGCTACTCAGAATATTACTGCACTGTCCCAAGGCTTAGAAAGAAACCAAAAATGTAAAACTGTTATGAATCCCAGGACATAAGTGGAATACAGGGAATGAGGAGGAATATGAGCTAAATCAGGATCTGAATTCCCCTACATCAGCTCAGAATCTGCGTTTGGAGTTTTTACAATTTTTTTTGTCGAATACTAGAAAAATGTTAATGATTTTCAAAATGATGATACTTTTCGAAGAATAACTTATCAAGAATAAAAAAGCACCATTCATTTTTAAATTACGTTTCTGTATTATTTCAATAATAATAATAATATTTTTAATGAAATACTAAATTAATACCTAGTTAAAAATAATAAAATTATTAATCTTATACATAAATTCACTATATGAAATATATTTAAAAAGTTTTATTTTATTACTTAGAAATACTTATACTAATGTTTTCGCATGAATTCATAAAACTCTATTTCAAAATAAGTGGGATTTAAACGTAAACCACATATCAGTACACCCTTTGTTTCCACAATATAAGGGATGTATATACCTTTCATACGTGAATGCATATTTCTGAAATCAATGCATAGGAACATCCAGCTCACTGGGTTTCAATGGATAATATGTTTGTTGTTTCGTGTGATTGTTCTTATACTTATTGTTACTGTTCTAATTTTTTCGTACAATCTTTACTGCGTAAGTATTAAGCGAGTTGAATATAAACATTTCACACATTTTTCTCCAGAAGATATTAACTGTAACATACAATAAATACAACACTCCAAGAAAGGAAGGTTTAACACTAACTCAACGATTTTTTTGAAAATTGTGACTTCGTGTATTGGTTGTAGTTTGTCAAAATATACGAACTTATAATTGTGTAAAATGAACATCATTTTGAAAGGTTTTTATTTTTGTCAATGGCTTAATACGTAATATGTTTTATGCGAAAAATCTCCGTAGCAAATATTGAGCTTCTATTTTTAATTATGAATCCGATTTTTCACCTAATTATAGATTTGCATAACAACAGACAGAAAGCTACTTTTACCTTCACAATATAAATTGCATAAACCGTACTGCTAATGTAAATACATTTATTGACACCATCTAATATTCGCTTATCAATCTTATTTTCTAATTCTTTTACTTCTAAAATATTGAATACGTTTCAAGCAGAATAAACCAACTTCATAAATCGTCTCCGTTTCAAAACAGGAACAAAATTATACATTTAAATATTACATGATAAATATTATCTGGATTTCTGTTTTCGAATTTTTCTATAATGATTTCGTGAGGTTCTTTTAAAAAGCTGAGGCGTTGAAAATTATTTTAAATTGAGTCGTATTTTTACTTTGAAATATCTTAAGTTTTTATTTGACCATATTTAAAATGTTCGCAGTTTCATTAATGGTATTGCATTTTCGTTTATTTTCATTAGTTTTCATATAAAACATCAGTTCCTCCGTATTTAAGTACATTACGTACTCGTGAAGTCGCTAAATTTATTTGTGTGACATTTGTCGTTTTATCAAAAACAAGAGATCTAACGTAAAGTTCTTGAAACATGTAGAAAAAAAGAAAAGACTCCATGAGCAAATTTTCCGTCGATTACTATACCTCTCCTATATTATAATATATAATGGGTAAACAAACTTTGAATATAAATTATTATATTAAAAAATCAGGAAAAACGTTGTGGTTAATTTTTTTTAAGAGGGGAGGGCGTTTTGAAGTGAAGGTAACTTTATGTATAACAGTTGCTCAATTGTGCTGTCACATTAGATAATTTTAATTAAATAAATTGTCTAATAGGAGAAATATATATTAATAAAGTGTAATTATATATATATATATATATAATTATATATATATATATATATATATATATATATATATATACTAACAGCTTAAATAAAATATGAAATATATATATTTTAAAACTTTTGTACTAAAATATTCTTCTTCAATTTTAGTTGTACAAAAAAAAGGAACAGTGGACTACAAAATTCAATATCGATAAACATATAATATTGAAAACTCTAAATTATCGAATTTTTATACACCTGTTTCATTCCTAAACATTAGCGTAGATTTTGTCTAAGGTTAGTGATAGAAGTGTATAAGTTTTTACAAACCTCTTGTGGTTAGGTCTATAAAGGATAAAAGAGAGAGAGAGAGCGGGAAATAAGAGGGAATTATTAATGAAATGTCGCATAAGTGTGGAATTGGTAACACTGTTCCCTGAGATTTTCATCTGATGCGAGGGCTTACAACAAGATATAGGGGCGAATTTTCATACAAGTATCTACGATATACTGTTTGTACAATTCAATAATCGTTGAATGATTTGAGTGAATTGTGACTTTCAAAACATGAAAAGTAACTTTATCGTGCCATATCTCGTTATTGATAGTTTTTTATTTGCATTTTATATGAAACACTTGTAGAATATTTCGAAATTATCTCATTTTTTGTTCGTTTTATTTTAATATCGATTTTCTAATGAATTGCTAGGTTAAAAAAAAGGATTCATTGTTGATGGTGAAAAAGAGAGAGAGAGTAAAAAGCGATAGTGGAAAATTTTCTTTAACATTGGTCAAATAATTTTCAAGTGAAAATTATTGACTTTATTAGTTATAAGTACTATGGGCATTAATTTTGTTATATAGAAAATAACTTCATAATGATTGTTTTATGAAAGTATTCGTTATGAGGCTCCCGAATCTAGATTTGTAGTTTTCGGAATGATATCCACATTGTTACAGGTCAAAATGTGTTCACTGATTTGTATCAAACTTGGTATATGTCGTAAAATTGGGGGTATATTGGATGTTTTGTTCAATAAATTAAATGAATATTTAAAATACATTTAACATTTTGAAAAATCTACTAAACGACTATTTTTATTAAAAATTTAAATTTGTCTATTTTGACTACATATTTCATAGACGTAGCCAATAACTTATCAAAAACACCGTTTTGGTCGCCACGTCCTTACAAATTTCGTATTCAGAGTTTTCAGGAAAGACATTATTTTTAAAAAAATGTCTGTGACGATTTTAAGAAAACTGGTTGAATGTGAAGTTTAATAACGCAAAACATTGTTACATTTTGCAAGTAAACAAATGTGCGGTCAAAAAAAAACACACACAGAAGGATAAAAAAACCTTATACATAATCATTAAAAATTAATTTGAATTAAATACGATATACCCTTATGTATTGTAATAATAGCCCAAATCAAACATTAGTTTAAATTACAAGTTAATTACTTGGTTATACATCTATAAATTATTTACATAAACGTAAGTAAACGTTCATTCACAGTCAGGTCACGGAAACCTCATGGGGAATACCAGAATGGAATTACATCGTTAAAGATGAAATAATTAGCAAAGTGTTTTCTGTTCCATCATGCGCAATGCAGTGCACTCAATACCCATAGAAGGAAGTATATTGCTGCTCCAGTGACCGTGTCTAGGATTTAACAATACAGACATTGTCTCCATCGGTGGTTTATTGTAAATAGATAGAGCTACAAAATTTCTGCTCTATTATGTGGGAAGAAGATTAATGGTTACTCGATTTGTAATAATATAAGTATTGTGAGAATTATAAGTTTATTTTGTAAAGAAATCTATTATTTTTATTGTATAGTTCAATATCCATTTCTGTTCAAAAAGTTGTACTGAAGGTTTTAGTATGCATCATATATATACATATATATATATATATATATATATATATATATTAGTTGTGCCACATACATTTATGTATTGTGTGTACGTGAGAAATTTGCATAGTTTCAAAATCAACCATGCTGGTTTGTGATCTATTTTTAATAATCTTTTACTTTATCACAAATACGTATTATAGTGAAACTTTTGTATTGGGTATTTTATTTTTTTAATATCTCCGTAATGAGATCCCCTGATTTTATTTTTAAAAAAAGGTTTGTCGTGTCTGTATTTTCAAAATATAGAAAATGTTTATAAGATTCTTTTATTCAAAATTTTTTATTTCAACCTTTAAACCAATTTAAAGTGTTTATTTTATTTATCTAATCACAACTGATAAATTTATAAAGTCTGTTACAAATACATTTTGTTTAAGTACAATATTTAATTTTTGAAATATCTCCAAAATATCGGTTTGCAAGACACCTCCAAAAATGAAAAATCAACCACCGTAAAGAGAGTATGTTAGACAGTTTCAAAATTAAAATATTAAGTTTTCATTTTACAGCTGCTTCTCTAATATTACCAGTTCTTAAAAACCTCCCTGGATTTAATCAAAATATACTAAAAGTTAATAAAAAATTATCCATTAATTTAAACTTAAGAAACCTGTATGGACCAAAGTAAACATCAATCCAAAACAATGTTTCTTACTTAACGACAGGTAAAACAAATATATTATTTTCAAAGAAAAACTCACCATTAAATATTCAACCAATAACATAACTCTGTTTACGTTCTTCTTACACGAAAAAATTCAAATAAAAACTCCAAAATGACTTAGATGTTTAATAACTATAACACTTAAGAACAGCTATTAATTATTCTTAAGAAAACTTTAATCTTAGTTTAAAAATAAATTAGATACATAAAACACGCATATTATAACAACAGATAGTCCATAACTGAGAGTTCCTTCCACAGGAAATGAGGTAATATTATGCTTTATTGATTTATAGAGTGACAACAGAGATTAGAAAGGTCAGCTTGGGTTGTCATTGAAACACAAATGGTTTTCAAGTAATGACTCTGTGGGGTCGCTATGATAGTCAAATATTAATATACGTGTCTCCACATTGTCATTGTGAACACAATGAAGAGTCAAACGAGGTCAGGCGATACTTGATTTGTCCAACAATAATTTGGCTGTAGCAATTATTTGTGTTGATGTTATTATAAAAGTATGCTAATTTAAGTGACAGTTGCTTGGGTCTAAAACCCCCTTACACTTCTTTCCTCGTAAGTATTTATGCGATAAGGTACGTCCCAGGCATACTTTTAAATATTACACATAATTTGTTTCTCCCATGAGAAATAACTTTCATTTCCAAGTCCCACTTAATTTAAAAAAAGGTTTTTGTTCTCATACATTCTGTATGAGCACACAGAAAGAACAGAATGGTGAAATGAATAATAGAGCTGTAAGAATATAACCTAAATAATAACATAATTATTTTCGTTATCTCGACATATTCCGTCTTCAGAAGTCGAAGAGACTTGGATAATCCCTCATAGATGTTTGGCTCACCACCTCGTTCTATACTAGAGCATTCTCCGTCGGAGAAACTATCTCGAGCTCAGAGAATGTTTCGTAAAGATAATCTGTCCATGTTTACTTTTCCTATCTTAAACATTTTGAATAATCGCAACTAATATATTTACACAATCACGATCATATCGTAGGGAGCATATCCTTTAATTAAGAACATGTATGAGGGAAGAAAAATTGGAATAATATTATTTTGGTCCTCTGGGTCTAAAATAATTCAATTTCTTCTTCTAAAGTAATATTTCCGAGTATTTGTTGTGTGATAATATACAGTTTATATACATTTAACATTAAAAAGAAATTTTTATCCTAATAAAGCCTCTTCTCACAACTCCAAAACAAAATAATTGCTTTCCTTCTTGCCAAAAGAGTAATGTTAGGAATTTTCTGTATAACAATTCAATCAACACGTAGTGGGTTTTACAAGGTAGAATATTTTAATATAGTTTACAGTGATTTCTTTAATTTTCTGTGCCAACTTTGATTCAAAATAATGTGTTAAAACAGCACCTACATGAAACATAGATTTTCAGGGAATATATAAACGTATACATTAACCAAACGTCGTGTTAATTTAGGTTTTCTTACAAGACAACTCGTATCCTGTAGTTGTCTTTTCTAAGCTGTTTGTTTCTTTAGTATCTATTATAATCCTTCCATTTTGACCAAATTTTTGTCAGTATTTTTTGAATCTATTTTAACATGGTATACCATTTAAGACCACACGTGTATATTATTTAGAGAGATGTTGAAAGATACATTACAATTATTATTGCAATTAGGCTTTTAAGAAAGTTTGTATACGGTCAGGGTATTGGTAATTTCCTTTATAAATTTTGCAATCCAGTTGATATTTCTCTTTGATGTTTTTTTAAAATAATATAGTGGAGGATTAGCATAAATGCCCCAACTCAAACCATCAACTGAGATATAATCTCTTAAAAGCTAGACGGTTCACTTGTCTGAACTGCAGCAAGATAAGATTAATGAATAATACTGTTACTCATAAGTTACCTATTATGAAATGTTTTGTGTTGAAGTGAATATTTATTTATGTCCAGTAAATTCAATATAATAAGTGCCAGGAAACATATCTCTTCAACAAAAGATTTTTGTATATCAATTTCGTAATTCAAAAGAGTGGTTCAAATATTTATTGGTAATAGTGTATGATATTGATTGATTCGAATGATATGATTTTTTCTTTTTAAATATAAAAAAATTTGCATCTTTGTTCACAGTGTACTGATTTCGTATTTTATATCTATTGTAAGTAAATAGTGTATGATAAACTCAAAAATTAAAAACAACTTTTAAAATCTAGAAATAGTTTTGTTATTGATCGTATCCGTAAAAATTCAAAATTCGAATCTTTGTAAAAAGAAAATGTTTGTTTATATGTACATAATTGGGAATCCCATATTTACTTAAACACTTTAAGTATATTTCTGTGCTTAAAGTCCTCATTATCGTATCTTAGAACTTTTTCTATTCTATCTCCTTCCGTTGATTTATTCAGTTACTATTTCATCCATCATGACATACGATATTTTCCCTTGAATAATATTAATATTGAGTAATATTTTCACTTGAAATATTATTGTAAATTCAATATTTGCTAGTAAAAACGTATAAGCGGAAAAATCAAATAATTAAAAATCTATAAATACATGCGTAAGGTTTGAAAAATGAGTAAAAATTAATTTCAATGTCGCATATGCGAGGTAATTAATTGGAAACTCAAAATGGCAGCAACTAAAGTCAAGTGAGAAGTCTACTCTCTGTACTGGGAAGCAACTAGGATAGCTCAGTGGTAGAGCATTGGCGCGTAAAGCCAAAGGTCCTGGGTTAGATTCCCAGTCTAGGTCGTATATTTTTCACTTGAAATATTGTAAGATCAGGTTAAATGAATCTCGGAAACAACGAGTAATTTTAATTTTATTATTTATGTTATTTGTGAAATATTTACAATCCAAATAGAGAAACGTAACCATCTCTTTCCTGTATTCGATCTTGAGTGAAAGTAGCGCTTTGTAAAATAATAAGTCCACTTGAAGAATGTATTAGAAATAGTGTAACAACAACTGCAGTGGTAAAGCTAATACAAACATAAACTTAATACACAAAAATTATAGCTTATATATAAAATTATCATTATTGCAAATAAAATTATCCAGTAAAACTAATAGCCTAATATTGTAACTGTCAGATTGACAATAAGTTGAACAAGAAGTTGAACCCAGATTTAAAAATCAAATTTAAATTGTTCACAAAAAACAAAATTCATATTCATTTTAAAATTTTAAAAATTGTAAGTGTAAATACAGTCGGTACTTTTTCATATTACATATTAGGGTAAATAATAACTCACATGTAAAACTTCACAACATATTGTGACAGCTTTTTCGCAATTAAGCATAAAATTTACAAAATTAAACTTAATTACCAATATCTATACTAATTAAGTAGGAGATGGAATGCAAAAAGGGGGACTGTGGTACTTAACAACTGGCAATTAAGTTGTATTTTGTAAATTTTAATTCCTAGTTGCCCGAAGATGCTTAATTGTGAAACAGCTGTTACAATATATGTTGATTGGTGACATTTTGAATGTGAGTTATTATTGACGTTTAAAAATATTCTTTAAAGATCTAAAAACAATAAAAAGAAGGAATTCATAAATAAATCGGGTTACCTTAAGTAAACACTGATATTTCGGCATTTTGTTTTACAATTTTAAACTACAATCACAATCATATAATTAAATTTAAAATTGCTTAATACGTTTTAAAATGTTGCTTATATATTTCTTTAAAAATATTTGTGTGTGAATAATTCACTTTATTTAATTTATAGATTGCCCTTGTTGTAACATATAGTACAACTTTAGGTTGTCGTTGTAACATTATTTATATTGCTCGAGGTTTTCTAAATAATAATCGGTTCATGTGTTCTAATTATTCTTATAATTTGTTTTCCTGTTTCATATATCATTCACATATATTTGAATCTAATTGTGATAATTACAAATATAATACGCAATATCTTCGATATTCCTCGGTTTTCCGATAAGAATTGGAATTGTCGATGTCTCAACCTGGTGTATACGTTCTGGGCAACCAACAAGAAAACAAAATTATTTTTAGTCTTCGTGGTTTTCTGTAAACCAAAATATATTGGAAAATATTCGCATGGTCACCGGTAACATTACATCTCATACACCTAGGTTGCACTAGAAGAAGTTTTACTGATAGATATGTAGTGGTTAATAATTTCGAACAATCATTGAACAATTTAATTGATTAATAAATGTTTTTTGTATTCATTAATACAGAAGAAATATGTGTGCCCTGAATTTATTTATTTACTTATTTATTGTTTTCACTGCTAAATTTAATAATTCTAAAAAGTAAAAACATATTCAAATAAAAGAAAACCTTTTAAAAACGCTATTTAAGTATATCAGAATACAGACAGTTGAAACCAGACAGCCTCATGTAAAATATCTTATTTCTGTGTCACCATGATTTATAATCAAAAAACCTCTGATAAGAATCACGAACAAAACGCCTCGTTTAGGATTTTAAAATATTCATTTTTATTATAGTTTTAAATTTAATTTTCAAAATGTCTTTTTCCAATTGACTTTTCAAAATATAATTATTTCACAACATCCCACAATCTATTAATTTCCTCATATTATACGCAAAGGAATATTTCAATAAATAATATTACTAAACTAAGTAATTATCGAAATGTAAAACCGTTAACACATGACATTAAAGACTTAGCGAAGGGTTGGATACTCAAAGCCCTTAAGGGATAAAGTGGGAGAGGGATAAAAGTTTAACTACAGTTTCATTGACTGTGTTAGTTGACAAGTTGAGTAACGTTAATAAGTAACAGTTTGGATGATTGCCAAGTTAACTTATTTCTTGATCTTGTCTTCCCCTTCTGTTTAACTTGTTTAGTCTTTTATACTTGTTTTATCTTGTACTGCATAAGATATTACAATCGTCTCGTAGAAAACTACTTTAGATGGTAGCTATTTATTAATTATGAATGATTATTTATTGAGTTTAAGTTATGGATTAAAACATATATTAAAATATTGTTTTACCTTTTTTAAAAATAAAATGATTATATAAATAACCAAAACATACTTTCTTGTATTATTATGGCGTGATTATGAATTTATCTTTCTTTTATTTTTTCATGTATACGAAAGAAAGTTGTGATGATGCAAGATATTGACGTTTTGTTTTGTCTTGAAGCAATCGATTTGAAGTACCTCGAAATTACAAACTTTTGTTTAAGGATAACTGTCGTATTTACTTTGTTATTCATGAGATTTGGCACAAGTGCTTTCAAAGTGTTCCGGGCATTATATCCTACGTCATAGGGTCTTTTCTTCAGCTCCAGCCACAGAGTATCAGTTAAAACTATAAGTCTCCAAAGATTACTTGTTAGATACCGGTTCTTAACCAGTGACATCGTGTAATGCCAAAGCTAAGGTAATAATCTAAAACAGTTTAAGACTAGAACTTTTAATTTTTCATTTTATGACTTCATTTTAAATAAAGTAAACAAAACAAAATTGTTAAATTTGCTTTCCGATCAGGTGGTATAATACATATTTTTTCTATAAAATAATACTAGCCTTTTTCGCCCAACATAATTATATCCCTGTTTAATTATAGCCTCAACAGAAGTTCTATCTCAAAGATATTTATAATTGTTTGTTCTCATTGGTAGCTGCCGTATTTTTTAATCTTAGTCATTCTAAGAATAATTGCATAGTTCTAGTCTTAAAGGTTTTTAAGAATTTATATTATTAACATGTTTCAGTTGGATATATTCTATAATTTGTGTATATAAGGACTAATACACGACGTTTTCAAAGTACAGATCAAATAATAAACCTAGAACATAAGAAACGTAAAAGAAACCAAAATAGCTCAGTAGCCATTATATAACAAAAAGTAAAACTAGTAACCCAAGAAAGGAATTATGAACTAAAGCTAGGATTGATAAGTTGAAATAAAGTAAAATGTTAAATAATTATTAGAAATTATAGGTGACTTGGATACCGCTAACATCCAAATGAAATTAACATTAATTATTGTGGTGGTGAGTAAAAACATAAGATACAAATGCACACTAAAATAAATTACTGATAGTAGTTTTGGTGACAAGAGAATAATTTAACTAACAGTAGGGGACCCCATTTTCTATTAGTTTAGTCCAACAACTAGTCACAACTCCCACTGCAGCTATAAGCAACAAAGTTTTAGCGTAAAATTATCCAAATTTAAATTTTACAAACATACATAGTTTGGAATAGATTGGATATACATTTATAGTGTAAAATGTCCCATTAAAAAACAAAATCAATAGTATTGCAATAACACTTAACGTATGAGATAAATAAACAAAACGGATTAGTATAAACATAATGTGTGTTAAATAAGAAGATAGATAATATTTCCTATGAAAAAATGCATTTCGTAAATAATTCTTATAATATTGATCGAAAAGTTATATAAACTTGATGTAATAACTTCGACACAGGTGGCAGCAGGTATTACTTACAAGAACTAATCTCAGTAAACCTTGGTGACAGATAGCAAATTATCTCCTCTGAAAATCTGTTCCCAATGCATCCGATGTATTACTTTAGTCAGGTAAACCTCGTTTTACACCATTTACCGTCTAAGATGTTATTTAACTTTGTTAGCGTCATCTTCTGTGTAACACAGCTGGGATAACTTTTAATACCACTGGATTTACATTTACAATTTATTGTTAGCAAACTTCTAATGTGGAATGTTTAGTATTTGTCGTAATCTTCCTTTTGAACACGATGTTATCTGAGTACATGAAATATCTACTGATCTAGTATTAAGTCTCTGAATGTATAGACGGAATAAATTAAGTCTAAAATGATACCAGTAATCAAAAAAAAAACGTAAGATAAAAAATTCAAATTAGATATATAATATTACAGTGCAGAATATTTTACTTTCAGCACTATTAAATTTATCCTATTATTATGAAACCGCAATCTTCAAAATACAATAAAAAAATTAAATGGTTAATATTTATTGGCCATGCAATGTACAACCCCAATAAAAAAAATATAGACCTCAAATGCTTCTGTGTAAACGCCTAACCTACTTTCGTTTCTTTTATCCGTTTAAATAAGAATAAACCTTTTACAAAAGTCTGTTACGAAGTTGTAACTTTAGGAATTAAATGCAGCTAAGCAGTAATTTGTGTACCTAGTTTATATATAATATAATATATAATATATGTGTGTGTGTTAATATATATATATATATATATATATACCAGGTGTTCAAAAAGTCTGGAAACCCCTTAATAATAATTTTATTAATAAACGCAGAACAATAAAACTCTAGGATTACGTCCTCACTGTAGTTACTGACTTTTTGCTCATTTTAACTGTCATTTTTCGCTTTGGGGGGACGTCCTGTGGAGGAAGTCTAAAAAATCTTAAATGTAAGCATAGGTCAAATTATAATTCATTTTAAAGGTCTTTGTTAGAGGATCACATTGCAGCAATCCCGACTGAAAAAAGGACCATTCAAAAATCGTCCATTGACGCATTGAATGAAACAATAAGTTTGCATTGGGTATAATTTTAACTATAGTAGTAATTGTCTATAGTTATTGATGTATTGTGTGAATATTTGGGAATTGTGGGATCGGAGGAGATTGGTGTTTGAAAAAAAAAAAAAAAAAAAAAAAAAAAAAAAAAAAAAAAAAAAAACCTGATGATGAATGCTACTCATTCTTACCAATTGTGTTGCTGGCTGACACATGTGAACTAAGGACCTTATTATAAATAGAAACAGGGTAGAGTTTTACCAGTTACATTTATCTTCATATTTTGTTAAATTTCCTTAGTATTTTAGTTGGATGATGTTACAGATTGTAGTTTTAATTCTAGAATATTGTACACTTCTTTATCAGAAGAGGAAACAACTAAAATCCGTCATTTTAACTCTACTTTCTAATCCCTTAATGTGTTAAAAGTCTTTTATCCAAAACTGTCAACGGCTGTTATCTTAAGGATGAAAACAGATAAATAAAACGGTCTTAAATATTCGTTTTACAATTAATAGACAGTGGAAAACAATGTATCACATGAACCTCTTCATGTTTTAAATTTAGTTTCAAAACGGCCGCTAAAAATTTAAAAATCGAAGAAGTTAAAGCTCTACTAAACGAATACCAAATTACAGGTTGTAATTTTTAATGTTCCCTCAATTTGGTTGGATTCCACTGATTTCAGTTACGTGATGTATTTTAAATATATTTTACTAAATATAGATAAAAACTGTGTAAAAACAAAACATTCTTTAAATATAATAAATTGTCTTAACATTTCGATGATAAACTTCTTCAGGTGTAGATTTATATCAATAAGGAAAGGTGATTACAGTCGTTAATGATTCATGACATCCTATATGATTATTCATATTAAAAATGGATAGTAATATTGTTATGTTAGTTTCAAACAGATAGTTATTAAAAAAATGTGATCAAATTTTAAAATATAAGTTTCTGTCAATGTTTCCTATTCATTTTGGGAAGAAATTTTAAAATGTTTCGAAAAATGGGTACCCACGCACACAACATAAATTTCAAAAAGTTTAACCTCAATATGAAGATAATAGAAATGTCAAAATATCATAGAAAAAAACTAAAATCACCCTATCCATTCTCTCGCCATACTCATAAATGTGTTTTTACAGGTATGTTTCAAAATTGTAGAATCGTAATTACACTAAAGAGTTAATGTCGACTATTTTTAAACTATTTAAAACACAGCCAATGTAAAAGTTAAATTTAATATTACGGGTTATTTCGTACTAAAAATTCATATAATTTACAAAGATTATGATTATATCAATATGTACTTTCATAAAGGGATTTGTTTTAAGTATTCCTGAAAAGGGGGTAGTATCCCCCAACATCACTACCCCAAACTTTATAATTTCTAATAGCGACCTACAGCTTGTGATACCTGAAATTAAATATCATAAAAAATGTAGAATATTTGTAAGAAGAAAACTGAAATCATACTATTCGTTTGTTCGCTACACTCAAAAATATGTTTTTACAGCCATTTTATCATAATTTCAGAATCGTAAATAAAAACTGAGTAAAATTATTTATAAGCTAAGTAAAAACTCTTTAATAATTTGAAAATGTTGTGTGAGTTAAATGGTATTTTAGCGATTATTTTTTATTAAAAGTGAAAAGGTGGTTAATTTTAAGTCAATTTAATACACACGATTGTTTTAATGGTAAAATATATAGCTTGTGACCATTAATTGAAAAGCCTTGAGTTTGACAAGTAATTTGTCATATAAAATGTTTAAATCGATTGACCAGTCTTAAAACTATGACCAATAATGTGAATTCCCTTTTAATCGTATTAAGTTATCAATTTTCATCTGGACCTGACTTGAAACTTACTTGAAATAAAAAGTACATTTCCCATAAATAAATTGTTTACATTTATTTATGTGTAATTCTCACCCACTTGCAAAATTTACAATAGAAATACAAAAATGCAATACTTATTTATTTAATAGGCTTATAAAAATGTGTAATGCGTGTGCGAAAATCACACGACTTATTTTAGAGGAAGTTTTTTTATAAATTCGTAGTCTTTTAAGCGCCCTAGAGCAAACATATTTATTTCTTCGTTAAATAAACATACATAGTAGTAATTAGAATAATTTCTAGGTTTATTTCATAACCCACACATAATATATTCTACAAAAATACATCTAGCCTACCCAGGTGTCCTAAAAGTCCTACCCCGCTCTTATTATTTTTTAATAATGGGAAGAGACAGATTTGCTTTGGGGAAAGTTTAGATGACCAAAGGAGGAGTTTTTTGAAGTATCAACATTTTCAACCCTTACCCCCAAAACGGGGTAGTTTGGGGTAAGTCAATTTATAGCAACCCCTATTGAGTGATACCTCAATTTAAAGGCCTTTTAAAAATAAGAATAATGACGAAAACTAGAGGTCTCTAAGTTCATCTTATCCAACATAGCGATTAATCAAATTGTGAATGTTAACCTACAAACTCCAATTGTTTTTAATACATTACAAACTGCTCTATCTTGGTATAATGATGGTAAGGACCTTACCTTGTTTTTTTAGCCAAAATTAAGTTCTCGAAATGGCTACCATTTACTTCTTGGCAGAAATAGATTCTGGACTCAAAAGCATGTTGTACATTTCGTAACATTTCCGGTGTAATTATTAACGTAAAATTCACAATTCGATTGGTCGCTATGTTGGATAGGATAAACTTAGAGGCCTCTATTTTGCATCATTATTCTTATTTTAAAAAGGCCTTTAAAATGAAGTATCAGTAAATAGGGGTCGCTGTTTAAAATTCTTGACTTACCCCCAAACTACCTTATTTTAGAGGGATAGGGTTGAAAAAGTTGATACTTCAAAAAACTCCACCTTTGGTTATCTAAACTTTCCCCAAAGAAAATCTGTCATTTCCAATTATAAAAAAAATAATAATAAGGGGGGAGGTGTGGGACTTTTATGACACTTGGTATATATTTCCTATGTGGGATAATTGAAAGAATATAAATGCAAAGTTTGAAATAAATAGGATTTATCCTTTTGCTCCCGTAGACTACTAGATAGTTGATCGTGATTATACCGTATAAATATGGTAACGATTAGAGAAAATTTCCAAGCCGGGTAAAAGTAGGCCCGTAAAATAGCTGCTCATAATGTGAATATCCTTTGTTCAGGCCACAGCGGACTATTCGATTGCCTTACGAAGCTAATCCGAGTTCGAGAGGGTAACACCGACGTAAGGTACTAGAGCTGGGTAACCAAACTTCTATGAGAGGTTTTCTGTCTCAACAGAACTGTGGAGTCGGAATATGAGGAGGTATTATTACAAATAATGACATTATTAAGGTTTATTTTTTGTTACCGATCTATTCCCAATTTTACCAATCTGTTCTTTCTTTAATTTATACAGGAAATATGAGAACAAAAACCTTTTGTTGTTGAGGAGGGCAAAAGAAATTAAATCCTTATTAAAAAAAAAAAAAAAACTACGCAAAAATAGAAAAGTAAGGTTTATTATCTCTACCATGGTGGTTAAATCCTTGCGAGGAAATAAGGGGTATTAGATCCAAGTGAATACCACTTAGCTGAACATACGAGAAACATTTACAATTACTACTGTTAAATGTTAGATAAAGCAAATATCGCCTGACATCGTTTTGCCTTTGCATCGTGTTTAGCAATTTAATAAGGGGACACGGATGTTAATATTTGACTACCCCACAGAGCAACAGTCATTACTTGAAAACCATTTGTGTTTAAATGACGGACCTTTGAGTGTCTCTGTTGTCACTCAATTAGTCATTAAGTCATAATATTAACTAATTTTCTGTAGAAGTAACAATCATTTTTGGAATATCTGTGGTACGAATGTGTTTGTTTAATTTTTCTAACCATTTTTTAAAACTATGAATAAAGTCTCCTTAATAATAATTACTAGCTGTTTCTTAGGTTGTGATAAATGTTGACAGAACTAAGCCATTTTTTTGTCGTTTATATATTTTACTCTATCTATAAGTAAGAATGTAATTTATTTTGACGTAAATTCGATATTAAAATTGTCTATGAAAATGTTTGTTTTTATGCACGTTAAATAGAACAAGTGTTTTTTGATCTTGTGTTTGTACAGGACCCTAATGTTTAAATTAATGAACCGATCTTGATCAAATTTATATCTTTTTTTAATGTCGGATTATTCTATTTTTTTTATTTTGAAATTTGTAAGAAGTTGCTGTTAAACCAAAACTCAACATTATAATTTTGATATTGTTCAAATTACTCCTATTTTTAATTTGTTGCCTTGATTTTTTATCGAAATCTTCACGTTTTTCAAAAATGTTTAAAAAATTCAGAGAATTAAAAAAAAAGAATTTTTAAGGAGGTTATTTTTTTTTCATAAGTGAATATGTGTATCTTGCAGACCAATATTTTGGGGAAATTTCGAAAAATAGATTTATATAAAATTTTATAATTAAAGAGTGAAACAAAATATATTCGTTGCCAACTGTATTCGTTACAAAGTTGCCAGTTGTAGAGTTGTC
Source organism: Aphrophora alni (assembly GCA_963513935.1). Lineage (NCBI taxonomy): Eukaryota > Metazoa > Arthropoda > Insecta > Hemiptera > Aphrophoridae > Aphrophora > Aphrophora alni. The sequence goes on from OY740773.1 coordinate 30,320,567, forward strand.
GTTAAAGATTAGATTAAACAATTGTCAAGTTATAAAAATTATATAATATAAAAATTATAACAATGGATTCTGATGTATATTTTGGTATATCTTGAAAGTACACTGACGATAAAGACTTTTATAGACCCAAGGAACCCCAAATCAGATATATGTAGACTAAACTCAATCGATTATTTACTTATTTACCCTTCACATGCCTTTTTCTAAACTAGTATTTGTGATAAAGTGAGATAGAAAAATGAAATCAACGACCAGTGTGGTTTATTTTTGAACTATAAATTTTTTTACGTACGAAAAATACGTCTTAATGAGATTAATTCTCATAAATAAAGTAATTTTGACACTTGTATACCAAAAACAAGCTGTATTTCAAACTCCAACATAAACCTTATAGCTTTCTCTACAAAATAAACTTATAATTCTCACAATCGTTATATTATTACAAATAGAGTAACCATTAATCTTCTTCGCCCATAATAGAGCGGACAATTTGTAGGGAGCTATTTATAACAAAGCACTCCTGGACACAATGTCTGTATTGTTAAACTCTTGGATAACGCGGTCGCTGGACCAGTAATATACTTCCGTCTAACAGTACTGAGTGCACTGCATTGGGCATTACCAAACGAAAAACACTTACGTAATTGTGTATCTTAACGGCAGATAAATAAATATCTTCTTCAAACAGATAGATAGACACGAGAGTGAAATTATAAGGATTCTTAGTTTTATTTTGTCCCAAAAAAGTGTGTAATAAGTGATTTCTAAAATATACTCAAATTGAAGTAGTTTACTGTTTGTGTTAATTCCTACTACATCACTGGTTAGCGTCTCTGGTCTTACGACACTTCTCTTGACGCAGATCATGTGTAATGAAAATTAACAAATTTCATCAACACAAAATATGAAATTAGGTATTCAGCGAAGATGACTTCTATTAGTCAACAGATTTGAAAATGTTGAACACCAAATTACGTGTCAAACTAAGGCTTTTAGATAAAATGTGTCACAAGCTATATCGTCCCTTTAAAACAATTTTTAGTTAGCAGGTTATATTTATTTAAATTGACACATTGTCAGTGTTTTAAGGAGTTTAAAAAAGATGCGTCATTTTATTTTTAAGTCGTATAATTACGATTTTAGAGTTCTGAAAAAAAGTTGTAAGAACAGATTTTTGAGTGTAGCAAAGGAACAAATGGGATGTGTTTCAGTTTTATTTTACAAAATTCAACATCTTTTGTGATATTTAATTTCAAGTATCACAAGCTATAGGTTGCTATCACAAATTTTGAAGTTTGGGTTAGTGGTGTTGGATTAAGCCACAATCCTTTCCAAAATATTTTACAATACCTTCACTTTTTGAATAGTAAATATTAACAGAATGAAAATTGATCTCTGTAAATTGTATAGATTTTCAGTAGTAAATGTGGAATATATATTATATGTAAATTTTAAATGTATATTTTGAAAATGTGGAATGTTTGTGATAGAAAAATTCACAAATATCGAAATAAATGTGTCTATAATTAGTAGTTTTTGAATTATTTTTATCACCTACCACAAAATAACACCACTGGTATTACCGATACAAATCTAGGGACCATTGAAATGTGTACTGGTCACATGACGTTTGTAGTATTGAGTAGTTCACAGCTTCCTAAATATGTCGTTTTCCCAAAGCAACGAGTTTTAATTGTTGAAGAGTATTTTGCCGCTCGTTCATATGCATTTGTTGTAGACCAATTTCGTGTGAAATATCCGGATGTAACAGAGCCTAACAATTCGATAATAACCGGAATAATCACCCGTTTCCGTAAAACCGGATGAGTTGCAGACAAGAAGAGAACAGGGCGACCGTCCATTTTGACTGATAAGTGTGATGATCTTTTGCCTTCCAAAAGCTTGGTAAGTGTAAATATGATTTATTACCTTTTAGATGTGCACGACATTTCTATATATAGTAACAATAATATTAATTCAAAAGTGATAAATAAAAAAGGAAATAGTCTGATATATTTCAAAATAGCAGCCAATATTCCAATGAAAAAGAAAGTTCTTTTGTTTAACATTACAAAAAATAGAATTGTTAAAACAGCAATAATCTGTATAAATAAAAATGAAAGGCTAAGCGCAAAACTCGAGAACGGCTGGACCGTTAATTTTGAAATTTTTATGGAAGAAAGATTTGTTTTCATTTTAACTGATGATTAATCTAAAATATTGTAAACAGCTGTTTATTTTAAGATTTGTTTAAATTTTATCAGATGACTAATTTAAAATATCTTAAACAGCTGTTTTTTTTATTGTATAAGGATTTGTAAATCAAAATATTTAAGACATTGTTTGTATAAGGGTCAATACAAATTTTACATGGAGGCTATCTTCTACTCAGTAATGTTATTTCCGTGTTAAAAAAAAGATCCAAATTATTAGTTATTATAAGTTTATTTTGGACACATAGACACAGTATGCAAGATCGTAGAGGTATTTATTTATTTTTTTTTTTTGAGAAGTTGGGATATGACCACCTAGTTAAAGACTGTGAAAAACGTGTTTATTATATACCGTGCAGTGAAAAGGAGGAAGGACTGACCAAGTGAAAGTAAATATTTTCTTGCTTTTGAAAAACAATTAAACAGAAGAAGATGATAAAAGGCTGAGAATTACAAAGTCTTTTAAAATTCATTTACGAAGACGTCTAAAATAATACTGAATAATAATAATATATAATATAGAAGACCTATAGTTTAATATTACGATAGATAATGTGATATTAGTTACTGAACAGTATTAGAAGACAAAATCTGATAACAAGTATCAAGATGTTACTTGAAGAGCCGGAATGGTAGACTGTGGTATCCAAACCCGAGTTGAAAATATTATGAATCCAACAAAGAAAAGTATGGATTTTAACTTTATAGTGTCGTTTATTTAACTGCTATTTTTACCCAACGACTAGATAGATAAATTCATAAGAGAGATAATGATCTGGAAGAAATCTTGTTATCACCTGGTTGCGAAGTCTTTAAATCAGGTGACTCTAACAGTAAATGATATGAATGGGTGGAGACAAGGAATGATAGAAAATTAACTGTTTTATGTAACCTCATAACCAGAAACGAACTGGTAATACACAATAATGTTAAAAGACAACTATTAGAATAGGTAAAGAGTTCTCCATAATTGATATACCGTTACCAACTTCAGGAATAGAAAAAAGAGTGAAAAGTGATAGAAAAAGAAATCTTAAGTGAAAATCAGTACATTGTGTTTGGTTTCAGCTTCGGGAAATGGTATTATAAGGATCAGCGAAAGATTTATTAGCCTAGAAATTTCAGAAGAAACACACACTAATTGGATGAAGGACATTTTTTTAGGAAGAAACAAAACTTATATATGGTTTCAAATGCACGAGGGTGAGTATGTTGTTTGACGATCTGGTAAAACAATCTGGGAAAACTATAATTCGTGTTTATAGGTTTTAAGTTTAGAATGTTTAAACGTTGGAAGGTTCGGAAAAAACACATGTGTGCTGATCTACGCTGAAAATACTTGGGTGATAGACGATATGTGACTAGAGCGAAGGGCAAACCAACCTTACCTGTAGTTTGAAAAAGCTTAAAGTGGTACTTGAAACTATTAAGCATAGTATAATATGGTACTGCATTGAATTCTTATAAGATATAAAAAATTAGCCTTATTGCCTCGAGTAAAAATGGTTGAGGGAAAACTTCGTTTCAGAAAAAAAAATAGCAAGGTGACAAGGATAATAGGGTATCGGCATCCTACCTATCAGGGTAGTATACATAATATTCCAAGCCGGCTGGTGGTAAAATGATGATTTATAAACTATTTATGTTAAAGACCGTAGGTACTTGGTGGTGTTCCATTTTAAATCAATTAAAACAACATTTTTTTTAGTATAAACCACAATATTGTGTTTTATACTAAACAAAATTTGTTTTAATTGATGAGTTATTTTTTACTCTGGATTTTAAAACACGCATGAAAGTAGCTTAAAATTAAGAAGATATCTGGATTGGACTCCAAACGAAGTAATTATTATTGAAATATCCAAATTTACCTTTCCAAGTTTTAAATTTTTGTCTAAAGAAAGGGTGTTTCATTCGAGATTGGAAGAGGTAGAGACTAATATTGCTTCGAAGGAAGTAAGGTATTAGATTATTCATCCTTGAATCGACGACTGTGTTCCTAGATATGATGGGGCAGGTAGTTGAAGGGCTGAATATTTGAAGGGTAGAAGGATTGGTGTTGATAGCTGCATATTTATCAGAAAGTCAACATGGATTCAGAAAATGTAGGTGAACAATAGACGCAAATTATCAAGCAGTAGATAATGATGGTAGAAGCAATGAAGGAAAGGAAAGAGAAAAATGCTGTTGTATTGTATACCATTGATGTAAGAAATATTTTTTATTGTCAAGCACTATAAATTGTTGTATGCCGTTTCGGTTTTTGTTAGTGCACTAGAAAACTAAGTTATATATAAAACATGGAAACATACAGAGAAGGTTTTCAATAAAATTAGTTTCAGGATACCGTCTCTGAGAGTGTTTGTGCTGATTTCTGGTGACGGCAGAGAAAATATGTGATTCTAAGAGAGACACCAGACATGGTAGGGGAAAAACAGTACATATAAAAGGGAAATGCGACTTATTCTTCTCCAGATCAGGCAGGAGAATTGTAATTCGAGTCGACCAGAAGATGGACTTTTCACTTGATTCATGATATAAAATATTGGACCAAATGATGGAATAATAAATAAGCTAAGTTAAATATGCTGTTATTTAACTAAGGAGTTCAAAATAAAAAATACGTCAAATACCAGAAACATATGTCTGATCTATATCAGGGTGTAGAAGATAATACTATGCATACACTGTTTGTTGACCTCGCATGGAAAACTGGTAGAAGCTAAATTAGTCTAAACCTAGGCGAGGAGATTTCATTGTAGCCAGAAAAATGGTAGATCCATGAAGATAATGATTAATGTTGAGAAATATGTTACCAGAGTTCTAAAATGGGAGAAACTACCAAGGTAGAATAATTAAAAGTACAAAGTAAAAGCTTTGGGGAACGACCAGTCATCCGAAGTAATGGTCAAGGTGGGATTTCGCATGAGAGACAATATACAGTCCCAGAAGAAGTTGTGTTTAAGTGGGTTGATCAATCGTCACATAACTTGCAGTGCGTAATCTTCAAAAGGTACGTGAAGTAGCACTTTTTCACAATTCTCAACAAAAACCATACATTTATGGAGTTATCATTATAAAAACTATACCGTCCCCAAATACATTTTACATAATTAATATATCCAGCAAATGTTTTGTACCTCCTATGAACTGCCTTAGTTGTTCTTTTTCAACAGTAAGTGTATTCCATAACTAGATGCTATTTTACATAATATTTAATTTATTCTCATATTAACACTCTTAACATATTCTCATAAATAATGACCATAAATGACGGCGGTAAAAAGGGAATTTTTGATATTTTTTGCAATTATTCCTACACTATAAAAATTTGAATTGAGATTTTGTACATTACATGTTACACAAATTTACCTACATTAGTCGATGTATCATGTATACATTGTCCCATATCTATTTTGAATTGTCCTATATCTGGGATAAGCAATCGATGCCTAAGAGCAACGTTGCCTCTCAATAGACTCGCACATTAATAGTAATGTGTCCCCAAACAGTAATTATATTGTTCCCTTATTGCACAATGTGATCACTGAAACATAAGCCTGTTCACAGTTTTGTGTTACAATAGTACTACGTGAATAAAACGTGGAATTAGTTACAAAAGAATAATAATTTCTATTTTTATTAAAATACAAAATGCAACCTACACGGTGACATGATTAGCCTCCATCTTTGCATTACAAATCAGTCGGGGATTCATTCTAAGTTTGACTTGAACACTTGTTAGCTCTAATTAATTCTCCTAATTACTTCACCCTATTCAATATAATTTAAAGGCTTTCTTTCAACCATATTTAGGAATCAAAACAAACCGTGGTATGGTTGTTTTCCTTACACCACGTTTAAGACTCAGATATAACCGTGGTCTGGTTGTTGTCCTTCCACCACGTTTCAGACTAAGATATAACCGTGGTCTGGTTGTTGTCCTTCCACAACGTTTCAGACTCAGATATAACCGTGGTCTGGTTGTGTTCCTTACACCACGTTTAAGACCCAGATCTAACCGTGGTCTGGTTGTTGTCCTTCAATCATATTTCAAACTCAGAACTAACCGTGGTCTGGTTGTTGTCCTTCCACCACGTTTCAGACTCAGATATAACCATGGTCTGGTTGTGTTCCTTACACCACGTTTCAGACTAAGATATAACCGTGGTCTGGTTGTTGTCCTTCCACCACGTTTCAGACTCAGATATAACCGTGGTCTGGTTGTGTTCCTTACACCACGTTTAAGACTCAGATATAACCGTGGTCTGGTTGTAGTCCTTCAATCATATTTCAGACTCAGAACTAACCGTGGTCTGGTTATTGTCCTTACACCACTTATCCATGGTCTGGTTGTGTTCCTTACACCACGTTTCAGACTCAGATATAACCATGGTCTGGTTGTTGTCCTTCCACCACGTTTCAGACTCAGATATAACCGTGGTCTGGTTGTGTTCCTTACACCACGTTTAAGACCCAGATCTAACCGTGGTCTGGTTGTTGTCCTTCAATCATATTTCAAACTCAGAACTAACCGTGGTCTGGTTGTTGTCCTTCCACCACGTTTCAGACTCAGATATAACCATGGTCTGGTTGTGTTCCTTACACCACGTTTCAGACTAAGATATAACCGTGGTCTGGTTGTTGTCCTTCCACCACGTTTCAGACTCAGATATAACCGTGGTCTGGTTGTGTTCCTTACACCACGTTTAAGACTCAGATATAACCGTGGTATTTTTGTTGTCCTTCCACCACTTTTCAGACTCAGATATAACCGTGGTCTGGTTATTGTCCTTACACCACGTTTAAGACTCAGATCTAACCGTGGTCTGGTAGTTGTCCTTCAATCACATTTAAGACTCAGGCCTAACCGTGGTCTGGTTGTTGTCCTTCAATCACATTTAAGACTCAGACCTAACCGAGGTCTGGTTGTTGTCCTTCCACCACGTTTCAGACTCAGATATAACCATGGTCTGGTTGTGTTCCTTACACCACGTTTCAGACTCAGATATAACCATGGTCTGGTTGTTGTCCTTCCACCACGTTTCAGACTCAGATATAACCGTGGTCTGGTTGTGTTCCTTACACCACGTTTAAGACCCAGATATAACCGTGGTCTGGTTGTTGTCCTTCAATCATATTTCAAACTCAGAACTAACCGTGGTCTGGTTGTTGTCCTTCCACCACGTTTCAGACTCAGATATAACCATGGTCTGGTTGTGTTCCTTACACCACGTTAAAAGACTCAGATCTAACCGTGGTCTGGTTGTTGTCCTTCAATCATATTTCAGACTCAGAACTAACCGTGGTTTGGTTGTTTTCCTTACACCACGTTTAAGATTCAGATCTAACCGTGGTCTGGTTGTTGTCCTTCAATCATATTTCAGACTCAGAACTAACCGTGGTCTGGTTGTTGTCCTTACACCACGTTTAAGACTCAGATCTAACCGTGGTCTGGTAGTTGTCCTTCAATCACATTTAAGACTAAGGCCTAACCGTGGCCTGGTTGTTGTCCTTCAATCACATTTAAGATTCAGACCTAACCGTGGTCTTGAGGTTGTCAGTCCAACACATTTAAAGACTTAGGTCTTACTGTGGTCTGGTTGTGTCCCTCACAACATTTAGGACTCAGAGCTAACCGTGGTCTTGTGGTTGTCCCTCTACCACATTTAGGATTCAGACGTAACTGTGGTCTCGTTGTTGCCTTCCACCACGTTTCAGACTCAGACCTATCCGTGGTCTGGTTGTTGTCCTTACACCACGTTTAAGACTGATCTAACCGCGGTCTGGTTGTTGTCCTTCCATCACATTTAAGACCAGAACTAACCGTGGTCTGGTTGTTGTCCTCCACCATATTTAAGACTCAGAACTAACCGTGGTCTGGTTGTTGTCCCTCCACCACATTTACGACTCAGACGTAACTGTGGTCTCGTGGTTGTCCTTCCAACAAATTTAAGACTCAGACCTAACCGTGGTCTATGGGTTATCCCTCCACTACGTTTAGTACTCGGGTCTAACCATGTTCTGTTGATTGTCACTCTTTATACATTTTTTGCCAGTCTATATAAATTGACCTATAAAGATAATTACAAACTGTGCATTTCCATAAAACAGTTCTATTTAGAATAATTAAACATTAAATGGAACTTTGTTAACGAAACACTGAAAGACATGGAAACCCAATATAAACAACAGGTGTGATGTTCTGAGTAAAACGTCAATATTACATTAATATCATTTCAAACTTCATAAGTTGCAGTTTAGAAACAACCAAATAGAACAATTCCTTCCATTGTATTTTCAATTATAAGTTTATACTATAAACTGCTGTGAAATAGAAGTCTCCTGCTTTTATAAACCAATGTGCAAAGTTTGTTTGTCAGATTTCACAAAGTAATTTAAAGGGTGAATGATGCAGCAGCGTTTAAAGCATTTAACAAATTAAAACCTTTCAAACCTTCACAAAAATGTAAATTGCTTTTAAACTTTAATAGCACTAATAGTGTTCATTATTTTTATAGCAACATTATTTAAAATTGTACTATTTTATAAATCTAAGAAAAAAAACAAAATAAAAAAACAAAACAAATGCCATGTTGTAATGATTCAAACTACTAATTGTTTTCATTTAAGGCGTATTAATCACATTAATTTGTCTTTTGGATAAATCTGCTGAAAATTATTGAGAAAAAACCATTACAGCAATTGTTGGTTGAAATCTAAATCTAAAAAATACAGAGATTTTGTAATTTTTCTTGATATAAAACTTGATTTAAAAAAATATCTTTTAAGTTTTATTCAATTGTAGTAATACTCAATACAAACACAAAAATAATCAATAGCTGCATTATATCTTAAACAGAGAACAACAATTAGCACATTAAAGACAATGTATTAGAACTTACGGATATAGTCACTTGTGTTGTTATTTTAGAAGAAGGTAAACAAATATTCTAAGTTCATTCACTAGACACCAGAACATAAACAATCATTACGACTGTGTACTACACGTTAGGTAATTTCTTGTATTCCAAACTTATAATGGATCACAAACGACTATGGAGTAAATAAGTTCCCGGTGGAGAGGAAAACAGATCATTACATAAACGGAGAGATTGGATCAAGGTGGAGCACTCTGCCCGATGGAAAACGGTGACAGAAATATGTGGGTAATTTCTTGGATTTGAATCTTTTAAGACATCACAAATGACTATGTAGTACTAAATTCCTGATGGAGAGGAAACCAATTCAGTAGATCGACGGAGAGATAGGAACAAGTTTGAGACCCTCTCAAATGAAAATGGTTGACAGGGTCATGTAAAGAATTAAACTGTTTAGTGAATATGCCCGCTACTGATAATCACGACAAAGGATCACGAAAACTCAATATTGATAAGGTGACAAACTTCATGGGTATAGAAACTTTATAAAACCTTGCAATATTAAATTTAATAATCTGTCCTAACCATTCGAATAACTCAAATGTACCTTTAGAATGTTTTATTGATAAGATCACTTAATTTTATAGGGTTATGAATATCACTGTATTGATAGTAATAAATGTGAACATGTATTAGAACCAACGATTTGTTTAACGAGATAGACTAAAAATTAAAATTGTAAAGTTGGTAGGTTTATCAAAATCATGGATTTTAAGAGACTTTTATTAGCACTGAGACATTGCTTGCTTTGCTAATTTATTCTCATTTTATTTAAACCCTAATTCGGTAATTTTTATTCCTAACAGTTGAATTATGCGAATTTGGTATTGGATAAGAAAAGATGAAATAATAACGTTAAATTTTGACATTTGGTTAGTGAATTAATTACAAAATTTAAAAAGAGGATAAATAAAATGTATGTCTCTCTTTCTGATGTAGAATATGTATCATAAATCGAATCGAACAAACGGTTTTAAAAATTATAAGTCAAAGAATTATGAATTATGTGTGTATCTAATGACTTCATTTCTAAGACTCTATAGGAGTATTATTTTGTGTTAGGAAATTTTAAAGATATTTAAACATACTTAACTCCTTCGTTAACTCACAAGTAATGCCAAAATATATAATTTGTATTTTAAATTAAAATTTCAATTTAAAATAGTGCATAAATATTAATCAACTTTGTTTAATTTGGTTAAAATTATAATTAATTTTTCATGGGTGCAAGGTAGTTCAAACGTTGTTAGTGTTAGGGGAGTAATGTAAACAAAACGAGTTTCACCTTGATTAAAGTAAAATATTTTTAAAGACTTTTTAGATTCAACTACATAAAAAACATAAGTATAGAGAACGATATATCTTTCGACCTTAGATTATGGGAGGTAATGAAAAAAGGAAATTGAATTTCGTTCGCAATTACCATACTTAATCTGTACTGAGTAAGTCCGATTAGTTGCATCTTATTGCTAATAATTTGTAAAATGTTGAAACATTATGAGCATACAAACGTGCAGATTTTTTCTCTCTGATATTCAAGCAACGACCGTTGAGCTTTCAACGCGAAGCCTTTGATACATTGTCAGTCCATCCCTTCTCTCTGTAGGTGACAAATTTTCTAACTTGATGCAATAAATTTGACATTTTCACTGACTTGAGACGTTCTCTTTCTCCACAAACAGTACATTTGGATAACTTTATTAAGTAATGTTTAGAACATTGATTATATTAATACCATATATATTTCTTCATTGAAACTCCTCTGGAATTAAAACTGATCCTATTATTCGAATACAGTTCCCATTCTATATGAGTGTGTAATACAATCACTTGTGATGACATATTATTCAATAAAAGTCTAAAGAAAATGTAACTTTCTCTTTAAAAATTACACATTTTACGTTCTAACCCATACTTATTTGGAATGTGTGTTTTGAGGTAACTTGAATCCATTTTTTAAATTTTTATATAATTACGCCTGTCTGTCTAACGTTACAAGCATAGGTGGTGTAAGAGTTATTTTAGTGATTTCTCGGGATTATATTTTATATATGCTGTGGTAGTTTCATAAAAAAAGAGACACAAAATCACGCAATAGAATATGTCAAGTTTGCTGGCATTTTTTATGTATCTCTCTCTTCCTACAGTATTAGTCAAAAATATGAAATATTATCATAGTAATAAATCCTTTGATACAAGTTGACATGCGCATGACACAGTTAGCGCTGTAATTATTTAAACTGTCTCTCAATATACTTAGTAACGACTATGCAGAAAAAACTAGGAAACGAATGAAAATAAATCGAATTATTATGGCCAAGCAAACACATTATTCAGTGAAATCCAGCAAGCTTGTTATTTCAATACGTTTTATTCAGAACTAAAACCCACAGTATGAGGGTGTCGGCTGATTAAAACTTAAAAGGGGACGATCTTTAGGTTAACCAAGTTATAACTATAATATAATTATAAATATTTCCAAATAAGATAAACTCGAGTGTAGGTTACATCAGCTGTAGGAGGACTCTAAATGTTTTGACGATATATAGATACAACGTTACCTCCCAACCATGTATTAGGTGCCATTTACTAATAAATGGGGGTTTGATTTGTAACAAGCGTCACATTGATCTGTTTTCAAAATCAGTTCTATTTCATATTTATTTTGATGAAATAAGATGTATAATTACTCAAAGAATGACGTAAAATTAGAGTAAAAGAAATTTACTTTTAGAGGAATAATTATCAGAAACTCAAAAGTAACGTCGACTCATTATGAATTGGATTTCAAACCAATTATATTTTAAAAGGCATATATATAATTATATGTAATTAATTATATTATATTATAATTAAAATTAATTATATAATTATATCTGAAAGGCATCATGAAAAAATAACCAATATTATGTTATTTAAAAATTTATATTTATGTAATACTGTTTTGGTGATAAGTATTTATAGTTATAACAATTCAATTTGTTGTTGGGTATGTCTTAAATTATAATGTTATTGCATCGATGGTTTTAAAATTAAAAAGTATTTTGAATAATATGACACCAATTCTAGCGAAAATCCTTATATAAAAAGAAATTTAAATGATTTAATTTGTTTACAGTGGCTCGTATCCCATTATTCTAAACTAAATCCATAGCCTAGTCAATCAACATATGTTATTTAATAACAAACTTACTCACACTTCAAATTTTGGATCCGTCAGAATATGTATTATATTTTTAAAATCAATAGTATAAACTATTGAAAAATTACATCCAGACATTTAAATACATGTTCTATTCGTTGTTATATAAAATAAATGTTTGTTCATATTATATGACACTACTCACATATTATTCGTTCAATTAACCGTCGTTGTTGTAACGAATTGGTCTTTTTCCTCCAGTGACTAAACAGTTGCATAATTAAATTATACGTCCATCACAGTATTTTACTCTTTTAAAAGGATATCTTTCATGTTCTTTATTTTTAAATCAACAGATTTAGAAGAAACATGATTTTTCAATTTTTGTTTAAACATTTTGTTTTATCCTATAATAAAACATTTTATTCCAAATATTTGCGAAAGTCCAATCCGGTTATACCTGTTATAGCGAACACTTGAATAAAATCCAACTTCCAAATTTTGAAATTTTGTTATGGTAGTTTCCAAAACTATTAAAATATTATTTTCTGTACTAAATATCCTAAAATTTTAACTTTTTGTGCATAGAAAGAAAACACGTTTATTTCCCGTTTTGTCCTCTTTTTTGAACTATATAAAAAATGTATATATTTAGTTAGTTATTTGAAATTCATAGACAATTTATAAGTTTATTATAGATATGGAAATTAGCGGAGTCAATTATACGTTTTATCTGACTGATATGTAAAATTAAATTATCAACTTAGTACTCTTCCTCAATATATTATAAACCGAAAACATTCATTGAACTGTATAATCATTACAGACATACGTGAAGTTGTAAGTTTTTCCGTGAATTTAGGAGTTCTGAAACTATAAATTGGTAAATTTAAATATATTTTAATTTTATTTGTCATTTATAAATTTTGAAATAGTAATATTTAAATCTTTCATTGTGCTCTGAATATGTTGCATTTAAAAATTAATAGACCAATTAATGGATTGAAATTAAGAAATGATGCATTTGGTGTTATGAATTATTTAATTTTTGTTAGATGTTGAATTTGTAAAACAAAATAAAATTATGCTAGGAAATGAACAAGACTTCCAGTCACTTAGCTTAACTTATTTATGAATTTTATCATATAGTGTTCATAATTTAAACAAACTAATCATTCTTAATTGAAAGTCTTTGTTATTTTTTTTTAATTCTAAAAATAGATCAAATTAGTAATCAAACTAGTTATGTAATCAGTATTACAGAAGTGCACGCTTAATCTGTCCTTAGCTACACGATACTGCATTAAACTGGTTCTAATGTAAATCAAGGATCTTCTAAAACTACAAACCTGGAATCATCTAGTAATGTAAAGTTTAATTCAATTTGAGTAGGGCCATCATTTCTACAGGTATTAATTGTATTTTAATATCCAAAAAAAAAATTGTAATAAATTAAAAGTTTCTTGTTGAAATGTCGTGTAAGTTAACGTAAAAAGAAAAATAATGGACATTTAAATAAGGGACAAAAAAGTGTCTTTTAAGGACGTTTGTCGCTCCAGCTTGCCTTGATATCTTCTTTCACGCTTCAAACTTCTTTTCTAATTTAAGTTAACTTAATTTAAAAAAGAAAACCAAAAGTAAATGAGACACCTGTTGTGTCACACGACTGAGCTATAAAACAATTATCAATAAAACTTTTCAACTCAATTCTTTCATTTTTTCATCTAACACGCTCAACCCCTCCATCCAAAAAGAAACAGAGTTTTTTCTTTGTCGTAGTTTCCTTGAAATATGAATTAAACTAATTGTGTGTTTTTCCTTACTTTGATTTTTGAATATTTAAAAGTAATTTGATTAAATATTATTACACACTACTATTTGAGAGGAGTTGCTAGTAAACTTTAGGTCCCCTGTCAGTTCCTCAAGATTTACTTTTTTTTTTTGATGTGTCAAATTTGTAAAATTCGTTATTGAATTCCCCCACTTTTATTCGTTCACTGAAAATTGATTTATTACAAATGTTTTTAATATTTAGAAAAAATAAAAATTTAAAAAAATACCATATTTTTTAACTATAAGTACTTGGATCATCAATTCTAGGGTTCACGCCTGTACGTAATTTTAAACATCTTTTTAAGTGGATCTCTTAGGCTTCCTCCATTGTTTTTCAACTCCTGTTTTAGTACCTGTTACTGTAAAGAGTTAAAACTGTCTCCCTACTTCAAATATTTTTCATCATCCTTAAATAAAATTCCACCTTGACTTTGTTAGGAATTAGATATTAGGATTTGGTTAGATAGTTGAGTGTTATTGCAAGTCGCAGAACTACTACCAGCGTGTAAACTATAGTAAATAATATGTACAAATTTAAGAAATAGCAGAGTTGGGCGACCAAAAATCCCGTAACATATTGCAGAAAGTTGTAGAAATCCAAGGTTGGGAGAAGATGGAGGTCAGACTTGTCAGGGCTTTATCGACGATATGTGGTCGGCTGTTGGAATGGGCACGGAGTTACGGGTAGTCATACTCATGTGGGAGTTATCAAGAATCAGTGGTCGGGTCTCGGAGATGGCACTGAGTTACCAAAAGGAATTAAACAGCATTGTTGGGTTCTGCAGAGGAACTCTTCGGGAGAACCAGTTCTGAATGAAACACGGTGAAACAACAGAGGTGAGCAACCCTAGTGGTTATTGCAGAGCCTATATATGAGGAGAACTTTATTGAATTTATTGAACTTCTAGTCGCAACCTATTTCGCTCTGGATTAAAGATAAGAATTAAAACAATTATAATCACTGTTAAGTCATACATCACCGATTACATTAATGCCATAATTAATTTTACTTGTAGAGACAAGAAAGGATTAAATTAACAGCATATAGTTAACTGAACCATAGAATTGTTATTTAATGAAACCCAATTGACCTATTTTGTAATTCAAACATGTCTACCTCTTCAACCCTGGGCTTAATTTATTTCCCCACAAGGTAGAGGGCTTACATCATTTCCCCAAAACTTCTTCTGCAATTTTCGACTTTTTTTTTGCAATTTTCCAAAGAACTATCCCCCCCCCGGAAAATTCTTTGAGATCATCACCCATAACCCTGGGTTAGGGGTCTATTTTATTTCCATGTTAAATACGTATGCTGGAGATTGTGATTGCATGTTTGTTTAGTGAAAATCCCTGTCCTAGTTTTACTATAATATTTATTCACACATTCAAAAGTCCCTTACGACACTTGGGAATAAACAAAATAACAAAAAACAAACTTTTTGTCAAAAGTAAAATGTTTATTCCTATTACACCCTTATAGCTATTACAACAACAAAGTTGTCATCTTCAGAGGGAATCTTAACAAAGACTATTTATTACAAAGACTATTAAAACTATTTACAACTAAAGTTCCTTATGGTTACAATTCTTATGGTTATTGCTGAGCGAAATAATAGAAAAATACATATGGAGATTAGACTAAATATTGAAAAACTTTTAAATTTGGGTGACTGTCTTCAGTGTATGTCATTCTCTTAAGGTAAGTTCATATCAATACAGTAATATAAAGTTATTTATTTAAAGTTAAATAAATTACCGGTAAAATATTTAGTTTAGATGACATTAGATATCGAAAGACTTGTATCGGTTTTTACTAAATGCTATTAAACAGATAAAGTGATTTTGAGTTACTTCATTGGCTTAGTTACTATATTGTCCATCCCTAAATTTATTTTCCGTAAGTAATATTTTAGTGAACCAGAAAATAATTTAATATTCACAGCACATCAATATTTAGAATATATCTTCAAAAAACTAATTGTCTAATTTTTGGACGTTACTCCTATCGCCGAGATTGTAGTTTCCCATAAATCATTTCATCTACAACAACACTCAAATATTTTATGTGAGCAATTTGATAGACTGACGAAGGACCATAATCTTACCCTATTAAATATTGTGTCACAAAATGAAATTTCAAGTCTATATGGAAAGAAAACCTTTGTGATCGAAATTAACAAATTTAGTCTTGGATACAAAACATTCTCGTGATAATGCAAGAGTTTCATATTAATTTTAGATCTTCATTCAGGTGCTACCGAATGACCACCGCCGTTTACTATAATAACGAACTTCTATGGCATCTGCAAACGCGCTTGTATCATCATGAAACTGATAATAAATCAGATAATTTATAAAGTATGAAAATAAACATCGGAAAGGACCGACCATTGGCGTACTAATTTTTTCACATTTTTAATTCACTTGCAATTTCGAATTATAACCTGTTGAGAGTTTCCCACAAGATAGCTTCAATATATATACCAATGAAGTAAGTATCTCTGAATCCTGCTAATTCAATATTAGTCAACAAAATTGTATGTTACACTCTATTATATATTATATGTCAATTATGTATAGCACAATGATTGCATTTGTTTTTAGTCTACATCCGATGAAAATTGGTTTAGTGTTAATATCTAACGATTTGAATTTTGTTATTGCAATATTCTTGTTTAGATATTCAAAACTTTTATTTTAAAACATTATATACGTGGATGTTTTCATTTCAAGATAAATGTTATATTATCTAGCGTTTCATACAGTAATAATGTGTCCATCACTCTCTTCTATAAATTCTTCCTCAGGTGACAACACAAACCTCAGGAACAACATTCTCTGAAGGTAATTGAGATAATGATGGAATTGAGTTTTCCTTCTGTACAATTACATTTAAATATTTTGGTTGAGCACTGTCCATGAAATCTGCCAATATGTCTCTATGACGTTATTTTTATTCCTATCGTAAATGTGTTTTGACTATTATATAGTTAATTTGCTATGTATCGGATTTATCTATCCATTTTATAGTCGGAAACGATGTAAATTTTTATGACACGAAAATAGGTTTATGTGGACTCTAGCTGTCCGTATATAAGGAGATGTGCTTTTAACGAAAAATGTTCTCCTCTCATTTTACTAAATGAGTACGAGAAATGATAAATCAGTTTAGATCGAAAAAATATTGTTAGGTTCATATATATATATTATAACATACCGAAATAGAAAGCTCCAAAGGTCAGTACCCGGCAGGCCATAAATCGTCAAGACATGAAAGGATTGACGGACATAAAAAAATGTTTCAACAGGGAAACAACGCACCCAAACCGTCACACAAGATCCATCAAAATTAAGCTTTTAATACCGAAACAAATTGTAACAAGCCAATCAGAGCAAGTGAATCAGTTCAGAAATAACGTCCAAGAATTGAAACTAGCCAATGGAAGAAGAGCATCATGACGCTGTTTTAAAAAGAGGAGAACTTATAAATAAGGGTAAAAAGGGAGGACACGGGGTTCTTTTTAGGTATTTTGGTTCCGACGTCGTATTAGAAGGTTGTTTCGGGGAAGTGTTTCTCCTAATCGAAAGAGTTAAGTGTTTGTGAAGGACTTTGCCTATCCTATTCGTCGTTTTTCTTTTTTAATAGAACTGTTACGTTTATAAAAGTCAATAAAAAGTTATCCGTCGTTTTAAAAACTAAAAGAATCGTCGTATTAAAGTATAAGAAGTCTTCGTGGTCGTTAAGTGAGATAAGTGTGAAGTTTAAGGAGTCATCGTCGTATTAAAGTTAAATCAGTGAGAAGAAGTATCGCCGTAAGAATTAAAAGCATCATCGTCGCAAGAGTGAGTGAAGAAAGGTGTAACCCGCGATTGGGATCATCTACGGGAGAGGCAAACCATCCAACCATCACGCAATCTTCGAGAGAACCACGGAACGAGAACAACCCAAAAACTGGAAAGGAACACGTCAATTGATAAGTAGAACTTAAGTAGGACAATACATTTTATAAATTACCACCAAATTTTGTTTTTGTAATAATAAAATAAATTATAGCCACCTAAGAACCAACGAACCCCAATAGAGATTTAAATTAAATTCAAGTAAATAACCTTCAGTTAGCCGGAGCAAATATTTTATAAAGCTAATTAAAATTAGAGTCAAAATTAAATACAAATTAAATTGATGCATTCTTAAATTCCTTGTTTTAGACTAAGTTGTTTAGGATAAGAATTTATAGTGAAGATGTACCTAGTTTAAGCCGTAGTATAAAATTGTAGAATAAGATATTAATCAGTAATATTTTGAGCATCAAGGTAAAAATTATGTTTTAAATGATTAAAAAATTAATATTTAAAAGAGTTAATTATTCAATATGTTTAATTAAAATTGAGTTATAATCCCACATGTTTTGAGTGTTATTATTTTAATCAATTGTCAAATAACTAACGAACTAATAACCAAATGAATCATAATAATATTAATAAATAGTAAAAAGAAATATAGGAGAGTTTTCCTATATTTAAGCGACCAACGTGTAGCAAATAACTAATAAAAATAAAAAATATAACGTCTTAAACGTTATAATATATATATCTTGGAATCTCACTATAAAAGTTAGGACTCGATCACTTCCCCTGTTATTATCCGTGCAAATTATTTAACCTGTATACTTTAAGAACGAAACATACAAATTTCTAACTTCGTAATATTAGTTGTAAGTTTTCATTCTCATATTCCCCTATTGTTATAAACTAGTGTTCGAATATTCGATAGTGTGCACACGCGTTGATATTTTCTGTGTTAATGTGCGCGTGTATGTGTATATGTATTGCGATATATGTGTTGTGTAATAATTTATTTTAATGTATTAACGACCTCAGCAGAGCGATTTTCTGAAGATGGAACGAGTTCCGAAACGCGTCATATGATTATAAAGTAAGTAACTACTTTATTATTAAAAAAGTCACATAGACGGACATTATTGTTCTTTTATTATATAAAAAAGAGTGACTTGGATACAAACACAATGAGTTTTATAGTGTTCGAATTTTATTTGTTTCATATTTTAAAGGTACAAAAAAATGTATGTTGTATAATTATTTTTTTATGATACCCTCCTCTGCATTAAAAAAGTTACTGTAAGAATTTGTCACAGTTAAACAGTATAAACTAAATAATTTTAATTACTTTGTTTATTTAATTTGTACACAATCTTCTTATAATAACACACTTAACTTGGTTGTTAATTAATTAATCTCTAAACTAAATTAATGTATTCTTCGTTTGATGAACAAATAACTTTTCTTTATTTAAAATCACAAATATTCGAGTACTTGGTTTATTTCTTAATGTGAACCTTTTATCAATCTAATATTCATACATATTTAATTGAGTATTTTGTAAATATACAATCTAATTTTAACCGTTAGGGCTGACAGTTACATAACAACCGATGTAATAATTTCACTAATTTTACAATATAATATAAATATTTGAATATCCCTTTCTTGAAATTTGAATATTAATTCCTGTCGAAACGAGGCAAGACTAAATTTACACATATAATTTATTTTATTGTAATATAATATATAATAATAATAATAATAATAATAATAATAATAATAATAATAATAATTATTATTATTATTATTATTATTATTATTATTATATATTATTGTTATTATATATATATATATATATATATATATATATATATATATATATATATATATATATATATATAATTGAACCAGTTCAAAAATACCTCTTTTATAAAATGTTCAGAAACTTAAAGAAATGATGTGGTTTTATTTAAAATCTATAATTTACTTTAAAAAAATACAAGCTTTATCCCAATAGTACGAGAAATATTTTTTTTTAGCTAATTACTATTAATTTAAAATGAACCAGTTGTTGTAACATATCATAAACATAACACTGTCTTTTAGACTGTACATAAAATATATACACCCGCAAATGATCAGATTGTTTTGTGCATTTTTGTTTTCTGGTAGATTATAAAGATATTCCTTGGTTTCCTATAGTATATTTTCATTTTGTTTGCCATTTGCAAACTTATAAAGTGAGAATATAAAGCTTTCAATGTGATGTTATAATGTACCTTTCAAAATTGGAACGAAAAACGATTAATTAATTAACAATTAGGTGTAAAAAATTGAGATTTTACTTTTATTAATGTTTTTTAGTGTTTGAATTTGCAAGACTTTATAATAAGATAGAATTTTTTAGAACTCCTGCGTAAATGACTCCTGTTTAAATAAGTCACAAATATAAATATGACACGTAATTAATTGAATACGATTTTATTTTTAAAATACAAATTTAGTTTTATCTATTACTTTGCTCAATTAGTCAAAGTTTTAATTAACAAGTTGAAATTTAATAAAATAGAGCTGGGGGTAATTTTACTTTGTTAGTATTACGGGAGGTATTTGCATTTGTACAGGGATAGTTTTACCTTGATTAAACTAAAACCTTAAGTATGTTAATAAATTTAAATAGTACTAAGTCTAGTAGATGACAATCCCACATAAAATTTAAGTTTAAATGAAATTACTTCAACTGGTGTATGGCGCATCATACAGTTAAAACAGGAATTAGTTTTCCTGTTATTGTACACAGCTAACCTAAACTAAACTAACCTAACAAAGTAATAATTATTGCGGATAACTGTACACGAACGGTATATTGAATGACAACTTTACTCCTTCCTTAGGATGTGAAAATAAGTGAAACCAAAGAAGATTAAATTTTATTTTGAGATATTGAGCTGAGCTTTAACTCCATGACATGTTGAGTAAGTAACAATAAAACACATTTTAATGTGTACGCTTCTAAAAATGTTGTAGTCAAAAAATATACAAGTGTTCTCACAGATATACAAACAATGAACATTTCTTTACTTATCAACCAAAAAGTGTCGAGGGTGAAAATATTTGACATGACGTTACTTCCACCCACACACCGTGGTGACAAGTTGTCTACCTTGATGTTATTACATATTTGACATAGTCTTTGACTTGAGATAACATCCCTTGTGTGTTGTCTTCATAGCTTGGGGCTTCTGTTATATCAACAACATACATTTCACTATATCACAATTTAGTTATTAGTGAATTGTTATTTTATATATAAGAAAACCGTCAGTACTATCTCATACAAGGACTTCAGATGTGGGAAAATATTTACATAACGTGCCTAAAACAGTAACATGTCGTAAAATTTTAATTTGTTTTATGAATACTGTTTTGTGGTCATTAAACTACATTCCGGTTGTTGGCCATACAAATTTGTGAAGGTTAAAAACGTGTTTGTATGTAACTAACACAAACCATCCACGATGTAATCTTAGACTGTAGAGGAAAACAAATTTAGACTCTGCCAAAACAAATAAAATGACGATAAAAATTGCTAAGCCATTTTAAAAAGATTTGATATTTAGAGTGTATTGTCTCAATTAGTATATATATATATATATATATATATATATATATATATATATATGAGTGTGTGTGTTCACATGTTAAATCTTGTGCACTCTTTTTTTTTTTTAAATCCCATTGTTTTAAAGGAAAAGACTATACAGATAAAAACTAGGACAGCGAATATAATCACAATGTCCAACAATCGTAATATCATTTGAAATTTTGTGAATTGGATATTTCCACGCAATGTTTTCATCATCACGAGTTAATGGTTTATACAACCCACATTTTATGAAATAAGGGCGTGATATGTAATGAAAATATCATGTTCATGGTCGAGCGTGCAATATCATGTGCCCCCCCCCTCTCAAAGCTGTCACACTTTGCGTTATCTTTCACTTTAGATAGCAACCATTCATCTATTCTATATTAACTCGTGCTTCCGTTATATCACAAATCACATATGCTACATACTACAGAATATGTTATTCATTACCAAAAAAAAAATTTCATTTAAATTTAAACATTTTTATGAAATTCTAAACTTTAAAAAATCGCTTTCCAATTTGGATTAACTTATAATCAACACAATTTTCAAATTATTGAAATAAACGGTATTACGTACCTGGGTAAAAAGTGATTTAAAGTTAGAATATAAATGATAACGTCAGTCAATATGAACATTGTGTGTACGCGTGCACTCCAGTTAAAATATTTTGATTAATTTGACTTACAACAATCTAAATAAGGTTAGAATTACCATGAATTGAAATTACGGTAATGGAAAAATTACCACTTTACCTCCATCTATAAAGAATCATCTGTGCAATAATCCCACAGTTCTTAAACAATTCAGAGACGAGTTATTAACAATAGTAAAGAGAGATATAATATTTGGGAATTTGTGAACAGTTTATTTTAAACTCGCCTTGAACATACGGATTAAACATTGTACTGCAAATTACGGCAGTGAATATCAATAACGTAGGTGCAATCTTAAAACATATTATCCATTTGAAAACATTTTCACTCATTGTTTCAGAAATAGGCCAACAAGTGTAGACGATTTATGATTTTTACACTTTATGAATGAAAGTGTGATGTTACGGTGTACGATTTGACTTTGTAAAGAATTGTACAGTCTTCGTGAATACTATAATAAAATTTCTATAAACAAATTAATAACAGCTTTTTATGTTTTGAATTGTAATCAATATTTACGATATCCGTCTTGGCCGAGCTACCGGCCCGAACGTAGCGAGGTGAAGCTGCACACATATATACAGTTTTGAGGCCCGCGGGCCGAGTTACTTTCACAAGCGAAGGAAATAGAAATGTTTTACTATGTACACATATATGTGTCCCGTTAATATATAGGCGACTTAGTGAAAATAATGTTATAAACAGTTGAGTGGTAGAAACTGTGTAGTAACTATTTTAAACAAATTTACCTTAGTTGTTAAGACCTCTTGCTCTATCAATATATTTTAAACATTTCATACAAGGAAAAGAAACCATTATACGGACATTGCCTTGATATAATATATGATATCCTTGTATTAAATTGGGTCCTGGGTAAGTACCATGGTATCGCCAATCAACTTTTTTGAATTTCCTTCTCTATAATTTAAAATTTTCTTTGTAAGAATCGTTTTCGTAAAATAAAGGATATATTAAGCTTTGTTCATAGAGGGAGGATTTAACATCACAAAAGGAGTTAGTGAAATAGGGGGTGTGTTCCTACCTATCCTGTTATACGAGATGAAATATTCATTTAAAAATAGATCATCAACATAGTCTCTTTATACTCTGTATATTTATTAGTTGTCCTACATATTGTACAAATAAAATTAACTAATATGATTCGCTAACATACAGAGAAGGTTGTTTTCATGTCCTGGTCACGTGAATAAGATTGAAGTTGCATTACATAAAGTTGTTTAAATACTTGTATTGATTTGTCATTGTCACCCAGAACAATTTCCCAAATTAATTTCCTTTTAATGTGTACAAATATTTCATCTTTACTGTGGATTCATAATGATTGGATTTGTTAGGACTGATAAAACATACAACTTATAAATATAGTTATATTTCATACAAATCTTAAGTTAAAGTATTCATAGAAGATCACTGACATGGATGTTAATATACAGAAATAAAAATTTATATACATACCTTCATTCAGTTCGTTTTGTGTTAATTAATTGAAAACAAACATGGATATATTGTAAGTTAA
Source organism: Aphrophora alni (assembly GCA_963513935.1). Lineage (NCBI taxonomy): Eukaryota > Metazoa > Arthropoda > Insecta > Hemiptera > Aphrophoridae > Aphrophora > Aphrophora alni. Next base: position 30,344,381 of record OY740773.1, read on the forward strand.
AACAATCTCCATTTCAAGTGGTTAACTCATTAAAATGCGATGATTTAGCTCTCTGGGTTCAAATTAATATTATAAATAGTTTTTATTATTACTTATAATTATTGTTTCAAATATAATTATTTAATAAAGACTGTATGTGTCTTGGTGTATAAATCTTACTAACATTTTATCATATTTAAATATTATCGTATTGTTACAAATTTTATTACTTTCTTTTCAGTTTTTTCCATTCCTTTTTATGCATCATTTTATTGTACTAATAACGCTTAATTTTTAAATTATAATCGAAAAACGGTATTGTTTAAGTTAATTGGGATAATATGATCTTCATGGTATTTTCAGTGTTCTCTTCCTTGGAGTATTTATTTGTATATAATGAAGAACTTTATCTTTTTATTATTAAAAAACTTATAATAATATATTTACTCAATTTACAAATTAGATTTACTATAATTTTTACCAAAAAATATACTTTTTTAAAAATCATATCAATTTTCTTGAATCTCATAATTCAGCTTAGCAAAATTTTTAGTGATCTATAAACTAATATATAATTTTTTAAACTTACAAATTGTCACAGTTCAGTCAACCATACATCCGTCCATCATAAATTCTTCAATTTAACTCCAGTACTTGATTTTAAATATTTTGTTTTAATTAAAAAAATTACCATAGTTAAAATTGAGTATGTAGTACTAATATATTTTAATGTAAAATTACATTAGTTATATAATAAAAGTTAGTATCTATTAGGTAAGGTTCATTGTAAATTAAAATATCGGAATATCTTGTTGACATAATGTAATATTAACTAATTTACAGATATTATTTAAACATTATCAAAAATTAATAGCAGTGTAGGCTACACTCAAACTATAGAACTAATCACTTATCCCCATCCAAATATGAGTGATATTTCTTCCACAACTCTCAAACACAAATATTTATTTATGGGAAAAATATATATAAATATCTAGTTCACTGAGTTTCAATACTAAATATAATAGACTAACCTAGTTATTCTACCTATGCTTAGTGAAAATCGACATCTAGATTTACTATATTATTTATAGTTTAAGTACGGTTTCAAGTTTAAAGGAAACAGATCAAAGACTGTACTGAAAAGCACAATCCACTTTAACCATTAAACAAAATTTGCGAAAAAGCCCTAAAAAAATGTATCTTACGCAAATTTATTTAGAGGTCAGTTTTGGGAATGTAAAAAAACCACAGTAAAATAATCTTAGAAAGTATAGTTTAGTTACAATACAAGCTGAATTATTTTTAACGAAATATTATGATTTTTTACTTAGATTAAAAATTGCCATAATTTATCACTGAATCTAGCTGCGTAGTCTTTCCTGATATATAAATTTAAAATAAACGGTACACGAACTTTCTCACAGTTCATATTCCCATATACACTCAGTCATTGCAATCAGTCATTGGATTAACTGTCTCGGCAGTTAGTTAAAAAAGTTTTCATTAGATTCTACAATAAATAACATTGACTAATTACATTCAAATAGAAATGACATCTTTAAATTTCAGTTAATTTATTGCACTATAAATTGTAATACTCGATTAATATAAATGAAAAAATCTAGTGGAGACATTGTGAAATTATTTTATTATTAGTCGTCTATCCACTAATAGCCGTACCAATACTTAAATGCTAAAAAACATGATCAATTTTAATCGCATGGAAACAAATAAAAACCAAATTTGATTACATTTTATTATATTTAAAAGTTGTAGTTAACATTTCCCTTTAATAATAAAGCTTTCTTTAAACTGGGGAATCATCGACTTTATACAAAAAGTGCTTTGAAAGCAACTTTTGATAGTTATATTTTAAACTTTATTTCTTTACTTTCCAAAAATGTATTTTTAATGTACTACATTATATCGGCATTGCTTATAAGTCTGTAACAATATATATTTTAATTCTTCGTGTTACGGTAATAACATCATTTCTCTGCTATCTCAAAAGAATTTACTTTAAACGCTTATCTTTGGATTTTATGTTGCAGGACACAACTGTTATTTAAAATTTCACACGCCTATATAAACATATCATTTTAATAAAGGTTATTTACCTTGTATAAATTCATTCCTAACACTAACAAAGCCATTAACTACCCTGCATTCCACGAACAATATAATTTTAACGCATTTTTAACTCAAATTCATTGACCAGAATCGTTGATTAAACCAAATTTTCATTTTAAATTGATTTATATTTAATTAAATATTACCTATATAGTTAGTTGTCACTCCTTATAACAAGAGTTGTGCACACAAAAGGTAAGTAACTTCTATTTACCTGTCATTATATTTTATTTCTTACAATTTCAGATCTCAAAATAAAGTCAATTGATAAATTTAAAAAAAAATTATTTAAAATTTTTAAATTTCAACAAATCTAATAGTCTGCTGCTCTTTTCTATTTTGGAAGCCAACTATGTATTGCACAATGGTTGAATTTTTATATTATTCTACAAACAAAAAGTAAATTATTTTAGCGTTTATGTTATTTAAATACGAGTGTTTTGATGTAACTTTACAAAATTATGCATGTTAATAATTTATATAAGAATAAATGTTATGTTGTCTACTTTTGTATATAAAAATACCAAGGCACGTTATAGTTACCCAATCATAAAGTGGAGTTCCAATGAAAAATCCCTTAAGCAAACAGTTATGTTTTAAGGAAATACAACTCGCAGGTTTTCCGTCTCATTTTAGATATTTCCACAAACAAGAGTAGGCCTATATACCTTGACTGATAATGAACAAGTTAAAATTAATATGTGATTTTTTGTTGACAGTGAATGCCAGTAGGTATTAAGGCAGTGCGTATTTTTGTTCAACACAAAACCATGTTGTCACATTGTGCACGCAAGTTGTAGATGGAGTTACATATTATTGGCTAATGGACTATTGAAGACTGGGAGGCAGGTAACACACGGAAAAATTCAATGCCATTAACGTGCTCAGAACTGCGTAATCTGAGACGGTTCATTAACTCGAACTTCAAAGAGATAAGAGAGCACTCATCCAAGTGAGCTATATCGCTATTCTAATTTGATAAAAATCACTCTATACGTTTGGGCTGTAGACGTAGCGTTACATAACTTGACATCACATTATATTTAATTTATTTCAAAAGAATTATAACTACAACTCTGTCAAATATTATATTTATATATCACTATCACAAATAATTTCCTATACATAATTTTATTTATCATCGAATCCGGATGTTTGTAACTTGTTTTAATATTAGATAGTCAGCCAACTCCAATTATCTTATTTCAAATTTAACAACTTACTATAAATGCAATAGAATTAAGAACTAAACATACAGATTCCTAAACAAAAATAAGAAAGTAATCGACAAATCCTGCTTCAATCCCAACACACAAGACTTTATATTAAAAATTGATACTCTTAATATTTACTATTATAACCTATGTAATGGATATAATGTGTCAAGTATATGTCTCAATACAACTGCAAATCATCTGAGTGTTCTGTAATTCGTTTTTTTTCCAGTAAATATTATAATTTATAGAAATAATGTGTTACAAAGAGTTTCTATAAAGATTGAATTTCTGCTAAAACGTATGGGCTACATTCCTACCGAAATTTGTAAAACTTTTTAACCTACTGTTAGTTCATGTAAAATGTATAAAATCTATCATTCCCGTCGTTATATTTATGCCCTCTAATCCATTTATTTTATACTTTACTGAATTGCAGTTAAAACAATGTTTATCTACATTCTAAGGAATTATCAAAATTATAAACAACAATACTTTACGTTGTATTTCTCTCGAATAATATAGAAATATTCTTAACAAGTTTATTTTTCACAAATCTGAATATATAACAGAATCTCAATAAATTGACATTTATTCAGTAATGTGGTTTACAAAACTATATTATCTATCCACAACTTTGTAGATCACAACATTCCCCATCTATTATCACATTTACCAGTATATTTAAATTTACTTTACACATAACTATAAACTGAGCAATTTAAAAGCACAGCTTTACTAGGATTAATTGAAACTAAATATGTTAACAAAGGACTATAAAATGTGAAACCTTACATAAATAACTGGTATTCTGTTCTGAGTAAACGCGTGTAAGTTGATTAGGATTAAACTCAATATTACTTTAAGATTACTTACAACATCAATTACCAGCAGTTTAGAAACTCCTTCAACCTTTTTAGCTTAAATTATAAATCTATGTTTTACTTTGTTGTTCAAAATCTGAGAAAACTAATGTATATAAACAGGTTTATGATATATAACATTGTGAAGTATGAAACCCCATCTTCACGTTTTATGTACATATTATTTATAATTAATAATTATAAAATTAAACACAATTAATTTAATTTCTTTATTTCAAAAATGTTAGCACAGTGCTATCGTAAAATGCTAATACTTTCTATTGTTTTCAATGCATAAGTTTTATTTTTTTAAGAAGGACATTTAGAACTTAGAAACATACAAAAAAATCTGTTTACCTGTTAAATGTATTTCTTTTACGCTTACCATACTTATTATAATATTCCTACGCCGAATATACTAAACATTTGCAAACGAACAGACAAATATACAGAAGTATTTTTCTGATATAGGTAAGAGCACCTCCACTAATGGTCGAACGTGCTAGTCTTTGATGTGAGCCGCACCCCCTCATCTCGGAGAGCGACAATTTGTTTACTTTGAGGTAACGACTTTGACATTGTGTTTTACTTTAAAATAACAACCCTTCCTGTAGAATATACTACCATGGACTTTCACTGTATCACCCATACTCATCAATGACGTAATACACTTTAGTACAGATAATTGAATTTCGGTGAATTCGATTTACTTTAAGGATATTTCCAACACAGGACTGTGATCACTGATTCTAATTTTATTATATGAAATAATTACTTATAAATATTTTATTCTATTTTTTATTTATTTTTCACTCTATATATTATCGTCAGCCATTATGAAAAATTAGTATTAAACAAATCATTTAATTACCTTAAAGTACGATACATTATTTTTTCACTGCTGTTTTTTAATGCAATTTACAACGTATGGAAAATACCGTATTGGAAGAGAAAATTAACCACAAATAATGATGAATCAGCAATATTCTCACAGTTGCTAAACTCGTTAGTGACGAGTTAGTTGTTAGCATGAGCTAAGTGATTTGAATGTAAATGCATAAAAATACTTAACAGTTAGTGCACTGTTCATTTTAAACTGGCCTAGAACTTACGCAATAGAGACGACACAAAACATTTTGAGCAGTGAATATCATAGACCTTGGGTACAATGATAAATAAATGTATTATTAATTGAAACTCATTGACCAGGGTGTTTAATCGCAAGTTTTCGAAATAGGTAAACAAGTGTAGTTGTCATATGCCTCCGACACTTTGCGAAAAATGGGGATATGTTTCGATGTATGATTTCACATTAATAATGGTAGCATACATAACGTTTTGTTAAACTTTATTATTACATACTAAACTATTGTTTTTAAATCGAGCTTTTTTAAAAAATTAAACTGAAATAATTACGAATAACGGTCTAAGTGCAATAGTATAAACGGTGGGTCAGCCTCACCTGTAACGTATAGCTAACTTAAATTGCAATTTCTGTTAAGCAGTGATTCTGTTCTTGTGCGTCCTGTAAATTTTATAAGAATATTTAAGATTTGATTTAAATATACAAACCATAACTCTCTGTGAGGCAATCTGAAATAATGACCGTTTTAAATCATTTAATATTTATTTATTGACGATGATATATTGCACTATAGTTGAGGGCAAAATTGGTATGTGACATAATGAAACCTTCCAAATCCACTTTGAGGAATTATAAAGAATTTATCTTAATAATCATAATTTAAAAACGAACTATTCAATGTCTGTATTCAGAATCCAAACACATAATTGACTCTTTATTCTATAGCATGGTTGAAATGTATATATTTACTGCCCTATCACAACACCTAAGCAGTTGAATAGCATAGTTACATTATATATTTAATACAATTATATAAGAGCTACATTCCTCCTCAACATGTGACTACGGACAGTCGGTTAGAACAACATTAATCTCTACATTAACGTGCTGAGTTCCTGTTGTTTTTATTTATTAAGTAAAAGATCAAAAAAGATTACTAAAGAAAAAGAAAACTGTATATTTTATTTGCTCTAAAACGAATATTAGTTATTTGGTTACAGGATAACTAATTGCTCCACTGGCAGGAAAACAACGTATATTTTATTATATATATTTTATGTTCCTTTGTCAACATAAATTCGCCGTATACAATCTATAATTTAGTATTTCATTGAAAGTATTCTTTAAAAGAGTGTCGTGCAAAAAGAAGTAATAGAGTACAGTAATAGAGAAGTAATGAGTCATTCTCATTTAGTCTTACTTCTGCTTCTCTGCACAATTCCGTAGCCGTTTTCATGTGGACTATGCAAGCAATTTTATGTGAAAATATATAACTTCAGTAGAAAAACTTATTTTTTCGGTTGTTAAATCTTTTTCGTTTAAATGTACCGCATAATGTGTGTCTGTTTTACAAAGTGTCATCTTCATTTCTTTAGGGGGACTAGTTAACATACTAAGCCAATATACCATTTTGGTTTTTCTTAGATTCCTGATTTTGTATTCAGTTTCGTTTTAAAATAGTTGTGTGTTCCGTTAATTTAAACACAACCGCAAAATGAAATAATAAACACTCTGTACAATAGTGTATACATATAACTTGAACAACTTAATGAAAACATGTATTATAAAATCATTAAAACTCTATTCACTAAAAGAAACTTTGTTAACAAAACCCTAAAAAAGTGGGAAACCCAATATAAACAACAGGTGAACTGTTCTGAGTAATAGTATGTTACCTGAGTAAACTCAATTACTTCAATACTCTTAGAAATCAATAAACAGAAGTTTAGACAAACTCAAACCTTCTTTGTTTAAGTAATATGTTTTCCCTGTAATTTGTTGTGAAATTTAATTTCTGCTTTTAATAACCAGTGATAAGTTTTTTTAAATGTATTTACTAAAAGGTATATTATGTATAATTTTGTTCAGTGTTTAAAGTTGTTTTTATTTCGTTACCATATCTATATACATTCTTTTGAAATCAACAGTTTATTAGCCTACCTTATTGTGAAATGACACTATCAAAGTTAGTATTTAAAATGTACTTCATACATAATAAATAATAAAAATGTTATTTTGAAATCGGGAAAAGTATCAGTTTTACGAACCTTTCGCTTAGTTTGGATTTAGTAATAATTGAAAGAGAATGCGTTTTGTTGAAAGCAATGTAAAAGTTAGTTAAATAATGTTCTCGTGTCAAGGAAGTAATTTATACAAAGTGAGTTTTAAATTGTTTAAAATAAAAGGTTTTATTAATTGTTTCAGATTTTTATAATACTACTTCCTTGTGACAGGAAAACCTGCATACAAATTATGAGTTGGAAAATAAGTTACCTAATGTTTGGTTCTGCTACATGTAGAAAAGCTATCAACCATAACACATCATTTAGTGTCTTATGCATTTATTTATTAACACTTTGTGGTTCACTGAACAGACGACAACTCCAGCGACAAAACAAAGGAAAGAATATTAGACGAACTATACCGTTGTGTATGGCAATGGAAAACAATTAAAACAAAATGGTTGTTTTGTTTATAACCTAAAATCTGTTAGGAATGTTGGATAAATTAAATTAAGACACATTCTAATGATTGCTTCCTTATAATTTTGAAGCTGTATATTGCAATGGTTGAGTTGTACATTGCATATTCAGGTTAAGACTATCTTTAACTTTGACCTATCAACCCATCAGTGTCAACGTGAAAGCCAGGATGATGTCAGTTCTCCCTCCCCCTACCCTAGTAATAAGTTGTCTATCAGGATGTAATCACTTTGCCTTGACATAACAACCATGTGTAGTTTATATGGGTCGGGCTTATGTTATATTAACCACAGTTATTGTAGTATATCCCTAACAGGTAGTTTAAAAACATTTCACGACCGTTGTCAAACACCCTACTCTATAACCAAATAAAAACCAAATAAAACCAGTTCGGAAAAAATGTCAGTTCTGTAGTTGGTAACAAAAACGTCCAAATGTAATATGAACTTTTTCGTTATTCATGTACAACTCTAGATTGGCATTTTTTTTATCCACTAATTTTGTTTGTGTCCTATGAGGTTTCTTTATAATTCTATTTCAAATTTTGCATATTATTTATTAGACGAAGGGCATAATTTTGATCTTAAGTTAAATGTTAAACTTCTCTACGTGTAACAAAATTGTAGAACACTTACTAACTAGGTATGTTTGGAAATCACTAGGTGATTTTAAAAACCATTCTTCCAATCTAAATGAACAAATATATTACCTAATCTTAATTCATCACCCCTATGGCAGCAAATTGCATAACTTTTTTTTCTAAAATACCTTACCTCTCCATCCCATAGGTGAAATCATTGTCCTTTCTGTCATAAATATCAGCATTTCTTAACCCATCGTACTTTACCCTTTCCTTTAACCTCCAATTTGGGTTATTAGACTTGTTTGGTTTTCATTTTAGAAGCTTGAAAATACCTAACTGCGAAACATATGTCGCTCAAAAAATTCTCTGTTATGGAATTAAATAATTGTTTCATTATTTCCATTAATATGGAATTCCATCAGGGACCGAAGTTTGTGACAATAAATCGATATTTTAGTGTATGGTTGAGATTCTACCTTGATTTTTTCGTGAACTATTAAATATCTATAAAGATTGTATAAAATACTTTTGATGTTTCGGATTATTAGAATTTTACCTTGAATTATTATGATTTTTTAAATTTTTGTTTTTGGTCAGTTTAATTTAGGAATACTAATGTGAAGTAAATTATCGTTATTCAAATTTGGCAACAGATAATTTTTCTTTTAAATCAGGTTTTCAATTAAACTTTTAATTTTGAACTACAATCTCGTAGAGAAGTATAGGAGAGGTTCATCATACAATTTAATAAATATTATTAGCTACATATGAAAACAAAAAGGTAATGGCTTTTTTAACTCCTGTTCATTAGGGCTTTGTGATATTCTACGTCAAACTGCGTTTATAAAAATATTTTATGTTCAAATTATGTATAATGAAACATTTTTTAGTGAATTGACAGCAATTTAAATTTAAGAGAAACACATTAAAATTTATTTCTGTATGCAATGGTACCAATAAAAACAAAGTCGCCAACTCAAAATAATAAATGCTTACATATAATCCAGAGTTAATTAATACATATTTAACTAATAAACGTTTATTGTTATTACTATATACAAATAAATGAAATCTTTCAATGTTCTCGTAAATATGTGACTAGAGGTAATCTTTTAATGATAATGTCTCGGTAGGTCTATGCTCTAAGCTTATGTTAAGATATACTGTTTACACTTTTGTTTGTAAAATATGAAGTTTATTTTCCTTGTCGTTAAAAGGGTAAAACCTGGCGGTAATCCTCAATTTGAAAAGGGAATATAATTGAAAACCCTCGAATTTGTAGATTTAGCTAGGGCACCTTAGAATTCCCACACCTGTAGCTACTAACTTTTAGTGAAAATGTGAAGATTTACAATTGAAACAAACATAATTTAGTGACAATGTTAGTTTTAGTTTATCTTTAGAAGGAATATTCCATTTCATGTAACATGATAGGAAATAAATTGGATGGAAAGCAACCCCTATAATAGTAACTCCCTTTGAATGCACAGTAGAGTTAAATCCACCCTGTATGGACAAGAGCTTAATGCAGAAAGCCTACTGTCGAGGGATGAACTTTCACAAAGAGCGTCTTGCAATGAGGTTGGAATTTCCCCTAAGTCTATGCATTATATTTCTGAAGAAGTTTTCAAAATTCTTCACGTGTAATTCTAATGAATAATACAATACGTACCTTGCACACTTTTATTCCTGTCGATGCATCAGTGTCTCATTATCCATTCATGTTTTAATGGATACCTTGTTATGTTTGCTATTTTACAAAAAAACTCTTTATTGCTAATTTTAATTTAAAATGTAATAATACCTTTTTAAGCAGTTTGTTGGTATATACGATTATTATTCTGAAAGTATACGAAGATTTTAATCATTTTAGGTTTTAATACAATATTGTATTTATTAGGAATTTATACTAAATCCATATATTGACCATCATCAGGTAAGACAACGTCCATTCCTTAAAAAATTATAAATCCGTTATGTAGTCTATATACAATATTATGTGAACATTCATAGAAATAATAATAATAACTTTTTGTAACATTACAAATCAACATCAGAATTAAATAATAATAATGAAATTCTCTACCTGAAAAGTAACTTTGTTAAAAATAAATAAATTAATAATTTACTGGAAAACCCAACATTTTCTATTGATGAGCTGTTTTGAGAATAAGTTTATTACTAAGAACACAATAAGCAGCGAACAAGTAATAGATAGAAATAGATACAATAAAACTGGAATACAATACCTCAAAACTGTCCTCAAAACTCGACTACATAATCAAATGCGTTTCTACTACAAATTCGCCATCAACAGTGATACAGAAGCTACAATAACTAAACTATAACTGTGTTTGAATAAGGAAACGTAATTTGTTAGATCTTGTGTTCTAGTCTCATACTATCTGATATTATCTCACAAGTCAAGCTCTATACTTTTATTTATATATCTCTATAGTTACAGTTAAAAATTTTCACTATAATTTGATGTGAAATCGAAGTCCGCTTTTATTATAATATATTGTTAAGGATTACTTTGCAGTTTTATCAAAGAAACATAAAGGTGGAAGGTGTTTTTAGGTATAATTTTTTTTTAAATTTTCCCACATAGAATATTTTTTTATTATTTAATTTCAAACACCAAGCTTTTAGTTACAGCCTATTGCGGAATGTCTGTAATTTATACTTAGTGTTGAAAGAATCTCTAATAAAAATAAGTCCAATTTCTCTAAAAGGTAAAGAATTAATCATTCTAATAGGCAATACAAATTATTCCAAACACATGTATTTGTAAATTAAATCATTTAAAAGTAATAAAGACATTTCTTAAATCTATAAAATATGTTTAATTAATAATTAGAATTATTTAATGCATTTGTAAATTAATTCATTAAAAAAGAAATATTAATGATTGTATTTTTCAATGTTATACGTGTTAAATAATTTTCAGTTTACTTTCTTCAGATTTTATTTTATTTTTTTAATAATAACATTTGTTAAATCTTAAAAATGTGTTCAAATAATAAATTTCTAAAAATAACACACAAGGCAAAATAATTGTATTCAAATATTTATAAATTTTGAAAGGAGTTTATAGCTCGAATGACGTTTCACAAAGACCGTCAAAAATCCCTAGCTTTTTAAAGTGGATTTGATCCTAATTAATTGTTGTCGTCCACAAGCAATTATTTTGCTATGCATACTTTAAATCTAACATTAGAAGTCTCAAACATTAAAGATGTATTGGAATTTAGAAGTGTAAAATATCTTTTTTGCAATTGTGTATGGGCGTTTATTTTTATAGTGTAAAGTTTTATGACTACTATTATGATATCGTGTTTTTTGTGTAAAGTATGATAAAATATGTAATCTATAATTAATAAAAATTCAAATTTGTTTTTTCAACGACTCAGTTTTGATTGTGTTTACTTAAAAGGGCTGCAGGATAGTACAGTATATTGTTACTGTCGGGGGAGGAATTTACGCAGAGTGGGTTTCGCGTTGATTAAAATATAACGTTTAATTAGGTGTGTTCAATTTGTATGTCACTTGTGGTATTTCAAAGGAAATGATACAAAATAATTGGGTTCTCTAAAATAAATCTATCTGATGTTAGTACAGCAGAGAGATGAATTGGTTACTGTTCATCATGTTGTTTGTTACAAGTTGATTGTACACGTGGGTGGTAGTATAAATATATAGGTTCAGAATAAATTAAAAATAGGTTTGTGTTAAATTAATTATCCATTAAATGTAATAGATAATTACACTATTAATCAAAATATTTCGTGATGTTGAAGACCAAATATTTTTTACATTAACCTGATTATGTGGTTCTATTACTTTCCACACATATAACTGATTCCGAATTGAAATTTACATTCATCTATACTAAGTTACATAAGCACCAAATATACCCCACAACATTTTATTTATTCTGTGGAATCAATATATGCTTTGCGGATATAGGTGGTTTTATATTTGTTGTTTATATACCAATTATTTATAAAGTGATAGAATGTGAAAATAAACAGAAAACATGTAGAAAATAGAGTTTCCTTGTTATTGTAGGTAAGTATCATGAATACTTTTAGTCTTAGCATATTCATAAATAAAGAAAAGGTGTTGTTTAAGACGTTACATCTGTCAATTTAACCCCAAACAAACCATCTACGAAAATTTTCACGCAATATTACATATGCCATTACCATTATTAAAAAAATAAATTCACAAAGATATTTATAATTCTGTCTTCTCTTTGACTCGCGTTAATTATAAAACGTTCAAAAGAATTTTCCCGTTTAAAGTTACTTTTGTATAAAATATCGAATACCATGAAGTAGAGTTAAAGAAATAAAAATGATTGCCTTTTAAAATGATATTTGACAATTTTTCATGTTTTATTTTAATAGCACCATAAATAAGAATTTTCAGTAAATGGGTAAAAAATTAATAATATAATTTTACCAATTGCAATTGTCTTCCATAAAATATAAAAAAGATATTGATTCAACATTAATTTCAAATTTCCGACCTAAAAATAAGAAATATCCATTCAAAGAGAGTCTATATATATAGGCATCGAAGTTGTAAAAACGTGGAAATGTTAGTCTCATCCTATCGTTTAAATACGTGAGTGAATTTTTTACTTACAAAATATTAACCTAATCACGTGACCTTAAGGTATAAAATTAATTAATTGTCCCATACATTTTCCTCAAATTTTAATTTGTAAAATGAAAAAAACGATTGATAATACACTATATAAAGGGAATTTTATTTAAATTTTCTCTTGGGAACGAATATTGGATCTCAGGTAACATGATATTGGCAGGAAAACTTCCTCTACTTTAATAACTCTCTTTGTGAAATATAATCCATCCTTTATGGACAAAGCTTAATATAATAGGCCTACTGTCACGGGATGAACTTGTACAAAAGGAATATAGGTTTAATAGAGAACTAAAATTGAAATCGCAATTATACATAATGATTGTTCGGAGTATGACTTTAAATTACTTAGTTATAAAAATATTGCTACATAGTTGTATTGGCGCTCAAACAAAGAAATAACATTTTTCTACATAGAAAGACAATAAAAATTGGTGATTCATAAATTGATATTTATAGCACTTCCAGAAATAAAAATAGAAGTAAAATAAGAAAGAAAGAAAATACGTAAAGCGAGCAAGTAAAGATATGTTTTACATTGTGTTTGAATAACCACAAGAATTATAATGGATTGGCAGACCTATGTAAGATACTCCTGTTGTGGAATTAAGTGGCTGTAGGACTAGAGTTTTTTAAGTGATTTTGTTAAATTGAGTGTCATTAAAGCAGAAGAAACTTTCTTATAAATAATATTGAGATATTTGTCATTTGAATTATTATAAACATTAACCAAAAATCACTAAAAAATATACACGACAACAATTGTCACGCTGTAATTAAGTTTATTCCTTGCGTTATTTTCTTCTACTATCAGTATTTTTCGTTATACTTCTTCAAAAACAGCTGTTTTCATTACATGCATTGAGATGAAAAAGTTGCTAATGTCAAAGGACCTAGAAACATGAGCTGAGGTCGAGGTAATCAGCTGTTACTTCGCTTATATGAATTAAAGATTGTAAAGAATCTATAAAAATAACAGATACTCTCGATTGTAAATAACAGACAAAACAGCTGTTGCTGCTTTTTCTCTGTTTGAAGTTATTAGTTAATGATGGAAGTTCAATTGTATTATTATACATTTTTCGGACATTTGCCATCATTTGTGTGTTAACAATCAAAACACGACGTTTCGAAAATAAGATTCAATTCCCGTTATCAAGTGACTAAAAAGTAAAGAAACATGAAAATAGAAACTAAGCCTATGTAAGAAGTAAAATTAAATAAGAATACCACCAACCTTAATATCTAAGCATGCATCTCAGAGCTAAAATTAAGAAGTCAAAAAACACAATCACGGTAACACACAACTAAAGTCAAATACGTGTTGTTGTATCAAAGATAAATCTGTTGATTGCCTGTTAAATAATACCTGTTAATCGCCACAAGGGGTTGTAACCCACTCTCGGGCTACGAAGCTTAATACAACTAACAATAGGCCACTCCCCTAATAGTTTGTCGCGCCTTCTGGACCACGTAACTTGTTGCTGTATCTTTGATACAACAACACGTATTTGACGTTAGTTGTTTGTTACCGTGATTGTGTTTTTTGACTTCTCAGTTTCAGCTCTGAGATGCATGCTTAGATATTAAGATTGGTGGTATTCTTATTTAATTTTACTTCTTACATAGGCTTAGTTTATATTTTCATGTTTCTTTAGTTTTTAGTCACTCGATAACGGAAATTAATTATTATTCCCGAAACGTCGTGTTTTGATTTTTAACACAAAAATGACGACAAATGTCCGAAAAACGTATAATAATAAAATTACTGCTGTTCCCATCGATTTTATAAAAAAAAAGTGCCACTAACACAGACTAAACAGTTGTAATAGCTGCAAACTTGTGTAACTTGTCCAAACTTTTGAAGGTAAAATGTTTATAACATTTTAGTTTTTGTGAAAATGATTTCTTAAATTGTTTGCAGTATAATGAAAAATATAGTTCATCACTTGGACCAAAAGAAGCTTTTCGATCTTCGCTAATTTTCCGTCATCGGCTTCGTCTCGGCCGTTAAACATAAGCTTGTATCGAAAAGCTTCACTATTAGAAGGTCTTGTGATATTGCAAATACTCGTGTAAGAAGTTATGCAAATATTTTAGGATATAGAAAATCATTTTATCATATTCGAATTAACGCCTGTCTCTTACAATTACCAATGAATAATTTAAATTTTTGGTCAGGCTTATAAATAAAGACTACAAAAAGTTTTTTTTGCGTTTATATTACTTAACACGTTCTTCATAAATTAAAACAATTTAGATTTTTAAAGTGCCCTTAATTTTATTAAGTACGACTGTCATGAAATATAAGTAAGATATCCCATATCTGCTGACCACAAAATCCATCCTCCAAAATATAAAGCCCGAAACAAACTTAAAACAGGAACGAAATGAGAGTTTATAAATGGTGTGATGGACATGTGCTAGTTAGCTACTAAAATTAATGTATTTTGGTAATATTTACAGTTACGCTAAAAATTGAATGTAATCCTAATAACGTGTCTAGCTAGGTTGTGCAAACTTTAGAAATACCTATTCCTCTACGTCGTAGCTTTGATTTGCTGTTTTATTTGTAAAATGTAAAAGTCAATAACTAAAACAGTTCGACATCAATAAGAGCTCTGTTGGCAGTAAAACATCCTATGTTTTATTAAGCCTTTTTTTTGTGAAATTACGGCTATTTTTTATAAATAAAACCTAGTTATTACTTAAAACAAATATCAAAAATTTCCGTTACTGACCGTGTCACACCTGTTGTAAATATTTGTATAAACTCGGATGAAAATGGGAGTGGGGGGGGGGGTATGTGTTCACTAGAATTATTGAAACCGTCAAGAAAATAATAAACCATCGTTAAAAAACAGATTCTGGTGCCGAATAATTTATAAATCAAAGAAGAGTAAAATATCAGAGATATTTTTAGATAGAACTTTAAGAATGAATACGGAGAGAGCATTCATCTTTGTAAGGATATTTACAGTCTGCCTGCATGAGTGCCAGAGATATAATGGATTGGCAGAGCTCTTTACACTAGTGGTGTTTTGGAATTGTAAGACTTTTGACGGAAGCGTTTTGTTCCATTATGTACAATTTCAAGCTTAGGAAACACTATTTTAGACAGTTCCATGTTTTTCAATTAGATTCAAATAGATGTTTTTACAAAAATCACCAAATATTTAATTGGTGCATTATCGCACTACGCTTCACTCTAATAGTTGCAATCAGATTAAGGAGTTTGGAAGTTTTTGTGTGTTAAAATCTCAATATTATTGGATTTGAAAATAAGGGGAATGTTGCCTTGAAATATATAGATATTATGTACTTTTAACAATTCAATAATTATTGAAGTTAGATACTGAGTATGTTTTGAAAATAACAGTTCTCTTTTAGTCAAAATCAATCATTTACGGATTGTAAATACAATTCATCCTTGACTTACAGTAAGTTTATCATTTAAATTTCAAAATATGAACTTTAAATTTCATTCTACTTTTTTCTATATATGAAGAAGAAATATATCAACTGATAACGACTTCTAATATTTTTACTTGTATTCGTGCAGAGTTTCAAATTTGAAATCGGTTTGTAGGAAAGCAAAGTTTTCTAATGTCTTAGATATATAGACAACTTATTTTTTTACGCAAACTAAAATATTTGGTTATATTACTATGCATAAAAAAGTGATTACGGTGTAACTTTAAATTCAAGATGTCATTTGTAAGAAGAATCTGCCGGTTTTTTGATAAATTATCCGTTGAACCTCTATAGAGAAATTATATATATTTTTAATTTACTAAATTTTATAAACAGTGTTAAATAACCAAACACATGAAATGTATTTATTTATGCAGTTATATGTTCAATTAATAAACACACAAACCTGTTACAACGCAACGTACCTCTTCCTTTCGTTGCTTCGTTCACTTTTGTAGAGCACACTGATTTTCTTTTTTTCCGAGAGTTGACTATGGCAGGAAGAGCAACCCACACCACTGGAATTATTGGTTACATAATTTTTCTGGATTGGTCTGGACGTTCCCCTCAACGAGTTCAATAGCCCGAACTCAATGAAATCCCAAATTTTATTAAAAACCTTTATTGTATTTACTTTTGTAGGTAACCGACTAGTTCCAAATTAGCTTCCCTTCATTTTTGGATTATTATCTGGAGCGTAGATTCTTAAACACAACTTATCTGGAAATTATTCCTGTAATTTCATTTTCCTCCTTTGAAAACCAAGTATTGATTTTCATGAACATTTTTCTAATAAAGGTTTTAGCTTTTTTATAAAAATTACCAAATTAGAAATCTTTGCTCTTTCTGGGTAAAAATGATTAATGAAAAATAACAAGTGTAGTAATGAATATTATTCAAAAAAATATTCTCTTATAATACATCAAAATCGTAATATAAACAAAACATTTAAAATATCATGAATATCAGACACATGCATACACTCTCATATATAAAGAATATTTAATTATACAACAAACAGAAAATTAAAAATTATGTTAAGAGTAGAGCAGTTTTGAAAAAAAAAAAATTCAATAGTTAAAATTTTAAACAAAAAAAAATAATCTAATTTACAAATTTTTATTCTATCCAAATCAGAATATTTATTTTACAAATTTTGGGGTGTATAAACCTGTGGTTTAAGTGAAATCTCCTCATTCCTTTGTGAGGTTGTTACTGGATACAGATATGGAAAAATCTCATTTCTTTCCAAGTTGGATGAACAAGGCGTTGGTCTTCTCTTGTGATTTCCTTCAGGCTCATTCTACACTAGCCGACTATTCTTGTTTCTGTGTCTTTTATAGTTCTCATATAGTTTTTTTAACAGAAACTAAAACGATGAATTTTATTAAACTCGTATCCTTGAAAATCTATTTTCGTTAAATCTCGATAATTTTTAATAAGTTATTTGCCAATTACCTTTTTTATATTAATTAATCTTCTTTTCTCTTACTTTATTTAATTTCCCGGAATTTACAACTTCTTTTAAAATGCATACGCTTCAAAAATGTTCTACCCTGTACTAATTTACTAACTGAAGGCGGTTCTCAAACTCTAGCACGTTTTTCAGAATTCATTTCGAAAACCTTACTTCTTTTCAAAATATCAAGAGCTATATTTCCTAGCTTGTGCCACGGTTTTTATAGGAAAATAATCCCTCGTCGTACCATTTTTGTATACCTATTTTTATCCCACCTTTCTGCAATTAAGACTTCTTCATTTTTCGCTCATGATTTTATTAGATTTTGGTAAGTTTTTATTAAATTATTTATTATGACTTTAATTTTTTCATTCAGACCTTTTCTTATTAGACATTATTAAATTTATTTCAATTAAATTTATTTATTTTAAATATGTATCAATAATCCTAGTGTGGTTTTGATATCGTTAGCTCTACTGTGAGGGCCGCTACTTTTGAGCAGATTAAGACCACTGCGCGTCAGATCTGATCTTTGGCATACTATTAATATTTCTCTATAGTTTCCATAAAGTCTCTTTATCTTTCTTCGGCATTTCCCCACGGTGCATCCTCGGAACTTCGAGTTGTTTTCTTAGGATGTCACGTTATCCAGAAAATAGCATTTTCCTCCAAAAGTATTGTCTCAGAAATTAATTTTCCTTACCACATAAGATTTTTAACTTATTCTCTCTTTATTTTAGTTCATTAAACTATTTGAATACTGTGATTTTCGTACTCGTTGTGCTTCGCCAATTTTATCACTATACACTATTGTTCTTCTAACATCCTTTCGTTGTCGTTTAACTAAATAAAATTTTCTTAGTTTTCACAATTATTATACTTCTCGTATATTCTATTCTAATGCTAATTATTCATCTAAAATCACTACACAATTAGTATTTTATCATTTATAGCATAAATTGCATTACCTTCTCCCACCTACTGTACTCATATGAGCATATTTTCTTCCTTTAGTTAAAAAAAAAAAAAAACTTTTAATTTATTTTTTACTATCTCCCTAAGTTGACAAATTTCCGTTTACGTCTATACTTTTAATTTTTCGACAATATTTTATTCTTTATGAGGGGAATAGTTTAAATTATTTATGTAAGGTTTTTTGAAAAATATTTCATATTCAAAGTGTTGTAACTTGTAAACAATGCAAGATTGAAAAATTTGTAATGGATTATTAGGAAGTATGCTCTTATGTGCGCATTTTGACAACTTCAAAACTGGTTTTTTCCCAAATTTAATATTCAACAAATTAATTTGATATTCTGATAATTACTTTAAGCCCCGGAAACGGTTTTGAACACAACACTGAGTGGAAAGTCACTTTGGCAATAAGAACCTGCATCTCAGAACCTGAAATGCCAAAAACCGTGCTTAACTTTAGCCCAGTGTTGTTCAGAAAAATAGAAATTTTACAAAATCTTAATTATTTCAAATTTAAACGGTGCTCCAAACCGTTCAACTGTATATAAATTTGGTTGAATATAAAGGTTGACTATTGCAATTAACGTGTTTTCTTTCATAGACTAATATAAGTAATCACGAAAAAGTTATTTTTGAAATCAGTATCGTACTATAATTATGTGAAATATCTGGTACGAAAATTAAGAGGGAGAAATTAAGGAAGGAAAATTGTTATATACCCATGTAAAAGCTACTGAAGATATGGTATATTAAAACCTACATAAACTCTCTAGTTTCGCCCATTCTACACAATATTTTGTTAATTTAATTTTCAATAAATTATAACTTAATAAATGAAGTTATAATTGTATAATATGTTTCTTCTAAAGATATTCCAACTTCAACTGTCTAGAACATAGTGTATGGATCTGCTTATTTTAAATTTACTTTGTACCCTACACAGTAAAAGCAACACAGCAAAACTAGGACAGGGAGTTTCCAATAAACAGAAGTAGAATTTCACGGTCCAACAAACATAATATCCATTGAAACCCAGTGAGTTGGATATTTCTACGCATTGTTTTCAGGAATAACCACTCACCCGTAGAAGGTTTATACATTTCAAATATTTTGTGTGTAACGTGGGTGAAACTTTGGGTAGTGAATGTTAAGATTTAAGGCTTGACTTGTTTTATACCTTGAGTATTAAAAGACATCTATTATTACGTGAATCCAATTTTAAATAATACATATGTTGATTGAATTCTTATTTTATGTATAACTTTATTATTTAGAAACTTCAATGCATAATGTAAGGCATGTAACATTTTATATTTATATAATACATATACATTAGTACATTAATATTACTAATTTGTAAATATTTACTTTAAAAAATGTTTTAATATTGATACAATAGTAAAAGATGTCAATAATTACTGTTGTAGCTATTTATAGATGAAAAACTGTTACCATTTCAAAATTAACATTGAAAATTTTAAGTTTGAAAATAAGCTATCGAATGAATTATACTTGTTCTACGTAAGCCGGTAATCTATAGAATTAATTTTATGACACTGAGTGGCTAATGGATGTAAATAAATCATTCAAATGAATCAAGTGATAATTACGTCTCAGTAATGATTATCGTGCTAAAATAACACACTTCGTTTATACTAGATAAGAAGGAAGAACACATTTACACTATTGTGAAAGTTCCATCAAAATTAAAGCTTTAAATATATATATTAGTAAAGTTACACAAGTTTTCCTATAATTTACTCTTTTTTGGTACAAATTCAAAACAATGTTCTTAACCGAAATAGACAACAAATGGAATGGTACAGTAACAAAAAACAAATTAAATGTATATTGACCTTTAAGCTGGAATATGAAACAATGTAAAAATATCTCTATGTCAGGACAACTTTAAATTTGTAATATAATTGTTTTAAAATAAAAAGTTAAACCTTTTTCAAAACGTGAATAATAACTTTAGAGAAAACCAGGGAAAAATGTTTTAAGCAATGGTGTAGATGTCGTTAGCCACACCTTAGAAATAAAGTTATTTATATTTGTAATTTCCGTTCAGAGTTTTGGGCTTCTGCACGTTCTTCAACTTTCCGCAGATTATTTCATATTAAAATACCTATTTTATTCAAACTAGATTGTTAACAGAAATATCCGTCTAACAATTTGAAATGACTTACTTTTTAATTGATATTTTATTAGTATATTTTGTTTCAATAATATAACACTTAACATTCAGTATTCCACAAGGTTTATATTATATTTTTATTTTATATATAAACATAACTGTAATATTATACAATATATATTGAAAATATCCACTAAACGTTCTCTTCAAAAACCCGTAGTTAAAAAAATAAATTTATTAGTTATGAAAATCAAGTTCAATAGAAGAGTTTAGTAAACAATTAAATTTTTGAAATAAATTGCATTTACTTTATGTCTCTAATCTGTTAAGTGTATTGTTATGCATTATTTACATTTACATAAAAATTTTATTTAATCCTAGTCAAGTGACGTGGATAGTTTAATCACGTGACGTGAATAAGTTAATCACGTGATGTGGTTTATTTAAGCACGTGACGTGGAATATTTAATCCTAGTTACGTGGTGTGGATTATTTAATCACGTGATGCAGTTTATTTAAGCACGTGACGTGGAATATTTAATCCTAGTTACGTGGTGTGGATTATTTAATCACGTGATGTAGTTTATTTAAGCACGTGACGTGGAATATTTAATCCTAGTCACATGGCGTGGATTATTTAATCACGTGATGTAGTTTATTTAAGTACATGGCGTGGAATATTTAATCCTAGTTACGTGGCGTGGATTATTTAATCACATGATGTAGTTTATTTAAGCACGTGACGTGGGATATTTAATCCTAGTTACGTGGCGTGGATTATTTAATCACGTGATGTAGTTTATTTAAGCACGTGACGTGGGATATTTAATCCTAGTTACGTGGCGTGGATTATTTAATCACGTGATGTAGTTTATTTAAGCACGTGTCGTGGATTATTTAATCACGTGACGTGTTATATTTTAGAAATACCCATCCCACTTCGTCAAAGCTCTGAGTTCTCTCATGTTTTAATTTGTAAAATGCAGAGGTCAAAAATTTCTAACAAAGGAGATAAAAAAACTTTCATTTTCATTTTCTCTTGTGAACGCATATTGGATCCCCTGTTAGATGATGAATCTTTATTGGAAAGAAAGAAACTTTTTTTTTATCTCCATTGTGAAATTAAATCCTTAATACAGGTAGCTTACTGTCGAAGGATAAACTTGTACAAAGGGAATTAATGTGTTAAAGAAAACAAAATTAAAACGTAGATTATAAATATGGGATATTGAGAATGTCCTTAACTCTCATTGTTTATTATCACATTAAACTTGTTTTTGCAAAACACATATACATAATATATTGAAAAGAATAGAAGTTGTTTTGAGGATCAAATTCAGATTTTTCAATTCTCCTCCAGTGATAAGGTATGTCGTACGTATAGTAACTGTAGAATAATCGAAAAAACGAGACAAAATTTCAAAACGTCTCTACTTTATGATCTTTTCACAGCTATTGTAATTGTTTATACTTATAGGCATAGAATCGGAAAAAAGAGAATACACAAATATGAGCGAGAGACTAAATTTTTAAAGATACTTAAAAAAACAAAAGAATCTACTAGCAAATAATGTTTAATGTATGTATAGAAGAAGAACACACAAGAAACATTTTTAAATAAAAAGTTGAAGTATAAATACGATGAGAGACAATAATTTTTTAGAGATATTTACATTCTGGATGGATGAGGGTCAAAGATATAATGGATCCTGCTCGGGTTTTGGAATTATATATATAATTTTGTATTTAATTATTTAAGCTACATTTAAAGCTGAAGAAACAAAGAAATCTTTGTTTGTCATTTTCTAAAAATCATCACTTGTGTAACATTGATGATTATAACCTAACTATAATTATAAACCTAACATAACCTAACCTAACATTATAATTTTTATTATTACAATTTCGTTAAATAGTTTGGAAATTCACTTGTGTGAGAAATATTAATATCATGTAATGGATACTTTTGTTTTATTGGAGAACCTCGGAAACTTTTTTGCCTATTTTTGAAATATTATCTGCTTCTTGAATTCATAAAAGTCATTATCTTATGCACAGAATGTCTTATTTCCTGAAAATGTTATAGAATGATGCAAGGTGGTTATAATTAAGTTTTATGAAACAGAGAATGATAGGGAATGAAATTAGTGACAATATTGTTCTGCATTGTACTACCATGATTGTTTAATCTGAATGACTAAAACCTTCAAAGTTATAAAGTGGCCACGTGTCCCAAGACATTATTAAATATGTACACTATTGCTACAGGTTTGGGATAAAAATTTTTTTTTTTAATTTTTCGCCAAATAAAAAAATTATGGATCATCATGCTTGTTTTTGAAACTGACATT
The DNA here is from genome assembly GCA_963513935.1 of Aphrophora alni. Taxonomy (NCBI): domain Eukaryota; kingdom Metazoa; phylum Arthropoda; class Insecta; order Hemiptera; family Aphrophoridae; genus Aphrophora; species Aphrophora alni. The sequence continues at coordinate 30,367,787 of OY740773.1, forward strand.
ATATGTTTTTATTTATGAAACTTGAATTTGATTATAATACATTTTGTACGTACTTACATATAAAATCTCCCTCAAATTTATAAAATCAATTACTTAAAAAATTTCACTCCGTTAAAAATAACACATATTTTTTTTATTTATTATTGATATGAATTTCAAATTTAAAAATTATCTATAAGATAGTGTTTCGACACTCTCATAATAACAACATCTATATTTTATAATTATCTAAACATATAGTAATTTGCTCATACTTTATAACTTTAGTCAGAAGTAGTATTTGCTATTGATATTACTTAGTTCCATACTTTATTTACGTTGTAGTAGAAAACAAACCTAAGATACTTATAATTTACAAATTAGTTTTGTATCATTATTAATTAAAACTCTAATGATCGTGTAGAAATGATAAATAAATTTACAATACTTGTATTACCAATGTAAATCACAAAGGAATGTGGTAAGGGAGTTAGGTGAGTGGCATCGTAAGGCAGTATAGTATCAAAGTTTATACTTATAAAAATACCACAGTGTATTTATTTAATATATAAAAAACTTTCATGTTTCATTTAATTACTCTCAGAAACTTTAAACTCATTTAGTCGTAATATTAAACGGAGTGTAGGTTAAAATTACTTGTTGTAAGCTGCATGGTATAATGAAATTAATGCTCTGGAATTTAAGTTTTTACTATCCACTTTTACACAGTAAAGATGTGTGACAAGTTAAATATTAATGTCTTTTTTTATATTCTTTTTTATACAGATACATACGTTTTAAAATTTATTCAAAGTATCAACCTAATATTATTAAGAAATATTTATTATTGGTTTATGTAATAATGACTATTTTCGGTCTGTCTGTCTTCTGTGTAGTACTATTCAACCCAAACAAGTGGACTCATTTTATTAGATTTGGTATAAGAGTATATTTTACCAAATCACGAGGAATTTTGGTTAAATTTTTAAGACGGAAATTGGGATAATTGTCTTAAAAACATACCTAAAATTACGCAGCACTTAAAAGAAGTGATAGTTTTTTGTTAAATGTTATCTCAACTACCCAAATTTTACTAATAATTGGTTGTTATAACCCCCAACGAACCAAATTCGTGAATTTTCTGTATAAAAGCAAAATGTAATGTAAAAAAAAAATAATAATAATAATACAAAAAATTACAAACTCGAAGAAAACGAAGATAAATAACCTAAAGCATTGTGAATAATTGGAGGTGAAATGAATTGAAGTTCAAGTAGTTATATATATATATATATATATATATATATATATATATATATATATATATACAATATTTATTTGACAAAAGTGATTAAAAACTAAATGTTAGTTATTCAAATATACCTCAAAACGAGTTTATGTGCAAGCGGGGACAGCTAAGGTTCTAACTTTACTTATTTGTTTGTTTTTTTCCAAAATTTTGTTAAAGGATCGTTGATACATACCGTGTAAAATGCATAGCTATTCCAATTCCTCTTCTTTCTATCACAATGCACTATTTGCTATGTAATTATAATGTGATTTACAAATCATCACTTTATTGTCTTAATTAAAAATATAGTTTTAGTAGTCCACTTGATCTATTAATGTTTGAGAAATTTATTTTTACGTATTTTTATCCAATATTTATCTAAAATACTTAATTGTAATTGTATTTAGATGTGAGTTATTTATTTATTTAAACGGTTGCTCTTATTTTCAGTCATCGTTTCTTCAACGTTTTTCTATAAACAAACATTGCGTGGGGAAATTACGACAGTAAAGTAATCATTTTCCATCTCTTCTATCACCTATATTCGACGATACTTGTTCTGAAAATTATAACCTCTTATTTTGTGGCTCTATTTGCACATAATGGCTTAGAGATTAACAACACAATATGAACACATTGTATTCAGAACAATAGCTATTTATCCTTTTCCTCCACCTGCTTCCTCCTATTATGATGTATTTGGGAAACTTGGGTTGAACAAAGATACATGATGGGAAAAAGTCTAGTTAAAAAGTTTAGTCATTTCTATAAAAACTAATTTTTTATGATGAAGAAATCTAATCGTAGAAAGTATAATAATAACTTCGAATATTGTAATAACATTTATTATCTACAATTATAAAACTGATGGACTTTGTTAAAACTCCAGAACTTTAAGTCAACCACGAAAACAACAAATACATGGTATTAACTAATTCCCAAGCAAGAAAAGAAAGATGAGGATCAAGTTTTGTCATAGGGGATTAGAGTTTTGAAGTGGTGTAGCAATTTAACATGTTTAGTTTCCATAATTACTAACACCAATGATATTAAAGATGTTAGATGACTTGTCTTGGCTCTCGATACAAAATCGCCCCTGGTTACTTACCAGGACAACAAAATATTTTCCATAAAACGTTAATATTGCCTGTCCTTTCATACGATTCTAACAATTTAACACTTCCAAACAAAGAGAAAATATTATTTATGTGTTTGAAGGAAACATTTAAGAAAATATATTTCATCAAGTAAACATACCGGTGAAGTTTTGGGAACGAAGAAATAACTGTTTAACTTTAGTCAGTCAATAGATGTTGGATGCCGTATTAATGTGATAGAAGATATGGGCACGTTGTTTATATAACTCTGATGGATACATCGGAACCAAAACTGTGATTTTTTTTTTGTGTGAAATTTCTAAATTCTAAATAGAAATAATAGCTGTTTACTATAGAACTAATCCTTCAGAAAAATATAATTTCCAATTACTAAGATTTCGTTATCGTTAATTAAGTAATGACAGCTTTTTGAACATCTTTTAATTTACACTGAATAACGTCTAATATTACTCTTGAAGTGTTTACATATTCCACCCTATATATAATGGAGTACTAATAGAACCAGTAAAATGATAGCAACTCCTTTATAACAGCTTTAGTCTTATGTTATCAGACACTAATGGGTTTCATAACTGACCTATATTAGGCTAAGTGCTATAAGTGGAAAACAAACTGTGTAGAGACTTTCTCACCTGTAGAAATACAAGTATACCATGTATGAAAAATTAATTTACCCAAATATAATCGAAAACCATGTATGAGTTCATTTTAATTACTTTTTTATAACGCAAAATAATAGATAAATCTGATATTGACGTATTACGTCCCACTTTGTTAAGAACTTTACAAATATCGTATCGTTATCTTAATCTATTTTAGAGTATTATTTTGTTTTTTAAACACAAGTCGAACTGAGAGGTAGATGGAAAACAAACTGTTTATTCAATATGTGAATAAGAACTATTTGATTTATTTTGAAGCACAAAGTAATATCACTCTATTTAATTAGCACTTTGTTGATGGAGATATCAGGATTCAATCTTGTTAACATATACTCTTAACTGCTAAAGATAATTTATTTATATTGGGCAGTTTACATTATCTTGCATGAAAAGATAATTTATCTAAATTAAATGCAAAATCAATAATTTCAAAACAAATTACTAAACGTGACTCTTTACCAATTATGTTAAAAAATACTATTATAACGATAAAAAAAAAACATATTTAACAAGAACACATTTAGTTTAAGTTTACCATTAAATTAATAGAGTTTTGTTTATACACTATACTATGACTGTCGCCTACGTTAAGTAATATTATTTTAACTTGGTTCTAGGTTTTTATTAATAGGGTGTAATATGCTGTAAAGGTATCTTAAAATTTGAGTGACAAAATTTGCATCGAGAGAAAATGTATGTTATTATGCCACTGAAGTTTTGAATAGTACATTGTCTAATATAAATATACAAAATTAGTTTAGGGAACTTACTAATGGTAACCAGCTTCTATTAAAGGAAATTATATTTTGGTTTAAAATATAATGAACACCAAGCTATAATGTAAAATGTCTTTACAAGTATAAGTTGTGTATGCTGTTACATTCAAAATGGCATTATGTATGATGTTATAAAACACAAGAATAGGCAAGTTAAACAAACACAAACAAAAAACTACAACGACAGCATAGTGCATACTTAGTATTCGATGTTTAGGACTTAATATACTGTAATTTTCTTCATTTGTAGTAATCGCTTACCACTTCTTATATGCCTGTCCTATATGATGGAAATATATCTATTTACATTTAATTTATTTAGTTTAACCTTATGTGATTGGTCAAAATGTATGTAGAATTTCTCGTAGTAATAATTATTTTGAGGTTTAGTAAATATAAAAACGCTTTTTGAAAAGAAACTCTCCTCTGTCTGTGGGTTCATTATTATGATTTACATTGTCTGTATTCCTTGTTGGCTCTAGAGACCTAACAAGTAAACTGAATTTGATAAAAATTAAGTATTTGTTCATATTTTGGCCATAACATAGAGAAGCAAGTCATATTTATATGTATTACATAAGTATAATACATAAATTGGTTATACATCATTTATCAATTACTCTAAAGTGGTCATTAAAAATTATCCGTTCTTTAATGATACGTAAAGAAAAAAATATTTATCACTTTGGAGACAGTCTTGGAAAAATTCGTCCATTTATTTGATAATACATCAGTCGCCTTAAGCGCAAGAGATTCTAAGTTCGATTCACGTGGGAGCTTGAAAACAAAATGTTGACTATAAGTGAGAACTTAAATCCTGGCCTTAAGTGAGTAGTAGCAAATCCTGGCCATTAATTCTATAATTAAGATACGGATACACAATATGTTGACCACACTTCAACTGATAAAAGGCCGTATATCTGGCCTGAGCCAACAGTGGGTTGTTAAGGTAATGATGTTTTTATTTGGTATTTCAGATTGGTGTGTGAGAAAGTTATTTCAAATTTATTACGTTTTTTATTAGGTACAATAAAATAGGGGTTTTTGCCCTTAGAAAGGAAAGAAATTACGAGTAGTTTCAGCCCTTCCTTCGTCACTATAACTTTTACTATTCCCAACGCGGTAAAGAAAATGCAACTTTTTTGTGAAGATGGATGAAAAACAATTGAAATTAGATCCATTTTAAGAGAACGTCAACTATATCCTTTTAGTTTTTATCTTTTGTAATTGTTTATTTAAAATAAAGATCTTATATATATATTTATATATATTTATATATATTTAATTATGTCGTAATTATATAAGTAGTAATTGTTACTAACATACAGTTGCAAATTAATTATTTACATTTCAAACAATTTCGGCCAATAAACAGGCACAATGAAAATATAACATAACCACGTTTAAAATTCACTGATCATTTTAGCATTCAAATTGCTTATCTCGAATAGTTTTTTTGTAGTAAATAATGGAAATTTTCGGTGTTTGTATCTTGGTCAATTTTCATATTTAGGCTAACTATATTTTATTTGTTTACAGTAATGTGTTTCGTAAACAACCGATAAAACAGTTTCCATGGCATTTACGTCTCTTTGACTGACCGTGCTAAGCAATTACACAAAGTTTTTTTTTAAAATAAAGTAGCAACATCTTATGTTACAGTAAGCAGAGTAAAAGCGGAATGAATTAAAATCCAATATATGGGATGAATTGGCTGGTTTTGAACATTTTCACGAGACAAACATTGACGTTTCTGTATTTGGAATTTTGTCTCGTGATTTTAATTTTAAACACTTCCACTTAAATTGTATTAGTTTCAGGCACGGATGTGTGGCCATGTAGGTAGATTCAACTTACAATTCATTGATAACTATTTGGGGAGAAATTAAAATTAATTTTAATAATTATATTAAGCTGAGGCATTGAATAATAAGAGTAGGTTGTTGTCCTTCTTTGTTAATTTAGATGTTATCCACGTAAGTAGATGTTTAGTTAAGGATAGAAGTTTCCTCTAACAAGTTATTGGACGGTATGGAAAATATTTCGATATTTAAAGTTGTCAATAAAATTTTACTGAACGCAGCTTAAGGACATATTCCTCAGTCGTACCTTTTCTTTAAGTTATTGTTTCATTTTTGTATCAGGTGAGGGGATTCGTCTGGTTTGAATATAAACAACTTGTTTAATTTTTTACAAATCACTTGTTTTCAAAATTTATTTAATTTAAATAATTATAATTTGTTTGATTAATTTTTATTTTAGGTTAATTTTTACCGTCTTTTTACCGTGTTTCGGATAATCCTGGTTTTCCTTCTTATGTTAGACAGTTGATGGCCATTGTTTGCAGTGTTATGATAATTTATTAGTTATTTAAGGTAATTGTGTAGAAAGGAGTAAACATTCAATATGTTAAATTAATAATCGTGTATGTTCAATTTTATTGGTTATTAATAAAGCATTATTAGACCTATATTATTATTTTTTGTTATTGAAACAAGGTATTGTTAATGCAATAATTAATTGTTGCTAAGATTAGAATGATCAATATAATATTGAATATTAATTGTTTTTATCAGTTTCTTTTAAGTAAATTAAACTGAATAGAAAATAATCGTTCTGTTAAGAGTAGTGATATTTCAACTAAGCTGTCTTATGTCATTTTAGAAGATTAGTTTTGCATTGAACAAATACTTCATAATAACCGTCGGAGAGAAAGGATTGTAAATAGCTATTGTTATGGACACATTGTGCTCAAATTGTGTTATTAATCTAGAAGCTATTATATGCAATGACAGCAATAACATAGCAGAACATATTGTTATAACAGTAAATTAGTATTGATATAACTTATCTTTCTCTCCCTATACTTTATTAATCAAAGTATTATATATTTAAACTATCAAATAAAATAATCCGACATAGACCACGTGTTGTAGTTTCAATATAGGTAATCTGAATTGTATTTAAAACATTTTAATAAGAAATGACGATAAAATCAAAGTGACTGATGGTAATTACCTGTAAATGTATTACATTACACGGAGAGTGTGAACTATGTTAAAAACAAAAAAGTGTCATCATGGCAGTTACCAGCCTCTACATAAAATCAAATGCAAGTATGTCCTCTAAACTTAATGCCTAAATCTTGGTTTTCTCGGCATTGTAAGAAATGTTAATTTGTATTCTTATATCAAGGAGTCTAAACCAGTAAAGTTGGTTTAAAACAGTTGTCAAACGGGTTTTTAACCTCTTACTCGTTGCTACACAAGTGTCTGTGACGTGGCTCTCGCGGATCTCACGTAAATAGAGTGAACGTTTGTTGGTAAATCAATGGGTTTTATGTAGTAAGGTTGTTTTAAACAGTTGTCAAACGGGTTTTAAACCTCGTACACGTTGCTACACTAGTGTCTGTGGCGTGGCTCTCTCGGATCTCACGTAAATAGAGTGAACTATTGTTGGTAAATCAATGGGTTTTATGTAGTAAGGTTGTTTAAAACAGTGTCAAACGGGTTTTTTACCTCGTACCCGTTGCTACACAAGTGTCTATGACGTGGCTCTCTCGGAGCTCACGTAAATAGAGTGATCGTTTGTTGGTAAATCAATGGGTTTTATGTAGTAAGGTTGTTTTAAACAGTTGTCAAGCAGGGTTTTTAACCTCGTACCCGTTGCTACACAAGTGTCTATGACGTGGCTCTCTCGGATCACACGTAAATAGAGTGAACGTTTGTTGGTAAATCAATGGTTTTTATGTAGTAAGGTTGTTTTAAACAGTTGTCAAGCGGGGTTTTTAACCTCGTCCTCGTATTGTACCTCACAAATAAGTTATATAAACGAAAAGGAATAACCTTGAAGTAAAACACAAGTTCACCAATTTGGGGTTTATTATTATTTTGTTTCTTATACTTACAATTTTATCCATTTTCAGTTTTGAAATTTTTAAAATATTTAAATATATTATACGCAAGTTAATTTAGGTATTACTTGTACGACCCCTGAGAAACTATTATTGATGCAGTTACGACATTTGGATGAAGACTGAGAGATATGCTGATTATGACAAACCTGTTGAGTATTTAGCGTTTTTAGTAAGATACTTTCGGCTTACTGCTATTAATGTCCTTGGCGGAAGTTTCAAATAACATATAAATGGCTTCCAGATTAGTGTATACTCTCTTAAGTGCTTTGGTGTTTTACTTCACCCAGTAATGTGTTTTTCATTGGTAAATTGGCGTGTTTATGCATTTATAAAAAAACGACAATTCAGAAATGAAATAATGCATTATTATTTTACAAATATATAATGAAACATTAGTTTTAAAATAAAAGCGTTTGAATTTGGAGCTAAAATTAAACATTGACAAACAGTACGATTGTTCGAGACCGAAAAATTTATGAGTATATTAAACAATACTAAAATTTAATGGTGTAAAGAAGTTAGTATTCTCTCACTACAGTTTAATACGTCGTTAAAAAAACTATATTGTTTTCTGTAATACTTAATGAAATCGTAATAACAAAAAATTCTAACTTACTACTTTTCCCTGTCACGAAGGGTTCAAAATTAAGTGGTTTTACCAATGACTACATAAATACTATAAGACACGACATAGGATAGGGAAATAGTCTACGCTTTACGGGTGCTGTTCGTCACAAGTTTGACACACAGCTATCAGAAAGCGCTAGCAGCAGATGCTTGACTGTACGCATCCCACTTGGTTGAGACTGTACAACTGTTGACCTCTCTCTCACAAACCTTCTCACTTACTTCCGTCAGCATAGTCAGTGTTGTCAGTTCGTGCGCTGAGATTAGCGATTCTCGACCTTCCCTCGCATCTCTGGTCCCATATGTGGCATCAGTTCGTTTTCTTTTACACGCCTGAAACATTGTTTGACCGTAGAGCCACCTAGCGCCAGTCACATCAACTTCAGATTCTCTAGCAGAGCGACCTAGCGGGTATTGGTCAACTCAAGAATAAGCGTAGAATATTTAACATGGCCATATCGTGTCTTATAGTATTTATGTAGTCATTGGTTTTACTTAATTTCTTTCCATAAATTAATATCTCAAGGTTTTTAAAATCCAATAACACCGTCAGTATCCTTGTAATGTGACGTAAACCATGAATAACACTTGTAAGGGTAACATGTGTTTGAATGTGTGATGAGACACAAGGGGAGACGTTATATTCCGTTGTATAAAAAAGTACAACAACTCAACATCTCACTCATCCTTTTGTATAAGGTTCATGGGTACAATTCATTTTTGTCACCTATACTAACGGGGAGACGACTTTAACAACGATGGATAGACGGTATACCGAAATTCACTTATTCCGTTTAATCATTACTGAAGTTTATATATCAGTAAAAAAAAACAACGAAAACTGATGTTTCTGATGGTTACCAAACATACCCTATACATAGTATAAAAGTATATAAAATAAACTAGTTCAATTATATTTTTCCACGATATAAATACATTTAACTTATAAGCTCAACTAAGTAATTGTAAAACCTCAGTAGGGTGTTAACATTAGTTTATGTTGTTAACCCTGAGCGTAGTTCTTTATTTGATTTTTAGCTTGTTAAACGTTAAATTGCTAATGTTATTAAATTATTTTGTTTCCTTTTTTATTATGTTTCATTACAGCTTTAATCTTAACTATATAGCGTTTGTTCACTTTGAGCTTGTCACGCAATTTCATAGTTGTTTGTTGGGCCAATAAAAAGGCAAAGGAACATCATCATATTATATCAAGAATAGTTGTATTTTACACCGACATAAACTCAATTTCCCTTTTCCTAAAAAACTTTAGACAAAATATTCTATTTCAGATTCAATTTCTTTATTATTTATTAAAAAGTTTATTCCCTTAATAATTTAAAAACCAGAACCCTTTAATAATTTTCTATATATTCATAATATGAGTTATTAATATTACATTTCAGACAATCTTGATAATTTCATTATATCTTTTACAATCAAAGCAAATTAACGAGACGATCCAATTTCTTTAACAACAAAATACATCTACAATAGAGCGTTTCAATGCCTAACTCTTCATCCTTACTTGAACTGTGTGAAGTTTAGTTATCGTGATGATTTAGTTTTATAGAAGTCGGAGCATTTCATTAATTATAAGATGTATTTCAAAAAATGCAATATACCAAATCGCTGTGTTAAATAAACTTCTCCTCAAAGAGATAATATTTTTAGCCGAAAAAATAACCTATTTTAGAATTTGTATTTTCTTAATTTTATTTTACTAATTTAATTTATTTCTACGTGTAATAAAATAAAAAGATTCCTAATGTGAGCCCTTTTACGCTATTAAGCTTTCACAGTTTGAGTGTGAATGTGCTTTGTTATTATGATTGGATGGCAAACAATTCAAATTACCGTAATTTCCCCGACATATAATATAGCTTCGAGTTTTTTGCTGTTGTTATTATAATTTACGCCACAGCTTAAATCTAATAACCTATGTCTACACCATCACGCTGTTACAATGTATTTGAACTAAAAATAATTTCAACCAACTTTTACAATAAAAAATAAAACAATAAACATTAATTCCAAATCTCTGCTCATGTTAAAATGCAAATTGGCACCTCAAATGTTTGTTTTTTCATGCTGATGTTTTTTTGATGGCGTTAAATTGCCAGTGTTTTTGGTCAATTTACATATTTAATTAACTTGTATTTGTTTATAGTAACAGGTTTTTATTTCCAAAATAATTCTGAAATTCCTGTTAACCATTTCCCATACAAATAAATTACAAATATATAATTCCCATTGATAATATAGGTATAAGAATGAAATCCAAAATATTAGAAAAACTATATGTAATTACCCTATGATACAAACAAACTATGCTTAGTTTTATTTAATTTTCCCTAATATATTTATTCACGCTTTTGGAGCTAATAAAGTTTAGTACTACAAACATAGTTACGCCCTAAAATAACGAATATCCTAAATGGCTTAATATGGATTGCCTAAAGTGACCTTACAATAATACCTCATCTTACATTAATTATGTTACCACCATAGATTACATTTACCTATTATGTGTTAAAGTATTTCATCGCGGTTGATACAGAAGCAAAATATAGATGGTTATCTTGAGTAGAGAGACTTAGCCTGTAAAAATAACTGTTCAGCCTCCTAGCTCAGGACCATATAGCTTCAACCTATATAGTCTATTCAATGTGGAAGGAACCTTATAGTTTGCTTAACACAATTATAGGGAAATAACTATATTAGTGTATATTACCTTATATACTATACCTTATATACTATATGTTGTTATAAAAAAACAGTTATATCATAAGAGTATTTTTATAATAACTTGATTACAACAAATTAATAAATGCACTCCTTAGATGTGTGGAAAATAGAAAATAATTTGTTTTCAGTTCCTGCCTAAAAATTTACACAACACAAAATCAGTAGTTTAGGTTATTTTACAAAATGTCTAATGAATATGGTGATTATTGAAATCGCTTGATGAACAACCTGTTATGCCATATTAAATTCGTTTCAAAGTGAGGTGTTGCGTAGCCAGATTAGTTCTTAATAATTATGCGCTGAGAGTCTTAGGGTTAAGTTACTCTATAACGCTCAGTAGGCGCAGTAGTCACACTAACAATAGAGATCAAACTGTGATTTGTGATTATTATTCGTAAAATGATACGTGCCTATATTATGTGCTGATATGTTTTTTTGAGTGCCGGTTTAGGGGTAATCGAAATGTTAGGATCTAACAATTAATCATTCGATGAATCTGATAAGTGCACTGTGACATGAGGTAGCAACTATTAATATGATAAAATGGCTGTGTAACAATAGATTTTTCCACGAATATTGTCATTTAGTTTGGTAATGTCGGTAATTACCCAGAAAAGTTAGTCACAATATGAAGTTTGATTACTAGGTGTGAATTAATTAAAAGTGACACTTTACTGCGTTAACTCGGATATTTGCTCTTCCATTAAAACAAGTTTTAAATATTTATTAAAACCTTTTACCCACTGATTCATTCACTAAAAAAAATATTGACATATTAAATAGTTCTGAACTGGTAGATTAAAATGTTTTTAAAATTTTTTAAAGAAGATATCTTATCCAATTGTAACTCATTTAATGTTACAAAATCTTCTTTAGTGTCGATAAATTAAAAAATAAAAACAATCAGTTTGAGAATCGTCACAGTTATAATTTTTTCTTAAATGTCGAGACGATAGAAGAAAAGTGCTTTTATATAAAAATTCAACTTGAATAGAAATTAACACATTTCACGACAGACGCTACTGACATAAGACCAAAGGTTACAATGCAAGTTGATAATACCTAATTTAAAATTTAAGAGATCTTGTAATCAGAACAAAGTACAAAAATCATTATTTTATAATACAGTATTTAATTTGAGGATAATATAATTCAATGTAGTTTTAAGGTATATACAAGTGTATATAAATATAAATTTTAGCACGAAAATATGCTTACACAAAATAGATGTCAAAATCAAGGGATGTGATTTTTAATTGTAGTTTAACCTGAATTCAAATGATTTTGTCTTTCATAAATTGCCTCTCTTTTTCTTGATAAATTTTACAGTGCAAATGTGTAAAGGAAAACGACTAGAAAATACTATATTGTTTGTATTATTCACTTGATTAAATAGGATTTTTGCATAATTTGTGTATATAAAAAGTAATAAGTGGAGTTTCTAAAATAAATGTAATTACTTTTTCAAGAAAAACTAAAAACACTACACAAATAAAGTCAACAAAATCCATCAGTCTAGGACCAAGTTGAAAAAAGAACTAAAACTAGTAATCTAAAATAGGTGTCCAGACATAAACTTGAAATAATCATTCGAAATAGCTTAGACTAAATAGTTAATGTCTGGTTAAAAGCATCAATTCGTTCAAAACATCAAGAAAGTTCTATCAGTCATTTCTGTGAATAAGGGCATTATAAATAATGTTAATAAGCATTGAAAATAAAAGTTCAATAATTTAAATAAGCCTGAAATTGTTTCATACAAATCTCCATTAGGAATGATGACTAGGTCACGAGATAAACTTTTGAATGGATAAAAGGCTTTTAACAACGATAAAACCATTAGGTAACCCCTACATTGGCACACAAATACTATGATCTGGTTCACCAGTTGTTTGTTGTTTATTGTGTATCTGTAGTGTCCGCCCACGTTAGTATTTAGGTCTGGAATTCTGTATAAAATTACGAGTTTTAGTAATGGCCACGTTCATGTTGAAGTTTTCACTTTTCTAATAATTTTTTTATGTTAACACGTTAAAACAAGAGTAGATTTATATTCTCAAAATGTCATGTATTAGTTTTTGTTTCTAAAAAAATGATAAAACATGTCCAATTAAGTCATATCAGTTTGAGTACTATCATCAGCCAAACATATAATTTTTTAATATTTATAAATATCAACGCGTTTCTGAGTTGCCTCATATTCGACAATTAACACACTCTCTCTCTCTCTCTCTCTCTCTCTCTCTCTCTCTCTCTCTCTCTCTCTCTCTCTCTCTCTCTCTCTCTCTCTCTCTCTCCCTCTCTCTCTAGCTCTCTGTTTATATATGTATATATAATTTTCTTTTCCTTCTATACCTATTAAAGTAGATGTACACTAACCTGTGTCGGAGTATGTATTGTCTTTGATTAATGAACAAAAAACATCGTAGCACCTGAAAATGAAAAAAATATAATATAGGAAAATGTATCAATAATGCTCATAAGTAATGTTTGAAATAAGAAGGAAGATAATTTTATTTTTATTTTTTAATCAAAAATATTAGAGTCGTACAGGTTTAATTACAAGGAATATAACAAAAACCAAGTATGTAGAGTTTACAAAAATAACTATTTTCTATAATCTATAAAGGATTAGAAACTATATATAACTTTGTTGATTTGAAATTGTTTAAGTTTAACAAAAGTTGGTAGAAGCATCGAGATATTCAATAGATTTTAAAAGACGGTGGTTAAATGCAACAAAATCAAAATTTTATTGTCTTTTTAGGATATTAAACAAAAGTTAAATTAGTATTTTCTTGAATTATTTACAAATGTAAAATTATAAAAAGAGGAAGAGATTAAGTTCTCATTTATTTTAAAGCTTTCTTTATATGCACGACTTAAAAACAATTTTTGGTTTATTTCAAAATACATAATGAATAATAGAAATTTTGTCTATAGGAGTAATAATATAGGGTATACATATAAGCTGCTCATTTCTAGTTCAAAATAATTTGATTAATAACTGAAACTTTTGAAACATTGAATTTAATTTGTTGAAATGTTTGATTTTACTTTAGTTACCAAATACACGAGAACGAATATCATATTCGAAATAATAGTATAATTAGGAATATTATGCATTTTCAAACTATATTGACGATTAAAATATATTTTGTTTTAAGTGATCCAACTTGAGTCCAAATAATATGAATTGTAAAAATACAAGCCCTTTAATTATGTCTTCAAGGAAGCTTCGGTCTAATCGTATTTTTTATCCCCACAAATTACTCCTATATCTTAGATTAGAAGGCTCTTAGATTGAAGTAAAATATAGATAAAATCGATCAGTCTAGTGTTACAATTATGAGAGCATTTTTATGTTTTGTGTGTACTTATAAATTTCAAAGTAGCTCGCTCATTTGATCAGAGTCTTTTAAGAGTAAGGTGTTTACTGTTAAAGATTCCAGAGGATCTCTATATAGGTAATTTTATTAAATATCAATTGCTTTTAAACTATAATTACACAATAATACCAACATGAACAAGTTATCTGTGAAATGTAATAGGTAAGGATAGGGTCACAAACAAATCTATTGAAAAATAAAAGTCTAAATAAGAGTAATCTAATGAATTCCATTGTTGTTTTGTATAATTGACTGATCAACTCAGAGTTCTGCATATTTTGAGTAAACTGTTTATTGTTTCCTCTGTATAGAGTTACTGTTAATTCCTTGTAAAACCGGTAACCAATTTATGAATAACGTTCTTTGAACCTAGGCCGTCTGATTTATGTGAAAGATATTTTTAAAGTTTTGTTTATTTTAAGTTTCATTATAGTAGCATATTACTTAAGTAAATAAATTAGTTTAATAAATTCACAAGGCAGTTTTTAAAATTATTAAAACTCTATTTTGTAAAGACTATCAAAATAGAATATCTTCCTTATAATAAGTTGCAAATCCTAAAATAAACAAAAGGTCTTAAATATAGTTATATTCTCTCTCTCTCTCTCTCTCTCTCTCTCTCTCTCTCTCTCTTCTCTCTCTCTCTCTCTCTCTCTCTCTCTCTCTCTCTCTCTCTCTCTCTCTCTCTCTCTCTCTCTCTCTCTCTCTCTCTCTCTCTCTCTCTCTTTCTCTCTCTCTACACCTATATATATATATATATATATATATATAGGTGTAAACAAATTTTTTTTTAAATACACCAGCCTAAAAGATAAAATATATTTTTTTGTGCTTTTTGATAAACAACTACATCCTTAATAATTTAAGAAGAGGAAAAAATTAAAAGTCATATCCCCTAAATAATCTAATATGTCAGAGTCATAGGATAACAAGTGTTGGTCAAAAGAGACCTAATAATAAATAGAAAGAGAGGTCTAACGCAAGACTATGTGAAACATATTTAGATACAGCTAGGGTTCCTCAGGATATTCAACTTCGAGCTCAATACAGTGAGCCTCTATACAGGAAACAGAATTATTAAGTTAACAAAATTTGAACATTACCTTCTTAAGTGACCTAGTTGTGCCTTTCCAAACACGATTCGTTTATATCTTAAACTAACTGCATTTGTAGGGTTTGCAAAAGTAATTATTTTGATAACTGCCTTTATTTTTTCCAATAGTTTTTACTTCAAATTTCAAAACTATTACTCTTTATAACAACAATAAATTGTGGTCACTGTAGTTCTCGGATTACATTTCTATTTTTATATTTTAAAACAAAACAATCTGTGCAAAAAAAATAATAATAATAATAATCATTCATCAACCCCTAAAAACAAATAGAAACCCATGAAAACTGATTTTTACCAATGAAATGTTACTCAGGTATAAAAAATGAAAATAAAAGATTCACACGAATTAAATATAAATAGGGTCGTATTTTGAATCGCTTGTACTTTGCGTAACAGTTTTTAGTCATTAATATACAAATTTTCTAAAATTTCAACGAAATATTTAGTTCCGATATTTAAAAATTACATTTCTTTTTAAACCATTCTCATAGCCAAGAAAATCATAATTTCCTGTTTCGTTTTTTATGGTATCTACTCATAAATTTTGAATTATAGAAAACATGGATACATTATTCGAGTTAAAAACACAATATACCAACATATATAATTAAATCAAAAATGCTATATAGCACTGTGTAGATTACAGACGCCAAATATCAGAAATCATTACCAATTATTCCAAAGCTACTGTTTTTTAACTTAGGCGAATAAAAAACTATTATATTCGCAAGGAACTGGACATCGATTTGTTGACCAACATTGCATTAATGTACATTTCAGCAAGTACAAATTGAGCTATAAAAGTGAACGTAATAATAACATATTTTATTACAATATACATAAAATAATACTTAATTTAATATAAATAATATATATATATATATATATATATATATATATATATATATATATATATATATATATATATATTCTCTCTCTCTCTCTCTCTCTCTCTCTCTCTCTCTCTCTCTCTCTCTCTCTCTCTCTCTCTCTCTCTCTCTCTCTCTCTATATATATATATATATATATAGAGAGAGAGAGAGAGAGAGAGAGAGAGAGAGAGAGAGAGAGAGACTAGTATAGGTTTCATTATATGTATGTAAAAGAAATCTCTAAATTTTGATTACGACCGTAATATCTCATTGAAATAACACTGTAGATTGAGCGACCTGGCTAGTTTCATTTAAAAATCTAGCCAAAAGGACAGCCGTAGAAAGGCAATAGTCTCTTAATATTAGTTTATTCATAGAACATTACAAAACCCTAACGTTTCAAATTCGGGATCATAAAAAAACTTTGAAGAAATAAAGGATATTTTTGATTAAGCTTTTTTTCTCATCTTATATCTTTGCTATTGCCAGGTTTTGTATTGCACAAATACCTCACAATACAGAAGGGGGATAAATAGCTATTGTTCTGAATACAATGTGTTCATATTGTGTTGTTAATCTCTACACATTATTGCAGACTTAGCAGGAATATTCAGCTCTATATTACGGACGGCTCATAGTGGCGTAAACCAATTTAAATTTAAATGTAGAGTTAGGGAAATTATCAATTTATAATAGGATATGCAATCAATATATAGGGCAGGGAGAGAATCGATGACGTTCAATATAAATTAACATCAATATGTACAATTAAGATACTTTTTGCTACCATTAACATTAAATCTCAGTTCAACAGTTTCAAAATGGCTATCCATTCTCAAAATTATAATTTAGTGAAATAATAACGCAACTAATTTTTTATATAATTTAAATTTTTATCTAAAAAACAAAAACATTAGTATTTATTCAATTTTGCATCTTCTTCCTCTGCATATTTGCCTCTCAGACTATGACACATTACTATACAATATAAAATAGTTTAAAGTTACGATGGTTTTCATATAAGGACTATATGTTTTTAAATTACTTATAGGTGAATAATAAAAATTGTAGTTGAATTATAATTTATGTCAACGTATACTAATTGTTACGTTTTTATCAATCATATTTACGTTTAAATACAATTCTGTAGTTTTATCTTGTTGTTTAAAGGGGAAAACCCTATCAGTTATCTTCAACTTAAAGAAGGAAAAGAAAGAGTGTAAAATGAAAACATTTAGCCCTCCAAAAAAAACAATATCTTAGGGCTAAGAAGGAATTGCTTAGTCATATAAGACTTGATAGGACAGATTAAAGAGAGAGATACAATTGAAGACTAGATGAACAAAATAGTAGATCTATTAGATTTTAGCTCACTAATTTCATACCAGTAATTACTATAAAATTCTGTGTTTTTATAGCAGAGGAGTAATATACTAATTAAACTTCGCTGAAACAAATTTTAATATATAATTTTACAAATAGTATATTGGTAAGAAACATATTTATGTTCTCAAGATGATCATTTTGAATTTAAAATTGCTTTTAAAAATAATAAATTGAAATTTATTAAGTAATATGTTGTACAAATATATGCAATTATAACTAAACCAGTTTAAAAAAGTGTTCTTTTCTAATTAAGCTATATCAGAACAACTGTTTTTGGGAACGCGAAAATTTAATTGGTTTGCAATATTTAATTTGTGACATTTACGTTTATTGCATTATAGTAATTCACAGTATACACTTGTTCTATTTCACTTTCACAGTACTTTCTCCGTTACAAAAATGTGCAATAAATTAATTGCAAATGTCTATTTTTAAGTCACAAGCCAGCACGGATTCAACTTACTCTAAACTATATGACCCAAGGTACTGCCTGAATTTCAGAGAAGGTTTTATCCCCTGGGGATAAAGTAAGACGACAAACTCTTAGTTCAAATCCACAATTCCCTCTTGTTCCTTAGTTTAATTACAATATAATCCTAAGTTAAACAAGTTATCCGTTAAAGTCTTACTAACTCACACAAACACCCGTATACAGTGTTGTTACAAAACAAAATTTACATTCATGTTTTGGTATTGTTCTCGTTTTATAACTTAAGAAACCTGAATAATAGATTAATGATTTGTCAATCAGTTTGTTTTAACCAACTATTAGAAAAAAATATTTTAATAGTGGATTCCGAGTTTAATGAAGAATTATTGTATGCTCCTTAACACACTTTGTCTGAATGCTCATATCTTAAATTACAAATTTCCGGTTTGTTTACAGTAATTTCATCCGTATAACTAGACCAACACAACTTTTAACATACAATATTTACTGTAGTTAACCGGGTCCAACGGTATTTGCCTTTAGCGATTCACTTTAGTCAGTATGGGCGTGTATATCCCAAAGGATCCTATCTGGATTTACACTTGTTTTGTAGCCTTGAATTAGACACCTCTCCCACATATTTCGTGTAACTTTTCTCTTGACCAACTCTTATTTTCCGATCTAAGGTTATTAGAGATTTTTTAAGGTTTTAGAGGGCTTATTATTTGTATAATATTAGATCAAAATATAATAGTAGATAAAAACCGGATTATGAAAAAATAATTAAATCGTTTTATCAAGAGATAAATGTTACCTTTGATATTAACGAAGGAAGGTAAATTTACATTTTAGGAAGTAAAAAAAATATGTGGTAAACAGTACGGAAAACATTTAGTTTATTAATTTAAGGATGTACAAATTGTTTAAAAAATGTATTTAGTTACATCCATGTGAGCTTAAAATATACATTTCCTGATATTGTACCACCTCTTTCACGTTTTGTGCTTAGTGATAAGTATACAACCAACATCTCAATATGTATCTCCTGAATTTCAGAGTATATATCCTTGATATAAAGCGAGACCATAACCTCAGTCAGTTCAAATTCACAGTTCCCTTATATTCCTAGTTTAGTTAATGAGAAACCTGAAAAGGAATTTAAGGAGTAGCTGTTGTTCATTTGTAGTTTTTATATATTTGTAAAAAGAGAGCTGATATTTTAACTGTGGTTTGTAAGGCTAATGTGAAACTTTGTTTTGATTCTGAAAATCAACTACATTATTCTAATTGTTTTCAATTCAATAAAATTTTCCTTTAGTTACATTTTACGAATAGTCTCCTAACTTGTGTAACGTTTTATCGCTACTGCAGTCTCAGTTTCTTATATTGACTGACATCAATTTATTGTGAAAACAATTTTAGTATCGGCACAAAACATTAAAAAAATTAATCTAATACGGTGTTTCAGAGTCGAGTTAATGTGTCGTTTTTATCACATGTATGCATATTCCAGGCTTTCTAAAGTCTCATTGTCGGTAATTGATGGACATTTTGTATTTTCATATTTAAATGAAATCGGATCCTGTTAAGGCTGTAGAAGTGTACTTACTATGTTGTATTTTTACAATGTATTGATTTATATTATAGAATAAGATGTATATTTTACAGATAACACTATCAATACGAAAAATTTACCTCCGTACAAAAAAGTTGACTTATCGAACACAATTTAAAAAAAAAAAAAAAAAAAAAAAAAAGCTCTCTAAATTTTATTTATTTGCGTAAAAAAGAAATTGAATTGAAAATGTAAATGGAAAACCAGTTATGCATATCTTGTTTAATCAAAACCTTTGACAAAAGTACATTTGATAATCGTTCCAATAAACCAAAATATTAAGTGATTTGTACATAGGTATTCAATTTAATTTAATTTTCATTCATATCAATTAAATAAAAAAAAAATTTATACTTATGATGGCAACTAAGCTATTTTTAAATAGTAGATCTCATACAAAACAGTAAATGTATCATACGATGTATATATATATATATATATATATATATATATATATATATATATATATATGTATATATTATTTCTCTTTCATGAATTATTATATTAAAACTATTTGTTGAAAAATAAAATAGCTTTGAATACAGCAAAAATAAATGTTTATATATGTACGTAGCTTACATAAAATTACAAAATTTTTGACTACTCAACTTTTCAATTATTCCATAAAAATGTACATTCGTAAAATCAACAATAAGTCTGAAGCAAAGTAAGTAATAGCATCCTGAGATGAACACATACAAGTTTAATTTAACAAAATTAAACACAGCCAGAGAAATTGTCAATTCTGCAACCTTTGTGTAATTAAATATACCTGCCTTCGAAATTGACTTACTGCTACCTAATTAAGCAAGCGTAGCATTATGTTGACTTTGTTCGCCGTGTTTGTTTTTCTTGTTTTTTAAAGATAATTAACCTCTACATCGTTATACACTTACAAAAAAACGAAGGAAAGTTCGTAAAATAAAGAATCAATCCCAAATACTGTTATAGCTTTAGGATCGGAAAATAACTAGAGAAAGTCAAGACAGAACTGATAGGAATGATGAATGAGGGGAACTAAGTCTTGACTACATGAAAAGTTGTAGATCCAGCTAGGGCCTTAGGGATTTACACTCCCGTACTAAATATAGTTGAACCCTTGAGAGCTTGTACTCTATAGTTAATCAATTCTAATTATTTTTATATTCGTATAGTACTTCATAAGCTATTTTGTATTGTTTTTAAAACAATTTAAATTTTATAAAAGTGATGTTACCTTTTATTTTCCGATCAAAAATGGACTTTGCTTCTTATAAGAAATCAATTACATTACATTCTTCATCATCTTATTAATTTATTACAGCATTAATTCCTTGGTAAAGGAATCATTCTGGGCTATTATGTATTCTCCTTGTTATCCCGGAAGGAAGCGAACAAGAGTTGGTCTAGATAGCCGGAATAAGAAAGGTGAAATAGAGTAATCAATCACGAGACTAGATTTATCTTCTTGCTATAACGGTAGTGATAGAACAAGAGTTGGCTTAGATAGCCGGAATAAGAAAGGTGAAATAGAGTGATCAATCACGAGACTAGATTTATCTTCTTGCCATAACGGTAGTGATAGAACAAGAGTTGGCTTAGATAGCCGGAATAAGAAAGGTGAAATAGAGTGATCAATCACGAGACTAGATTTATCTTCTTGCCATAACGGTAGTGATAGAACAAGAGGTGGTCTAGATAGCCGGAATAAGAAAGATGAAATAAAGTGATCAATCACGAGACTAGATTTATCTTCTTGCCATAACGGTAGTGATAGAACAAGAGGTGGTTTAGATAGCCGGAATAAGAAAGGTGAAATAGAGTGATCAATAACGAGACTAGATTTATCTTCTTGCCATAACGGTAGTGAAAGAACAAGAGTTGGTTTACATAGCCGGAATAAGAAAGATGAAATAGAGTAATCAATCACGAGACTAGATTTATCTCCTTGTTATCACGGAAAGAAGCGAACAAGAGTTGGTTTAGATAGCCGGCATAAGAAAGATGAAATAGAGTGATCAATCACGAGACTAGATTTATCTTCTTGCCATAACGGTAGTGATAGAACAAGAGTTGGTCTAGATAGCCAGAATAAGAAAGATGATATAGAGTGATCAATAACGAGACTAGATTTATCTTCTTGCTATAACGGTAGTGATAGAACAAGAGTTGGTCTAGATAGCCAGAATAAGAAAGGTGAAATAGAGTGATCAATCACGAGACTAAATTTATCTTCTTGCTATAACGGTAGTGATAGAACAAGAGTTGGTTTAGATAGCCAGAATAAGAAAGATGAAATAGAGTGATCAATCACGAGACTAGATTTATCTTCTTGCTATAACGGTAGTGATAGTACAAGAGTTGGTCTTGATAGCCAGAATAAGAAAGATGAAATAGAGTGATCAATCACGAGACTAGATTTATCTTCTTGCTATAACTCTAGTGATAGAACAAGAGTTGGTCTAGATAGCCAGAATAAGAAAGATGAAATAAATAGAGTGATCAATCACGAGACTAGATTTATCTTCTTGCTATAACAGTAGTGATAGAACAAGAGTTGGTCTAGATAGCCAGAATAAGAAAGATGAAATAGAGTGATCAATACCGAGACTGGATGGATATATATGTATGGTTGATACTTGTACTTTATTTCGGTATATAATAATTTAGAATAAATAATTTTAATTTACTCTCACAGACCCTTCTCTTTAAGTAAATGTATGAGAAAGTAGTTGCATATATCTACTAACAAGTCAAAGGCAATTGTTATTGCGCACGGATTCACCCAACACGGAATCAGCTTAATGCAAAATATATGACTCACGATACTGCCTGAATTTCAGAATAGGTTTTAACCCTTTTAAGGCAACAAACTCTGTTAGTTAGAGTCGAGTGTTACCCCTTGTTCCTTAGTTTAATTATTAGGATATAATCCTAACCTAAAAAAGTTACACGTTAAAGTCCTTCTAACAAAAACAACATTAACAAAACAGTTTTTGGAATAATACAATATAAAACAAATTTATATTTAAGTACAGGGTCCCTTATAGGCTTGCCTATATTGATTACGGGAGTGGAAATCCCAAAAGTGCCTAGCGGAATCTACACCTTTATCATCTAGTCTTGGATGAGATCTCTCTCTTTCTGCACTACTATTAGGATTAAAAAAACAAATATTGTTTTTTTACGACCCATATGCTATTGGGGTATTAACTCACTATTTGTCTCTTTTTTATGGTTTCTTTTCTTCCTTTTTTTAATAAAACTACAGTAACTGAAAGGCTTTTCACACAAAACAAAAATCTACTTAATTTATGCTTGCAATGATGCATTCTCGATTTCCAAATATTACAACAGTCGACGTTATTATCCATAGCGACAAAACTTTTAGTTGTTAGATTCTTTTTAGATAAAGATTTTAGCAATTCATTTCTTAGACGATAGTAATAACTTTTATGGTTACTATATGATTGTTTATATAAAATAGTGTTTCCTAATATTTGTTGACGGGACCTAATCCTTGCTGTTAGTAACCGCGTACACAATACATAACATAAATTTGTTAATCTCAAAAAGCTTCGACATCCGTTTTTCTTCCTAATCGTTTAAAACCCTTCGGAAATGTAGAAAGTGATTTCGTCTTGCGTCCATCCGACATTGTTGTCATTGTAGTCTACACGCAATGCATGATAGCGGCTACAAAACCTAAGTTAGGATCATCGAACTTGGTACAGGAGACTAAAAGGTGGTCACATAAAAAGCTTTTTAAACTCAGATATATATCAAATTAAAAACGACAATATTTAAACCATTTAAAATTGTTAAGTGAATATTTTGTTTTATTCAACGGTTAGGTAAATGTTTTTATGTTCAATTCTGGATGGAATGGTACCAAATCCTTCAATTTACGATAAAAATAAGGAAGTTATTGTACATAATAATAATAATAATAATAATAATAAATGCTATTTTGAACCTTCATTCTTGTAAAAATATAACTTTCATATAGTTACAAGATTTGACGGGCCGAATCACCCACACAAGTGTAGCAAGTTAAGTCTCATTATTTACATATGAAAATCTTCGAGGACCATCAGGGCCGATATATTGACACGAGCTGTACGATTGGGGACTTTTTATTGTTCAAAGGTTTACGAGGTGAAGATGATAGTGTTATGCACAATGACTAGGTTAAGAAAACTTGTGTAAAAACTGTTTTAACCAAACTTATTTTACTGGATAAAACCCATTGATTGACCAAGACAATTTAAGATTCCCTATAAGGCTCAAGCAACTAACTCGTGGGCGTTTCATTTAGAGGATCTGTTTGAGTTACACTGTGTAAAGGAGCTGTGTAAGTACTATGGTGGTACCCATCAACTTTGTTTTTATATAAACATGAACAATAGATAAACGAAGAGCATATTGATGTGTTAAAAGGAGAAATAAATTTTGATTTGGGGTTTTTAAATATATGCCTAATAACAACAAAATAGATGAAAATTGGTAGAACCGATTACGAGAGATTATTTATTGTATTTCTATTTGTAAGAAAATTATATCCTAAATATTGAAATATGGAAAAAAAAATTATTAAAAATATTCCTGTCAACAGTTTATAAGAAGTTATATTGACAAACATAGAGATAGCATTTTGGAAAACAAAGTATTTAGACTCAAGAACACTCTAATTTTACTTTTCTTAAAATACTACACTCTAAACCAACCAGTATGGTTTTAGTTTAGAGCGAAGAATATCACCCATGACAATGCCCGAATAGAAAGGTTTCAGAATAGGGTAAAGTAAGAAGACACTCAGTTTTTACAAATCCACAGTTCTCTCATGTGCCTGTTTAATTACAATACAATTCAAATTTGAGTAAGTTAATAGTGACTTAAGTGTTACTAACCAAGCACATGCTAAAGTATAGTATATAACAAAAATATTCGTCCATGTTTTGGTATGTTTTTTCCGTTCCATAACCTAAGAATTATGAAATATCGGTTTTTTAATAGTTGTTAGTTTGTAGTTGTTTTATGTCTAAAAATGAGACATAAAAGTTCTTGTATGCCCACTGTAAAACTTAAATTGAATTAGTAAATTTCAACCACAAATATAATAGTTTTGATTCGTTAATCTCAATTAATGCAATTTATGACATACGATGTTTTAATAAATAAGTCAAAATTGTATTTCTGCATGAAGTAGAACGATCACAAATCCCAAAAATAACATATATGTGGACATTATTGTCAAAAATATCACTATTATCAACCACAACACAAAAAAACCTCTTATTATAAATAAATTAAGTGAATAAATTCGAATCAGTGGAAAAATCAATACTGTGTGAGGTCATAAAGGAAGGCGTTTTGTAAAAATGTATTTTGTTAGTCTCTGGAAATCTAAAAGTGTAATATACTAAATTTGCAGTATCTATTACACCCTGCAAGGTTTACCTTTGTAGTACAAAGTAAATGACCAAAGACATTGTTTGAATATCAAAGTATCTTTTAACCCTAGGGATAAAGTAAGACATCAAACTCTGTTGGTTCAAATCCGCAGTTATGTCGTAGTGTTCCTTAGTTTAATTACAATATAATCCCAACTCGAGCATGTTAACACCAGAAGTCTTATAAACCACTATACCTATATTCATAGACATGAATAAAATAAAAACTCTATTTGTGTAAAGTTCCTTTCATGAATTCAATATGCAATTTACGTAAAAACTACTCAAATAATATACAAATTTAAAATTTTATTAATATTTTATAATATTAAAATAATTTGGCGTATTTACTATAACTTTTTTTAATCACCCCATATAATGTTCAAATATTGAATTTTTAAAACTAAATTCCTCCCAGACTCCTGAGTGTATGTGAAGAATAATTAATATAGTAGAACTTTTTCGTTATTATTACTGAATACAAACGTACTCTTTACAATGTTATGCGATGAGTAATGACGATGACTTGGTAAATAATGATTTTATCATGATTATAGAAAACATAGGTCAAACAGAGACAAGTTACTGTCAAGGAAGTATAGTTATTTTTCTTTAAAAACAAAACTATTTGATTTCATCCATGACCTGATAATGTCAAGTTCCCCACAATATCAAAATCAGTGAATCAGATAGGCCTAAAACCGAAATGTAGCGGTAAGGAAAGCTACTAAAAAAAATATGATGAAAACCATGAACGTTATAATTCTTATTTTAAAATTAATTGAAATTGAAAATTTTTTGTAGGTTATTTAGTAGGTTCAAAATATAGGAAAAAAATAAGAGTACACCTTGACCACTGTCAATAATTGTTTTAATTCATATTAACGTTTACGACTTAAGCTTTACAAATGTTTATTATACATTTGAAGCAAATTTAAGGCCTTATTAAATTAGGTAAATACTTTTTTCAAAAACGTAGTCAATATTTCATTTTCACTTTGTTACTACCCAAATGATATTTATATAAATACAGTATATTGTTATATTTTTTAATTTACACGTAAGTGAGAAAGTGTGTGCACTATTTTTATAACGTTTATTTATGAAATTGAGATAATTTAATCACAATCTGAGCCTCCTTAGTCTAGAAGTGTGAATGTGAGTACTTAATTTGTTTTATAAAAGTAAAAACTATAAAAATCTATAGTTATTTATAGTTCATACCTATAAAAAAATAATAAACAGTTATTGAATCGCAATGAATTAGGTGACTAAATATCTTAAATTAAAACTTTATTGTAAAAACGATATATACAATAATCATTTAATTGTTAAAATCATAAATAAAAATTAGTTAGTTCTCAATTTCCCCAATGCATTTCTTATGAAAAAAAAAGTTAATAATAAAAATCCTATCTTTACATGGATATGGTTTTAATATTTTGAAAATACTTTATATTTAAACAGAACTTAAACTCACTTCCAATGTGTCTATGTTCCAAACGTAAATAGTTTTTTTAATCAAGGTTTGGTTGACCTTGGTTAAGCTACCTTTTAGCTTCCTTGCCAAAAACTTCTAAACATAATATTTATTTACTTCAAAATGAAATAAATTTTAAACGAAAATTTGTACATGCTTTTGTAGCATTTTAATTTGTTTAGATACTCTTTAACAGAAATTTTTACGGAAATGCAGTCATTTGTGTTGTTTAGATCTCGATAGATTTAAATTTAGCAATTTTATTTGAGTAAAATTTGGGGAGTATTATTTAATATTTAGTTTTGCAACCGTAACACCAACCCAACGTTTTGAGTAATCGTAAAAAAGAGGGAAGCAAAATTCTGAGTCACAGCCATTATACCATTTAGAAAGTTCTATTCGTTTTGACTGTAGTTGACCGCACAGTAGACAGATATTTAATCAAGCACAGCATCTTATTATTACCAGTTTTAAATGAGCAAGCCATTTAAAGTTTTAATGATTTTAATGGTTTTTATGTTTTTACTCAAGTTCAGATCAAATAGAATTAAATTTTTAGAAAGGTTAAATCGGTGATACATTATATAGAATGTAGATACTAATATAGATACTAATATATAGAATGAACTTATAAAAAAATGACGATAATTTTGGTCACTAATATTAGTTCTTAGAAACATTTTTTATCACTATTTAACGAACTGAGTTGTAATAACTATTGTATTTAACTATATTTTTTTTGTTTCTATAAAATGATGAATGATTTTAATATAAAAAAAAAGACATTAACGATGTTTAAAAGGATCTCAAAGTATACATTTACTAAAATCGTAATACCAACTATTTCAAAAAGTACTGTTTGAGCTTAATGGAAAGTATATGACCCACGACACTCTGAATTTCAGATTACGTTAAAACCCTTGGATGAAGTAAGACGACGAACTCTCTCGGTTCAAATCCAAAGTTCCGACATTATTCTTTAATTACAATAAATCCCAACTTGAGGAAGTTAACCGTAGAAGTCTTAATATCGAGGCACACGTATAAGTATAAGACGTATAAGTAATAAAAAAAATCATTCATTATTTAGTGGAATTTTATCGTTTGAGAGTTTAAAAAATGGAAAAAGATTTATGATATATCATTCATTTGTTATTGTCTTTGGTAGGTAACGATGAAAGCAACCAAAAAATTATATTTTATCGCTTTATGTGTCTTATATGCTCAATAAAATTGTTGGTAACATTATAATACTTCCATTTTTATATTTTATATCAATAACACTTGTCGCTCGTATTTTAGAATATTCATTTATTAACACACTAAGTTTAATTTATCACATTTACCGATTCTAATATTCTATAAATTAGTATTAATCTAAACTCTCTACACTGTTCAACATCGACGTTATTGCCACAAGTAATGTTTAGCCATTATCTAACACAACATTTTGCAAGTATGTATTTAACAACACATCAGGGTTGAGTATACTTTCCGTCTATTCACTATTTAACATATTTAAGTATGGCTTCTATGGTGAAGTAACTAATAATATTAAATTTTGTGTACGATGGCAATATTTACAGCCATAGATTCTTTGAGAAGTATGAAATATTTGCATCTTAGGGCATAAAAACATTGATTATCTATGGAGTCAGTTCGAGAAGGTGGGTGAGTAACATTTTTAGAAGTATGTGTAGAAGATTACAAGACAATGGGGAATGTTGCATCACAACAAATAACTACGAAAGATGGATTAGAACACACTCTATATGCATTATTTAGAGAGCCACCAAAGTTATAACAATAAAAAAGAATGCTTGAAAGTAGGAGGCGGGTGATAATTGGCCCCCGGTAGGAGAAAAAATTAAGGAATAAAATTTGAGGAAAATGCTGGTCAGGGTTGGAAAGAAGAACGGAGATCAGAGGGAGTTGGAGACGTAATGTGCCTAATTCTTAAACTCTAACTGTGCTGTAAAAGTGATACAATACAGCAAAGGTTATTGTAGTAAATACCGAAGGTATCACATTATCAGTAAGGTTACGAATCCATGAAATCACGTACTTTAGTATTTCATTCAAAAATGTAATATTGTACACCTTAAAATAAGGCTTATTGTACTTATGGGGTCGCTGTGTTCCAAAACCTGATAATGCTAGATAAATTTTATCAGATTATCTGTTCTTGCACTATTAAATAGCAATCACCTCCCTCCCGCATCATTTCTGTTTTGTTGTCATTTCTACAAACTTTAACGTCACTGATAGCGTTGAAATGTACCATAAAGGTTTTATTTTTGAGATTAAGACAGGTTCCAACCTAATGCATGTGTAAACAAACGCTTAATAAAAACAATAAACAACAAAGTTCTGAATATATTCTGCTAAAATTCTATCTCGAAACCAAAAATCCATTAAACTGTTCAAATATCTCGTCGATTTTTTACAATCGGGGCGGATTCGTGCTATGCTGTCGAGAAAATGTGAACAAACAGCATTGTTCATGATTAATAACTGAAGAAATTTGTTTTATTATGTTTGATTTAATTTTAGGAAAAAATATTAGTATGTTTCCTCAGAAATTAAACAACTACTAACGTTTTAAAACGATTATCTTATGTGAGAACAGATTTTCTCTAACTTTCTACCACCATTGTCGAGAACTTATAAACATACGTTATTCATTTTAAAAAACAACACAGGAATGAGGGAATTTATAAATAATACTTTTAAATATTTTCTATAGTGTACTATTCGTTTAATGTAATTTGTTATAAATACAAAAATACAAATACATCGTAACTTGATTAGTATAACAGACAATTGTTGTAAAAAACCATTTATTATACAGAAAGTAACTAAAAACGAATTGTGCAGGTTGGAAGTTTAGGTTACCCAAGTCAATAATGACTTGATAACTACACGAGCATTATTGATGATGGATATTGAGTTTTAGGTTAAGAAGCTATGTCTACAAACCTTAATCCGACCTTAGGCTGTCCTAACATTAACCAACTAGACTGGAGACTGATAAGGGGAAACGTGATAAACACACATGTCCGGGTACTGAACATGATGTTTTAGGCTAAGTGACGTGCTTAAATTTACTTGCCAGGGGCTGTATGATTTCGAAAGTCTAATTCACTATTCTAACAACGTAATTACGTATGCCAAATTAGAAATAAACGAGAGTTTGGAGGGTTGCCCTCACATATGGAGACTTTTATTGAAACTATAGGTAATTATCTCAACTGTTTTAGCTAGTTAATCAAAACATGAACTATTAAAAGTTGTGTTTTGCTAAACATAATTGAATCCAAGCACACTCCAGACTATGTTAATATTTACGTCTGTATGACGCATACACTGCCCCTCCATAAATTACTATTTGAGGCTCTTCACTCTGAGGACCTGTATTTTTCATCAACCAAACTTCTACTTAAAGCGCTTGTTAAGTAGTATGCTAGAAGATAAAAAGATACGAATGCCACAAAACGCAAATTCAAAATACAATACTAGTTTGGAATAATATTTTGCATATTTACAATTGTTCAAAGATTACTCTTAGGGTTTTTACAGTAAGAAAAACCAGGACATTCCATCATGCAGTCTTGGGTTAGACCCCCCTCCTATTATTCTATTCCGATCCTGAAAAGATCAGTGTCTACTGCTATAGGAACCAATTCTATGATTTTTTCCTTTTTTTTTCTCTTAGGCCGATGAACACCGCGAGGTTTTTTGCCTCGATAGAAAATGGAATAATAATCGACTGATTAAATACACCAAGAATGTAATAATATAGTATTTGATAAAACATAATAAAATTATATATACAGACCTTTCGAAATCGTAAAACATTCCAAAAATTTAAACCATAATTCAACAAACAATATAAAATAAATAAAAAAAGAATATCAAGATATGAACGCATATCAACAAAATGATATATTTTCTTCAAGAGATTATGTTAATAAGGAACACTTTGCTAGCCCTCTCTTTTTTATTATATTTTCAAACAATAAATATAGTATACAACTAATGCGTTTGAAACACAATTTACATTCAGAATTTCAAAATTAAAATCAACGTAATTTAACATTAAAAGTGGTCGTTATGACTTATTTTGTGAAAAATATGGCACGAAAAAGGTTTCATTCTGTATAAAATTTTTACAAAACTGAATTTACAGAATCTATTTATAAATCATTTATTTTTCTTTAACATTTTGAAATGGTAAAATTAACCGACTAAACTCAGAACATGCTGAGATGAACTTGCTTAATGCAACAAAATTGAAATCCCTTGTTATAGTTAAATATGCCTGACAAAAAATTGACTAACAGTTTAATAATTTTTAAGATATAAGAACTATTAAAGTAATCAAATGTTAGGATTTCTCTTTTTTTCTCCTCTTTTTTTTCTTACAAGATTTAGACTAAATGGATTTAGCCTTACGAAAAAAAAAAGTTTTAAGGAAAATTAAAATTGTTCTATAAGCAATTACATTGCTTTAATTTTAGATTTAACTCTATTCAGCCTCCTTATTTTATTTAGACATTAAGAAATACCATTTCGAACATTTGACTAGGATGAAGGTTTTATAAGATTGACGAAACTCTTAATAATTTGAGTTAATCTCATTATTTAAAAATTAACTTCACAATTTTACAGTTTTCAGCTCAATATGCCTATCAAAAATGTTGCAACAGACATCATAAATCAAGGTTTTTATGTTATGAAATTTAAAACAATATATAAACGACACCATATTTTAACCCCATCATTGATTTTTTATTGTTCACTAAATATTTCTTTAAAATGAGTTCAATATTTTCTGAAAAAAAAAGTAGTTTGGAATTGTAGGCGATGCCACAATGTGTTTTGTTCTAAAGATCGAGAAAACAACCCAATTAAAGTTTTTTTCTGAAAACAGAAATTAAATAGCTGCAACATTAATATCCTAAATAGTTGTTCCGTTATTCTTCCAACTTTGTCATTCAATAAATTCATTAGTATGCATTTTAAACATGATATATGTCTTCATATTGACATGTACTCGAAGCGAATGTAATACATCTCATTTCAGTTTATCCAATTACAAATGGATTTACGTATTCAACTTCTCAACAATAATATTAGAATGATGTTTAAAGTAACAGGTGGCCAATCCATTACATGTGACAATGTACGCTGTAGGCTGAATGTCCCTAGGTATAACCGTATGAATATAGTCGTGATGTTTGAAGGATGTTTAAATAACAGGTAGTCAATCCATTATGAGTGACGATGTACTCAGTAGGCCGAATGTCCCTAGATATAACAGTATGTTCTACTACCTGTAATAGTTGATTACTCGTAGACGACTAACTTTGTTATTCTTTCAGTTAGTTGCTTTGTAAAAATCACTTCTCTTTGACGGTTTAAACTTAAAGAGTATGAACTAGAAAGCAAATCGGTCAACAGTAACTCAACTGTCAAATGATTATTGCTGCTCACTTACTTATTGGAGAACGAATGACTGTTAAGACTTTCTTTTATTTTTAAATAAGAATCACTAACAGTTGCAGTTGGTTTCTAAATTATTGCTTCATGTAATATCCTTGGTTAATTAAATGACTAATTTCTTTGGCAATTCAATAGTATTAGTATTATAGTTCGTGTATAAAAGACTTCTGTTTCAAGTTTGTAGGAATGTTAATGCATTTTGTATACAAATATTAGTTGAGGGATGGATAAATTGAACTTATTTTATAGTTGAACGATTTGCTACAAAACTAAAACACAAACAACACTATAAATCGTAGATTTTCAAACGTATTTATGATTTTAAATATTTGTTAATAATAAATCTATAATACGTTATATTAATAAATCATAGTTTTTCAAAAACAAAACTTAGGTTATGCAATCGTCACAAAGTAAAATAACAGTTACTGAGTAACCGTTTAAATATCTAATTATTGAACAGTAGCAAATAGAAATAACTGTTAGAGATATAATAACCGTTTTTCTCATCTATAATAGGAACTCAATTTGCTTTATCAACTGAATAATTAGTTATGGCAGTATTTTCAGATTTTTCTATTAAAACCAACCTTCTTCCTAATTAATAAAGCAATATCTTGGATTTAATCAACCAAAGGTAATATCGTTGAAGCGTCCTTCCTTTATGAGTTGTATCATTGTCTTGTAACTTAATAACGTAATGAGACTTATATTAATTTCTTCTCAATCTTATTGGAAGAGCAGTTTGGTAGAATAAACCGTTATAGCATTCCTTAATAAAAATGATGTTGTTGTTTAGTCTAGAAGCTACGTTTGGACTAAATTAGTTTGTAATTGGTAAACCAATTAACAGAGATCTAATATTTGATGATATTTCCAAGAACAGAAGCAGAACGAGGTCCTGATTTAACTTGAACATTTCGACTATGCGTTTGTTACATAGTTAGTCTACTGGAAAATCCGTGTACCAGTAATTATAGAACTGAGGAATCAATTTAATTACATTTTGGCCGAATAATCTACGAACAAGGATTTTAATTTTGGTTTTCGTATTAAAATAAACATAACAGGCGAGGTCAGAAGTAGTAATGATGGGAACAACGTATAACAAATACAATTAAAAAAAGAAACTTTTAAAATTATATCAGGTAAAATGCACTGGTCGTTAAAAATGACCTAAAAGTAAAAAACACGTCATAAAATAGTACATTTATGATATATTTATTTATAATATTTAAACATTATTTAAACTTCATAGCGTTATTAGAAACATATAATATATTTTATAAATTTTGACCTGTTATTTCTGCACATTTTATGTAAAATCTCTCATTTTAAGTTTCTTAAAACTGGAGATTAAGTATTATATGATAAACTCGGACTTGCTCGTGTTCTCCATATGATCTCTTCACGTCAAATATTAAGTGACATGCTATTAAAATTATTGGAACTCGAATAATGAAATTAAAGTATAGATTTCATTTACCAATAAGATTGGAATTGAACCTGTTTCTCTACGTCTACTTAAGTCGTTATCTAAACACAATGAATCTGCTCTGAACTAACAGCGTCCACCACTTACAATAGGAATTGCTACAAAAGTTTGTATAAGTGTCATGATAAATCAATATTAGTTAAAATTAAAACAGTAATATAAATACAAAAAATTCAAGGAAATAATCTCAGTTTATAATGTTTAAAAGAATATAAATTTTATAATAATTTAGTTTAGAAACTGAACACAATGTTTGAGAAAATTGCCTATTTAACAGTTTTGTTTATATCTATAAAAAACTTAACCTCTAATTTCTAATTACATCTATTTAGTTATTAAGTTATCGTTTTGCTGTTAAATGAGTTATTTTTTAATTTTTTTTTGTTAATTACTATAAAACAAACTTAACCACTATATGCAAAATCACTTATAAAAAAATTGTTTGGTTACTCAATTTTAACATGTAAAT
Source organism: Aphrophora alni (assembly GCA_963513935.1). Lineage (NCBI taxonomy): Eukaryota > Metazoa > Arthropoda > Insecta > Hemiptera > Aphrophoridae > Aphrophora > Aphrophora alni. Next base: position 30,402,091 of record OY740773.1, read on the forward strand.
TTTTTAGTAAATCAGCTGAAAATTTAAAGCTGTATATTGAATTAAAAAAAAAAGAAGATTTTTACATGAACATTATTGGGATTATGGAACAGGCTCTTTGAAAGAGATTGTGCTTCAGTGTAAGTTTTTCTCTGCAAAATACATTTATAGTTCATCGTCACATCCCTTCATTTTAAGTATATACGTCATATTTTTAAAACTAATAGAAAAAAACTTATACAATAATTATACAGATGTAAGTAGGAAAGAATAAGAATAAAATATAATTCGTAGTAGGATTGTTTCCGCCGCCAACGAGTTCACAGATTAAACTGACTAAAACAACTAGATATTAATATTATTACAATTTAACTAACATGTTAGTTTATTACAAACTAGTGAGTTTACCTATATATAACCTTCCTTTTATCATAACAGGTAGTGGTAATACGTTATAACTTAAACAAATACTTCACCACTATAATCACGTTGTACTACCTAGAGATATTCAGACTGCAGCGTATGTTATCACACGTAATGGATTGACCACCTGTTACTTCAAAATCCTTCAAATATTTGTGTTATGCTGTTGGAAGATATAAATCTATGTATTTAAAAACGAAATGCCATGAATAGAATTAAATTAGATAATCTTTCTATTGTTAAAAATTTAAAACATTTGACAAGCAACCTGAATAACGATAGTTATGATGACAACTTTCCTTGTTTTTCTTGCTCGTCAGGAGGTAACAGATAAAAAAAAGAAGAAAATATTTTTATTCGGTAGCAGGTATTTCTTAATTATTAGCAGCAGATGTTTTACACTCATAGGTACATTTTCAAGGTGACAGAAGACATTACTTTAACTTCATAACATAAATACACTAAGATGTGAAATTATTGTTATTTAGTACTCAGAGTACAGAGAATAAGGCTGTATTAAAACATTCAAAATAATTTACATATTCGAATAGATTTATTATTCATTCTATAATATCCTGTTAAATAACGTTGTTACTGTTATCAACTAAATGTATATATTGTTTTTATAGAAAAATCCGATATTGGTCAAATTTAATTATACACAATACATAGGAGTGCTTACTGCAGGCTTTCATTTAATTAAATTATAGTATCCAATTCTATATTTAATCTGTTCCATAATATAGATCGGTTACTTTACACAATAATTCCAGGGTTATTGACATTATTATATATTTCATATTAGAAACCTTCCCACACATTGTTATTAAAAATAACGTTTGAAACAATTTATTGGAAAGTTTATGAAATCGTTAGTGTAAATTTTGAGTTATTCGTAATTTTGAATTTTGATTTTGTGAATGTTACCCAATATTTTGCGTTACGTAAAACATTATTAAACAAATATTTCAGAGTGAAACTAAACATACATTGTTTTCCTCATTGTATAACATCATTAAACATCTATGGGTGTAAGTAAAATAGAGTATATCAGTCTTAGTATTCGTTCATTGATTCAGCATAACTAACGATTTTAATAAAAATATTCAAATAATAAAACTAGTTTTAGTATTCCTTATGAATTTACTATGGACTTTGTAGGAGACATTAACATTTGGGAAAATTTTGTTTTAGCCGTGGTTTAAACTTAATTATACAATTAATCTTTTGTTGGTCCTCAAGAAACTAACAATGTAAAAGATTATAAGAAAATGTATCCACCATTATGAGTTGTTCGTTGTACTGAAAGGAGCATCGTTCTATTTCTTCTAAGAGCTCTAAGATAATTGAGATGATAATCTTAAACAGATTTAGTTATTACGTTACAGAATAAGATTTCGTTCTTACATAAGATAAGAATAAGATTTTATCTCCAAATCCGAAACTTTTAATTAATTGCATAATTTCATTATATAAAATATATTAATAATTGCTATATTATTCGGAATTTAAATTACATTTCAGTAAATTATGAAACTTGTAATAAGATCTTTACATATAATTTGTTTATCATAAATCGTAAAATCTTACCAATATTTACATTTGTGAAATAACAGCTACTTTGGGGCAGCATCAGAGTTTCTCCTTTCCATATCTAAAGCTGTAGCAATAATTGTAATACAATTTATCATAAAATTTTAACATAATTCAAGACAATGTTTAACTTGATTTATTAATCTATGAAATATATTTAAGCATATTAAAAAAGTATCTATCTATCAATTATTCGTATTACGTCCTCTAATTTTTGGGTTAAATATTATTGGGATAATTTAAATTATGTGATTAATTTCTTCTCATAAAGTTTCGATTTTAAAAGGGAATATCGTAATTAGCTCTCCAATTAAAATATTTAAATGCGAAACTAGTCTTATTAATTTTAGACTCTGTTGATAGATTGAGTGATGGTACTTAGAAAGGAAAATTGGGGAGGGGATTGCTATCCATCTTGTTATGTCACGCTCAGAAGATCAACTTTAGTAATAGATGTTAGCACAAAATTCAAGTGACATTTCTACTTTCAATTAAACATAGCCTACGTTTATTTAATACTATTTATTCAATTCTATTTCCTTCGTGTTTCATAAACTAATATTGTCTTTTTCCACACTAAAAATAATTCACCGTTTGAACATAACAATTATTTTTTTTAAAGGACTAAGATTTTTTACACATTAATTTATTTATTAGTTTGTTTAAATAGTAATATTTTTTCTCATCGAAAGTACTTTTACAAAATATCTATCATTTCATTAATAATCAGTGAATAACTATAGTGTCAAAAAAGGGAAGGTCTTTATTTTTTTTAATAATTATTTCGTTGAAGGTTTTTTTATTTGAGAAAACAGGTAATTTTTTACAATTTGGGTATACTACAAAAAAAATCAAAAATTCTACCCAACATTTTTTTTTTTAATTAAAGGACAGAATATTATTTTTAAATATGTCAAAATGTGGTTAACATTCTGGAAATATTTATAAAAAGTTGCAATAGAATATACGTATGTCTTGTAAATATATTATCTGTCAAATTTAAATCCTGTTCATTGATATGCATATATTTTTTCCATTGTTTAGGTACAAATCCCACATCCAATTATATCTAAGGTTTACTTAAATTTTAATTACAGTGTCTAGTGATGTTGAAAAATACTAAAATTATTCCGCATTTTGTCGCAAATAAAAAAAAAATTCTTTATTTTATTAAAAATCATATTCTGACAGTATAAAATTGATTATAATTATATTGACTATATGTCATATTGAGGATGTAGATTTTCATCCTATTCTCAATTATTATTTTTAAAATACAGTGTGACATGCTTGTAAGTAATCAATATTTTCGTTCTAAGTACACAATGATATAAAACGATTATTAAAATGTTTGTTGAAATACAACTAACATTTTGGTTGCTATGGTTTTAAAAATTGCGTTTACAGATGTGTACTTTGAATCTAAATTCAAATAAATTTCCTATATTTTAAGACAATAATAGTTAATTTTATGGCACTTATGGGCCTAAAACTATAGTAGGCTCATTCATTCTTATTCCTTTTGTACATATTGTCACTAAAACTAAACCCTTCTCTTTATAGGTGACTAGCAATAATTAACCACCATTATTTAGAATTAATATTATGAATTATTGGTTGTTAATGAATTTTATTTTTTCCTATAATGTTGATTTCGTAGTAAATCTTACACACTGAAACAGTGCGATATTTGCTTTCACCCTATTATTACTTCTTTTTGACGTTATTCACAACAGAAGGTTGTAAATGGGAAATCGAACTTATTGCTATGCAATTCCAATAAACCCTTAATTTTATTCAAGTCCCACCTTTGGGGAACTGCTTGATAAATTATTTATTAACGTCCATGTTTTTCCAAACAACACAATGCCTCAAGAATAAAATACTGTCTTTAGTATATATTCTTAGATATTAGGAATCACTTTAAAATTCCTTTATTACTTTTATTATTTAATCAAAACTAGCTTTTTTTTCTCTTATTGTTTTAACTTTAAAACTCACTCTCGGGGAGTGTCATTTGAAAGAGTTATTTTGCAGAATCTATTTAAAATTGTGAAATTTATGAGAGCACAAATTATTTTAAAAAGCACACTTAATTTTAAGCTGAAAACAACATAGGGTTAGTTTATAATCCACACAACACAATGTTATCCAGAAATAAAATTTATATTTTAATTAAAAATTCCTTTTTAAATTATTTATATAAATCAAGATTTTTATTTATAAAATTTCTTAACTTGATTTAATCATAACTTTTCTTAGCTTTAAAACATCTTACAAGAATTCAACATAATTATCAATGACTATTAATTCTCTAATTATTATTAATATGAGTATATCTTTACTAAATATTAAAATCAAACTTACTTTAAAAATAAAAACACGTCCACTTTAAAAAGTACACATATAAAATAAAAAAGAATTTTAATTTGATAATTTTCCCCAGAAAGTTTTTAAATTTATTTTTTATTTCAAAGCGAATATTTATTCAAAATCGTAACTGTGGTACCTTGTAAACATATTTATAGCTGTTTTCGGCTCTTGTTAGGCAAGGCTGTTTACAGTTGCTCTGCTGATGGTTGAAGTCTAGTTGGTGTCAGTTAGCAGTCATCAGTTACGTTGAAATCGGTTGTGCTGTTGTTAAAGTTGAATGGTTGCAGATTGAAGATCTTGTATTCGAAAAATTTAAAGATGAAGTCCAAGTTTGAATCAGTGTGGCTGTTGTATCTCGCTATATCATTTGAAATGCCAGGTCACTTCCAATAAAACGATCGGTATAGTGCTGATCACATAAAGATGATTGTAGATGACTCTCCTTCTAGGAGGTGGATAGAGAGTTGTTCTCCTACCAGGAGCTTGATAAAGACTGTTGTTCCCCTTCTAGGAGCTAGATCAAGACTGTTGTTCCCCTTCTAGTAGCTAGATCAAGACTTGTTCTCCTACCAGGAGCTTGATAAAGAGTTGTTCCCCTTCTAGGAGCTAGATCAAGACTGAAGAAAAGTTCTGTTGAAATGGACCTCCAAAACCTTTTCCCTGTTCCATGGTACCTATTTCTATGAACATTTCCCTTTCATTTATGACGTTTAAAGTTGATTAATTTTGTTTATTTCTTCAAGATTTCACTTTAGTTAGTTTTTAATATAACCCTTTTGGTTATTTTATTGTTTGTTTTACGTTAATTAGTTGTTGATTAACTAATTATTATTTAGTTTATTTGTAAATAGGTTGCCAGCACTGTTTTTGCAAAATCCACTCACTTGACTCCTCCCCTATTGTGTGGTAGGGGTTGCTGCAGGTTGATTCCTGTACTGTCTGACTTTCTAGAATTTATTTGTACACTTTCTTGAAAATTCCCATATCTTTGGTTCTAACAGGAATTTTGGAAATCTGTAAATGTCATTTTGTTTCTCTTGACTTCTGGATTCTATACAACTTTAATTTAAAGTTGTAGGATGATAACTTTCTAAGATGTACCCTTTTTCGTTTTTCATGATTTTTTTCTTGACCAACTTTCGATCGGTTCGGAATTTCATAATTCTTCTTTTTGGTTTTTGTAGCTTCTGCCTTAGAAATGAAGGAATTCCGTACGTTTTTCATTTATTTTCATTTTCTGATGAGTTATTCATTGTTAAACTTGTCGATTTTTAGATGGTCAAACCCCCCTCCCCAAAATTATATATATATACTTATTTTAGTATCATTACATTATGTCACATATCCTTAACATATTTCCATTTAAAAATTTTAACTTATGATCTAGACAAAATTTTTGTTTTCTGTCGATGTATGTTTTTTGCAATAACTAATAAATTATTCGGTTTAATAAATAATTTCTTGTATTTCCTATGCTAACCAGTTATTCTTTATCATAATATGCTTTTATATTCAAAATTTAAACAATTTAAAATTTAACATAGGAAATAGCATGTGAATACTTTTTGTAACAAGTTGAATCAGATTATTTTATCCAGTCTGGACCTGAAATGTCACGTGATCAACCGAGCTATTGTTCTCTTTTTGACAGGTTGGATCCTGTTAGCTAGCCCCCATCTCACTTACTTTACGCTTTGAATGTTTCATTTTTTAATGAAATTGACAAAACTTTTATAATTCTACTTTTCTTCATAATAAACTATTTTTTTCTGTGCACATTATTAATTATTTATGGATACTACTATTTATTTATTTATTGACTAAAATTTTATGTTTTACAAAATTTTTTGTTTTTGGAACGATTTTGGTGAAATACCCAAACCGTTTAAACACGTCGTCATTTGTTTGTAGTTTACAAAAGCGTACATCTCATTATGAATAAATACGATTCAGTTTTCTATATCATGTAAGTATTTAGTAATAAAATCATTTCTTCTTTTCATACCTCCAATATGTCCCACGCTACACAAAAGTATATATTGTGTATAAAGCTTTACCCCTATAACTCAGATAGCTCTATTCATTTAATTGACTTTTCCAGAATCCCACAGCACCACCCCTCTTCAATAGTAAACTTAGTTTCTCATTTTAAAATCCTTATATCTATTCATTTTCCCGATGTTGTACCATGGTAAAATTAATCTACTTATAGAAATCCCTGAATATGAAACGCATAATCATGACAACAAAAAACAACAACATATATTTATTGAATAAATCGCTATTATATATTAGCAGTAACGTATAAGCTTGATATTTAGAATAACAGTAGATGTTTACGAACTGATTTAAATTTACAAATGTTCTCATTTGTTATTAACGTAATATTTCAGATTAGGTGAATACCATATCATAAAACGTTTACAATGAATTTTTACTTGATACGGCTATATGTTACAATACCAGTATATTAGGTTAAACTAGATTCTTGTTATATTTTAAACTTTATAATTTTATTTTTTGGTTTATAATTTGGTGTTCTGGTTATCACGTGATTCATAACCCGTTCGGTTTCTCAGTTCAATAAGTATTTATTTATAATAACAAATGTAGTAGTGTTGTTATTCATTGTTTATCTAGTTTAGACAATAGGATTATGGGTGTAGATGCTATGATGGACTTGTGATAGTTCTATGAATTATTGATTTTGAAATTTCTATAAATTATCCTTAAAATATATTATATGTAACAATCTATCGCATACTAGTTTACATTTCAAAAATCTAACCCAAAATACTGTGTCACTTAAAAATGATGAACCGAAGACATGTAAAAATCGCATTAGTAAAAACCTTAACTGAAAACTTAAAGTGATTAGCCAACAACTGTTAGTACTATTTAATTTGTTTCCATACTAAAATGAGGAGGTACAATAATATATTCGTCTATTTAAAATTTATATTTTAAAATGTAGTTAACAATTTAAAGTTTAACGGAAGTTAGGAGTATCATGGAATTAATAAGTTTTAATGAAATCCATTTAGTTTTTATGTTATTATTATGGTAAGCATATATCTGTTTTTGATATTTTCTATGATGTGTTATTTATTTAGTCGTTGTAAGACTGTATAAAAGGTAACAAAACTGTTTAATAAACAGTATTTAAAACAAAATGAAAGGAAATGGACATTTAACTCGCCAACTTATTCTTCGTGTTTAACTTGAGCAATTGAATATTCATGTCGCCGTTAGTTGTATGTTGCACGCACTTGATGTTGTACAGTTGGTTTTTAATTTTTACTCACGACATTTTGTCGTGTTTTGTATTTAACGTTCACATTTTCCACCGTGTTAATTAATATGACCTGGTAATCGTAAAGAATACAGACGAAATTTAAAGTACATTTGGAAAGAATACAAGATCAGAATAATTTTTAGCCTTAGAACACCGAAGCGGATAATAATATTTGGAAGATGAGATGGAATATATCATTAGAAGGTTTTGTTGAAAACGCATGGCAATGTCATTCAATAATGAGTCCCCATTATTTTTTTTCTCTTATTTTAACCATCACAATTTTGTCTTTACTGATTAATTTTCAAATCGTCCTCATAAAGCATTAAATGTGAATATTTCCAATTAATAATATTAAATAACAATAAATCAATTCCACTTCTGTAAGCTAACGATGGTAAACAAACTCAATTTATGACAACCCTCTCAAAGTTCAATTGCATTTATTTATAAACTGTATATTATTTATCATTAAAAACAGTAACTTTATGTAGTGCATCATTTATAGGACGACTTGTCATTATCCTGTTAATTGCATAAATAATAAAAGACACAAAAAAAAAAACGTAAATTTTCATTTAGTTTAGGTCATAATAATAAAGTCAAAGAGTTTAGAATAATCAACATTATATTTTACTTTTAGAAATACAAAAACTAGTTGATTGGCCATCATGGTACTTACACAGCTATATTATACATTTTAATACTTATAGATTTACTATATTAAGTGTAAACATAGTCGGTATTTAGTTAAATTCCATATTAAGGTAAATAATAACTCACATATAAAATATCAAAAATGTACATATATTTAGACAGCTTATTCTCAATGAATCATCTTCAGACAACTTTATGGTCAATTGCGAATTATCTGTCACAATTGTTCATTTTTGAAACTTTATATGCAAGTTATTATTTACCTTGATTTACTCTAAGTTAAACGTTATTTATTTTGCCTGGTATAAACATTTAAATTCAATTAGTCAATCAAGCAGTCTTATCTAGTAGTATTATTGTCTGTTATTACAGGTTTTATGAACATCGTAATTATACATTTCACTACACTGTCTGCTAGGCCCTAATCGGCTTTATATATGTGTATACATTATATAGTCTCTCCTTGTTTCGATGATGTCTGTCGAATCTCGTAAGTATAGAAATATTATATTTTCGTATGAGGTCGGAGTCCTACATTCGTATTTTATAAATAACATCACTATTTGTCATCGTAGAGAGGTGGGGTGGACTCAGATTTTAAATATGGAAATTGATTTACTGATTTTATAGTGTTGAATAATACAAGCGATATTATATATAACTAATTTAAATGACCACCATTTTGACATTTTCAATTCGATTTTTATGAATTTCATTAGGATTATAATTTATGTGATCACACTGTATTTGTTGTGCCCGCTTTTGTGCTTATGTGACAATTTATTTTACATATTGGGTGTTGGAAAATCGTGTTTCCAAAATAAAAGAGGTGATTTCCTACATCAAAATCACAAACTAAAGTTCCTATGAATATATTTCCTAGATTCCCAGATATAAGTATTTTTGTTTTTTACGAAATATGTTTATCTCCAGAACTGTTTGTCAGAACAGTTGAAACAAAATTCCTGGTATTTAATAAAATGAAGAGCTATTTTGAATAAAATAAAATAATAATAATAATAATAATAATAATAATAATAATATATATACTTAATCCAAGAACTCATTAAAAATGACGGCTGTTTTGTTTTGTGAGTATAAATAACTCAAAAATACAAAAATTGTGTACAAGAATGTGAACAGAGTTTTTGTACGTCTTTTAATTCCATATAGAATATAACAATTACAAAACAATCAGGCAAAGGTTTATAGTAGAACTGTGCCCAATAATTTAGTGAAAGGTTCTGGTGGTGAATATTTTTTGTGAATAAACATTTCCGGATCTCTAGAAAACTAGCCAATCGCGGACATATGTTTATAAGAAATGTGTCTTAATTTTGATTGGGAAACCATCTTCTGAAGTTTGAAAACACATTTCGGCAACACTTTGTTATAATTTTACTAGAAGTTTGTAATTAAGTCTAAAGATATATTTAAAACTACCACTACAATCAAGAGCAATCACTACAATGTAGTTTAATATCTGCAGTCGTCGGCTCGAGGAGACTTGAAGGTAGATATAATTTATTGTGATTTTTATTTCACTTTAGGTTTTGAATAATTTGAATCTTTGGTTAAAATATGATATAAACAATGTAAGAAAGTTTGTGGTTAATTTTGTTCATGAATGCTTCCGAGACTCATGTACTGAGGACACACGTGGGAATGTAGCAAATGTTGCCGATGTATGGTGCATGGAAAGAGGGAGGGATAAACGTAGACGCATTAGTCTGTTTGTTTGAACGACAAATATAGTGATGACGTTCAAATATTATGTTCTCTTAACAAAGACATACAGACAATAGACTACAGTAAGTAGTAAACGTTGCACTCTTTTTACCACACACTTATATATACACTAAAGGAAAATGCATTAATTCTAATTGTCAATTTAGAAGTTTTTCTGGATTTACTTGCGAAACAAAAAATAAAAAAAATCATATGTTCTTTAAATTTGCTTTAACGACGTGGTTTACAATTGAATTTGGAAATTAATAATAAAAACTAGTTTTCGTAGAGCAATTAAAAGCAGAATTTTGGTAAATCAGTTTCACAGATTGGGAAAGAGTTTTTTTTTATAGAAAATAAATAATCCAAACAATTCTTCATTTGCTAATAAAAGAAATATTTTATGAAAAATTGCAACTGAACCACCAAAAAATTTCCTAACCAATAATTCCTTATTATGTTTATTACATCCTTTTGTTTCATGGACAATTTTTACTTCTGAGAAATTTAAGCAACGTTTTATGAAAATTTTATTGCATTAAAACGCAATATTGTAGTCACATTCATGTTTATTTGTAAGTGATTGTTATACAAACTGAAGTTGGGTGTAAAGTGCATATTTAAGTATAATAAGACACTTGTAACTACACTTATATTGTTGGAGGTCCTGACTCTTATTTTAATCTCTGTTATTAAATATAGGCCACTGACTTACCTAAAGTATGAAATTCACTTTTATATATATAATAAGTGTGTTCAGCTTAGATATATTACCTAAAATATAAGTTGATCGACTCATTATTATAGGATCTTGTAAAAGATGTACATGTCACTATATATTCGTATAATATAATTAATGGAAAGAGAATTATTTTTGTCCCCAAAAGAGTAATTATTTGAAAATAATTTGCTACATAAGACACAGTTTTATCTTTGTTTTCACTTGTTAGTAATCAATGTTTTTGTATTCGCAGGTTTTGGATCATTCCGCTTTAATAGGTTTTAATCTTCAAAATTAACTGAATACATTTAGTTTTGTAATGCACGATATAATATTTTAATATCTTATTAAATTTAACCAAAATTAGTAGTTATACATGACTACTTGAAGTTTATTGAAATTTATATATAAGAGAATGAGTTCAGTGTACAATTACTAGAAACACTATTTAATTAAAAAATAATAATTATTATTAGAGAATTATTTTATTTTAATAAAAATTAGAGTTGTACTTAGAAATTTTGTTATGCAATTTTATTAGATAACTAGTTACTTAACTATCAAAAGACACCTAATGCGTTTTCAAAAACATTATAATGCACTGGGGTCACTTCAAGTGGTGAAATTTGACATTGTAAGATTAATGAAAGTTTTACTTTTTTATCTACCTCAGACATTTTTCTATATGTTAAAGTAATACGGTTTTTATGCAAATGAAGACGAAATGAGAAATCGCACAAAAAAAAAGAAAAAAGAAGTTTCTCAGTTACTGTATAACTTCAAAATCAATCAGACTAGAATATTTGATTCCATATATAATTTTAAACTTATTATGACAAATGTTCAACAAAATATATTTCTTAACCTTTAACTAAATAAAGTTACATATAATTTACTTTAAAGAATACCTGGATAAAGAAGAGATGTTGATAAATTGTACTGAATCAACGCTCTCTCTGAGATAATGGGTGGCACATTCGTTATCTGTTCTTGCACTTTTTTTTTATGCGGTTTTACATAAAACTGCAATAACATTTTGTCTATGACTAAAAATGTGGTACTAATTTTTTTGGAAAAAGGAGGTTAGTTGTCAATATATGAAATTCATATTTTATGTAACTTAAAAAGTCTTTACATCCACTGTATTAAAATTATTTTCAAAAATGTCCTAGCACTTTGGCTCATAATATGAAAAAATCTGATTCAATGAACATGAATAATGAACATTATATTGTATTAAAACGATGGATATGAATGGTTCGAAATAGAACAATATATATTTTGAATTTTAAAATGTTTAAATAGTGTAAAACCAAACAATGTAGGTTAATTGGATTAAATACTATGTTATTATGATATTCAAATTACTACCAATTTAAAGAGCACTGCAATCAGAGTTCGTTTGTTAATCCTGAAGGTAAAAGGAGATTAGAATCCTTTCATTTAAATATAAACAGAGGAAATAGAGCATGTTTTTTTATTGAAAACGCAAATTTCATTAAAATTTTAAATAAATCCAATTTACGTTTCAAAACATTGCTATACTGAACAACTACACTGACATAAGAAAATTTTCTATACAATTGTTTATATTCTTCCTCTTCTAATTAATGAATGCAAATTAAAATAATAAACCAAAACCGGACTACACTCAAAATATGAAGTGTACTATAACTAAAATGTTTTTAAAATGATTTAACTGTCATAAACAACTCAAAATAAAACAAACACCTAACATATTTATTCATGAAGGGGCTACAGAAATAAACACTTACACCTCTATACATACGTACACTCACGCATTCTCATAATACAAATGTTGTATTAGAGATATAATTACATAACATATTATAATTAGACAGACAGAAGTAAAATTATTGCATTTACTCACTCACACCTCATATAGATTTAGTTATAATAAAATTATTACGTTCTAGATGTGCTGTACTATTGATATCGGGATATAGAGACAATAATTTTAAAATCTACTTGGCAAAATCAAATAAATGATTAAATTAAAAAATATATTAAAAATTACAATATATCAAGTTCACAAACTACCATGAGTTTCATATCCTCCGTTGAGAAACAATTATGTATATAAATATATAAAACAGCAATTTTTCTTTCCTTTTTTGTATATCAATGTTATGAATTATCAAAAAAATATATATATTTATGAATATATATAGTACTCCTAGGTTTTCTATTGTACCATTAGTTTATTTAGAGTATTTAAAGGATCGTTGAAAATAATCGGATATGAAATATAACAGTAAATATTAAATATAAGGATTTAAAAGTGTTCAATGTTTTTTCATGACATTGCATGATACAAAATCTTAGGTTTATATTTATAATCGTTATTCAAATTGGTGGCAACTATGAATGACATTGAAGTAGATTGCCATATATCAAAAGATTATGAATATATTGCGTACCAAGGCAAGTAAGCTGACTTTACATAAAAACCTACATTCTCGTACGATCATTTAATTTCATCAAAACTCATTAAATAATTTTAAATACTAAATTTAATTTTATTTATTCAATCGTTTAGGCGAAGAAGGGAGGTTCTCAAAGTTTTTAATAAAACAGTCCATTTACCCAAACTTATTTATCCAGGTATAATGGGATTTGATATATACTAGGGTAATTCATATTACTACACTGCTTAGTGCTTGTAAGCAAGGTGTATGCATGGCAATTAGTGTAGATGTTTGAACAATATATAAAATAGATGCGGCTATTATACTTTTGGATATGATTAGACTAAATGAGTTAGGTTATATTAATTTGTATTCAAAATATTAAATCTAATCTATTAAGGTAATTGGAACATGATATTCTAGAATTTTGCGTGAATTGTTTTTAATTGTCATAAAACATATAGAGAATGCTATTATGTTTGGTCAACAAATACTTTTAGTTTTTTTGCAAATATGTGCATTTAAAAACAACATGAGACCAAAATTGTGTTTCATGCCTGTATATGTCTGTATATCATCCCTGTTGTACATGCACCTGTCTGTATATCTCTCTGGCGTCTGAGCCCCAAAAATTGGATAAAATATGAAACAAATTTGGTGTGTTACCACCTTTTGGAGATACATTTTTTCGTTTGTTTGTTAAACACAATTTTAGGGGCAGATGTCACAAGAAAAATATACTAATTTACTATTTTATCAAAGGAGGAACGTTTTAAATCTAATGTTTCCGAGCTATAGGCTTTAACATCTAAATGAAAGCTTATTATCTATCATCTCGTTAAAAATGCCGGTTCGTGGGCTGTGATACAAATTTAAAAAATCGGTCACAGATATATCATAAATAAGTATTTTCTCTAGCATTTTCATTTAATATATTCCTATTATAAGATTAAAAGATTTACGTCCGTTTGCTAAATAGCAAGTAAACAAATTTGACTGTTCAGAAATATTTGAAAAGAAACAAAAACGAACCTTGAAAAATAAGCCTTGAATACCGTTATTCGAAGTTGGATTTTAATCAACACGGATTACACTGAGGATGTGTTTTGGCACAAGGGAAGCAACATTGGAACTTAATTTATTTTTTTTTTAGTTGATTGAATAATTTAAATTTTTTTGTTAGATGGTCATTTTTAGTTTGACTTATTATTCAAACTTGCATAATGTATTATTTTCAAGGATAAACGAATAAGATATTAACAATTATGTTAAATATAAACTATTTAATATATCAGATGTTATAATTATTTATTTACTACCTAAGATTTAGTTGTAATATATCAAAATTACTTTACTTTCTGTTGCATATGTTTTTTGACTACCCAATACATTTTGGGAAATATAATTTGTTTGTTTAAATAAACCTATAACAGCTCCTGGTTTTTATAGCTTAGCAGTCAGCATACACCAGTTAGAAAATCAAATTGAGTTAACAATAAATCTAATTCAATTATCCGAGGCTTTAGAACGAATTAATCAGTCAATATACAAAATCGTTAATATACTGATGTTTAAAAGTGATCAAAAAACAAAATGAGGGCACTGTTGAGAACAGTTGTAGAAAAACAAAAAGTTTGTATAGTTAAAAAAAAATTACTTTTATGATTTAAACGTATGTTAGTTTTATGGCATTATAACATAATTTTGGTTGGTGTTTTGTTGTTAATAACTCGCAAAAGACGTTTATATATTTACATTTATTTATGAAAGATAATCTCTTTTTTTAATGAAAGTATTTCTTGATTATAATATTGGCGTTTCTATTTTGTACCCAGAGAATAAAAGATAAATTCGACCCATAAATGTTTGGATATTGAAGGTAGAAGGGAAAAAATTTTGGAAATTCGATTGCAATTCATCTTGCTACCCTACTTTTAGGAGATCAATGGGCATAAACCATTATAAATAATTTAATTTTCATGAAGAAAAATAAAGTACAAAATAACAATTTAAAAATGGTTAGTTTATATCAAACTTAGTGTAATTATGTAAATTAAATTTATGGAATAGAAATAATTATAATATGAGTAAAGTATAAAGAGATAAAATATAACAAACAAAATAACATTTATTACCTTGTGAAAATTTACAAATTTAGGACCACTTATGTAATGAATGTTTTCAAATTATTATCTTACATGCAGTTAAATAGACTAGTTATAAATCAATATATTTTCGCATTATTTAAACAGTCACTTTTTTGGTTGGTTTAAAAGCTTACCACATCCATCAGTAATGCAAACATGCGTTAAATACATACACGGACTCGGCATTGTCTTTACACGAATACAATTATACAATACGTGGATCAAACTCAATATACTTGGTAAACACAAAATCATACTAGCTGTTGGCCCCAGTTTCAACTGGGGATAGTTGAGACAGTTTTAAATAGAAATTCTTTTTTGGCACAACCCTAATGTTGGTGCTGTGGAATTAAATTTTGCCCAAATACACCAACACACAATTTTTTGATAATATCGACCTATAAATAAGATATGATAATAGTTTTAGGGGTAAAAAACACCCTTGTATTGGAACATTTTCAAAACCTTATCTTAGTACGCACCTACAGAGCTACCCTAAACCATGTTAAAAAATTTATAGTTCTTTGTTTCTTGGACCTAAAGAATGCTTTATGGGAACAAAACACCCTTGGCGTGGAACATTTTTAAAGCCCTTTCTTAGTATCCAGCCACAGACCTACCCCAAAGCAAGTTCAAAAATGCATAGCTTTAGGCTTCTTGTATCCAGAGATTTCGTGATTAGTCGGTGGGTTTTGACTTATATATATATATATTTTATTACGTAAAAGCTGATCTTTCTTTTTTATAAAATTTGAGGTTACGTTTTAAAAGTAGTCATGTATGTATCGCTAAATAGTTTATTTATTATTAGTATATAATAGTAGTAATAATAATAATTAGTATTGTTTAAACTATGAATTAAATATTAATTTTTATATATTTAATTTAGTATTAGTGATACCTCTGCTATAATATTCTGAATGCCGTATATTAAAATCTCTCTCAGTATGTGGATCTTATATCACATATTAAGACATACATGATTACAAAGATAAAACCAGATCTGAATGAATATAAAGTCAATTAATTAGGTAAACATATGGAATTTGTAAAATCTTTGGTAAAAGATAACACATAAAATATAAAGGAAAAGAAAATATATATTTGTGAATATCGGAAATAAAACATACCACAAATCGCGCTGATTGTTTGCTAACGAACTGATTCTTCTCCTGAATATCTTAGAGACATGTTCGAATATCAGTAGCATTGTGCTTTCTTACTCATCCATTAATTTTGAGTTTAAACTAGTAACAGTTATTAATTATAATAAAAGACGTACATTATTACAATTAAAATAATAACGGATGACGTGCGGGATTATCATCCACATTTGGTTCATAAGCGCTTTATTTTCAGTTAATCTTTTATTTCTGTTTATTTTATCAAATATGTAAAACTTTACGAGAAAATAAAACAATCGACGTAACCATCTAAATGTTGTAATAAATCACTAATAATGTTCTAACAGTTTGTTATGTTTCAATATTATGTAACACAATGTTGTTTATATAGGTATTTATTGTAAATGTTATATCTGTAAAGAATGTGAACTCAATAGCTGATTTAAAAAAAGGGGGATCTCTGCGCAATTTGTATAAACTTTTTATTCTTCTTTGATGCACTTAATCTACTTTAAGGTTTTCTTTTTCATTCATATCTTTATATAAAGTACTGTGAATTGACTTTAATATATATGGTATATTCTTAGAGGGTTCAAGTACAATAAAGGTTAGTACTTATTCACATGTCTGTTGAATCTGATTTATATAATATATTTAAAATGATTTTCTTTTAAACATAAAATTTAAAGGTTTTTAGATTCTAACCTACTGTATGCCTTTTATTTATAATTAATTATATCCCACCCTCACCCAATAATATATGGCTACTTATATCAAACTCATTATAAATATTTAAAATTTACTTGAAAACTGCTGCAGTGACAACGTCAACAGTTATATAAAAAAATTAAAAAACTAAAACTGAACACACAAAACAAGCAAGTGAAAACCATATAGGCCTCAAGTAGTACATGTTAATTAATTCACGTTTTTTTTCATCGGTTGAAATAATTTCAAAAATTCGCCAAAAATAGAAATTCTATCCCAATCATAAAGTGATCCATAGCTTTTTTTTAGGAAAAGGTCCAAATTAATCATATATGTAACTAAAAATTTTATTGGTGCACAATTATAAAAGTTATAAGCTCAGGAAGCAAACAATTTCAAAAACGGAAATTTTTTTTTCTAAATTCAGGCCTAAATAAATACTATAAAAATGTATCGGCCTGGTTATACAAAATACACAAAAGTTTCATAATTTAGTTGTGAATAGAAATATGTAAAAACATTTACCAATTTCAAAGTAGTTTTTATGAAATAGATTTTTTTATGTCCGTACTACACAACGGCACTAAAATTTAGCCTATTTTGAAACATCAATCTAAAATGTATCCTTTACCCAAAAATGAAATTTTATATACCAAATTGTAGAGAATAAATCATAGAATAGAACTGTAAACTTGAACATTTTATATAACGTACAATTTTGTAATCAGAAATTACGAAACGAAATTTCGTTATGTATGTTATGAACTCACATACCGACATACCTACACTGTTACTAAAATTAGCTTGTCTAAAACTAATTTCACTAAACAAACACAATAACAAACACTACACTTATTTATTTATATATAAAACACAATTTCATAAACGTTATTCACTATAAATCACCAAAATAACATTCAATTTAGATCAAACAAATTCTAACCTAAAACGTGGTTTTACATAGAAACATGGCGGATGATTTTCAACTGTAACAATGCTTGGTTTGAGAGGCGTTTGCTAAAGACTCAGTAGAGCAAAATGTATAAAACGAAATACCAATGGAATCAGTGATCCTTTATCTACAAAACCATGTAAAAAGAATTTTACAAACACCACATCTGCGATGAACATATGGGCTTCCAAAGAAGCTTGCTAATTGGTTGAAACCTTGGTCAATAGCAAGACTTTATGCGGTTGGACACAAAACCTAAACCATAAACGTGATCTAACATTTGAAAGCAGTGTTAGAGAGATCGAAATGCAAGCTTTCTATTGGTGTAAATATCATTGTTCTAAAGTCGGTGTATATAACTGTTATAGGTCTTGAAAGTTGACGAAATTCTAACGTTTGTCGACGCTCGGACCAGCTGTTTAGAGTTCTGCAATTATTGAATCGATCATTAGACGTGTTAATATTCATTTTAGAAACATATGGTAAATACAAAGATTAAAGTTTGAAAAGTTTCCTTTCCAACGGTATAAAGTTTGTTAAGATTGGATGACAATTAGTGGGTCAAATATTAGAATGTATAGTAATGCACGCTACTTGTAAAAGTACTGCATAATAGGGAAGTACTTACAGATGGAAGGTTTTAAACAGCTCCCGATAAAAATTACCTTATTAATTCAGAGGCAAATTTTAAGAAATAGGAAAATCAATAATCCAAAACTTATGTTTATAAAGAATTATTGATAAATCCACTATGTTCAAAATTATTTTAGTTGCTGTTACTATAGGTTGTCCATAAAATAAAACGTAATTAATAACCACGATTTCGCACAGTTTTGTGTTACTGAGAATTGAAATTATTATATAATACGTACAAATTAGTTTGAGACATTGAATTTTTAAAATAAAATTTTGAACTATTAAAATATTTTGCATTGTTTATCCCCCTTTATTTTATTAGAACAATCACTTCGAGTATGTGTTTAATATATATAAATATATATATATATATATTAATATATATTAAACACATATACTCTGTTGCATTTACAACTGTGTTGATACTGGTTTAAACAAATTTGTGTCTATAAATATTTTATCCAACGAAAAGAAGTTTCATAGCTAAATTTGATCATGGCCTTAATTATACATCTGACTACATTTATTTCATTTAATCATTTATTACATGACTGTTATCGCAAAAAACAAACAATATTTAGTGTGATAATTTACACCTAATATTATTGTTATTTAACAATAGCCGCTCATAAAATTCAAATTGTAATATATAAATTTCAATAAATCATTTTATAAGACATAAAGAGATTTCGAGTT
Source organism: Aphrophora alni (assembly GCA_963513935.1). NCBI lineage: Eukaryota > Metazoa > Arthropoda > Insecta > Hemiptera > Aphrophoridae > Aphrophora > Aphrophora alni. Next base: position 30,421,552 of record OY740773.1, read on the forward strand.
GTTATACAAATAAAATATATTAATAAAATAACCCTCAAACCCCAGTGCAATTACCTAACTCAGGGGGTTTACTGTCTGTAGTCAAGAGGATAAAGGAAAGGGAGAGTGAAGGGGTTGCAATTAATTATCGTGATTTATTTATTACACATTATATACGAGTCTTATTTAATTTGTTTAATTTGAAGCATTGTTACAAGTAAGCATTAGCAGAAAGTTTGTGCTGAATTCGGAAACTAAACCGTAGAACGACGCAAGTGGGAATGCAGCAGATGTTTCCAATGTGTGATGGAGAGAGAGGGATAGACAGATTGACACATTAGTCTTTGTTTTTTACGACAAATATAATGCTGACTTCCAACTACTTTGTTCTTCCTGACAAGGACATACAGACAATAAGAGAGTAATACAAATTGCACAATCATTGGTTTTACTTTATCACACACTTATACACAAAATTTAAAAATATTTAATATTATTATTTTTCTAAAATAGCGTTTAGAATTTACGTTGAAAATGTGAAGTAAAATCGAAGTCTTTGACCTACACTTGAAAATATCTCATTATTATAACAGATGATGTGTCTAAAATGTCAGTTTTTATAATATAATATAATAAATATATTCTACAATATCTGATGGATGTTTATGTAGATTATCAACATAAATTTTACCAATGAATACAGATAAGACGACTATCAAGATGTCGTACAGGCGACAACACCAACTTAGCTAAGTTTTCTTAGAAATCAAATAATTTTTATGTATCGGCATAATTTGTGAAGAATTAACTACGTGAAGTTATCCCACAAATTTTCTCAAACAGACATTCGCAATTGAAATACTAATGATAAAATACTATTCGTTGGCAAAACTAAATATAAATTAGTTGTCACTAAAACATTAAAAGGTTGAGGTCTTAAATGATTTAGGTTATTTAAAAGAATACAAATTTTCAGCTTTAAAATAAGTTCTAAACTTGTTTCACTTATGACATAAACTCGTAAACATAAAATAAATCACCTATTAATGTTAGAGGTTTAGAGGTTATAGTTTTCTTAGAAATGTTATTTAATGGCAAATTTCGATTATTTGCATATTGTACACTGTTTTGTGACAAAATTAAATAAATCAGCTGGTTTTAGAAATTACGTCTTTTATAACAGCTCCATTACAGATGTTTTTACAGATAAATCAAGAATAGGTACTTTTAGAAAAATAGCGGCTAATTCAATAGGTTCTATGAATTATTATTATTTTTTTTACTTTGTTTACGTACTTATAGGAATTATATACAAAAGCAAATTTAAAAAACTAAAGATTATAAATAAATATTGAGAATAATCTTGTGAGATAGTATTAGATAAATTAAAACTCGTACATAAGACATCAAAAATATTACGTTTACAAATGGAATATTTGTGAGATTAAACTTTCAATGACACTGAGGATGGCGACTTTGTAGTTAAAACGCGTTTGATTAAATAAACGTAATTTTCGTGAGATCTTGTGTTCGAGATTTATTATATTCAACTAACGATTATTTTGATTTCTTTTTTTTCTCATGATAGGTATCGCCAAGTTTTGTGTCATTAACAAAATATATCCATTTAACGATATTGATTAAAATCCGTTCTCTTTTTAGGATGTACTCTACAGATAACACATGACAGATGCCAAAAACGCAATTAGACTTATAATTACATGTTTTAAAATACACTTTTTAAACTTAGAGGATCTTTTCACCTGAAACTCGTTAGCAGTTTTTTACTTAATATATTATTTATTCACATTAAACGATCATAAATGAAACGGTAAAAAAATATATATATTTTTTTTCAAATGGCAAAATTATCGCTATACTATCTATTATCTGTAAGTAGTATAACTATAATTCCAAACCATAACATTTACTAATCAAATCACAATGATACCATGATTCCTATTAGGTATTTTACGATAAGAATATTTGTAAGACAAAGTATTAGTTTAGTGTGTACTAAATTGGTAAGAAATGTGGATTATGAGTACATCTAAATAAAAACAATGGAGCCAATTTTTAGTTTCATTATAGATCAATTACCACAAAATATTCAGATATCGAAAAACTAAATTACACAAAATTCTTTGGTGTATGACTAAATATTCCAATATGGGAACTTGCCAAATTTTTATATTAAAAAGTGAATACAATTTTTTAAAATAGTCACAGGCCAAATAATGTAAACAATCGAGATAGGTGTGCTTAATTTCTAAACTAACCACACTCAATGATAAAAAATGTATCTGTGATCAAATCACACGAATTTTGTTTGTAATACTTGTGTTGTTTTTCCGTTTTATCTGTTTTTTGTTTCTTATTTTATTTTTCAGATATTATATTGCAGGAAAGATTGGATTCCTGTTGCGTTATTTCATTGATCATGAGATAACAATGTCTATTTTATAACATTGAACCACAGTAGAAACTTGTCCTATAAAGTTTCGATTCTGTTGAGAAACACAGTTGTACAAGTGAGAAATTTGTTTTATGTGGTGTATATATATATAGGGGAGGGAGGGTAACCATTCATCTTACAGTGCAACACTCAAGAGATCGATGTTTGTATTAGACAACACAATTCACTTAAAATACCAAATACATTTGTTTATTTCTGTCGGGTTTAAAGAAGCCACATTTTGTCGAATATTGTGGCAGAATTTAGTAATTTATCATCTTCCACTAACCCTTTTTGTTCTTCAAACTACACTTTGCAACGAAACAGCTTCCATTAGAGAATAAAACTTCACCAACATTCTATTCGTATAACCCCATTCATTTATTGACTTTTCTAGAACACCTTCTCTCTTTAACATGCTTATGTAACATACTGACCCTTCATCTTTCAATTCATTACTATATAGCCATTAGTATTCACTGCTGCATGCAGCTGAAATTGTATAAGAATAAAAGTTTTTACATTGTCCTGACTTTCTGGTATCGTCTAACCAGATAATCAAAAATATATTTGGTTTTATTCTCAACAAATATTTTTGTATATGTGAGACAGAAAAAAGAAAATTTTCATAATTATTGTTTTTGGTTTTCACGTATTTTTTTATGGAATGTAACTTTTTATAAATATTGGTCAACCATTGTAAGTTGGTACTCTCTTATTAAAAGTCTTTTCATGTTTAGTTTTTGAGCTATTTACGATTTAAATAGAATATTAGTGTGGTATAAACTAAACCTAATTACGGTTGGTTAAAATAATTTATATTTTTAGACTTTTAGGAAAATTTCAGTATTATTTTCCATTTTTACTGGTTACAACTACTAAACTGTACACAGCATCAAATTAGTAGTGCTGCTTCTTAGATGTTATTACCTATAATCAAATATAAAATGATTTTATTTTTCAAATAACTAACATATCGACAATTTGCGATTATGATTATGAACATCATTTTTTTTTAATCCTTAGAACTAGTTTTCTCAAATTTTAATCAAAATTATTAAACTTGTTTAAAAATAAAATTTAAAATTTTAGTCTTATGGCAACTATCAAAAAATATCTGGTTATTGGAAAAATATATCTAATAATTCTTTACACTTAAATTAATTATGTAAAATTAATTGGTTTACTAGTTTAGATTGTAGTGCAGTACACAGACGACAGACTTGATTCCCCCACAACATATTTTGGCTTGATGGACTTTTAAACGAATTTATCGTCATCAGTATAAGAACCATTTCATAACTTTCTCTATTCGACAAACAAGAAATGAAATTAAAATTAGTGTGAGATTAAAATTACAATTACAACTAATACCAGAGTTGTTTTGTGGAAAATGTTTCAAGGATTAGCTCAGTAGTGAAAAATAACGTTTTGTCCCAAAACTAAATCAATATATATTATTTTACTCTACAGCTCATCACCATTCCGTATTAACTTTGGGGTTATGTTTTTTAATATGTTTTTTTTTTGTTTTTTATGTTGATTACAAAAACATGCAATGTGCTACTCGTTATTATGTTCAATAAATGTATTGAAAGTGTACCACCTATATCAACGGAAACATATCCATACACCTTTTACTCATAAAATCATGTTTCCTACCAATCTACTAACCTGCATTCTTAATAAAAGTAATAGTTCTTAGAAATAAATTTATAACCTGCATAAGAAAATTTTTCAAAAAAATTATCATGGTTATTGATATTCATTAACTAAAATATAACTTACTTCTAATGTTTAAAAAAAAACGATAATCTGAGTTTAAAAATCAAATATCAAAACATAATACATATATTGTTATATATTATCTGTTTAAATTATATGTATATATTTCAGAATACAGTACTTTTGTCCCCAACTTCATTTTATGAAATACAGAAAAATCTTTAATATTATGTTTTATTTTAAATGTAAAATATTTTTAGATTTATTTTTATTAAATTTAATTTAGACTTTACAAACATAACCTAACCTCTCAATTACAACAGAACACTTTGAAAGCCAACTAATTACATTATACTTTATAATACGCAATTCGTAAAAATATAAGTTTTTAACATATAGATTGATTCATTTAACGAAGTATATAATTTTAGATTTAGTAACATTATCTCTTAACTTCGAAAGTATTTTGATCAGCAGTTTCAGAATTAAAACTCTGTTAACTAGAAAAACATAACAAGTAAAATAATTTAATACTTGATAACTTAACAGAGGACATAATTTGTGTACTGAATGTTACACACCTAAATATATATACACGTTATACACATTGGGAAAGAAATAATATCTTCAATGGTGAAAAAAATTTCGCGAATGATTGTATATTTTCCAAAATAACCTATTACAAATTCCGAAAATATATCTCTTTATAATATTAATTTAGTTAAACACTTTGAGTTAAACGTATTATAACATATTGGGAGTAGAAAATTGACATTAAACGTAAGGCAGATATTCCACGTAGATATAGGTAAATTAAAACTAAAAACTAAATGTCAATCAAAAAGATCGGTAATTGATTCTTAATAATGACATTTCAACTTTGTGTTATGTTCTAAAGTTTGTGTAATTTATTAGTTTATTAAATTAAACCTTTGAAGTAGAGCTTTATTTCTACATGTGTATTACATTTACTGCTTTCATTATAAATGAGTTATTATAAACTCCTTTAACAAGCAAATAGATAAGTTTGTGCTTTAAAGTTGTTCACAACACAGGTTTCTCTAAGCTCTTGCATGGCTCAAGTATTTGACCACATTTAATACAAGACTGAATTAGAATAATAAAATAAAATACAGCGATTTGTAACTTGCTAATATAATTTAAACCTCATATTCAACTTGACATCATTTTAAATATGAATGCAACATTGATGTATTTTTTTACGTTTATTATTTCTTCAGTGAATGTCATTATTTTGTTCTACTTAACGTTTCTGTCTGCTTAGATTATGAGGGTAGGTAACCATGATAACAGGGAAGATAGGGGTAATCTAATATCGATCTTACAATTAGTTAAATCTACTCAATTTAGAGGCGTAATGTATATTTACTTAATATATTGCATAGTGTTGGACGTACGATTGATCCTGTAATTTAATTCATGGTGGGGTACGCTTTCAAACGTATTTTATAATAATCCTGAAATGTATGTTGAAATATTATAATAACATAATACACTTAGGTGAAACAGTGGAATATTAAACAATTACAAAACTTGATAACTGTGATAAGTAAAGAAATAACTTTATGAAATAATTGAAAGCCTTTAGTAATCTATTTTAAGAGATATTGTCCCATAAACTCCCATTTCAGAACCTAAATATTTAAATATCATTTGACGAGATGGAAAGAGTAATTAGTACCGTGGTAGATGCGACAAACGCTTTAAATAAAATGAAACCATAAAAACCATTGCAATAACTTAACTTAGGTCAGGCTCTAAGTGGTATACATTGGTAAGGTAGTAGTTAATTATTATTGAGATTTATTTGTTGTTATTAAAAGATATATTTAATGTACTTAGCGTTCGTAGCTCGTGAGGTGAATCGAAAGATCAACTTAAAATCGAAGTAGATATCAGCGATGTAAGGAAATATAGACAGACGCAATTGCCTTTTTTTTTTCAATAAATATAATGCTACAGTCTAAATTCTTAACAGAAAAACGCAGAAAATAAGAAAGAATAAATGTTGTAATAACACTGGACTCGCTATATGTCCTCATACTGTATGTATAAAATTCGGAATAATAAAAAGAAATAAAATTAATGTTTATTTAGGTGAAAATAGAAATATGGACTAAGTTCTTAAAATCGGATACCTGGTAATAGCCTAAATTAATTTATTAGGGTTAGCATTGAAATCATACAGAGTGTGAAAGTGATATTAAAGTTTTAAGAAAAACTAAAATGTACGTTAACATTTCAAAGTTTTATCGGCTTTTTGACCGTTTGGCATTCAATTTGCATGTTTGTTACTTTGTCTATATATTACACAATTATGGCTAACATCTCTACCAATTGCTACATTTAATAACACGTTTATTTTCAACTAGGCCGAACGGTGTATTCAAAAGTTATATATATATATATATATATATATATATATATATATATATATATATATATATATATATATATATATATATATTAATGTTGGTAAGGTATAAACTTTAGTATTGTTGGTTCTAATGTATTTAAGTTGGTGTCATATAGATACACTGAAGGAGTTGGAAGATATTAAATATAGTGTTTCGAAGGTACAGAATAACGACCAGTCATAAATACGATAGTTTATCTGTTTTCTAAAAGGTTACCAGCAGGAGAGTTTTATTTAATTAGCAAATATAAAATTGCATTTATTGTAATTATTTTGTTGTTTTTAAATAATTACATGACTTAAATCATTATTGAATGTCATATTCTTACTAAAACATATGTAATTAATTTAATTGCACATTTACAAACGTAATAGTAAAATAATTACCCCAACGACAGAATAATAGTCTTGTACATCTATTTGAAGTTAGATAATTGATTAATAGTTTGGAAAAAACTATTATTTTTGTATGAACCCCCTAAAGTTTTCAACCTAACTGCAAGCAATTAATTTAAAAAGTATAGCTTTGCCATAGACTGGAGTGAATTCCTTGGGTTAACCAAATAAAAAAAATCGAAAGGACGAAGTCTGCTGTTTAGAGAAGTGTAAAACTGTTGGACAAACAGTTAATCAATTTTAGGGAAGGAAAGGTATTGTCGAAGCACGACCTCTGAAATGGTTTGAATAGTATAAAACTCTAAGTTTGGTTTTTCCATGGTGTCATATAAATGATTCAATTCTGGATAAATAGATTTAGTTTGTATTTAAAATAGGAGTCGTTTTAATATTTTTTGAAAAGCGTTGATAGTTGTTCTTCTTTATGATGTCGACTATATGTTCCTTTAGTGCATTGTTCTTAAGCTTGTCACCTTCGTGTTCAAATAGGTAAACCATTGAATATTCATATAACCGTAAGCTTTAGGCTACACGCTCGACATGTAATAGTGTGACGGAGAGTTTTTAGTTTTAATTTTATTCCACTTTTTTTTTTTACATTTTACTTCTAAACGTTATCGCGGCTTAGACTCTTAGGGTAGCAATCAGTCATGTCAAAGAACATAAATAGTTTAATTCTATTTTACATTCAGATGTGTACCATCAGGACAAATCATTGTAACGTACAAATCGGATTTAATATCTTTTATGACATATCATTGAGACATGAAATACTACAGTTATTTGAATAGTAAAACATAGACACTCAACTTTAAATTATTTCAATAGAAATTATTTTAAATACATTTAAAAAAAGTTACTTGGGATTAGATTACAGTACAAGTGTGTAGTCTGTGCAAAGTGAATACTGTAGTATTAAAAAAGAAAAACTAATGCCATGTATTTTATTGCTTTTTATTATTAATCAAAAACATTGCTTTTATTATTATTTTCTTTTTTTGCAAAAATAAATCATCGAAATTAAAACAAACGAAAGTTGGTTTGTTTGACTTGACTTGGGTTGAAGTTGGCTTGGGTTGGGTATTGACTAATATGATGATAATAAAAAATGAGAGTGGTAGTAACAATGAAGTAGTGAAGATGCCTAAATAAATCTATTGTTTCTACATCAATTCTCAGACTATCTAACCCTATTGTATATAATAACGTACACTTCACCCTTAGCGATTTTTGTATTTTATTTTATACCTGATATTTGGCCTATAAGTATAATCTGTATCACAACTTAGTGTTACCAAAATAAATCTAATTCTAACCTAATTTCTCGTATTAATAACTAAAATTATAGGTGAACATGTTGATTCTCCATACAATCTGTATACTAGCTGTATATTGTGACTGACATTAATTACCTATTAAAACCCATTTATTTTAAATAATAACAGATCAAGTAATGAATAACATATTTGCCCAGATGTTTGAGTTATATTATCAAAGTTTTTTTTTTTCGGTCAAAATATTCTATTTGTTATAGCGAACATCTAAAATAAGAATCTTTTAGTGTCGATTAATATTTTCACAATTAGAAGTAAAATCGTTAACTAAAAATAAATCAATGCATTTTTCCTCTAGATATTTTATCACAGGTTTTGTAAAAATGTCATCAAATTTATAAATCCACATTTTTACTAATAGGTCAAATTTTTTAGTGTCAATAGGATTGTACATTGTATAATATACTGAGATAAAGTGACAATATATACTTTCCCATCGTTGCTTTTGATCAGGCAGTAATCAATGAAAATATAATAACTTAATATAATAATACATTATTGAAAACAATATATAACCATAAACTGTTTTATAATCCACTCTTGTAATTAATCTTGTAAATTTGAAATAAAAATGAAATTTAAAAATAATTTTAAATATATTTAGGGTGTTTTTTATTTATAAATATGACTATCCATGAGCGTTTTGTATTTAATTATACCAAAGATAAGTAAGATTATAGCTTACACTATTAAATATAAAGCTTTAAATAAAATAGCCCCTAGAGCACAGCTCAATTACTTAACGCCCACGTTTTAGTATCATTATCAAGGAAGCAATATATGGGATGGATACGTTAAAGGTAGTAATTAATTTCCGCGAATTATTTATTATACCTTATATTTGGGTTTTTGTTTTATTTAATTGATTGAGAGTATTATGATAGTAAAATTCGTGACATTTTATGCTAATTTGGCGACGAAATTGTAGAACGATACACGTGGGAATGTTGCAGATGTTACTGATGTGTGTGGGAGAGAGAGGGATAGACAGATAGATGCATTAGTCTTTGTTTATTACAACAAATATAATGCTGATGTCCACATACTTTGTTCCTCTTTACTAAACATGCAGACAATAGAGTGTAATAAAGGTTTCACACTTTATTGCACTTGCACACTAATAGACAAAATTATTATTTTAATCAATTTTAATGTAACAGCAGATATTCCTTTTTGAAACTCTATATTCATGGATAAAATAAAGCAATAAAGCTTAAAGTTTTAAAATATTGAAGCAATATATTTTGAAACTTTTAGCTTTATTGCTTTATTTATCCTTTATTATTTTAATAATCATTCATAATTATATCACATAAAATACCAATTTACAGCACCAGTAAAATTTGTAACGGAAATTATAATGTTTAATAAAAAAAAAGTAAAATAGATTAAAACGATTTATTTGAACAATTAGAAAAGTTTATCAACGACACGTTTGTTGATGTAACCTTGAATTGTGCCAATAACCTTCATTTAACATAAACTTTACTTGTACTAATTTAATTTTTAAGGATTACGAGTGTGACTCTTACAATTGTTGTTACCTGTCAATATATTTTAAGTCATTGCTGACCAATACTTATTGTAAGGGATAAATTCACCAATATTAATTTTAAAATTACAGTTAAGTTGATTTTTTTTAAATAGTGGGCACAAATTACCAGTATGTCCTTTACATACACTGACAGGTAACGAGACGAAAGCTATCTTTGTAAGTTAGTATCTAGCGTAAAGAGACTATCAAATCATAATATATATTAAAAACAAACTCTCTATAAATTTTCATTTCTTTTCTATCCTTATTGATTATTTTTTGAAATTCACAAAATCATTTTTTTGGATATCATATATCATATATTACCTGAATTTATACAAAGTCATATAATGATATTTTGTATATCATTTTTATCTCCTTCAGGAGTATTAACAATTAAAAAGTGTACATTGTTCCGCCTTTTCCCGGCATCCTTAATCTCACGTTTCTTGACGCTTTTCGGATATACTCCATTCTCAAAACACCTAATACTACAATTTTGAGCACTATTGAGTGTTTTGAGATTGAAGTATATCCGAAAAGCGTCAACAAATGTGAGATTAAGGATGCTGGGAATAGCGGGACAATGCACTCCTTTCCATTGTAACATTTCTGGTGGAGATAAAAATGATATTCAAAATATAATTTTTAAATCAAGTAATGATCACTGAAATGTTTTGTTATTGACTCCTTGTTCGTTCTTTGAACGCCTCAGCCTCTCCTTAGATAACATAAACGCAATTCGAGGTGTCCCAGAATATTTGAAAATTTTGAATTTTGTATATATGTAAGTAGGTGTGTTAGTTATTAACTTAATACCAAATTTTATATAATGTAATAGAGACACATCGTCAAATTTTTGGAGAGATTTATATACAAGGTTTACTTTCATGTTTTACAGTCACTGATTAAAAGTATTACACTTTTGCTTGGCTAGCACACAGTTATTTCATCAAGGAATGCAGAACCCTATTACAAGTATTGAATATACTGTAATGATCTAAACGAGGCTTAAAGATCAGTTGTGAAAAACAAAACAAAAATAAAATACTTAAAACAATCAACAAATAAAAAAAAAATCTCTCGAATGACCAAACGATATAAGAGACTTTATCTATTACTAATTTTTGTTTACTTTAATTTTAACTTAAAACATTTATGGTTCTTCAAAATATTAGAGTTCAATTTTCTTGATTGTTGACGCTTGGGCTTGAATATAGAAATAGATAGTCCATTTTAATTGGCAGAGGAAGGGAGTGTTTTAGATTTCCACTGCCCATTTTCAATCTAATATCTTCACTTCGGTGAACTGTGCAGAGCTGTTTTAGTTACGGGTTATTTTGTAAACAAAAATATATAGCTGAAATTTAGAGTTAATAATCGTTGAAAATTTGATGATTCTAACATTTATACTTTTTCTCAAGAACATAAAAAGACAAAAGATTTTTAAACAACTGTAAAAAAACTATGTCTTTCTCTCGTTATCATCCACAAAAAAGATAATAACAACATGTAAAAAATAATTTATTAAATGTTGTTATAAAGTACAGAATGACAATTTAGTTTTTCGTTATTTTGGATATATTAACAGATTGATGTGGTAACTTTACCCATTTTTATGATTTATATAAATTTTTTATAGACCAATCTAAAATTAGTAACTCGTCAGGTTCGTGTTACAATGAGCAATTCAAATTTTAACTTTGGAAATATTAAACTTCATCGGTAATAATGTTTTTTAATATCACAAGTCGATTGGGATATCGTTATAATACGTAATATACATTTTTACTTGATGCCAACATTATCAACTTACTATGCAAATTAAAAATATTGCGTTATTCTACTAAAAAGAATTTTGTAGTGGTCATCTGTTCATAGATACCATGAATGTATTCAAAAATATAATAATACAAATATTCATTCAGTATAACGATTTCATCATCGCGTTTCAAATGTCAAATCAAATATGTTTATTGTTCTAAAATAAAGCCATTAATGGTAGTAGGATCTCTCGTTAACCATGTCAGTTCACATAATGTACAATTTTCTGTATTCACTCTGATTTAATTAGATTTGTTCTCTTTGACAATAATTATTGCAGTTATTATACAATTTATATATTTTCTACTATTTTTCATTGTTAAATTAAATTAATGGTATGTACGTTTTCATTAATTTAATTAATCTAAAGGAACAGGAAAATTAGAATATGAACACCTAAATGTAATTTTAATATAATACGCCTTTAGTTTATAATATGATTAAAATATTAGTGATCTGTTTATTAACAAGCTTTATGAATTAAAATTTTTTATTTTTTTTTAAAGCCATGTTTACTTTAATAGTAAATAAACAAGGATTCTATTTTGGATTAAACTTATTACATATAACTTTTTATAATTATTTAATATGAATTTAATGTTTGAAGGTCAAACATGTAACCTTTGATAGTTTACTTCATTACACACACTCAAACACGCACGTGCACCCCCCCCACACGTATATTTAATCTCATGCTCACTATAATAAAGACGATGTAAAGCATTTTTTGTCTAATTTATATAAGTGTAAGTAATTATTTTTTTTATTAATTTTACATGTTTAAATTTTGTTTATTAATTTGTTAGTTTTTATTGTAAGACTTGTAACTTTCTGTTAAAACTCGTCTGAGAACTGCCATCATTTAGATTACATATGAATTTTAACTTTTATAAACCTGTTTACCAATGTAAGATTAAATAGTAGATCGTATAAATTCTCAACATTATGCTTGACTACCTTTCGTGTATTCGTTAAGTTAGTATTAATTATCTTTTAACCATCTCTTTATATATTAAATTCAAGACTTTATTAAATGATCCTGCAGACTATAATTGTTGCAACATTTCATGGTCCTGTCTAACGTGTATCTCGGAATTCAGAAGCGCCCCACTCGTCAGACATAAGTTAAACATTCAATAGTTGTAACTGATCCATTGAGGACTTTAGAGAGGCGAAACCCGATTTTCCTTTTCAGGATTCCTCAGTTTGGGAATCCTCTTAGTAAGTCAAATGTCGTAATCAAGAAATTTGATTATTTAGTTCAGAGTAAGAATTTTTTGTTAGTCTTACTAAATGTTGATATACGTGTAGTAACGCACCAAACTTGCATCAGAGGCCTTGTAGTCTAGTATTCGACTCCCAGAGTTCGAGAATCCTAAGTCTATGATTTGACTTCATGTTACCAGGTGTTGATTGATTTAATTATAATATATTATAATTTAAGAATAGCGGGTTTTCCTGTTCAGACTCATATCTAGTTATATAATCCGCCTCTAGCGATAAAAATTCACAAAATGCCGGAATCACCTGCGAATTTTGACTTTATTGGACCGGGTTGTAGACCCGGGTGTGTATATAGTCACATCAATGGTTATAACTGTAATACTCCTTACTATTTTGTAATATTAAAACTACCTAATTTTATATTTAATATATGGCGGATGCACAGCAGCGATATGATGTTAATCGAATGATCGTTTAGATGCGCGAGTTTTATCTGAAGATATATACTACACACCATCGCGATACAATCTGTTGCCATGAAACATTTTTAGAGTTAGTTTATCAGGTGTAATCAATAACTAATTCATTTCGTTATATTTTGCTCTTTGAAAATAAATGAAGGAACTATTGGATGCAAACGAATAATTTAAGGAATATGCGCCAAATTTTCGGAATAGTTTAAACGAATTATTTGAACACGAATTTGAATCTTACAATTTACTGAGATACGATTTGATCGCACACTACTGATAATTATTTTACTAATGTTATCGTGTATATATTATTAGGTTTAGATATGTATTCTATCGTCAAAACTACTCTCATAACACCAATTGCAAGATATATTTTCACTCCTAGAAATCTTTAATATTTGTCAAAGTGGATTAGTAGCCGTTCAGGGCCGTTCTCCCTGTAGCGTTTCATTTAATTAAATTGTACTGCGGGCAAATTAAATTCAATTACACACCGGTACAACCATTTAATCTGCTCTCTCATAAAGGTACAATTAAATCCAATACAAAAGGTCTTGAAATACAATAAATCCAGACATGTAATTGAAAATGTATTGTTTGTGGTTATATTTTCCAAAGAAATGAAGTATAGGCCTACGAAAGTTTATTTGGGAAATTAATGATGAAGTTTGTTTTTGTATTTAATGGGTTTAAAAAATCTGGCCGACAATAGTTAGGTTGCACTAAGTCAAAGAAAACATCTTTTTCCATAATAAAGTTTTTTTTTACTGCACAAAACTACGCTTCAGTAACTATGTCAACTTCCTCAATTCTGGCATGACACAAACACTCCTGATATTGAACTATGATTTGCAATGCTAATGCTTGATTTAAATGAATATATTTTGGTTGTAGATAAATAGCTTCAGTGTTAGTAACTTTGTGATGAATAAGCCTTGCTAGTCAAATTTAGTTTGTTCCCATGTCGTTTGAAGGAAAAACTTTTAGGTGATCATCCCCTGAAAACAAATTCATAAAAGAGTAATAAGATATGATTAATAAAACCTAGATAAGAGAGATGAAATTCACTAGCACTACGTGAATAAAGGTGTAGATCAAGATGGGATCCTTGTGATTGCGAAACCAGCCTCACAGGAGAGTAAGAATTTAGAATCAGGATGGAGTATGTCCTGTAACTATTGAAATTTATTGAAGACTTCGTAATTGAAACGACGTCTTTGACTGTATTGAGGTGATGAAAGATTATTATGGAAAATTGTATTTTCATATATTTGGTGATAGAAAACAGGATACAGTAGCTCTAATCTTTCATAATGTCGTAAATAATAAAACGGATGTACTTGCTATATCTGATTGAGATATAGCCTGAGAAACAGTAGGCGTAAAACCAAACGTAATACAATGTTTATTAACATTTTGATTTAAAATCAACTAAAAAAAAATTGCAGCTTAATATGACGTTAATAAAAACCGCTTCTAAAATTGGTTAATTAATCCTCAATTGTTGATAGGCTTTAAAATGTTTATAGAATTTTTGACTGGTGTCAAACTGAGATAGTGCGATTTACTTTCGATCAACAAAGTTCCAAAAATATGTAAAGAACTTCAAAATTATCTATTATCTGACACTTTTATTGTTGTCGGGTACTACAATATATCTACTTATATTTTATCACTTTATACGCTCATATAGAATTAATTGTGTTGGCGAATCTATGTACGCTATGTAAAAAGTATGTAAAAAAGTACGCATATCTAAAAAAACAATTCTTTACATTGTACCGAGTTTTGGTGATGCCGTGATTTGGTTGATGTTGCTGTAAACGATTTTTAAATAATTTCCTTTACTAAATGTACCTACATTTTTTTCATTTTCATTTCATTATAAATCAATAACTAATTTATTTTTTGTCAGATAGAAATGCAAGTTGTTTATTTATTTGTGTGTGTGTGTGATAATATGAGGCAATGTTTTTCACTTCTTATGTTGACTATTTCTCTTTATTAAGTGCCATAAAATATTTCGACTAAATAATAATATTTTTTGCCTAATGTGTCTATCTGTCTATAAATCCTTCCCCTACACACATCGGCAGCATCTGCAGCTTTCCAACTTTTGTCCTTACTGTCACTTCGTCACAAAACTACGACACACTTTTTGTGCTTACGTTTTTATTATTGTATCAAATTGAACAAGATGTAAAATATAAGGCATAATAAAGAAATCACAATAAGGAATTACCACCTTTTAAGTCTTTTTTACCTTCCTTTCTTCCTAAACTACAGACACTTAAACCCTTGGAGTTAAGTGATTGCACTGGGGTTTAGGGTTTATCTTATATTAAATTGTTAACTTACTCAATTATTACAAACCATTTTAGACGTATATATGGTAATATGTGACAAAAAATAGATATATGGAAACATTACCTTTAGTTCCTCAGACTTCAAACTAAAATAATTAAGTGCATTCAATATTCTATATTATATAACGAGTAGTTAATTCTGTTAAATTTAAACAAATTTACAATCCCCTACATTTGTCAATATTTTACATATATTATACTAAGAATAAAAATATAGGCCGAGTAAGGGTTTTACAAAAGAAAAAAAAATTAACTCCGTTCTTCACGTTTCAAGGGCTCAGAAGATATAAAAAGTAAATTTCCACATACCCTCTGGGCATCGTCGTTGTAGTTGTGGTTGTCATTGTCTTTGATGTCATTGTTGTTTGTACGAAGCGAAATAGCGAACACAAATATTTAAAAACTAATATGACATTTATCATAGTGGACTCATACGGAATCCAAATGAAATTCTGAAAAATCTAATGACATTTTCAAAGTGCCATCCTTTTTCAACAGTTTTTGTTCTTTTTTTAAAGATGGTTATTGTGTATAATTTTTATAATATCAATAAGTTTACCAGTCAATTTTGAACCTGTTCGTGGATTTAACATCTCTGTACATTTCATGGTATTAAATCAGAATCAATCACTGTATATTTCTATTATATTGTATTGTCCAAAAGCAATAAATTAGAGCCGAGTGTTATAAGATGATGGTTTGCTTTTGTAAAACTTCCACTGATAATTTAATCAGAATCAGTTACGAAGTGGTTACGAATCAGTTACGAATAAGTTACGTCCATTGTACAATTAATTTTTTTTGTACGTAATTGTCGTAATTGTACGTAATTGTACGTAATTGTCGTACGTAATGGTTTTCACAGATCAATTCTTGTTTTAGTTTGTGTTCCTTTCTTAGAATACCGGTACTGGTTTTAGTGTGATTTTCCACTATTTATGTTACTAGGCTATTGTTGATTTTTTTTCACTTTCACATATTTTTGGTTAATTAGTTGATGTATTATTTGTTCGAGAAATTATATTAAAATTTAAAATTCAATTTTCCTTTTCGAAAATATTCTTTTTCTAAAATTTATTTACATATGATGATAACTGTAAGAAGTATACATCAATTTCTTTCAAGGTATCACCAGTTTAAAGTACAAAATTGATAAACTACTGTCCTTCCCGTTGATTATCGATATATATCTTCATATGTTGTTCTGCTATGAAATAAAATTAAATCATTGCAATATCATAATTTTTAAAATATTTTAAATTTATTTATGACTCATAATTTATAAAAATGACCAAGGACAACACATATATCGATCGATAATATTAAACGCTTAACCTTGGAACATTTCCTTGACCCGAGGGATAACATTTCAGAAGAAATCATTCCTTAGAATAATTTGTCATAACGCCGTTTCTAAGGTTTGATCATGATTTAATCGATTAAAATATAAAACGTAAACTGTGGGTACCGTCTTAAAATATTGATTATATGAAAACAAATTTCTGTATTTCCTACTTCGTTTTTCAATAATGATACTGTGAATGTTCAAATTCCAAAGATATATTATATTTCAATTTTTGTGTACGTTACAAAATACTACAAAAAATATGTCATTCGTCTGGTACATAAGATATTTATCGTAATTTAAAAGACTTGTCTTTTGTCGATTGTAAGATAAAGCAAAGTAAAAAGTTAATTTTCATTTATTTAAAACTCTCTCACTGGACGATTCTTTTAAATTATCGTTTTCTATTTTTTATTTATTTAGGATTTATTTTAAATATGAATATGTTGTGAACTCAGTGTATTGTTGATAATATAAACTCAGTAAATTGTTTTATAGAATTTATATTGTCTGTACATCTTTGTTGAGAGGAACAAAGAATTTGGACGTCAGCTCTATATTTGTCGTAACAAACAAAGACTAATGCATCTATCTCCAATTCTCTCAATCTCTACCACACATCAAAAATATCTGCTCTTTTCCCACGTATGTTTTTCTATAGTTTTTCACAAATTCATACAAACCTGAACATAATGCCTTGTTTTAATATTGTTTCCAATTAATTAAATTAAACATGACTCACAAATAAGGTATAATAAAAAATCACGATGATTAATTACTACCTTTAAAGTACCCCACCCTCTCCGCTTTCACAACAGACACTAAAAGCCCTAGAGTTAAGTGATTGGACTGGGTTTTACGGGTTATTTTATTTACAGCTTTATACATACTTAATTACAAACCTTTCCATCTCGCGGGAAACAAGAAAAAGAAAATTAAACATTTAAACTTCACCTAATGGATTATTATGTTTAAAGTATAATAATATAGTCAATCTAAAAGTATCTCCATAACGAGTTTATACGCTAATAAACGTTTTCGACAAATTAGTATAACTTTGTATAAATTTATTGTAAAGTGATATTAAATTTCAGTAAATTTACTACACTATTTTTTTGGAATAGCAAAGAGGATCAAAAATAGTTTGCGAAATATAACTGCAACCAAAACGAATAAAAAATAGCTCATAATATTATCCAAGGATATTTCTCTAATACTTGTTATCGAGATTTAAAATGTGTCTGATAGTGATTTTCAAAAATAAATATATAAATAAATAACAAGTCATCTCTCATAGGCAGTCTATTATTTTGATTGACCATAGTAATACTAACTTAAATTGGACAACCAATAATTCATTTTAAGAATTTGTGTTTCTTACCATACACTTTACATTTTATATTAATTTTAATTAGAATATATTAGTTACGTAAATATATACGAGTAATATATTTATAATTGTGGCATTTATTTTCAAGACAGGAAACAGCAAACAATTTCTTTAAAAAATATATTGATCCAGGTAAAGGGATAAATAATTATTTTGAATTGATAAACCATATAAATAGGATACAATTAAAATGTTGAAACGTTTGCAATTTGTAAATAATAGTTTCACCTCTTTAATTATGCTAGTCATTATTCCTGGAATATGATAATTATAAATTTGCAATATTACAAAGAAGAGTCCAATAGAATTAAAATAAAAACATTGTCATTATTAATTAATATATAGTATAACTTCTTTCTCCCTTTAATATACTTTCAATATTGCTTTAAATTGAACATGGAGAAAGAAATGAAATCAGTTGCCTTAATTTCTGTTTCCTTTATTTATATTTTGGTAAAACAGTGTTACATTATTTGTGGTCAATATTTAATTGGGATATAATCAGGAGTAAACAAGACGAGCTCGACCTTTGTACTGAAATAACTTACATCTACAAACATAATATACACGTAATAATACAGTTTATAACAACTACATTGTATTCAAAGTGATAAATATAACATACATTAAAAATAAACATATTACCATGAACGTAAGTTAATTGTTTTATTAATGAAATTAAATGATTCGAATCAATAAAGTGAAATTTCTATAGCATTATGTATGTTCTGTAACAACAATAATCGTTATAACATCAATAACATTAATTATTGATGAGAAAAAATATTGTTTTTGAAACTATATAACTTTTTTTTGTATTATTGAACATGAGTCTAGGTTCTACATTTTTTATTATACAAAACATTTTTGGAAATTAAATTTTAAGAAATTCAGTTTTTGAAAGCTCTACACTATAAATTTTAACAAATTTTCAAAAATCTTAGACATAGTAATAAAATAGATGTTGAGATATTGAGATACTTTGTACAAAGTTTGGGTTAACTTTTTTTACGTATAAAAGATTTAAATTTTCTTCATTTTTTAACACAACTAGTAAATAGATTTCTGCAACATCAGCTATCATGTACAAGGAAGTGTCACAACATATTATGTTACCCACGATATAATTAATTTTATATATTACCCTTACAATAAAATTTATTAATTAGGTTTATCTTCAATAATAGATAAAATCTAAAATAAAAGTCATCAAAATGGTAGAATATGCAATTAAAATTTGTAGATATAGGTAGTCTAGTTTTGAAACGATTGAATGATTCAAAATGTTTTTTAAATAATAAATTGGTACAAACCGTTCTAAACTTCATATTAATCAATTTTAAATATGTTTCGTAGATACGTAGATGTTAATAAATACACATTTAGAAAAAGATAAAGGTAATGAAACAAGTCTAATATCTTTCTTTCCTTCTTTATTGTTCTAATAGCAGTGTATGATTACAACTATATTATACATCAATTCATATATACAGAAAGTCCGAGCATACGTTTTGTTTAATGATAATTTAAGTTGATGATAAATTGCAAAATTTTGTTTAGTAAAATCATGAAATGATAAAGTAAAAACGAATCAATTGTGGGATTAAACAGATATTTATTTATTAAATATATAGCTTTAATGGGCATTCCTGTAATATTTACGATCATTCTATACTGATTAAAACTACAGCGAGAAAATTATTGATAAATAATATAGTCACCAAAGATAAAGGGGTCAGTTTTCAAAAGGGTGAAGGGGTTTGGAAAAGTCAATTAAATGAATAAAGTTTTCCGGGTTAGAGGTTGGTGAAGCTTTATACTCTAATGGATGCGTTTCTGTTGAAAGGGGAAGATGTAAGGGGTGAAAAGGGTAGTAGAAGTGGATTTATTACTAAGTACTAGAATAATATCTGAAAACATAAAATATCTTTATAATAGCGTCGTGTGTGATTTGATAAATATTTATCCTTGAGAAATGTACTAACATAAAGCATGCACATTTGGTTTTACTATTTTTTATTTTATTTTTGTATTTTAAGGTGAATTATCCTTGACAGTTGTTAGTATATAATAATTTACATAAATTTGAATGTGGCGTCAGGCTTTGAAATAAGGTATAATGTTACGTTTTTTATTTATTTATTTTTTAAATTTTTTTTTCTGTTGCTATTTACAAACATAATTCGCATAGCAAGAGTCACATAAAAAAATTTAAATTAAATTTGTAATAATTACAATAACTTATATTACAAGTAATTCACAACTATTTTTAAATACAGTTTACATTCCTGCATTAGTCAATCACATATTTACAAACATATAATTACATAATACAATATAACAAATATATATATATATATATATATATATATATATATATATATATATATATATATATATATACATATTTAACAATTAAGGCTATAACTGAGTCAAATGCAGGGGGCAGATACTGGATCAATTCATTCATAAGTCATACCCGACATTAGCGAATTGGTTTGAGTATTTCTGGCCAGATATTCTTCCACAGAGTAGAATGCATTTTCTAGAAGGTAACCTCTGAGTGAACTCTTGAAACTCCGGATAGAATCCATTTTTTAAAATTTTTTCCGTAGTGCATTGCACAATTTTAATACCCGAGTAATATATTCTACGTTCAAATAATTTTAGTCTGTGGACAGGATATTGCAATAGTTTTTGACGGATAGGGTATTTGTGGTGGTGCTGATTCACTTCAAATAAATTATGGTTGCTCTTACATAAAATTAACGTCTCATAGATATAAATACATGGAAAAGTTAAAATATTATGTTTTTTGAAAAAATAAAAACACGATTGTTTATACCTCAGATGAATTGTTTTGGTCACATCAATTACTTTAAATAAATATTTATTCCTACCTGTTACTCCCTCCCTACATCCTCACATAAGTTTACACCTTTGAGTCTAAATGTATAGAAGTACAACGAATCTTATTATTCATCAAACACAGCCAAGCATTATTTTGATGATTGGTTACGGCATGTTTTCATCGTTACTCTAAGTTTATTATTATATATTATTTGTAATAGTTCAATTTAAGCCGGAATGTAAAGATAATAAACTTTATTGGATCCATTTTTTGGTAAAAAATATCTAGCTATCTTGTTATTTATCAAAAATAAAACAATATAATGCCAACCAAATCTTGTTATCCTCCGGCACTGAGGTTGTTATGGTATTCCATGGCACGTGAAATTTATGTCATTATTTTTTCCCCTTTTTAGAAATTATTGTTAACTGCGATGATGATAAAGAGTTTTTTTTCCTGAAATATTTTTTTTTTTAAATATTAGTTACGTCAATTACAGAATGTAAAATATAACACTTCATGTGTTCATGGTAATAAGAACTTTTACCCCTCCGTTATCACGTATAGTGAGACAGTGCCAGTTCCAAAAGGACCATACATGGAACTACAAATTTGTTCATCAAGTTTTGGATTATATTCCTCAACTTAATTTTTTTTTCTATCATGACTCTCTTCATCTATTCCGACCAAATATATAGGCATATATATATATATATATATATATATATATATATATATATATAAGGATAGTGTCTTATTTCGAATAGAATTTTATATATAAATTTAAATAAAAGTACAACTTGAAAACATTTACTCCATTTCTACCTAATTTATATACTTATTTCGAAAACTCTATATTCAACCATATCTTTTAAATTTGGACTAAGTTAATTTTAGATAACCAAATAATCCCACACATATAAACTCAAAATCAAGTTTGAGTTCAAAACGTGCAAAGGATTTCAAAATGCACAAAATACTGTATGATTTTTCAGAGGATTAAAAATATGATTTTACCTTCGAGGAATTGAGTATATTGATATTTTACGTATGTAAATCTTGCCAACAACTTGATACCTTTTATTTAAATGTACCCCAATATATATATTTATAAAATTAATGATGGAAGTGACATAAGGTAAATGCAAAATAGTTTTGTCAAATCTAAAAATTTGCACATTCAAGCAGGAGTTCTGTTGATTAAGAAACTCCCACTACGACTTAAATATATACAAGACAAGAAATAGTATTCGACAATTCTTTGTGTCTGGATAATATCACTCTGTGGTGGAGTTCGGCAACCTTATTGGGGGAAGTGGGTTTGCGGTCACAGTGTATCGGTTGCAGCTGTAATAGTGGGATAGTCCAGCTTGATTCATATGATTATAATTGGTTTAATACGATATTCTATTATACTTACGGTAATGAGATTGTTTATGTTGTTTATAAAAGTATTGTTGTTTTTCATATATTTGTTTTGATTATTCAAATGGCTTGCAACTCATTCGAGTAAACGACTAAAAAATAATTCTTTTTATATAATTCAAAATTTAGCCCACTACGAATCATCCTACGGCAATAATTTTAATACCGTTGTAAAGCTAATATTCCATAGATGCAAATTAAGCAATCAAAATACCATAAAATGTTATAAATTTTATTTATTTAATTGGTACGTTTTGTGTATGTCGCAGCAAAGCAGTAACAGAACAACCGCGCAGTTGTGAAACACAAATTTACGTCATTATTTGTCCAATTTTCACAAGTCTATTTTTATGTCTTAAATATAGTAACACAACATTGTTATATACAACGATTCTTCATTTTTCCATCTGTACTTTCCAAAACCTTTCTCAATGTTGAAGTTTGAAATCGATAAAAACTAAACAAAATCAAAAATGTTTAAACGTTTTAACAGAATAAAGTCACCTTTTTTCAATTCATATTTGAGGCTAATAAATATTATTGTATCGAAATGTGTATCATTGTAAAAGGAATGTTTCAAACTTTCATAATCATGTAACCAAAATTCTATACAGCATAAGGTAAAAGTTAAGGAATCCTTCGAATTTGGAATGTATTGCCTCCAATGAACAGCACTTCTTGGTTTTTCGCAATATAGGAAAGTGTGATCACATTGAACATATAAATTTTGTAAATAGTAATTCGTGTCCTAATGCCACAAGTTGACAATATTTTATAGTACTTTTATATCTTATTTGAACTACTTATTCCAACTTATCCTAGCTGTCATAGTTTTTAAGATATATTACATTCTACAAAGTAGCAATCAAACCAAACCATACTCAATTTCTTTTTGGTGCAGTTACGAATCGTGAAATATCGATTACTTACTTTGATATTTTGTAATCGTAATGTACACTATTACAAAGATGAAATATACGACTTCCAGTTGGTACAATCCCTTACGTCATAGGCCTAATATTATATATCGGTTGTGAATTTTAAATTCCATTTACTTACTTTGTTTTGTGTCATATATGGGTGCCTAGTCAATAGTGTTCTGTTGGCGGCTCTATTTGTTTTTGTTATTGTGAAATTATTTTGTTATGTAGAGTGATTTATTTATTAAAATTTCTTTATAGAAGTTACAATATGTATGTTATTGTTTTTATAGTTTATGTTTTGAATAAATTGTAAGTGTTCAGTGATATTGTGCTGACCTTCCAACTACAAAGGTCTAAATATTTAGCAATTTTCCAGTTTTTTCATACAAATTTATTTTGTCTAATGACTATTTTATAAATATATGTTTGTTTTTACCAAAATTTATGGACAAATATTATAGTACACTAAATTTTCTGTATCTTGAATTTTTTTAAAACATTGTTGCATGGTATTATAGGGTTTGATTTGGCATTCTGGGTTCGGTTGTAAGAATTGTTGGTTTCTGACATACTATCTACAAACTTTGTATATATAAAAAATTTCCAATACACAGATAAATTCTATGCTTAAAAAGATAGTTTACAAGTTGTGTTTGGCACATTATTACAATTTTTTGTCATTCTATTCAAATTAGGCCTATCTTTTTACAAATTTCTACTTTTCACGTTACGATTTTTTTTTTTTATATATATGACAATTTTATTTTTTCATTCTTGTTTTTATCAAAATTTATTCATAATTACATTAAAAATCGTTTGTACGTCTTGAAAACAAATTTTTGTATCGTTTACATATTATAGATTGTATTCCTATAGATTTTTCACCTAAATGTTTTGATTCCTAACTTACTTACTCCAAAACCTGTACGAACACCATTTTTTTCAACACAGATAAATTTGTAAGCAATTTCCCTGAAAAATGATATCTTATAATTTGTGTTTTGCATAATATTACTTTTATTATGAATTAATAAAAGATTTTAAAACGCCGACGTTATAGTAGGCATCTCTAGTGTTGAATATTAATTGTGTTTGAATTTAAATAAACATTTAATGCTTGCTATGCATTTTGAATTAATTTTTCACAGCATTATGAAAAAAAACTAAAATTCAGAGAAAGTAATTGATTAAGTACTGAGTTTGTGAAGGATGAAGGAGGCACTAAGGTAAAGAAATTGAGATAGATAGATAGATATATAGATAGATAGTAAGATAGATAGAGAGAAGGAGAGGGAGGGAGGGAGAGGGGGAGAGAGAGAGAGAGAGAGAGAGAGAGAGAGAGAGAGAGAGAGAGAGAGAGAGAGAGAGAGAGAGATGAATAAAATTGAACCATGTAAATAATTATGAAAATGATGGTATTAGAAAAGTGTCATGTTTTATACTAATTATGATACTCTATAAATATAATATTATTATTCCATTATTTTACAAATTATAATGATGATATTTTATAAATGATATTTTATTTAAATGATGTTTGCCATATCACAAATGATAGTCAAATCTAGCCAAAATTACGTTTAATAGCAAAATTGATGTTTTTTTTACTATAATATGATATGTCGACGAATTTCGATATTGTATGAATAAAATTCTACACCGTCTTAAAGAAGTTATTAAATATATTTTGAAACACTCTATATACATAGATGGGATGGTACATTGTCTTGGAAATTAAATTTATTTGGGATATAATTAAAAAGCACCCTTTAAAAACATACAATCCTCTTTATCTTTAACATATCTACTTATGTCGAAAACCCTTAAAATTGTATTTCAAATCCGAACTATCCGAAATATAAGTTTTAGATAATCAAATGATTTCATATACAAAAAACTCACAATCATATTCACATAAAGTGATTGATTAGTTACAGATTGTTTTAAGGCATGACGGAGACAAGAAGGTAGGCAGAGCGTGAACTGGAGAACATTGAATTGCATAAATAATCATTAAGTAAAGAACATAGAACCGTGTAGTTTTCTATTCTATTTTATTCTAATTAAAGTAAACGGCGTAATTTTAATATACTATAAGGCATATGATTGTTTTATACATTTATCACTCTTACAAATATAAAAGAATAATTGTACAATAATCATTTTATCCTGTTCCTTCTCATACAACAAAATAATATTCTATTAGTTTGGATTACCAAAATAAAAATAATAATAAACACTTAAACGGTGTTACTATATTATTTACAATTACTATACAAATATAAAGATTTAGTTCGTTGGTGTAGAAAAACAGTCAAAACTCAATAAACCATATCTTTATTGGGCCAAACATAATAGAAAAATTTAAATTAACAAATAATAAAATCATTACTAGTATATGTAAAAGAATGAGAGACAAATTTATATATATTACTAAGTAACCTAACGTTACTTAGTAATATAAAAATTATAATTCAATTCTATAATTACAACACACTTGAATGAAAATGAGTATTAAACATCTACATAACATACATAATTTAAACAAAATAAAATAAAATTAGAAGCAAAATGTTGAAAACAAAATTGTTCATTGTGTATTCATATTATAAATATTTACGTATTTATTACAGTAGATGTGTAATATACCGGAAATTTAAATAAATGTTTGGGGTAATAATAATAAACTAAAATATAACAAAATTAAACACTGTTATCAGAGCATATATGTGTCTAATCCCCATCTAGAAAATAGCATTGTCCTTGATTTAGGGTGGTAGCAATAAAATAATTGTGCTTATTTTATCGTATATTATATGAGAATAAATTTTATATTTCTATATAGGATCGTGAAATAATTTATTTTCAGTAATATATATATATATATATATATATATATATATATATATATATATATATTCATTTAGTATTTCAGTGACCAAAAGAAAGGGGTTCACATATAAAAAGAAGGCAACGAAATGACAAAGGACCAGATGGCGTAGTTTTCGGTTGAAGGGGTTGGGGAGAAAATAACACACTTCGCATGAAATCTGTTGTACTTTATCAACCGGTCTTGTTGAGATAAAAAAGAGTTAAAATGACAAAAAATCTTTTGTATTTGTTATATTTTCTGAATACATATATGTTTTTATGTAGGATTTGTTAATGCAATTTAATTTCTTTTAAATAGGAATATATATTGAAGTTATTATAATTGTAGATTAGTTCAAAAATAAATAAAAATTCGAATACGATGCTAGTTAACTGGGTTTGGAAATAGTATTTCAGTATTTTATATTACATATTTACAAATGATTGTATTATGTATACAAATATTACCTGTCTATAAATTTGTATCTCTGTTAAATCCTTCCATTCTCTCAATAATTAATTTGTAAATGCATAGGAATTTGCCAACCTCATTTTCATCAAATACTGCCGAGCATTCTTTTTATATTCATGACATTCCTCACTCCGTTTACCAGTGTTCGATCTATCCAGAGTCCTCAAGTATTCTTTTACAATTATGTTTTACGCCATACTAACATTAGAATTTATTCTGTTTTGTTTTGAAAATAGTAGACGAAATTATGCTCAAATTATTGGTATAATGTATTCAAATATTTGGAATCGTTTCTGTATATACCAGTTAATATTAGACATTTCGAGAGTGCGGGACAACTCTCAGCATTAAGTGACAAACCTAAGAGATAAAAACATGAACATATTTAAAAACATAGACACTTTGAATAATGTTAAAATAATAAATTCCATCTAGAATAAAAGATGAATCTGTGTGGTTAAAACAGCTAAGACAAAATTGAAATTGATCAAGAAAACCTGAAGGCAATACCACTACAAACTTAAACAATAATGATTCGAATTTGCCCCTAACCACAATCACTAGAAACTTTAAAATAAAGCACAATTATATGATTAATTGTTCTTTATTAATTATTTCCACTAAATGCCCTGATGTACATTTCGACAACATGGTTATCATCATCGGAGGGTCTTGCTTATAAACTTAATCTAAAGTTACATATCTACTAATGAAATAATATAAAACCTAAAACCATGATAACCTGAGTGCAAGCTAAAATCCCTCCCACTCCACAGATCAGTTGACCAGTAAGATAGAGGCTTGGGCTGGACCTTTGTCAAGTTATTGTTATATTATGTCTTTGACCTATGTAGTGGGGTGAAAGATAACTGTACCTCTAACAAAGCTAATGAGAACAGCAAGACCCTCTGATGATGATAACCATATTATCGAAATGCACAATTAGGGCTTTTAGTGGAAATAATTAATAAAGAACAATTAATCAGATAATTGTGTTTTATTAAGTTTCTAGTGATTGTGGTTAGGGCCAAATTCGAATCATTATTGTGAATTTCACCACAGTGCTCAACAGGATTGAAACTAAAACATATTAATGTTTTTAGTTCATCACTTGTTGAAGAGTGTTGATGCACTCTTTTAAAACGTTGTGTATTAATTTTATATACACAATTACCTTTACTTAATTTATCGTAAGCCAATTCACAGATTTAGGTAATATAATCTTATGTCTAAAATTGTTTTATTTGTAAAATATTAATTGAGACTTACATATCAGATGGTATGATTAAAAGAATAAAACTTGAACACAAATTATGACAAATAATAAACTCATTAGGTCAAAATCGCTATCGTCTGTGATTCCCGAGCTACAATATTTATATGTTATTTCAGTATAAACATTTTTACACACTAAAACATATCATATTTGTAATATAACACTGTGTATTTTTACTACTTTATTGCAGAAAACCAAACTACAGAAGCTAATTATTTTTAATTTCATGTTACGTTGCTATTTAGAACCTTTGGCTGTTAATAGAGATTTATAATCAGAGTTCTTTAATTCAGGAGTTTAAAGAGGATTATAATCCTTTCATAAAGATAAATACGCGGTGAGCGCAATGGAATCCTTTGTCCATACTAAATCCTAACAAAATTTTTAATGGAATTTTAATCCAGCGTACATTTACTTTCTGGATTAAGTTTATGTATTTTAAAATCCCGTGAATACATAAGTTATGTTTATTTACACGTATATGTTATAACTAACATTCTGATAAATTGGCGGATCAGGTGGAGAGAGTGGAGTGTTGGGGCAATGAGTCATATGAATGTAAGCAGGTAGGATGAGAGATCTTGTGTAAATTGATTGGGATAAATCTTTATCTTGAAGATTTCACAACCGTGAAATTCCCTATTCTAATTAAATTAGATGCAACATAAATATTTTAAACCTTAATGACACTATATATATATATATATATATATATATATATATATATATATATATATATATATATATTGTGTGTGTTAATTCAAAGTATGCTATTTTTAATTTTATATTATTTGTAAACAAATATAAGATAAGTTAAACAGAAAACACTTCAAATTTCGAATTAATAAAAGTTTTGATAAAAGAACATGTTAAAAAATTCTGTCTATAACTAATGATAATTTTTAATTTTCTTATTTGTAAAATGGAAAAAGGTTTTAAAAAAAGCAATACAATTTTTCTCTATTTTCACGTAACTAAGGTAAATATATAAACATTTAGGCTCTCATGAAGATATCTATTTGCATGTTATGTAATTTGAAATTATAATACTTACACTATGTTTTTTTTGAGTCAGTCTCACACACACCTGAAAGAAAGAAAAAAAATCTTTGAATTAAATACAGTAATAACACTGTGAATAAGCATACCCTTATTATGAAATTGGCTAATTTGAATACGTGCACGATAATTTATGTGTCTGAGTTTCATTGAAACGTATGTTTAATATAATAGGGCACCTTCAAGTATCAATCTCTAAATAATCTCATTTCTTAGGCTTCTTCTTTTTGAGATTATACTTACACCAGTATGAAATATATTATATTCAAGAATATACAAATCTATAGTATAATATAACTAATAATAGTTGATATTTTATTTTATTTTTTCATACTGATTTATAGCGATTGCGGATCAAACCACTTTTGGAACACAAACATATTTGTTAAATTTGTGACACTATGTTGAAAAATTAAAACGATCTATTATTGTATTTAAATTAATTAATATTTGATGAGATTTGATAGTGCCAATTTTAAAATTTATCTTTTAATGACTGTGCTGAGGTTTTATAAAATAAAGTAGTTTAGTATAAAAGTCCAAAAAATTGTTGCTTTTTGCTAATCAATTTTATATTGGACTAGCTGATGGCCCCAGTTTCATCTGGGGATATTTGATATAGTTTTAGAAAGAAATAGTCTACGTTCATTAGCACAATCCTAATGAGGGTTCTATAGAAATAAATTATGCCCAAAAACAGCAACAGACCAATTTTGATCAAAATCTACCCATATATATCAAAGGTATGATACTTTTTTTAGGAGTAGAAATCACTCTTGGATTGGAACATTTTCAAAATACTTTCTTATTATTCGTCTACAGACCTTCCTCAAACTATGTTAAAAAATCATAGCACTAGGCCTCTTTGATCCAGAGATATGCTTTAGGCTTAAAAACCACTCTTGGAATGAAACAATTTTAAAACCCTTTCCTAATACCCGTCTGAAGACCTACCCCAAACCATGTTAAAAAATTCTTTGCTATAGGTTTCTTGGATCCAGAAATTTCGTGGTCACTCAATGGTTTTTCACACACACACACACACACACACACATATATATATATATATATATATATATATATATATATATATATATATATATATATTGGAGTTATATTTGAATAAAATTATTATAATCGGTTTTCAGTAATATTTAATTATATTGCTTTCCTTATTAAATATCACATATTTAAATATTAGACAGGGGACTTAGCACCCCTCCCCATATAATGTCCAAATAATAAATTATTCTCCCTAATATTGTACTATATCATTTGTGTTATATAAGTTCATACAAATATACACTATAGGCCTACAGAGTTTTCTGAATGGATACAAAATAGTAATTTTGTTTCATATATGGCTTACACTTTGATTATCTAAACTAAAATATACAGTAAAAACTAGAAAATCGGTATTCAATTCCATTAAAAAACTCTTTAAAATAAAGTGAAACACAATGTTAGCCAACTACCATTGCATAAATCGTGCCGCCCAACTTTAAATTCCCTTTGATACAACAGATGTTTGTTCTAGACTTGTGTGAACTTCGCGACACTAACTTGTTACTTTGGTTACTTGCAATCATGTTTTATTGAACACGAGATGTGATTCTATTGAAACTCTCTTTGTTAGTATATAAGTAGACATCTGTTTACACCAATCGAATAAACATTTAAAATATTGTGTCAATACATATGAGATATATTTTTTATAATTACAACATTTGGTATCACTAACTAATAATATATTTTTGTTTATGTATCTAATAATCGTGTATTTCAGAAAGAATATTTAACGTATTTATATTTTGCGCAATTGCAATTATGCGTGTTTATGAACACTCTAAACTAAATGATTGTATATAGTTCTACGGTTGTAATTTTAGTGCTATTTTACTCAAATGTAGAATATATATTGTTTTATGAATACTTAACAAGTTATTGATCGGAAATTGGTCTCCAATTCTGATTTAAAATTTCATAAACAGTGTTTGAAAATAATTTTTCCCACAAGTAGTGTCTATAATAAAAACAACAGTTACTACTAGAAAAAAAATCATACATAAAAACCCTCAATAAAAGCATCACTAATAACTCTAATATTGGGAATATAGCATGTAAAGTAGGTTTTGATATTCATTAAGTACGGTTGAACTTATTCGACAATTTTCACAATCTATTCGGTTGAGAGTGTTTGTCAATAGTTCCCTCTATTCTGAGAGCCTTGAGTAGGTAAATTTATTCGAATGGTAATAGAATGTGAACAAATAAAAAAACACTGTTTTACCTTATTAAACTTGAAATATAAATAAAATTATATCGAAATTAGTAGAATATTTTTGGGAAAACAGCTACAATTTCAGCTATAATAATGTCAAAAACAACATTTTAGAAGATATAATGACCAATTCTAACTGTTTAAGGTATAGATGCTAATTTAAATCAAAATTCTAATTGCTAAATTGTTAGAAAATCCCATTTATCTTTTCGCCTCCTTACAGGAGAACTAAAATTTTGAGATGTATTTTTGATTCTTTCAACTAAATGTATTAAATTTGAACAATTCAGTGCAGCTGTTGTAGGATTGTATAGGTCATACGACGGAATGCAGACAAGAAAAAATCTTGTCTATCTATCAGTTAAAATCGACATGGTACAATTTTTTTTTGTGTGTATATATTTGTGTGTAAATAAAACATGTCGGTAGGACTTTGAAAGAATACAAATAAATAAAATAAGTACGTTTTTGAGAGAACTTATATAACTTTGTAAAAAAATCAAATAAAAAAATAAATAGAAAAATTATGGTTTTTATATTCAACATATAAATGTCTAAAGGCTATTCCAAACGACTAGACGAGACAGAACGGAAATTACCCCACATTCAGGATGTGCACATAAGTTTTTTGATAGGAATTATTAAACTTTTATCTGGTGTACTTGACAAGTGTAACTCATGACATTTAAAACATAGTTTAAACAGTATTGAAATTGAGATTATTACAGACATAGATAATTTATTTTTATTACCAGAGATAAAATTTATTAACTGACTCTATTTATAGGTAAATATCAAAGTGAAATCTCTTTTTATTGTATCTCTTATTTTAATGTTTGAAACTTTTTTTTCGGTTTAACAAATTTTGAAAGTACGTTTGAACTTATAAACATTTTTACAAGTTAGTTTTATTACCTCTTATTATTAAAGTCACGAAAAGTATAAGTTAAAAAAAAAGTTGAATATATAAAATGTATACAAGCTATTCCACCCCATCAATTAGGCAAGTTTACAGCTTAATACGAAACGTAAATATTGTCTACAATAATAAAAACACTGATACAATAGTGTCTTTACTGTTTACTGCCGAAATAACACGTTTTTCGTTAAATAGTTTCGTTTGGTTCACATTGTGTTTGGGATTACGGAAAAATTTGTGAAATTGTTTGCACGGTTTATTATAAAATTAATGTAACCATTTGTTATATTTATAATGTTTATCAAACCTAATAGAACTTATTCAGAACTGTTCGTGAAAATGTACAAACAGATATAAGTTCGTGAGGTTTATAGCCTGTAAAGAACAAGGTGAAAAGAATTCTATTGTCAATCTTTTTCTCTTTCACAATTGAAAGTGTAAGATCCTGAATGGCTTCAAATTCTAACGCGTACGACATTTTATTCAACATTATCAAGTTTTTGCCTTCAATAAGTTTATTCAGATAAACATAATAACAGTAAAATATCAGATAAAAAAACAACGTTCTCTATTCTCTGAAGACTGAATAAAAATTAGCAATTATGAAGGAATGTTGTGAATAATTGAAATGAATACGACAAGGGAAACTGAGCAGAAAGACGGGACTCAATACAAAATGGCCCCCAGCAATCTTTAGTCCTGAGAGATTACTCGTAATCTGGAAATACCGGAATTAATTGAATTTCTGTTTTAATACAAAACTTTATTAGGGTTACGTTTTTGGTATATTTAACCTCTACCATCATTATAATAAGACAGTATTCCAATAATAATAAAACTAAAATGTTGCTATGCCTTTCGTAAAATTTAGTTGGTAAATAATATAAAATTATAATAAAATATAATTGGCAATAATTTATTTACCATTTAAAATGGCTCTATTTATTAGGCGAGATATTTACTTATTGTTCTGTTTGATATGATATCCGACTTCCTTATTTCTATTAAAAAAATTAATAACACGACTTCTCCTGGAGGGTAAACTTATATTGAATAAGTGTTTGACAAACCCAATGTATCTCATTTTATCTACACTTCATTACCAAATCTTATTTCCTCTCTTTCATAGTTAATTATCCAGTATCACTTGAGCTATTTATGTTCTTTTCCGACCCTGGAGATATTTGACCTTGCGATCTCCCACTACCCTTTGGTGATTCTTTATGTTTATGTTATTGTTGTTATTTTTGTGCTCTATTTTTTGTTTTTTTTTACTATGTACAATTTTTTGTTTTGAATTTGTTAATGCTATGGTGACCACCATGATTTTGTAAATTCAAAGAAGTAATAAATATAACGTCAATTGTTCGTACCAGACTAAACAATACAAAAGAAGTATTTTATTGAAACAAAACATGATACACATTAATTCACAGTGGACATACCTACATACACTATAACTATACCTATAACTGTTCCTAATTAATATAAAATGTTCTTTTTTTCGTAAATTTCCCATATTTTGTAAAGCGACCCTCTCTTTAAAAATGTTACAATTACATATTTTCGATAGAGAAACCTACGTTTTGTACGAGTAACATTGAGTCTTGAGCACCTTTGCCGTATTAAATATGGACGTTAATTTTTGTTTAGCGCTTATTAGACACACGTACAAGTTTTGTGATTTAAAACTCGTTGTAATTTATTAAGCAGTAGACGCTGGCTGCAAAAACCTATGGTCATATACCAGAACCCGGGAGTCAGAGAATATTATTAATACCCGAGCTCATTTATATTTTTAATTGGATTCCGGAGCAGTTATCGAATTGTTTCGGGTATCCTTCTTTTGTACTATGCATTATTACCACTTAACCTGTTACGACTGCAGTAGCAAATAGTTGATTTAAATAGTGGTATGTAACCAATAGCTTTAAATGTTAGTGATTTGTGACTAGTTATATAATAATATTTAGAAACGAGATTAAAAATAAACTTCCCTATCACCTTTATTTTACTGTTCTTTTAATTCGTACTTTACTTGAAACTCCTTAATATATCGTAAAACTTGGTGTGAGGAAAACCACTTCTTACCTAATGTAGTAGCAATTATTTAATCAATAGTTCCCAGATCAATACACTATAAGTAGGCGCAATTCAGATGAAATTCCTTTAAACATTGTACATAATAGGCGCTCGTATACGATAACACTGATACTATTTGACTCTTTTATTTTCACTCAAATGACTAAATAAAAATGAACTGTACTTGTGTATATATAATTAATTAAACATTTTTTAAATATTTATCACCTTTAGTCGTATCCAGTTGTGTGAAGTGTTTAGGCTACGTGTGCTGTTATTTTGAATCTAATGTATATTTACAATATAATAATTTGGAATACATACAGTTTTAGTCAATTTATTATTCACGGTATCTGAATTAGACTTACCCCAACAAAATTTCAATTGTATTTTACAATTAATGTATTGTTATTATTAGTTAATTAAATAACATCAAATTAACCAGTAGTCGGTTATTGGGTACTACTGGTTGACTAGTGGTTATTTTAACCTGAACTTTCATATTATTGGCTGTAAGTAAAATATATATATATATATATATATATATATATATATATATATATATATATATATATACTAATCTTACTTTAGAAAAGTAATAATTTTTTATTAGAATTTTTATACAATAGGAATACACCTCTTCGTTTCAATTAATATATCCTCATTTAAAATCAATATACCAACTTTTTATAACAGTACTCAATTACTAATTTATTAAATAAAACAGATATAACTCATTAAATATTGAAAAAAATTCGTTTTTCTTTTTATATTCTAATTCAAGGACAGTAATGTATCGCCAAATTTGTGGATAATTATTAATATCAATAACATCTATGACTATGTATAATGCAGATGGCTGTCCTATTATCAAATATGATCTCTAACACTTCAATCTCATGATGTAGGGTTTTCATAATTCCTTTGGTAACGTTTCAGGAAATTCAACATTACAAGGTTTGATCAAAACCGGATATTCAAAATGGAACAGAGATTGGTTCAGATAAATGGACCTTACATTTTGTACTGTAGTATGTATGTTCCAGTACCCAGTCTGTTCAAATATGTTTTTTTTTAATTTTAAAAGTGAAACAGAATTATAAATTTTTGCATATTTAGAAGAGCTAGATGTATGTTTATTTTACTAGGTGTTATATAGAAATATTTTGAAAAATAAAAACATATTCTTTTCAATAAGTGTACTGTTTATTTTTATTTACACTATTTATTACATCATACTTTTACAGAATTTCTTTATTAGAAATAAAAAACATTATTATCTCTGTTTTCACGATCTGTTTGTATAATAATATCAGCCATTTGAATAAAATCTGTAGTCTGTGATATACAAATATATTTTCTGGTATACAAAATTAAAATTTAACGAAATGGAGCAATTTGTAGACATTAAATACTCAAAATTAGAAACATCTGATTTAAAAATAATATTTTTTATTATTTATATTTAATTCACTAACAATACTTGATCCCCTAATTTAAACTGTTTTAATGGTTGTTATGTAATAAAGTTGGAAGTGTTTGACGTAGTTTTATCAGTTTTAGATCATCGGTTCTTTTTTATTACTTCCTTCCAAAAATGTTGGATAAAGTTATGTGATTTTGGTGAAAAAAATACATGTCGTGTTGTTAGTGAATAATTATTTTTTTAACGTACCATGTGTCCGGAAATTAGAAAAATGTGTCCGGAAAAACTAAAGCACGGCCGATGCACCATTTGTTAGGATTGGGTCCTCTAAACTGCCTGGGTTCTTAAACTTCAAAACCATCAAATCAGTGGGTCAGTACTCAAATAATCTTTATTAATAATAATTATTAACAATGACTATCTCCTATCTTATTACAATCAAACAATATATCCTTATTACTACTTTATATCCAGAAACACACTAATTGTTGTGACACACAGATCTGATTCTACGTTATATTTTAAAATACTTGTCTCAGAAATAAGTACAAGGTTTATACACGAAGTTTGCTCACCCTGCTAGCCATTCATGGATGCTCATCTAAATACTCCTAGGTAGCTCGTACACGCCAAGTCCGTCTGGCTATCTTCAGAAATTGCTGCAGCACCTTCCTTGATCAATTTTGGCCCACTGACCAAGTTTTATCGCACCCAAGGGTGTATATAGGTTATGTTTGTAGCATCAATGACGTTTGCCTTGCTCGCAAGGTAAGCAATTTCATCATTTCCCAGGAATGTCACAATAATAGTTGTCATACTGGGTTATTAAAAAGAACTTAAACTATAATTAACCTCCTAACTAAAATATATTAATTCCTTACAATACCTTAGACAAAACAACCTGAAACAACTGATTCTCCATCGATTTCCAATTGAAAATCCACAATTAAATGATGTGTCAAACCCCATTCACATTAAATCTTTTAAAGTTAATTTCAATACGTCAGAAATAAATATGGGGGCGTAAATTTACGTATGCTTAAAAAGTAGAATTTTTGCATCTGTACTGATTCCCAACGGTTTATTTTTGTTAAATGCAGCTATTTGTCTAATAATTAACCAGTTCCATACTATTTACACACATTGTACATACGTATATTAAACGTAGTTAATGGAAATTCTGCCATTAGTGGAAATAAATAGGAACCATTAATAGAAATTCACATTTTAGTAATTTTGTCAAGTTTTTTTCCAGTTATTTTTTGTGTGATTTATTTTACTCGCACTCTCAGTGAAAATATTTCAGTTAAATTTAATTACATTTATTTTTATACACAGTGAGGATAGTCGTTTTTGGTATTTTTTAATAACAAACAAAATTAGGGTTTATTTATAAGAAGTGCAAACAAATTATAAAATATTTTCGATAAAATCAGTTCAAGAGGTTTCTCGTCAAGTACAATATTATGAATATACATATCGTTTTTATTCAATAAAAAAATACTTAAATATTTTTATCTAAATTAAAATTTTAAAATGAATAAATATAACTAATAATATATAGAAACGGAAATAAAACTTTAGACAGATACATTTTCTTGAACTTATTATAAAAATAAAAACTAACTTACATTATAAATTATTAAAATGATTAATATGGTACCACAAACAATATTTCAGTGGTAATAACTACTATAATCATATGAATTCAAAATTAAATTTTATTTAATATCCGGATAAATAATACTTAACTTTTGGAAAAAGCTAAAATACGCCCTTAACATACTAGATACGAAACAAAATGTCTTGTTGTTTTTAATGATGTAATTTGCATTAGATTGTTCCTTGTAGAAGGGAGGTAACAGGACAATTACAGAGCAAAAAGAATTTTTCGTCCCTTGGTATCTCTGCAGCTAAGTAATTGAGGTGGGAATTGTGGTTCGTCATTATTTAAGCTTTGTGGCTTCTACAATTGAGGAAGGAGCGATTAAAATACAGAAATGTTATAAATTACACTCTTGTTGATGTTTGGTGGTAAATTTACGTATAGTGCATACATAATTTTACAAAAAATATCAAAATATAGAAAGAATCCAGGGAACACATTTGAGATCAGCAAAATAAGTACTTTAATATTTTATTGATGAAAGTTAGGAGTCAAATTAAAGTTTTAACGTCTGATACAGTTATATATAATTTTGGGAAATTGCACAATAGTAGTTTTAAAAGAAGGGTTTAAGGGGAAGTAGTGGAGTAGGGAACACACTTTATAAAAAAACTTCTGTATAACACTAATTTTAAGTTTACACCTTTTTCATAGAAAATAATTTAGCTAACTTCAGTGGGGAAATGAAGATTGCAATAGCAGGAGGACTGGATCAAATGATGAAATATTAGATTTAAGTAATTTTCGTGTCAATCTAAAGGTAATTCATAAATGTATATACATTTATTATTGAGATAGTTGAACTTGTATGTTTGACAAATAGGGGTAAATAATAAATACTAGGCAGAGGTTTCAATTTGACATGAGATACGATAAGCTGAATAACGACTTTGTGCTAAACCGACTTTGTGCCAACCTTTTCTTTCCAGGAAATCTGTCGAACGACGTACATCTCTTGCCTGCTCTTTCTATAAGTTTTTTTTTTTATTTATTTATTTTTTTTATTTTATGCGGGGAGAGACAGTTCTCGTTTCTTTTTCCATTCCTCTTAAAATGTGGATATTTATCGTAGGCCCTTAAAATGCAACAATTTTTTGTTGTTTATGTATAGCCACTATTGCCGATGTTGAGGTGGGTAACTATATATTGTTGACAGTCAGTTAGTTTGCTATTGAAATACAATGCATTTTGTACATACGGTGGAATTACGAAAAAACCTTATAAATTGCACCATTTTGAAATTTTGCTTTGTAAATCATATCAAAAATAGCAGTAAATGCTAATAATTATTATTGTTTATGTTCGCCATACCGACTATTGTTTATTAAGTAAACTTTTTTGAACTTACCGTCCAAACTTAATTTCAACTCCAATCCATTGTTCGACATAGTAATAGATATCGTAGAAGCAAATACAGATAAGAACTGTGCTCAACCCTATACCGACAGTATAGCCGTAGACAGTGAACAGACCACACGCAATAAAAATGTGCGAGCGTGTATTTGTTGATATTTGTGAACTAGTGTGTATAAGTGTTTTTAAGTGTAATATGTGTTTTTAATTTTATAATGACGAAGGACAATAGTCCTTAACTTGAAAATGGCTGAATAGCCGAAACGACCATAGTTGGAAGTTTTAAATATGACTATTGGACGGTAAGTTCAAAAAGTTTGTTAATAATTAAATTGTTAACATTATTGTTAAAATCACTTAAGAGCTATACTATTTTAGATATATATTTCAATTCTGTTATTTAAACAATAACTTTTCTTTTTATATCAGGTTTGTACACAATAAGACGCAGATTTAAAACTACACACAAAATGTTGTTTAATTTGTATAATATCGATGACGGTGTTGTTTGATCAATGTAAAACTTAACATTGATATCAAATTATTAAACTTACCGTATTTGCAACCTCTGTATAGTTGACTTACAAACAAACACAGATAAGTATTGAGAGTGTCAGAAAATATTTAAAATTATTTAAAACTCTTAAACGAATAACAATGGAAAAATCAGAATTGAGCTACAAACATTGGTGAATTCAAACTAGTTTTAATATTGAAATCAAGGTCACCTGTCGAAACATGTGACCATTGCGTAGATATAAAAGAAATATATTAAGGTGGTTTTATTGCCAAACTTTTGACTAATTTATTGAAAAAATAATAATATTTAAATAAGAACACAAAGAGGAGTCGTTTAAGCACTTTTATCATATAATTTATGGAATCTCAACATAACCTTCCATTCCAATATTGCTTATCATTCTCTCCCTTTATCACACGATAATATTACTTAAATGTTATTCTGGATTTTATTAAATAAAATTATTCAATGAAATGTGTAAGACTTTGATAATTTATAAGATATATTAAAAAAAAAAAAAAAAACGCAATAAGTTGTATGTTTGTGATTCCCCATAGTTATTTGGTTAAAGACAAAAAAACAAGAATAAATGCCAGGTTAAGGAGAGGAGTTAACTGATTGTTCAGGGAGTAAGGAAATTGTCAAGTTTAATGCTTTTAACATCACAAATTATGTTTCTGCGCCATTATCAATGCTTGGAATTATGAAATCCTATACAGATTTGTATGTAGGTAAAACCACAGTTTCTTGCCGTAATAGGAAAAAACATTTCAACTACTACAGGAATAATGTGAATGACATTTATAAGTCTGCAGTCTATATTTTTTCAACAAATTATGTTAAGATGAAAAGATACGACGGTTAAATAATAATAATAAATATATATATATATATATATATATATATATATATATATATGATAAAAACAAATTAAATACTTTTTCTGTTTTATATACTGTTCTTTTAAATGTGGTTTCTTTACACTCAGTTCATAGCTCTAGTACGGAGCTATCTTCGCAGAAAAGATGATCATCTGCGTGAACTAGAAAATAGAATACAAAATAAGTTTATAACTTTTATTCAATTCTATATTTTTTCTAATTCTTATGTCGTTCATTGGCTGTTGTAATATAGGTGAGGCTTTATATTAACTATTGGATTTACGAACCTTGTATTTGGTTGTACTAATTAAAAAAACTCTATCATAATTTAGCTTTGAACATAAAGTTTGTTAAATTTGCTCATTGAATTAACATGTGTTTACGATAAATTCTTTGTTACAACAGTGGTTTAATTATTGCAACATCAGTATACTAAGAAGAATGTTTAATAAAGAAAAACATGGAGGAGTTCTTGATTTTTAAAACAAGTAAACTTAGTGCACATTATTTTCGACTCTTGACTTCTGCTGTGAAAATCTTTGTGACACAATGTCTGTGTGAACTTCTGAAATTACGAACGAGTTTTATGTTCAATGCATGTAGTTACAAGAGATCTCCACGGAGACATTCAATAATGTTTGGTATTTTAAATCAATCGGTCCTATAGCTGGATTTACAATGTCAGTTGCGACCAATCAATTTGAATATAATCATGTACTACTATGAATAGCTGCCTCTCTCCATATAATGAGGCTGTTAAAGAGATATGTCTGTTAGATAATTATTTATATCATTGTATTTTGTTATTAAAATCTCTATTTTAAAATAAATAAATATAAGCTCATGACGTGTTTATTTTACAAGCGGAGCAACTTTAGTGCGTATTTATATGTTATACAGGGTTATTCATATAAACATTTACTAAAGACAAAAATGTATTTTTAGCATGTGTTTTGCGTTAGCAACTCAGGAAATTATGATTTACCTAATTATGTAGTAGCCTAGTTCGGGTATTTTTGACAACTACCAAGAAATAAATTTTTCGATTTTTATCAATATCTCTAAGCTAATTTATCCGCTAAGCTACGTACAAAAATAAAAAAAAAAACATTTCGTTTATAATTAACAAGTTCAATTTCCTGGTCTCCTGTAATATTTTTGTTAAGTTAGAGGTTGCGGCAAAAGATCGCTTGGTCGACGCCGGTGAGGCCTCTGAAGGCCCAGAACGAAAAAAAAAGTTAGAGGTTATTAAAATAATAGGCATTAAATTTTTTAAACTACCGCCAATTTAAAAAATATTTAAAAGAACGTTCTGGTTTAGAGATAGTAATAAACGATTACGCAACATATAGGTATACAAAGTTTTAGATCTATATCTTTTTTCCTTTAAAAAATATTAGGTTTTTGTAAAAAACAAAATGGCTGATAACTTGAAAACAACACATATCCGGACCTATTTTTTTTATGAAATATATTACTTTTTGCTGGTGGAGTCAGCTCAGAAAACCCTCGGAACCTTATGCGAATCACTCGGTATATGTTAATAAATTTAATTCGTCTTAGTCAAATATATAATATATATATATATATATATATATATATATATATATATATATTATATATTTATATATATATATAATCTTTAACTGTCGAAAAAGAACCACTAAGAAACCATTTCTATCACTCCGAGAAAGTTTAAATCTAAATAACACATTTAGTTTTAAGTTACTATAATATATTTGCATTTAATCGTGTAAAGTAGGCTACATAGTTTTTCGCTATGACTATAAACAAACAAAAATATTTGCAATACTTTAATACTATACTTGATTTTAATTTTTTATGTCTCAAACAATAATATTAAAAGACTATAGACAAGACAGACGGAAATTAAGACGTATTCATGTTGTGCAGATAATTTTTTTAATGAAACGATTATATTTTTAGCATGTTTACTTGGTTAAATTTTAGTCTAAGTAAAGTCGAGTTATTTAAAATAATGTTCAAACATTATTGAAATTGAGTTTATTACAGATATAGAAAATGTATGACCAGATATAAAATTTGTTTGCCGAATTTATATTAAATTAAATACATAAGTGTAACCTCTTTTAATGTTATCTATATTTTTAACTTC
This sequence comes from Aphrophora alni, assembly GCA_963513935.1. Lineage (NCBI taxonomy): Eukaryota > Metazoa > Arthropoda > Insecta > Hemiptera > Aphrophoridae > Aphrophora > Aphrophora alni. The sequence continues at coordinate 30,464,176 of OY740773.1, forward strand.
TGAAACGTTATTTTTGTGAAACAATTCTGAAACTGCAGTTGAACCTACAAACAATATTGCTTATTTAGTTACAATTAGTTGAATGTGTAAAATGTAAACAGCATACAACTGAATGTACGATAGAGATGAAGCAATTTCACACCTTATTTAAAAATTTACATATTGTCTAAAATAAAATACAACATCTAAAAAGTTTGCCTTGGTTTCTTTATATTTGTTTAAAGATATTTAATGAAAAATATATGATAGGCACAGAATAGTAAAGTTTGGTTAATTTCCATTTTTAATGAATGTGCGAGAAAGCTTGTGACATTTTCCCCGTTATTTTTTTAAAATATAACAAGAATATCATTATATTTACGGGATTATGCAGGCGATTTTTTCAGAACTTTTCGTTAAAATTTATCTACAGCAATAGGAAAATATTCTGACTATTGAGTATTTTCTATTTCTTAAACGAAATTGAGAGATTCTTTAAGACTCAAAAGTCTAGTGAGTTCAGAATCTAAGGAAATCTTAATAAATTTATGCCTTAGGTAAATAAAACATTTATTCAAATTATATAATTTATTAACAACGTTCTCTATTTTCTGAAGTCCGAATAAATAATATCTGTTATGAAGACACATTGTGAATAAATGAAATTAAAACGGCAGGGAAACTGAGTAGAAAGACGATACTCTATACAAAATGGTTGCCAGCAATCATTGGCTCTGAGAGATTAGTCGTAATTGGGGAATAACGGAATTAATTGAATTTATGTTTTAGTCAAACCGTTTTCATAGATTTTAAAAATAAAATTAATAAATCTGTAAAAGAAAGAGTTGAAAGAGTCCAAAGTTTTATTTTGGAGTTAATTTTATAAGACGTAAAATAAAGAATAGATAATCTAATCTTTAATATGAGTACCACATTTATCACCCCACCACTCTTTATTGACAAACAAATCGAATAAAATTAACAAAATTATACAACAAATCTCATACTTCAATAGTTCTAGCGGAAGTTGACTGTAGAAAATTATATTTTTTTGTCAATAAATATTTAAAACCGAATTAAATGTATAGACAGTTAAACTTTCTTGATTTTATTACACAAATAAAATAAAAGTGTATTATAATTTTTTTTAATAATATAATATGTTTTTACAAACATATTTCGTTAGGTAAAAAACAACACACAAACATCCGAATTAAAAACTAAATATGACCTGATTTCTGGAAAAAAAATTACTTAACTCAAAGCTTTTGTCAAAGCTAAACAAAGCCCTTTATAATTTAGAGACAAAATATAATGTTTTGTTGTTTTTTATGGTGTAATTTGCATTAGATTTTTGCTTGTAGAAGGGAGGTAACAGGATAATTACAGAGCAAAAAGAATTTTTCGTCCCTTGGTAGAGGGTAGATTTATCCCTACAGCTAAGTAATTGAGGTGGGAATTGTTGTGGTTCGTCATTATAAAGGCTTTGTGTTTTCTCCAATTGGCGACGGGACGATGCAAATACAGAAATGTTACACCCATATTAAGAATAGTAAATACATACTTTTACACAATATATCAAAATATAGAATGAATCAAGGGAACTCATTCAATATCAGCAAATAAACTATTTCAATATTTTATTGAATCAGGTTAGGAGCAAATTAATATTTTAAAGTCTGATGCAGTTATATATACTTTTGTGAGATTATACTATAGTATTTTTATAGACGTGTGTAAGGGGGAACTATAGTAAGGAACAAACTATATGATAAACTTCTTTATTAACACTAATTTTAAGTTTATATCCTTGTAATAGAAATGATTTGAGTTAATTTCAGTTTGAAAAGTATGGATGAAAGGGGGGGTGAATAAAATTACCACATACTAGATTTAAGCAATGTTTGTGCCAATCTAAAGATAAATAAGATTGATAAATAGCGGCAAATAATTAATTAATAATCTGATATGATGTATAATAAAATTAATATCGACCTAGTGCTAACCCGAGTTTTCTTCCAGCCTATTCTTTACCGGAAACCTGTCGAACGACGTACTTCTCCTAACCGTTCTTTCTATAAGCTTTTCTAGTGGGTGTGGGGAGAGGCAGGTCTCGTCTTTTCCCCATTATCCATAAAATAGGTTATTTACTATATGCCCTTAAAATGAAACAAAATTTTGTTGTTTGTGTATCACTTCGATTCCCGATATTAAGCTTGGTAATGGCATATTGTAGACAGTCAGTTGCACAAGGTTTTTTATTGAAAACCCGTGCATTTTGAAGATACGAAAAAACTTGCGATAAAACCTTTTTAAAGTGAACCATTTTGAAATTTTGCTTTACAAATCATGTCAAAAATAGTAGTCATTGCTAAAATGACAATTAGTACATATTATACAATTATAGAAGTTCTTAATATTTAAAATATATTACATTATACATTTTCCTTTTTTTAACGTAAGAAACGAGTTTGTCCAACATAGGACTCAAATATAAAAAAGCACAAAATCATCTAAGTTCTACATTATAAAATATGGACTACGTTGTGTTTCAATCAATAAAAAAACCTAACGTAGCTTCCAAAATAATAAATTTACCATAATTGCAACATCTATATAGTTCACTAACAAACACACATTATGTTTACAGATAGCCAGATAATCCTTGAAACGATTTGAAACTTTTGCACGAATAACATTTAGAAAATTAGTAGAGTTGTGCTAACAAAATTGGTGAAATTTTTAACTACTTTTTATACGCTTTTCCGTAACTCTTTACAGTTAAGGGATAGATTAAATGAAAGTCTCGTAGCTTATGCCTGTTGCTACTCTGTGGAGTTGGTTAAGTATATCTTGCACTTTTAATTACTTTTGCAAAAGACATGTATTCTAATTGTGCGTATATACAAGTATAATGTGAAAAAAGTGAAAAAAATAAAACTTTAATTTATACTATGAATGAAAGTGCTATTTCTTTTAATTTAAAATATTATTGATTATTGTGTAACTTATAAATATTTAAAATCGGGTTTATTTAATAAATTTAGATACAAATACAGTCCTACTTTTTAATGGAGGGTTTATGACAAAATGAACATCTTTAAAAAAATTTAACTGAATAATAAAAAATATTTTGAATATGAAATACATCATATGGTAATCTGATAATAATGTAGGACTCGATTTCTTTCACTTATAAAAATAAAATAATTCTAAGCGTGGGGTGTAGTATTTGCAAAAAAAAAAAAAAAAAAAAAAAAATGTAAAATTACACCTTATGGATTTTTAGGCATAGGCTACATGGAGTTTTATTGAAAATAATAGTATTGAAAAGTAAATCATCTTCTACTTACTTTTCATAAGTAAAATAAAACTGGTGGTACATTATTTTCAGATTACCAAATAAAATATTCCATCTTAATTTTGTTTCCCTTTTTAGTTAAACGTTTTTACTTTGTTTAAGAAAAGCACGTTCTAAAAATTCTCTATATTTTTTGTTTTGGTTTAACTTATATAAAAACCAATGTTATTCTGTAGAAACATATTATATCAATAGCATTGCTTAGATATCAAAATGCCTATCAAATTGGCCAAATCAAAAAGTTTTTAGCCAAATTGGCTAAATTATTGAAAGAGTAAAAAGACGTTTTTGAAAATAACTCAATGAGTAGACAAAGAGGAGCCATTTAAGCACTTCAAAAATTTACTTGTCATTACTATAGAAAAATTAATTGTTTTACAAAACGTCTAACCGCAATCAAAAATAAATTAGTGAAACGTACATTAATGATTTCTTGTAAACACAACCTTCCTTTATATTCTTATGCTTCTTTGCTTCATTTTGTAACAAGATGATAATATAACATCAGCGAGATACCGGACCTTATGTAATACCTAAAATGATGGAATAGAATGTTCAAGACTAACGATTTAGAAGATAAACTAGGAAAAACACGGAATAATTTATATATTTTTGATATTTCGGAGTTTTGAGTTAAAGACGAAAAACAAGAATAAATCCCTTTTAAGGGGGGAGTTTACTGATTGTTTAGAGCATTGTCAAGTTTAATGCTTTTAACATCGCAAATTACATTTATCGTTATTTTCAATGGTTTAAAAAAAACATTTCACAACATTTTACTATTCCGCAGAAGAAACGTTTGACATTATATACAATTGTTTTTGTAGGTTTTTAACTTATTAGAAAAACATTCCAACTATTTCAGGAATGATGTGAATGACATCTGTTGCAGTCAGTATTTTTGTTACGCAATAATTTTGAGATTGAAAGTTATTATCGTTGAATGAAACAAAATTGAAATTGGACGCGTCTCACATGCAGTTAATCCTTGGATGTTTTAATACATTGGAGTTAACTGATTATTTAGGGAATTGGGGATTTGTCAATGTTAAAGCTGTTTAACATCTCAAATTACGTTATTTCGTCATTCACGTTGCTTGGTAATTGTGTTGAAACATTTAATCAAAATATTGCCATTACGTATGAGGAAAGTTTGAGATTCTCTGTAAATTTTAATGTAGGTAAGTTGAAAGATTATTAACATAATTGAACAAAAAAAAAATCGATCTCTTTACTAATTATGTGAAAGGCATTTTTGCAAGCATTATGATAAGATCGAGCGTTAAAAGAAACATGGAATATTTTCAAATGTCGTCAATCATTATATGTTGTTATATATTCCTATAAATTAATTGTAGTTAGAAGCACTATGGGCTATTGTGTAGCTTGCGACGTGACACACTGTGATACTCGACTACTAAGAACTAAGGTCGAATGTTCTCTTTTACATAACTCTACTCACAAGAGAAATATTAAAACCTAAAAGTATTACAATTAGTTTGGTCCTTTAATAGTGATTATGATTTTCGCTTCATTGGAATTAACAATACTGTAATATGACGTGCACGTTCTGAATCGACGATTGTTTGTTATTTGAACTTGTCCTTTCTATCGATCGCTACCTACATATACAGCAATTTAGAAAAATGAAAACTATTAAACTAAGGTATATTAATACATTAGACGACATTAAAAATGCAATCTTTCTAAATCCTTTCAGCCGACATACAGAACAGTATAAATGTCTTTTTTAATGGCACGTTCCTAAATGTTTTGAGTTATGTATAAAAAGTATGGAAAACAGTGCAACGATATTTGTAAAATGGGATGTCTACTAAATATGACAAACCATTTTAGCCAATCAGATATGATAGACTGAATGAATAAATAAAGAGAGAGGTCATTCTTAAAACATATTCTCATATTGGGTGTTATAATGTACAACTAATGATTATTACAAACGTCATTGTCCATATTCAATAAAATTAAATAGAACAGTGAGAGCTATTCTACAATCTTGAATACACACCAATACTCAAAATCAAATTAGTGAATAAGTAAACAAAGAATAGTCGGCCACAAACTAATGTGCTAAGTCACAAGTAAATGCAACTAATGTCCTCGAGTATTTGGACAATACCAAATAAAAAATATTTTCCTCTATAATTCATTTTTCTTTGTGGTATAGTAACTACTTTTTCATTTCATTATCATATTATCATAATAGCAACAGCAGATTGAGAGACTTTTCGAATTCAATATAAGGTATTAATTAAAAGAAAAAAAGATAACGTCATTTCAGGGTAAAACCTCTATTTTTTGTTTCTTAAAACTTACCAAAATCGTTGTAGCCAAATTCAAAAAATAAAATTTTACAAAAAAATGAAAAACAACTATTTATAGTGCACTACAAATAAAATATGTACCACGGACTTGCTTTCTGCGTAGCAATATTCGGTTTCTAAGTACAGTAGAACGTCAATAATTCGGAGGTCAAAAATCCGGACCGTCAATAATCCGGATTCGTCTCTAGCAAGAATATGTAGTGTCTGATGTTTTTACTGTACGTTGTACACATGTTGCTGTAAATAAAATACGATACAGTGCTTGAAAAACATGTTTTTAATTTAAAGACCTTATACTCTACCTACCAATAATAGAAAATAATACAATTTTAAAAACTTTTTTCTCAAATAGTGCGTGCTGGCCGTTTTTTAATGTAATTTCGATAATCCGGATAATTTGATAAACCGGATGGGGTCCGGTCCCAATTAATCCGGATTATTGACGTTCTACTGTAGTTTCATATGATATATCAGTCTGTATTTACATTGAACAGAATTTTCGGATTGTACTTATAAAACTGTAAGTAACACATATTCACAATCCAAGGATGTGTTTTACACCGGGATGACTGATTAGATCTTAATAACTGATAATAATAATGAAATAACACATAAAAACATAGTACGCGTATCTCATAAAAACTGTATGTCTCTATAAACCAAAAAGTGATATTGGATTCAGCTGGACGATTTTAGTTCACATAGGTAAAATGATGTTTTGTAAACATACGTTATATATTTCGCATTGAACTCATATGCAAGGCATATATTTGCCATATAATAAGACAAACTTTTATTTCAAATTTCCATAACATTTGTATATAGTTTTAGTTTATGTTTATAAAGTCTTATTGTAGCATACGTAGTTCCAGGTAATTTATTTTGAATTGTAATTCCACTAAAATAATTGTATTAGAAATTTGTGGACACTTTACACTTGCCATTTTTGAAAAAAAAGTGTTCAACCACATAATGTGAATATATTCGAACTAGTAAATATAAACAAGTTATATTATATCAAGAAGTTTTATATAGGATTACAGAAACATAAAGTCTACGAAGATATCGAATAACATTACGATAAAATTGTATGCTTCTATTGCTTTATTCCAAGCGGATTAATAGGGTTACAGTTCTCAAGGGGTAACATTTCATGTGTTCTGGGACAAGAGTATACAAGAAGTTATATTTAATATTATTATTTCGTCGACTGCAGTTCCAATATATAATATTTATAAAAAAAGTTTAATGTATAACTGGTGGCAGCTTTTTGTTATTTTTTTCATAGTATATTCAAGTTATAACGTGCATATAAAAATAAAATGTGCAAAACATTGTAATTACTTTAAACACAATAATACACAAAAACGCAATATTACAAAAAAAAAATTACTTGCTATTTTACTTACTTAAAATAATTAAACCACTACTTTTATTTAATAGCTACGTGAACGATTTATTGTTTTTTAATTATAACCTGTCGAAACGGGACTATTATGAAACAATATCGGTCTCTCTGAGAATATTAAAATGTAAATAACACGTTTTATTTTATTCCATTGTAATATATTTGTTTGAATGTGTCTGTGTAAAAAAAATAATATTGCTATGATTTTAAAAGAAAAATATTCATTTCGAGGACTTATAAAGCTACGTTTATTCCTTTTTTTTAAAGCAAATATAAAAAAACTATAGACGATACGGAACAGAAATTAATACACGTTTAATTGCTGGATGTGCAGATAAAATTTTGATTAGAATGATTATATTTTATCAGGTTTACTTGATAAATACCAATACATATAAAAAAATTAAAATATGGTTGACAATTTATTTAAATTGAATTTATTACAGATTTAGAAAATGTGTATTTAAAATTAGAGATTTCATTTGTTTGCCAAATTACGTTTTAGGTAAATGTACAAGTAATAATATTATTTTTTCTGTTTTTTTTTATTTTGCTATTGTTATTTTTACATCAATTTTGAAACTACAGTTGATACCACAAACATTCTTTACTACTTATTTCCAAGACGTGTTTGTCTAAAGGTAGTGAAATATATAAGTTTTTCAAAAAATGAAATGAACAAACAGTGTAGACATGTAAAAGTTTGGACGAAAGTGAAGGAAAATTACACTTTGTTTACAAGGAAAGAAATATTTCGAAAAATTAATAAACATCTTAGATGTCCAAGGTTGATTTACATTTTTGTTGATTGTTTTTACATTTACAATATATCACAGAATTATTTCGTTTGGTTCATTTCGAATATGAACTGTTGTGTGATAAAGTTTGTGAATTTTTTTCATCGTTTATTTTAAATCAAATATAACCATTTATTATATATAAAATGTCTGTAAGTACTTACAAAATTGTTTATTATATTCAATAGAATTTGTTCAGTACTGTCCGTGAAAATTAAACTATAGATATGCTACTATTAGGGATTTTGTCTGGAAATAACAAATAGAAAATATTCGGACTGTCAGGTGTTTTATATTTATCAATTCATAGTGTTTTAATACCAATGTGTACGAAATTTAATTTATTATTATAAAGGTTCTTTCTTCACTAACTAATAATTTTATTAAAAATTAATGTAAAGTAACAATCTCTATATTATGTAGACTGAATAGAAATTAACAATTATGAAGGAATGTTGTGAATAATTGAAATGAAAACGACAAGGGAAACTGAGTGGAAAGACGAGTCTCAATATAAAATGGCTGCCAGCAATCTTTAGTCCTGAGAGATTAATCCTAATCTGGAAATACCGAAATTAATTGAATTTCTGTTTTAGTCTACTAAACTAAATTACGGTTAGGTTTTTTGAATATTTAATTTAACTTCTACCAATGCTATAATGAGAAATTAATTATCCCAATAATAATAATAATAATCCGTTGTTCCTTAAACGAGTGTTAGTAAAAAATTAAAACATTGTTTAAAAACCAACTGGAATATTTTGATTACAGTTAAAACTAGCTCAATTTATTATATGATATATAGGGTTATGGTTTAGTTTACATTGCCGTTCGCACTGCTATGCATTATGATTTGGTTCTTTCTTTAATGAGTTATCACTAACACACCTATTTCTCAGATGCTAACTTATATTGATTAAGTATTTGGGTTTTATCACTTTCACTATTAAGTATTAGTTTTGATATTTTTCTTTAAATTTTCCTTTCAAGTTTCTCTTGACCAACACTTGTACTCTTCGACCTTGAAGGTAATCGAGTATTCGGGACCTAGGGATCTATTGTTGTTGTCTACCTTACCTTTTACGTTTAAATTGAAAAAAAAAGGTTAATTTTAATACGACAAGTAAAATGTTTATGTTATTATTGTTAGAGTTTTGGTTCGATTGGTTGAATGCACAATAAGATGAATATTATGCTTTATTTTTAGTACATTAGTTGGGTTAAAGGGTAATTCCAATTTTAGTTTACCGCTTATCAGAATATTAGTGAAAGTTTTGTGACTGATCACTCGTGGTACTTCTGAAACAGTGGATGTTCGCTGTACAAATCTATTCGCAGACCACAACCAGGGAATCATGCAGGGACACGTAATATCAGAACTCACATCTAAATTTAATGCTACTCCGGTCGAGTTTTCTAACCATTTTGACTCCATTTCTTTCATAAAACGCACTATGATGGGCGTGCCCAGGAATGACTGCGATAGTGATTAGTGTATTTAATTAATAATAAGTAAACGTACATCTAAATGTTAGTGATTTGTTAGTGTATAATAATTATTATTAGAAACGAGATTTAAAATTATTTCTACAATCACCTTTATTTTAATTTTAGTTGTAATTCGTAATCCTTGTTAAGTAACTCAGTAGTAATTCTATAATCAATAGATAAGCACTTAACATAATCATATGCCTAGCGCTTCAGGGAAGATCCCTTTCCACCACCTACATAATCCACCACTTATTAAACAATAATATTGATAGTTTTTCATTGTTGCATTTCCTCTCAATTTAATACAGAATTATGTAATAATTCGCATATTTTTTAAAAAATTTCTGAAGATTTAATATAAATTATTGAAATAAAATCCTATCAAAACTAAATCGTTTATCAGATATTAAAGGTAACTAGTGATTATTCTAAATTTAATGTCAAGTTTATAGAGTGTGGTAATGTAGGCCTATCATATTATATTTGCATTCGGTTCAATAAAACAAATTATTTGTTCTTTTATGTAATAAATTGAACTCTCTTCTCAATAAAAATCTTACTGCGCAATATAAAAAAATCATACAAGACAATGTATCAGCAATTACCTTATTATCCTCAGTTAAAATTTATATATCACCTATCTATTATAATTTATTATAATTATAATCTATCTATCTATTATAATCTATATATCACCTATTTATATAATTATATATTTAATATATTAACTCTCTACATTGAAATTGAAGTTCACTATTACGTCTTTCCAAATATGTGGATAATTATTAATATGATTAATAACTGTTTGTATGTAGATTATAAAGATATCCGTGCTTTTATCAAACATCCCCTCTATCACTTTAATGGTGTAAAGTAGGTTATGCCTAATTGAATGTAAACCATTTCAGAAAATTCAAATTTACAATGGTTGATTAGAACCCCCTTTTGAAAAAATTAAATATTTGTTCAAAACTTGATTTATTTTTTGGCTAATATCTACAGTGTTAAACTAACATGTTAGGTTATGGATAGTTTGTATTTGGTTTTGGGGGATGGCGGTAGGAAATCGTGTTTATTGTATTACCACTGTTTGTGTTTTATTTAAAAGAGCTCATATGAGCCTGGAACTAAATGAACTTAAATCAAAGTCGATATTGGTGTTAATAACAGCTCTGGGATGCTTTTTTATTAGCTGATCATATAATATAGACTTTATATTATTATTAGTAATAATTAACTCTTAAAAGAAAGAAAATTTGTTAAAATGTGTTAAAAATAGCTGATCAATATGTCTATGTTTCTGTTAAGAAATGTAAGTTAATTACTAGACTATTATGTTTAACTAGATAAGGACATATTGTTGATATAAATAACTAGGTGTCCCGAATCTTCCTGTTTGTTCAACAGTGTTTCGTTTAATGAATATAGGTTATTATTAAATACACTCAATTTACAGAATGAAATCGTGGACTGTGGTACATTCTAGAGAAGAGGAGTACAAAAAATTCTTTATTATATGAATAATAACTGTATGCATGTAGGGCATAAATATGGCCATACTTTGATCAAACATCCCCTCTAGCACATAAATAGCAGTGATGTGGGTTTTCTCTAATTGCCATGGTAACCATTTCAGGAAATGCAACATTATAAGCGTTTATTAGGGCCAGATATTCAAAACGGAACTGAAAATCGTTCAAATAAATAGTCATGAGTTTCAATATGATAACAATATATGTTTTTCAATATTAACACTGTTGAAATATGTCTTTTTAAATTTGTACGAAAACAAAGAAATATTATTTTAGATTTTTAAAGTGCTTTTAATAAGTTTATTTCATATGGACATATCATGACCTGTAAAACATAGTCTATAAATTTCTCATAACAGCTACAATTATTTTTATATTACGAGATATCATTTTGTGTTCTTACAAAATCATTATTAGAAATACAAGGTTTTAACAAATCTGGTTCCAGATTACGTATATAAGAGAATAGTTATTTTATATTAACTATCATTACATTAAATCAGCATTCTATGATATCCAAATTTATATGTTATAAAGTACAACATTACATAGTTTACAAAACGTTGAAATTATATTGTCAAAATTAGAAACAAATCTCTAATGATATGTATAGAACTATATTTTTTTTACACTTAAACTCTTACGTTAACTTCCCTAAATTCAACAAAATCAATGTTTGTTATATTGTGTTCGTATAAAAAAATAATGTTTGAACTTTTTTCGTGTTTTTTTGTAAATATATTAGTAATAATGTCCTCGGAATCTACTGAAGGAGTTTTTGGGAGAGTGTTTATCTCAACATTGTCGTCTATACGTTGCTATTGAGCGCAAACGCATTGACAGATTTTTAATGAATTTGGAAATTTTACCATACAACTTTTAATATAAATACCAAAAACGTACTTACTGTTCCAAATAATCTGTAAATTTTATACATTTAATTCATGTATAGATTCCAAGACCAAATCCTCTTATTGATCGCTATCTCACCAAATATGACTGTATAACGTTTAATGGTAAAATGTTAATAAAATCATTACGAAGCTATTATAAAATATCAATTAAATCTGTTCAACCGATTTCGTTAATGATTACGGAACTGTTCAGATTAGTGATCGAAACTATTACCCAAAACAGCAAATACTACTAGAATACATTTACTAAAACTTAAATGACATTTTCATTGTAGTCATGAAAAGCTCTAATGCAATTAAGTACGATTTATTGTGAGGAGGGGTTTGTGACACACCTAAAGCAAGTTTTATATTATCCACTTATTTTTACAAATATAATATTATATATGTATATATATGTATATATATATATATATATATATATATATATATATATTCACTTTTTGATTGACACTGGTTTACAAACCGATATATTTGGTTAATAATAGTTTTCAATGATTTTTATTTGGCTTTGGTAATGGGTGAGAGATAAAGGGTGTCTTATATACATTTTTTTATTGGTTCAAAATTTAGCCCATTATGTGATTGGTAACAGAATAAATTGATATCAATGCCAATATTTGTACTTAGAACCGCGCTGAGGTGCTCGTGTATTTTGGGATCATTAGATATATTAGAAAGATTTCGTAATATTTACTCACTATAATGAGAAGTAATGTGTTAAGAAATCGTGCATCTACATGTTTCTATTTAGAAATATGGGTTGATATTTTTGGGCCAATGAGTTTATCTCTAGAACAAGAATTACACGCATTATTTATCCAACCTATGTTATTATGTCGGACAGTTGGTATTAATTAGGTGTCCCAAATCTTCTGACTGTCAACAATGTTTCTATAATTAATATTTGTTTTTCAAATAAACTAAAGTTACGAAAAGAAAAAAAAATGGACCACAACGTTCTATATGAGAGGAGGACCAAAGAAAGTGTTGGAAGAATCAGGTTGTGGAATTCGAACGTGATGAACGTTTGGGAATCAATACGAATCTGAGGGATAATCTTTTACACGGGTAAATAAATATGACGAGGAGACATTTTACTTTTGTTAAAATCTGTCAAATTTGAGATTTATGTGGTTTACAAACAATATTTGGGTAAACCATTCTTGATATTACGAATAGGTTTAGGTATTTATGTCTTGTTCATTTAAATCAGTTGTTATTAAAGCTTTTGCGTATAAAATAGGCTAATAATAATCACTACTGTTTATATTATGGTGAACATTTTAATTTTGTTATTAAAGTCTCTCATAGAATACCAAGCGAATGATTACTGCAAACGGAAAATAAAAATACTGCACAAAATTAACGTCCCATCACGTCAGAATATCAGCTGAGTACGATTTGCTATTCTTTGTGGGAGATTAATGATAATTTTGTCAACGCTACTAAATTTGCTGGTAGTAATAAACCTAATACAAATAAAACTTTAATTTAACAAAGTTCCTTATATACATTTGTGATATTGTTCTTTAGCTTGAAATCTCGGTGGCTCGGTGACTACAATTTATCAACATTTCATCACATTTCCGTGAAATATAAACTGTGAGATATTTAGAATTTTATGTTTTTAACAGCGTATTCTCTCTAATTTTATTTAAGTCACTTTTGCTAGATAGGTAAAGATTACGTAATCATTTACGTCAAATAAGTAGAACATTTCTCAACCCACAGAGGTTATTACATACATATAGGTTTTAGTCTTGAAATTTAAGATTTTATGAGATCTAGGAGTTAACGAGAGGTAAAATAAGCTTAGTAAACTATGAAATAACGGAATTAGAAATAAGTATGTTAATTTTCTTTCAAATTAAAATATATAAAATTTAAATTGCTGTGTAAATTAAAAAAAAAAGAAAAATGGTAAAAAATTTTAATTGGTATAAAACGACAAATACTTATCTGAAATAATAAATAAATTTAAACTAATTTCAAGAAAATTAACTGGTTGCTTTTGTATGAATCTAAAATATGCAATTAATAATTGAGAGAAAAAACAAAATGACTTTTTGTTCTTAATGATGTAATTTGTGTTAGAGTTTTACTTGTAGAGGAGGGTAACAGTTTAATCACAGGGGAAAATTAATTTTTATTCTCTTAATAGAAGAACTATCCCTAGAAGTAAGTAATTGGGGTGGAAATTGAAGTTTGTCAATATTAAAGCATCGTAGCTTCTCGAGTTAGCGGATAAACGATGGAAATACAGAAATTTGAAAATATCGTGATACATATAATTTATAACAAGTATCCCCTAGGCATAATTTATACATACTTGTTACACAACATAACAACATAAACATAAAGAACTCAGATAATAAACAATTTAATAATAATTTTATTCAAGTTGAAAGGTTTCAAAATGAAACTACAGTTTGGTACAATTTAGTTTACAAAAGATCTCTCAAATGGTACAATTTTCAATCTAGGTTGCTATTTGAATTGTTTTACTTTTTCTCTATAAAAGTTATTAAAGTTTGAAATTGATTTAAAATTTTAAAACTACATAGAAGTCCATATCTCCTGAAAGGATGTGTTCTTGTGTAACTAGGGGGAAAAATTGGTTGCCCTATCTTTGTTAGGGAGCTGGCAGTCACATTTCCCGCTAAAAACATTAAAAAAATATATTTCGTCGCACCCTGTACAGTAATGAAAAGATAACAAATTTATTTTTGTTCAAAATGTTCAGAAAAGAGAGACCTTTAAAATGAGGTATCACACGACCTATGTTTCTATTTGAAAATGTTCCAAAAACACAACGCTGCCTCCCTAAAGTGCCCTTTTGGGTCATAGAGGAGCGTCGAAAATAATTTTCCTGAATTCTTTGGGGTCGAAAATGGGGGGGGGGTTCTAATTGGAAGGAAATTTTTATCTGGTTTCATTTAGGAGGTACAGATAGTGTCCATGTGGTCTGAAACACCCCGTATTACAATTGCAACATATATCTAAACCTTTTTTAGTTAAAAAACATTTTTGTCCAATTTTTTGAAAGTGGATAACATATTTTTTTTAATAAATAAACGAGAAGACAAAGACGAACCACTTAGGCACTTTTAAAATGTATGACTTTCATACTTTCGTTATCTATTAAATATTAGTGCAACCTACGTAGATGATGACATGAAGTCATAACCTTCCTTTATTATATAATTCTTTATTGTGTTATTTTGTCACAAATTGATATTACTTCGCGAAAATCGATCTTATGAAATAAAAAGATGCAATTGATTTTGTAGACTTTGACATTTTTATAAGATAAAATAACAAAACAACGTCATATTTTGCATATTTGTGATTCCCCGGAGTTTTAAGTTAAAGACAAAAAACAAGAATATTTCCCCGGGGTAAGGGAGGGAGTTAACTGATTGTTTAGGGAATTGGGGATTTGTCAACTTTAAAGCTTTCAACATCGAAATTAAGTTACTGAGTCGTTCACATTGCTTGGAAAAACTTGAAACATTTAACGATATTTTGTATATTAATAATGCGGATACTTTCTGATTCTATGCACAGTTTAATGCAGGTAAGTCGAAAGACTTTAACTCTTTCTATAACAATGTGAATACAATCTGTAAGTCTGTCAGCAGTATTGTTACAAGCAATATGTTAGCAACGAACGTTGAGTGAAACACAATTTATGTTTTATGTTTTATAAATGTCGTCACTCAGTGGATGGTTTAATGAATTCATTAAATTTTCCTTTTAAACACATTGTTGCTATTACGTAGCTCCCGACGTGACTCACTATGAAACTCGTGAACCAAGAAGTCACCGTAAAAACATTACAGCTAGTATAAAAATATATTACAAGTGGTTTGATACATTCATTTTGATTGTACTCTACTGTTCATGGTTATTAATACTACTGTTCTATGAAGTTCAGTTTTAACAACTGATATAAGTTATTTGACCTTGTACATATTATCAAAAATATCTTTCTTATTTGTTGATTGTTACGTCCAGAAACAGAAGTTTGTAATGAGAAAAAATGTTTTTGCTTTTGATATTGTAGACGGTAAATTCAAAAATGTATTATATCCTAATCCTTCCACTTGATGTAATGAACATTAGAATTTTAGTTTTTTAAAACGTTCATACAAATTTTGAGTTATGAATATAAAAAAAGGGAAAAGACTAAGTATATTTTTAATAAATCAGACAAACCGGTTAAGTCCGTCACAAATAATAGAATGAACGGCAAACAAATAAAGAAAGAGATAAGTGTCATTGTAAAAACAACTTCTCCAAATTTGATGCTTTGCTATAGTGTAGAACAAACTATTGATTCTCATAAACGTAACTGTTCAGATCCCATAAAATAAAGTAAAACAGTAGATGCTAGTTTTCAATCTAGAATACACACCAGCACTCACATTTAAATAATTTAATAAGAAACAAAGAATAGACATACTCAGATTAACATTGTAGATCCTAATTTGTGACTTTATAAGTTCAATTTATATTAGTTTTTTAGTTAAATATCTCAAAATCGTTTTAGGCTACTTCAATAAAATTTCCGTAAAATAATTAAATAGCATAAATTAATGTCCTGAGTCAAAAGCAAAGACAAATTACTCTCAATAAGTAATTTTAAAATGCCAAATATACACAGAAATCCTCCCTAATTCTGTATGGTATGTTAATAATCATTCCCATTTCATCAAAATTTTATCCAAATACTCACACCAGATTTGAAGATTTTCGATTTTCAACTCTGATGTCTGTGGTTTATTTTGACATTTCAACTAAAACCTAACAATATCGTCATTTTTTTTGTAATTTGGTTTCAATTTTGTTTTATTTAGTTTCAAAATATTTACCTAAACTGTATAAATAATGTGAAATTACATTATATGTGGCTGCATTTTATTTTAGTGTCATTTGTTATAATGTAATTTTTACACGTTATTCAGGGATAAAATATTATAGAGATAGTTGTAATAGCATATTATATATGTTTGTTGAATTTAAGGATGCAATTAATCATTCACTTGGCAATCCGCGAGAGGTTTCAACAAATATGACCAAAAAAACCCCAAAAAATGGTTTTCCATAATATACATTATAAATGCGAATCAAAGCCTAGTAATTCTAATTGGAAATAAAATAAATAAAATACATACAACACATTTTTTTTCATCCTATATATTCTTACCTTCCTCATTGGTACATTAACGTAAGAATTTAAATTACGCCTATTAAAACTTAACAAATATAGAAAGCTTATTTGCTCTTGCATATTATAATAAATACTAAGAGTGGTTTGCATTAAAATTTCTGTTATCTACACAACTGTGTTGCTAAAATATTTTCTAAAAGTATCGGAGAATTGTTTATCTAGTCTTCTAACTCTTATAGAATTGTGTGTGACCTACCATTGGAAATATTCGTACTAGAGGAATGTACGGATTAGTAAATTGCGTTTAATATAGAGAATGTTCCAAAAGTTAAAATCGCTCCGTCTGATGAACAAAGTATTTTTTTACGTTAATTACAAAGTGAGTTTATGAAGTTTAGTTTTTTTTATTTTTTTATTATTGTTTGTATTAATTAATTCAGTCTCGGTTTGACATAATAACTCGAATAATCTTGATTGTAAAAGCTGTTAACAAACTTTATGAACTATATTAAATGAAACATTATACTTATTTATGTTATATATTTATTTATTAATTTTTCATTTGGCAATATAACTTAGCTTGTAAAAAGTCAATGGAGTATAAAATAAGTTACAAGTCAAAAATTACAACAACAAAAATAACAAAGCACAAAAACACGTGATAATAAATTTAATAAATAAAACACAATTTTTCTTTTGTAAATTCTATAATTTATTTGGTCTAGCCGACAATGGTTTCGCCAGTTACGGCATTGACTAGGCTCTTACAAGATTGAAGAGAAGACTTACTCAGTCTTGTAAGAGCCTCGTCAATGCCGTAACTGGCGAAACCATTGTCGGCTAGACCAAATAAATTATAGAATTTACAAAAGAAAAATTGTGTTTTATTTTTTAAAATGGAATTCTATCAAGTACCGTCGGTCATCAGTGTAAACAAAATAAATTTAATATAAAGATGTAAAATACATAAAATATATAGCAAATAAACATATAAATTTTAAAGTAAATTGAATTAACTATTTGAAGATAAAAATATACATTATATTGCATAATTTATAAACAACACTTCTAAGTCTTCAAAATCTTCTCTACGGTGTAGAAAACATGGAACTTCGGCAAATGTTTTTATTTATTTTTCAAAATATTTACTTCCATTTGTTTCTTTTAACTAGTATCTAGGATGTTAATGTATAATTTTTTTTTTTCAATTTTATGAAGGTATGTGTGGTTACAGATATCATACATTTTATGTTAACTTTTTACTTGAAAGTACCATTTTAATTTCGTTTTTACCAACAATATTTATTTTGCTACATCTGTAACTTAATTAAAACAAAGAAATAATTTATTACTCAGTTTCATGAATTTTGAGCATTATGTACATGCACAATTTTTATCTAATTCATTTAAGTTTTGTAAGATAAGGGTAACAAAATATAGTTAATTCACTTCTTAGTGTGACTGAAGTGATAAATTCTTAAAAGCTGTTCATCCCGAATAAAACAGTTAACAAGTTCAGATTTGGCACTAAACTTACTTATTATTAGTGAGTAATCTCGGTTCAACTTGGAGGTTTTAAATTCTTGTGTATTTTACAGATCAGATAAATAACCCCTCAAATCTAGTTTCAGTCATTGGTTCCTTTCATGGGTTAATACTATTAGTTCAGTTTCTTTAAGAGCTGGGCTATGGTTGCCTTATGTATAAATCATGTTCTAGACTTTTCAATTGATAAAGAAATTGATTCCATTCATGGAGTTGTCGTGTTTTTCTTTATATACAAAATTTATGTCACGTTTAGGAATTATTAATTTTAAAAAAGGTTGGAAAAGAAACAATATGTAATAACTAATTAATTCACAAAGTTTCAGTTTGTTAAACAAACGTAAAAAATACGTGTATATATTTTGTTTGGCAAGAGTCTCATGTAATTACAATAATTATTACAAGGTTGGTAATTTACAAATGTTTAAAAAAAAAATACATTTTTTTTATTTCTTTAAAAACATATATTTTAACACACTATTCATAGCTCTAATACAGTGTTATCCTAGCTGAGTAAAAACGGAGTTCAAATTAAAAATCAGACTTTTTAAATTTTATACATGTTGACCTTTGTCATAATAGGTAGGGCAGAGTTGATTCATGGATCCTATGAACTATTCACTTGGTGGCTATAATAATAAATATTATAGAAAACATCAAATATAAGTAAATATGTAACATTTTTTTAGTATTTTTTTATTTTTTCATATGTAACATTTTCAATGGGCTCGAAATGCCTTTAAGTTAAATATTTTATTATAACAGTAGTTTTAATAATTCATTCTAAGAATATTAAGAAGACAGTGTAGTAATGAAAAATACGAGAGAGTTCTTGATTTTTAACAAAACTCAAATTACAGTAGTGTCGCTGACAAATATTCCACTTTTGGCTTCAGCTGTAAATAAATATTCTGTAGAAAATGTAGAATGTGTGCGAATATCTTACATAACAAAGAAAGTTTGATATCCCAAGCAAGTAAGACAACTTCGTGGAGACATTCAATAATGTTTGGCATTTCAAATCATTCACAGGATTGACATTATCTTCCCTCCAAAATTCAGTCTTGAGCAAAGTATATGGAAATGTTGATGTAACAAACAATAACTGTCTTCCTAAATATATTGAGATTGTTTATTTAACAGATGCGATTGTGAGATCATTAAATACAGGATTGACTTTTGTATTTTAAATTAAATATGTTAACACTAAAGACCCTTTTGTGGTACTAGTAGAACAAGTTTGTCTTTATTTAATATATACAAAAATTTCAATGATTGGATTCTGACAACTACCAATCTGGCATTTTGATATTAAAGAACTATTTTAGGGAATATTTATTACCTTCATTTATGTCTCCTAATTATCATAATGGAAAGATCTTACCACAAGAAATGTAACTCAACGTTTTCATTCATTGACAGTTTTTACACTATCATCTTAGGAACTAAATGATATCTGTAGAAAATTAGTATAATATCTATTATGATAGATATGAAAGTTAATCATTTCAAAGATAACTTATATCTAAAAATTGTGAAATATTTTAACAAGAATCTCTTAGCAGTAAATATTCAGTAAAATATGAAATCTATTTCCTATTGTCTAAAAGATAGGGCCATTAAGAGTTTGATTTGTATGAACTAGTCACAAAGTTTGCGAAATGATTTTTCAGTGGTATTTTGCAACTACTAAAGTAGTAATTCTATCATGAACCAACTTCATGTCGTCTGAAAGATATGTATGTTTATATGTGTGTAAAAGAGTCTGCAAAGTATCGATATATGTTTACACCGGATTTTTTTACCAACTAATAACATAAAATTCTATATTGAAATCAACCGTAAATCATATCAAAGATAAAATTAAAGGTTTTGGTTTGTATGAAAAAGTGTGCAGCCTGAACAACTAAAAATTTAAAAAAAGGTTATATAGAATATAAAACATATAATATATTTTACAACATTATAGAAGATTTGAAATGGCTAGAAAATAATATAACTAAAACATAATTATAATTTGAACATAATGTACAATCCTGTTTTTTTATATCTAATAATAATAATTAAAAAATAAAAAATAAATTAAGTTGACGATTCAAACAATACTCAAAATTGTAAATTAATACTCTATTTTATGTTTTTAATAATATAAAAAGATTCTTCTTCAAAGCACGTTATTAAAATACTTGTAACAATATAATTTATTTTTAATAAATTATACTAAATATTTAATAATTGTGTATAGTATCACACCCTATTGATACCACACGGTCGATTGCCTTTTATCAATGGTAACGTAATAACCATCTTGTACTCAATTTTCGTATTACAGGAAAAGTAACGTTATTTATGTATGTTTTTAAACTAACATAACATCCCATGTTTTACCTACAGGTGTTTAAGTCTCCCAAAATATGTCTTCATTGAAATTGTAAACCTTGCAAATTAGAATATTTTGCAATAAAATATTTAATAAGGCGTCAGTTTCATGGCAACTCGAAATCGCGGAAACTCTCAAAATGTGGAAAGGTCTCGGGCGGAAGATTCAATATAAATGCAAAGCGTGGACATCTGTATGTAAGGGGTGTGGTGGGGGAAGTCCGCAGGGTCAATATTTTAAAGTCAGATTCTATCGACTGTCAATTCCATGAAAGAACACATTATTGGTTTTTCTTTATTAACTTTAAAACGTAGTATATTTCTTGTACAATAAGGTCAATAATAGTGGTGTTCTGATTTTGTTTGGAATTTGAAACTATTTTACACATTAGAAACATAGCCGTTACCATAGCGACATGTAAAAAACTTAGGTTAAAATTGTGGTTACAAAGTTTTCTTCTTTGGATATGTCAATAAAGTGTTAATGATTAGAAAGAATAGTAACGTTGCTTTTTGATTAAAAAGTGACTTCTAATTAGGAAGAACTACTTTTTCATTCTAAATTGGATTTATATTTTATGTTGGTGTGATTTTTTTTACGGAGATATAGTTATTTTTTAATTATTTATAATACGTAGTTTTATTTGATGTAATTTGAAGCAGAGTGTTTCTAATTTTTTTAAAAATATTTCTTATGTAATTTGAGATAAAATTTGTTTACAGGTAAACATGTAATGAAACCTCTTTTTATTTTACTATAGTTTTAAATTTCGAAATATTATTTTCGTTCAACAATTTCAACTACTGTCGTACTTCGAACAATTCAAACTAGATAATTCCATGGTTTGTTATATATTTAAAACGTATTTTTTTTCAAACATTTTAATTTAAAAATGTTTACGATACACAAATGTGGCACGTTATACATATCTTTAAAAAAGCAAATGTTGTTCTAAATAATCTACAATATATAAAACATTGTCCATAGTTCATTTCCCCTTTGTTTACATATAACTACCGAAATAACATTCCTGGCACTTTGTAGATTAGTTGGGTTGGGTTTATTTTGATTGTGAATGAGAGTGTGAGATAGTTTAAATAATTTTTTTCATCTATTATATTAAATCTAACACGCCTCTTGAATTATATTACAAACATTTATCCAGCTTAATAAAATATGTTTAGTATTGTTTGTACAAAATTACCTACAGGTAAAGTATATAAGGTTCTTCGTCTATCAACAACAAGGGCAATATTAAATCAGAATGTTAACGTTTCCTATTTCTCAATCAAAAGTGTAAGCTGCTTCCAGTCTCAAAATTGTAATATGTAAAATTGAATTAATATTATAAAACTACTGGCTTCCATAAATAACATATTAATTAAATTATATCTACCACAGAAGTTCAGATTACATAACAATCCCTATATTCTCCGAAGCCTGAATAAAAATTAGCACAACGAAGGAATTTTGTAAATAATTGAAATTAAAACGACATAGGAAACTGGGTGGAAAGACGAGACTCAATACAAAAAGGCCGCTATCAATCATTAGTCCTGATAGATTACCTTTAATTCGAGAATACGGAAACTAATTGAATTTTCGTTTTACTAGAAAACTCAATTAGGGATAAGTTTTTTGAATACTCAATTTATCTTTTACTTTCGTTATAATAATACATTGTTCCAATAATAGGAAAACTAAAATGTTGTTATCCCAATTGTAAACGAGATTTGTTGAGAAAAAACAATCCAGAATTTTTCTGTTAAAATTAGCTCTGATTATTTGACGAGATTATGAAATAATCTAGATCTTCGTTTGATATGCTGTTCTCATTACATAGATATACGATTTGTTTGTCCCATCGTTACACTAGGTAATAATTGAATGAGGAATTGAAATAGCCAAAGTATTCTAACTTCAAAGTTCATGCTTCATTATATTAGTTTTAGTTTAAAATCTTCTCTTTCATAATTCTTCTAATTAATCTCTTGATCAACTCTTATTTCTTTCAGAACCTGACGGTAATAGATTATTCCAGAACTAAGGCTACCTTAGATTCTAGATCTTCAAAGCGAAAAAATATGAATTTGCCTTCAATAAGGTGGATTGGATCTCACTAACCGACAGTGAAGCTAAAATGTTTACTTTATTGTGGTCAGTTTTGTGTTTGACTGTTCATTTTTTAATGAGATTATGTTTATGTATTTTTGTCGTGGCGATGATTACTATAAGATTTTTTAATCTTAAAAAGGTAATAAAATGAACCTTATTTTATACATCTTGTGGCAAACGATTCAACACATACTACATTGAAGAAAAACGTTATACACATTAATACACAGATGATTTACCTGAATTATAATACCCCACCAGTATAGCTAAACGTATTCTTAAAGAAATAGAAATATTCTAATTTTGTCTGCAAAAATCAGTCTTTTGAAAGGTACATTAAGTTTAGTGCTTATTTAACTGCTAGTTCCGGTTTTTTGACTCATCACTTACGATGCATAAGAACCAGTGGATGTTGGGTGGAACAATCTCTTCGCATCCCCGAACCTGGGAGTCAGGCAGCGTTATGTAATACCAAAACTCACTTCTATTTTGAATGGAACTCCGGTTGCATATTTCAAAGTGTTTCGGTTCCACTTCTTTGTAAAATGTATTATTAAGAGTGCAGTCTACCGATAATGTTTGACGTGACCAGTTACGACTGCAGTAGCAAATTATAAATTTTATGAATGGTATACATCCCAACCATAATAACAATTAGAATGTGATTTGAAATTGGAATCACCTTAATTTAAATCTACTTGTAATTCACACTTTACTTGAAACTTCTCAATGATTAGTAAGACTAGGTGTGATGCGAGAAAACCACTCCTCGTTAGCTATTGTAGTAGTTATTCTATTGCAATTAATAATTCCACTCCCAATTTAGTCATAGTCCGCAGAGATTCAGCGAATATTCCACTTCCTACATATCACGAGCGGTTCTTACTACACATTAATACTGATACTTTTCCCTGTTACATTTCCTCTCAATATGTCGTATACAGAAAAATGTACTAGTGTACAAATTATTAATTGGCTCTTCAACCCTAGGGTGATTTTCGAATTCTTTATCGCCATTGGATGTATCCAGTTGGGTATGATACTGGTCGGAGTTATATTTTGTATCTAGTCCAACGATTTTACTTAATAGTTTGTAATATATTAGATGTTTGCAACAAATACACTGTAGTTGGCGATAGTTAAAGGCAATTTAATGTACACGTAATTTTAATAGGATTTATCAGTGCAGACATGCAATTATATTCTTTAATTAATGAAATATTAAAATAACTTAATTATATAACATCCAATCAACTATAAATTGGTTAACGTGCATTATAGGTTGTCTAGTGATTATTTCAAATTCAACATTTATTTTATAGTATTTGATAACATTTTGTCATAAATTTACATTCATTTAAAATATAAAAATATTATTCACCTATGAAATAAATTGAAGATTCTGTCTCTTCAAAAGAAAATATGTATTCGTTCTCCACAATAATAAAGCAATTTTATAAATCAACGTTTGACAACTACCTCATCATCCTCAGTTAAATCAATACATCAACTCTCTACAATTTTACTCAACTACAATTTTATTTAATTTAGTCAGAAGTAACTTCTAAAATATCTACTTAAAAATCTAATTTTATATTCTTACATTCTATTTCATGTTCACTTTTATGTATGGACAAATATGCGGGTAGTTGTTAACATTAATAAGAACTGTACGTATGTAGATTGTAAAGATGGCCGTCCCATTTTAAAACATCCTCTCTGTCACTTCATTTGCATCAAGTAGGGTTTCCTAATTGTAATGGAAACCGTTTCAGGAAATACAACATTACTATCGTTGATTAAGACCGGATATTCGTAATCGAACAAAGGTTGGTTCAGATAAATGGACGTTAGCTTCAATATGTTGGCCATATATGACCAGTTATTACACATTATTGTTTTTATTTTAAACACGAACTAATATATAATCATTGTTTTTAGAAAAGCTTGAAATATGTTTATTTTTTTAAAAATATTATTACAAGAAACATACTGTTGGCTTCAGTGTTCAGTAGATTGTAGATTGGATTAATTTTTATCTCGACAAAGTATTAATTTATATTCTTTCTTAAGTTCATTATTAGAGTAACACACATTTACCAAAATTTGTTCCAAAATTATGTTTAGACAAGAATAATTACGTATATTAGTTATTTATGTTGTTATGCAGGACATGTTGTTATACATGATGTATTCTAAATCTTATTTTTTGTCCAACAGTGATTTATTTATTATTGTAGGTATTTGAATATAAATTGAATATAAGAAATAAAGAGTGGAATTTGGAAAGGAAAAGAAAAACATAAATTTCTGCCAAGCTTGAGAGTTGTTAAGTGATGAGCATTTTGGAATCTTTATGGAATTTGAAGTGCTAGAATTTTATAATTTTTAATATATTTTTGAAGGAGACTTTATATATATATATATTCATATATATTACATTATATGACCTATTATATATAACATATATATATATATATATATATATATATATATATATATATATATATATATATATATATATATATATAATGTTATAAATACTACATTCCAATCATTGTGAATATCCTCCAAACTGTAGATGTTATGGATTTGTTTTGCAATAATATTAAAAAAATGAAATCTATGACTTATGTGATTTATAAACTCAGATACAGTTCATTTCATCTTTGCAATTGTGAATAGGTTTTGGTCGTCATTTTTTGTTACGCAAGTCAGTTGTTAATAATTTGGCTAGAGTGCAGAGAGTAAGGTATTAATTTATATATAGTAGTAAGCGTTTTAATTTTGGTGAGAAAATATAATTTTGGTGAGGATAATTCTAAATAATAATGGAAATAATTTGAATTCTTTTTATTTATTTATTTATTTTTTTTATTTTAACTTTTACTAACGGCGACAATGATGCTTTTCCCCGTTAATTCCTGAACAGTAATTTATGTTTTGTTTTATTTCGTTTCTAATCTCAGAAAGTATATTTCATTAAAATTTCATAAATTTTTTTATTATAAACTGTCAGAAAAGTCGAATAACCTATTTTTAATAGTGAGTATTCTCTAATTTATTAGAAGTGCAAACAAAGAGTACATACTCATATCTTTCAACTTTCTATATCCCACATAAAATTATTGACGTATATATATATTATATATATAGTTTTTACTTCAGAACTCTGATCATAATATTTCTATCACAAATCAACAATAAAAATAATACATTTTGTCCAATAAAACATAAAAAAAGTATTTATAAATTTAGACAAATAAATTACCATGAAATTAGCACATGCATATAAAAATGTGCAGTATACATCTGTCAAAGTCATTTATAAGGTATGAAAAACAACATCGCAATATGTTTTAAACAAACCATACAAATCTGAAGTAATAATTCAATTTAACCTTATAAATATTTAATTAACTAAAAGGTTTTGGAAAAAGTTAAAAATACGCCCTTAATAAATTAGAGACAAAACCAAATGTCTTGTGTTTTAATGGTGTAATTGGTATTAGATTGTTACTTGTAAAAGGAAGGTAACAGGATAATTACAGAGCAAAATGAATATTTCGTCCCTTGGTACAGAGTAGAACCTTCACAACAGCTAAGTAATTAGTGTGGGAATTGTGGTTTGTCATTATTAAAGCTTTGTGGCTTCTCTGATTGGCGGAGGATCGATAAAAATACAGACACGTCATAATATACACCCTTGTTCATATTTGGTGACACGTGTAGGCTATGGATAGTTTAAGAATACTTTTACACAACATAAAAATAATATAGAAAACAAATCGAGAGAATACATTCATATTTGGCAAAAAAGTACTTAAATAAAATTAATTATGCATGTTTGGAGTCAATTTGTAGTTTTAAATTTTGACATGTAATTAATTATTACATTAATATTAATATTTTACCCTTAGTTTTGTAATATTTTACCATATTAGTTTTAAATGGAAATAGATGAAAGAACAAGCTATAACAAAACTGTTCGTTACCAACTAATTAAAGTTAATTAATTCCAAATAAAAATGAATTTATTGGATTTAAGTGGGGAACTGATGAATTTAAGAAGGGGTGACAAAATTATTTAAATAATGAATTTATGCAACTAAATGACTACCTAAAGTAATATCTGTTTGTATTTTAATTTACTATTGCGGTTTGGAAGCGTAGAGTTGTCAACTAGGTTTAAACAGTAAAAACTCGACACAACTCTGATAATCTGACATCATGTACAATAAATTGAATAACAATCTTATGTGAACGCTCAAGCCTCGCCACTCTATTATTTTCCGTAAACTTATCGCACTTCACTTACCTGCTCTATTTATAGCTTATACTTTCATACTGTACAAGAATTTGTATTCCATTCCCATCAAATTCATATAATTATTGTAGGTCCTTATAACGATAATACTTTTGTGGATTTTGTAGTTGATCAATTGCCGATCCTAATTTGGTAAAGAGATATGAAGACAGTAGTTGCACACAGTGAGCTATTAAAGACCATGCTTTTTGTAGATACAGACAAACTACCTAACAAACTTTTTAAAAGGGCCTTATTTTGAAATGTTGCTTATCATAATATAAACTGATATCAAAACATACATTCAATGTTAAACTTAGATTGGTTGTAATTACAGTTCAAATTATACAATTTCTAGAAATTGTAATTTATATTTTTTACAAATTTGTTTAAAAATATTAACATTTCTATTTTGTATCGTAAGAAACAGGTTTGTACATCATTGGTCGTGGATTTAAAAGTGCACACAATATACTAAAGTGGACTTTGTATGATAACTATAACGTTGTTGTTTGAACCAATAGGAAAGCTTGAATAAATAAATGTACTATGTTTGAAACATCTGTATTGTCCACGAACACAAAAACACACAAACAGGTAGAGTGTAAGAAAATATATGAAACTATTCGAAAATGTTGCACAAATAACACTTAAAAATGAGAGTTTACGTACAAGTATTGTAGAAATTGAACCAATTTTTATATAAAGGACAATGTCACCTGTCGATAGATATATCTAAACTATATTTTAGAGAAATAAACAAATATCAAAAGATATATTTTAGCCAATTTCGGTCAATTTATTCAAAGGGAATAAAATATTTTTGGCAATAAATAAACGAGAACACAAAGATAAGCCAGTTAGATAATTTTAAAATGTATGGATATCCTACTTCATGATTCATTAAATATATTGGTGTAACGTACATGAATGAAAGCATTTGAACATAACTTTCTTTTAGAATAGATTTCTTCTTTTTCTCAATTTATCACAAAATGATATTACAACAACAAGAAACTCGATTTTATGAAAAAACTGATGCAATATAATGTGCAAGACGTCGACATTAAATAAGATAAAATAGACAAACTACGGAATATTTTGTATATTTGTGATTCTCCGGAGTTTTAAGTTAAAGACAAAATCAAGAATAAATTCGCTGTAAAGAGGGGAGTTAACTGATTGTGTAGGGAATTGGGGATTTTTCAAGTTCAAAGCTTTTAACATTGCAAATTAAGTTGTTACGTCATTCACGTTGCTTGGGGAAATACTTTAAACATTTAACAATATCTTACTATTAAGAATGAGTAAAGTTTTTGATCCTATGTAATCTTTGGTAAGTTCAAAGCTTTTAACATTGCAAATTAACTTGTTACATCATTCACATTGCTTGGTGAAATAGTTTAAACATTTAACAATATCCTACTATTAAGAATGAGGAAAGTTTTTGATCCTATGTAATCTTTGGTAAGTTCAAAGATTTTAACCTCCGAACGATTTTCAGGAATGATGTGACTGGGATTTTTAAGTCTGCCGTCAGTATTTTTCAAAGCATTATGTTAAAAACCAGCATTATGTTAAAAACCAGCATTAGATGAAACAAAATAGATTTTGAACCTTTTAAAAGTTGTGACTCATTGGATGTATTAATTCATATATAAAATTTTATTTTTGTATACAAAATGGACCCCTTGCACTGCTCGCGATGTGTCAATTGTGATACTTGTGAACCAAGAACTAACTGTAAATACATTACAGCTATTGTTCTTGTGAAATAATAATAAAAAAAATATCTTACAAATGGCTTTACACCTAAATTGTGATTGTTCTATATGGTTCATTGGAATTAACACTACTGAAGTATGAAGTGCACATTTTAAGTCACAGATACTTCGTTATTTGATTTTGTAAAAAATACCAATAGTATGTTCTAATTTATTGATCACAATATCCAGATCCAAAATTTAATGACTTAGAATCAATTGATACTTTAGACGTTATTTCAAAAATGTATCTTTTCTATATCCTTTCAATTGATGTGCAGAACATCACATTTTTCCTTCATTTATAACACTTTCCTTCGAGTTATAATATTTATTAAACTTAAGAAAAAAAACCAACAATATTCGAAAAAAGTGTTTTCTACTCAAACCTACCAAAAATTTTAAACGGTTTTTACATGATAGACGGAATGGTAAATCAATTAAGCTATAAATCTACTAGTAATAACAAATTTTAAAATTGAATGTTACTGTTCTAATGTACAACTATTATTGTAATCGTAACTGTCCATATTCCATAATTGATAATGGATCAGTTGGTGCAATTCCAACATCCTTTATACACACCAATACTCAAAACTAAAATAGCTAACAATTACAAAAGAACAGTCATACTCATATTAACATCGTAGGTACGAATTTGTGTGTCTATAAGTTAAAATTATATCAGTTTTGGAAGAGTAAATAGCTCAAAATCAGTTCAAGATATCTCTATAAGTTTGTGTCATTTACTAAAATGCCACAATATAATGTGGCATATCACAAGTAAACACAAGTTAATGTCAAGGAGTAATTTGATAATATAATTATTACTAACAGCGTTCTTTGTAATTCCCAAAGTGGCAGACTAAGAATCTTCCTATTTCATTAATATTTTATGAAGTAGCTAATCTTAATTTGGAGATATTCAGTTATAAATTAAGGTTTCTGTGGTTTATTATAGCGATTTAAACAAAAACTGCAGATAACGTCGATTTGGGGTAATATGGTGACCACTAACTTTTATTTAGAATCTAAAGGATCACAAAAATTAGTTATGTTATTTTATTTTTTTGCATTTATTCTACAAAATTATATATAAAGTTATAGCGGACCTAACGTGAATTTGTTTGTATTAAGATTTAAATTTAATGGAAGGATAACACTAATTGATTAATTGTTTGTTATTTTTTTTAACAGGTTTTTTAAAATATTACAAACAAAAATGGTCGCCAAAATACACGTTACATGTAATAATAAATTATGCACAAAGCTCAACAACTCTAAGTCTAATAATGAGAAACAAACCCTAAATACCTAAACATATTTTTTCAAGAATTATTTATTATAATACTTGTAAGTATTATAATACGAAGTAATTCTTACAAATATATCTTGTAATAAAAAACAAAAATGAACTCAAAAAGTCAATCCGAACATTAACTGTCAAAATGACGTTTATTTTTATAGTCAGAATTTTTTTTTTTCAGAATCAAAATGTCTTCTTACATTGTTTTTTTGGGAACGTTTAGTTTCAACGTTAAAAAACCTAATGTTATATAAATGTTATATATTTTCAATATCTTGCCTCCAACCAGACCAACCAACCAGACTGGTCTCTTTTAGTTTATAGACCAGTTAATAAATTGGAAAATTCCCTGTGTTACACACACATCACACTTTATACTTGTCCTAATATACATAAATATACTACTCAAAAAATAAAAGTTCTTATCGCGGCCTGCTCAGTTACGTAATCGGTTTGACCATCATGTCCCTAAATATATGATAGTAAATAATTTCTTAGTAGTGTAAATATTACTTGTGGAACCGTTATCATTAGGAGGGGGATTTTGTAGATTTAATTTAGTTAAGTAGAGATAACAGCTGTGTTACTAAATGATTTGGGTAAATTCGTCCCCCCATCTCGGTAAATACAAGTTAGTACAGTCTCCAAATACGACAATTTACATAACCATAATAAACTTATTCAGAAAACAATACTCCAAAATATTAACTTCCCCCCCCACCCAACAATTTGTCTTGCACAGATTTCTAGAATTTTTACAATGGTATTTAACCTAACATTAGAAATATCCGAACAAGTTGAACGTACATAGTTTAAATAAACTGTGTTAAAAATTCTGAATGTTTCAAAAGTTAAAATCTGTTCTTTTGATAAACCAATTTAGTAATCTTCTTTACAAAGTGAGTTTTGGACTTGTGACTTTTTGGTTATTGCAAGTATCATTTAAATCTAGGTTGATCATAGAAACTCTCATAATGTTTATTTAATATGATGTTTACTAACCTTATGTTCTGTATTAATAATGATCATTTATATATTTATTTATATTACATTTCACAATTTTATAGTTTGCAACGTTTCAAACGAGTATGACATAAGGCAAGAGAGTTACACGTCTCAATTTACAAACTATAAACATAGAACATTCATAAGCTCAAGGCACTTGATAATAAATTAATATATAATTGTCATATATATAACTAAGTTATCCATTTTAAAATAAATTATATTAACATGTATATTGTATAAAATCAACAATCATAAGTCTAATATGTTGTATCCAGAAACTCCTTCATGGTGAAAAGACATAGAAATGTTTTTATTTGTTTTTAAAAACATAGACTTACATTTTATAAACTCGTATTCAGGATGTTAAAAAATTCACAAAACAAAATATAATATTCTTTGTTTTCATTTTAACGTTTTTTATAAGTTTAACTTTAAAAAAATAAAATAAATTAGTTTTAGCAATTTATTTTGAGACAAACTACTTTATTATAAGAAATAATTTTAGACATAGTCTCATGAACTTTGACTATTCTGTACTTGAGCATATTTCATGTAATATAGTAGAAAATACGGTAACAGTTTTCTGAAATGAGGTTAACACTGCATGGTGTAATTCCCTGCATGGTGTGACTATAGGATCAAAAGCTAAACTCTTGAGAGAGGGAAATAAACGTTGTTCAACCCGATAAAGCAGGTAGAAAACTACACCTTTAGCACTAAACCCCCTTGTTATTA
The DNA here is from genome assembly GCA_963513935.1 of Aphrophora alni. Taxonomy (NCBI): domain Eukaryota; kingdom Metazoa; phylum Arthropoda; class Insecta; order Hemiptera; family Aphrophoridae; genus Aphrophora; species Aphrophora alni. The sequence continues at coordinate 30,496,337 of OY740773.1, forward strand.
GATGATCCGTGTATAATCTTTGTTAAACATACAGGTTGTAAATCCTTGTCTAAGGTCTAGTTTCAGATATTGGTTCGTTGCTCAGGTTAATACTTTTAGTTTCGTTATGAGCTATGAAATGGTTACCCTCGTCATATGTCATTTTGTCGGTTTTTCACTTCATAACAAGAATTAATCGATCCTTGAAGACGTCTTGTATAGAGATATTACGTTAATATATGGTTAATCAATTTTAACAAGATTGAGGTTATGCAATGGTACAAAAAATTAAGTCTCTAAATCTCAGTATGTAATTTACATATTAAAACATTATTTATTAATTACAATACTTCTAAATAACACTTACAGAGAACCGGAACATTATGTAGTACTTATTAAAATATATAAATATAAACTTCTTTTTGATGATTTAGGAATTTTTGTTTAATTTGATTTCATTACACCAAGATCATATCTAGTATGTATCTATTCTAGTATGGTAAAATATCTTTCTACATTAACTAGGAAATGGAATACAAATCAAATTTCAGATCTTTTCTAACACTACACATGTCGTCAACATTAAATCGTTGCCTGTTTTTCATAATGGGTGAGTCAGAGTTAACTAATGGATTTTATAAACATTTTACTTGTTTGCTATACTAATAAATGAAAACAAATTTTGTTTTTGTATTTATGACATTTTGATTAACATTTTCGTTGGTTCATCATTCGCTTAAGATAAATATTTTGTTAAAACAGTGATTTTGTTTTTGTAACTTCAGACTATTTAGAAGACAATGTAATATTGAAAGATATGAAAATATCACTTTAAAACAGAACTGATTAGTGTCTATGATTTTTGACGTTTACCTTATACTGTGCACAGATATCCTGGACACAATATTTCGTCTGAAATACTGACATAATTTGATGACATAGGGACGAAATTACAAGAGATCTACGCGATGACATTTGATAATCTGGCATTTCAAATCGTTCCCGGAACAGGATTTACAATATCATACCTACAAAATTTTGTTCGAATAAAATATAAGAACATGATTATGTACTATGAATATCTATATCCCTAAACATATTCAGACTGTTTAACCGATACGATTGTTAGATCGGGGAAAAAAATCCATCATTAAATTCAATTTTTTTAATGAAATACCCTAAACTCAAGCATGACAAGTTTAGACCTACCTAAATATGTAAGTAAATTCAAAGACTGGGTTCATTGTTTCATTCACACTAATGATCGACATTGTATAATAAGTAATTGTGTTCATTTGTTATTTGGTTTTGTAGATTGAAATAATGAGAACCTTTGTGCAAAGTTTTGTTTATTAACTTTAGTTATGTCAGTAATTATCACAAGAGTATTTATTGACATTGTTTTGACTGTCATCGTAATAATTAAACAATATCTGAAGAAAATAGTAAGTTATCTATTAAAGGAAATGATATAAAGATAACTTATATGTTTATACGATGATATTATCTAATTGGTAAATCAATTTATATAAAATAGAAATATAACAAAAAAACCCCGTATAGTATTTTACAATAGTGCTCAGTTAAAATGGCTAATTTGTTACCAGAATCACAATGATTCGTAGTTCTAAAAAAAAAATATTCAATTCGCGGCTATCCAACATTATTTACAATCACTAAATCGTTACGTTATCTTATTTCTTTTATCTTATAACATAAATTATTTAAAGCTGAAAAAAAAAAAAAAAAAAAAAATCATTCTCAAGGAATATAATTCTATATCGGAAATGTGCAATAATATCATACACACCTTACTGATACCAGTTGGTTGTTGAATAACAATGGTATAAAGAAGCTATGTTGTATTCGTTTATAATATTGTAAGAATAATGGTTCTACTATATTTTGTTTTAACTAAGCTATAAAATATCCATTGGGCTTTTATACGTATTTAAATCTACTAAATATTACTCTATAGAATTCTAAACAACGTAAATACGATTATTTACACTAAAGATATACATAAAGTGTCAGTTTCATGTCAAATAGAAGTGAGAGAAACTCTCAAAATGTGGAAACGTGTCAGATTGAATATTCAATATAAATGCATAGATGAAAAATATGTACTTAAGAGGAGAGGGGAGGAGGTCGCAGGGTCAATATTTTAAATTTATATTTTATCGGCTATCAATTCATGTGAAAGAACCCAGTATTAGTTTTTCTTTATAAACTTGGAAAAGTATAATAATGCTTGTGTAGGCTATTAAGGTCAATAAAAATAGTGTAACAATTTCAATTCAATTTTACAGATTTTATATATTATATACATAGTTATGGGACCCGTTACTAAAGCATCATGTAAATTGTAGCGATAATTAATTTTTTATAGAATACTGTGTTTCGAATATATATATATATATATATATATATATATATATATATATATATATATATATACAACATTACAAAATGAATTCTATTTATGAAGTAATACATTTTATCCACGCAATTAGGTTGGTAACTACTGATATCGTAGGAATTGTTTTGAATCTGTTTCACTTTGGTTTGGAGAATGATTCCTTCTAAGCTGACACGTTTAGTTGTATTTTTCGGGTTACGTATTGTTTTATGAAACACTAGTTTAATTGTTACATTTGAAAGTAGAAGTTTGGCTTTGGTATCTCTATATTAATGTACGGGCGTTAAAGTAGTTTCATGTGTTATTAGGCTCTGAATTTAATTTTAAAAAAATTATGTGATTATATTTATAACACTATAAACAACGCGGATTACACTTCTTTGCTGCATTTTACACTGGGATGCCTGTGATCTAAACAATAACTAGAATTATTATAGATAATCAACAACAAAAAATATTATGTTTTAAAACTGTGTGCGCCTACCAACTGGAAAATATACTAAGATTCGTCTCGACGTTTTTAGTTCACGTTGCACCCAAAAGGTGAACTAGTGTTTTGTAAACATAAGTAACATGTTTCATATTGAGGTCATATGTAGAGCATATATTTGCATATAACAAGACAAACGAATATTTAACATTCTTCATGCACTTGTAATTAAAATTTGAAGTCTTTACAGTTTCACTTAATTCATTTTGGTTTTTTATTTCCTGTAAAATTAAACGTATAACCAATTTGTGCACTCCTTACACTTTTCATCTATCGGGAACAGTCAATCCAAGTCGGTTGAATATATCCAAACTTGTAAACGTAAGTACTTTGACTTTAAGAACAATATCATATCAATAAATATTGGAACAGGTTTTAGATCGGATTACAGAAAGATAAAGTCTACGATGAAGTTGTATGTTTCTATCGCTTTATTCTAAGCGGATTATTAAGTGTACAGTTCTCAAGGGGTAACATTTTATTATTGCTTGTGTTCTAGGACAAGATATATGGGAAGTTATATTTAATATTGTTGTTTATTTTAATACAGTTTGAATTATATATTTAAAACAGCGTAAAATACTGGTAATTTTGTTTATATTTGAGTTCAAATGTACATATCAAAATAAAAACATTGCACTTACTCTATCATATAATTACCAACAGAACCCATTATTAAATAAAAACAATATTTGTTCCTACGTCCACTAAAATAATTATATCGCTACTTTGACAATAGTTAAGTAGATGATGTTTTTATAGTTTTAACAATTACCCATAGCTGCTAAACCAGAAAGTTATGGGAGAAAGCAAAAATACGTTTTGTTTTGGATACTAGAGGCTTCATTTTAATATACTTCTTACTTCTTCTTACTTCTTGGTACATGCATCTAGCATCAAGTAATGCCAACCGCACGGTGTCTCTCGTATACCAAACAGGCCAATTTCCAGAAGGTGGAGTCAGTCAAAATTCGTCTGAGGGTGTTTCATTTTAATATAATTGGACAACAATATGCGCTGCCGTGATTTGTTGTAATTATTAAGGTCGTTATAAAAATCGAAAAAGACGAATATCTAGAGATGGTCATACAATGTCTATATAATAAATATGATAAAAACCAGTCTACTCCATCGGTCTCCACTATTCTATAAACTACAGGCAGATAACATTTCAAAACAAACTATATACATCTTGAACCATTATTTTCTTGAAGATATTGATATTATTTTTTACTCATCATATAAGGTTCTCTATACTATGTACACGCAACAGATTGAAGCAACACAATTTTCACATTAAATAAATATTGAGCTTGACTTTTTAGATTATGTAAAACAAAATTAAACTTGAAAACATTTAACGCAAATAAATTTTTTTATTCATTAAAACTCCTTCCAATGACATGTCACTATCTTCAGTGATGCATGAGCTACAACAGTTGCACTTTAGTTGTACCTCATACAATACCAACAACATTTAAGATGATGTGCGTTTGAGCAATATACTATAATTTGTGAAAAGTTGTTGTCTGGTTTAATTTTAATATTTACATATGTTGTATTGTGGTATTTTAATGTTAATTATTTTGTTTTCATATTTTGTAATAATTAACAAGAATTTCTAATAAATTGCACAATGATTATAATTTTTTTTTTTTAACAAGATGAGAAACATATTAATCAGTATGTTACAATGAACTCTACAATAATAATTATTGAAATATTTAAGAAAATCTGAATGGAAGCTTTGCATGAAAACGTTTTCAGTCTCTTGTTGATTTTTCATGGGTTAATTATTTTGTTTATATGGTTATACAATAATTTTACTTAACCTACATTGCACGTCTTATCATCACCCACTCTCATTACCCACTATCATCACCCACTATATCTTTCAAGTAAATACATGTTGATATTGATTTGTAACATGACATACTTGATATAATAAAACTTTAACACAAAAAATGTTACAAATATTACGTTTTTCTTACCAATCGCATGATTACAACAAATTAGCTATCTTCAGTAGTTCACGAGCTACACAAATTAAAATAAATGAATTAATAAATCCTTTTAACAGCTATAAGTTTAATAATAGTGATTTTTTTATTGTAGAATATATGACGATTTTGTTGTTTACAATCGTTTTAATAAATAAACGTACTATATATAAGCATTTGCGTTTAAGTTTTATTCTATCTCATATATGTTTGCCTCTATTAAAATTTATTCTATCTGGCAATATAATATACCTCTATTTTAATGTATAGGTGTTGGTATTTTTTGTTAAAAGGTAAAATAAACGGTGCATAAAATATTGTACTTGATTTCTCACACACTAATCCCTAAACCCAATGTAAATTTAAAATATGTTAAGTTGCATGTCCGTAAAATATTTAGACCACTACTTTTATAACAGTTACGTAATAGATCCTTTTTAAAATTCTACATTACCATCGATTGTATACCTAACACGGATCTCCTTCACTCCTTCCCGCACTACTATCCACCAAATAAACCGTCGGTTGACCCTGGAGCACGTGATTCCTTTACGCCGTGGATTGTTGGTTGTCCCTCTCACAAGAAGTTCCTAGAATAGAAATGATTAAGTCCAACATTCAGACTGTTGTTTGTCCTTTCGGCACATTCAGTTTAGCTCTTGGTTGTCTCCCAATACGGGCTTATTTTAAACCTCTTGCCTACGGTCTGATTGTTTTGTTTTCAGCACATTGAAGACTACTGTCTGACAATTTCTTTTAAGATTTCTCTCCTGCACGAAATTCACTAACCCCTCCATGATGGTATTTGTATGTAATTCCTACTGACTAATCACTAATTATCACACACCTCACAAAGTTAAAGGACTGTAGTTAACCACGGGTAGTTTTTATAAGGAAAATAGAAAATGTGAAGGTTTTTATTATGATATATTTTGGTTAAATGGATGAAATGGGATTAACAACCTAAAACAAAAATTTTCCTTTATAAAATATTTTTATAGCAATTAGGAGGTAATAATTCAGTAATTTAATTATAATAATGAATTCTAAAAAAATATATAGTAATTATTTATCTCCCTAGATGCTTCTAGGCAAAGTGAAAAATTTAATGTTGACAAATAAAGAAAATGTGAAAATACGTTACTAAATGCAATTAATTATGAGAGACGGTAAAAGTCTGTAGTTTATATTTTTCTGAGTGTTTGTATTGTCAGTGTGAGTAGAGGGTCCGGCCCGAGGCGAAGGTGTAGGAGGGTGGTGGGAGATGGAATACTTGTTCAACCGCTCTCATCTGATAACGCAACCGTTCGCTCGGTTCTTGTACATTTATAATTTGGATTTAGTTAATTAATCCTACACTTCTGGCGTTCATTACTCTTACAATTCAATATACATTCTACCAAATTTTCATTTACTTCAATCTAAATTCCATTAACAGGTTCTTATTTTATGATGGTTCAATACATTACCGATAACTATAAATCACTGAATCCCCTACCACAAGTTTGGTACAATAACACAAACACAAATAAAATAAAATGAAATATTTTTTTTCCTAATGTTATTGTAATTCCCTTATGCTCATTTCGGTAACCCCGTTACCATGATCGGAGGGATCTGAACTAATACTAACAAAATATGAAATCTTAAAAGCTAAAATGCCATAATCTCCTCTCCACCCTACTTCCAGTGGTTCGGCCTATCAGCGTAGGATCTCGTCAATGACCTTGGCGAAAGCGGCTAACGGTGTACATTCCTTTTACCAAACGGTTATTGTATCAAAGTTGTGGTAGGTGATTCAGTGATTTATAGTTCACATTTACCACAGTGCTCATTGAACATCTACATTACCGATAAATAAACTGTACATATTTATTATGAAGATTTTTAATTTGCGTGTACTGGTAGCTTAAGCCAGAATCAGAAACATAGTTCTTCTAATAATTAGCAAATTAAATACAATATTTTCCTATTTATATTAAATCGATTCTACAACTATCATCTTTAAATAATTCGCCGATTTAATTTTTTTTCTCTGAAGATAATTTAATGGTTTTGTATTTTGCTTTGTTTGTGACCTAGGAAATGTTAATTAATAAATGACTTGAAACTGTTGTTTCATCCACAAAACCTTTCTGTAACTCTTTGACTTTTATGCATACGGTAAATGAATAGCCATAACCATTAGCTCAACTATTGCAGTTTATTCAATCAGTTCTTACTTAATATGTATCCAAATTTTGAAACATATAATGTAAATTCGCCAATATAAAAGATAGTTTAGAAATTATCAACAGTTTAAATTAAGTTATACGGTACAACTACAACAAGACTTCGTGGTAGTGTTTATTATAACCTACATAAAACAAAACTCCTAATTAGAAACGATACATGTTCAAGTTCATGCGGTGTTTCTTGAATATGCTAAGAACCATATCATTGGGTTTCACAAAAAAATTTCCCATTTACATCCAGAAATAGATATTAACACAATATGGCGTACAAAGATCGGACATTCAACTAATCAACATATAACAGTGAAGACGAAGGCATAAACAATGAAACTTTTTATTCTCTATTAAATATCGTGACAGTCAAAATAATGTTTATTTGACCATTAAAAATAAGACTAAGTGTTTGTTGTAAGTGAGTAATTTAGATTAAAGGAAGGTTTTAGGCTTATTTTTGTGATACTAAATCATTTTTTTTAAATGTAAATGTATTAGAAAATACTACTTATGAAGGCACGTCAATGAAATGTATCACATACGAGTATTTATAAATTTTTATTAACTTTTATTAACTTTATATCTAAATTAGGAAAATTGACTGATAATAAATCTATTTTATCCCGTAACAAATTATTTCCGAGGTTATTTTAATAATTATTGATTGCCTTACTAGACTGGTTGTATTTATATTTGACTAATTTTTGTACTTACTGCTCACAGTCCGTTTTTCTTTCTTTTATTTTTTTATTGGTTACGTCGTTTCGCCTATTGTTCAGGCATTATCAAACCTAGATTTTTACTGGAGTTCTTGCATTCGTTGATGCTCGTCAATTGTATAAATTAAAACGTATACACATCACATTCACAAATAACACGTAATACATAAACACTGCTTTGAAACACATAAGTTCATGAAAAAATCACTCGAGTTCACGTGTGTCCGAGTACGTGCCTGATTCAATAAATAATAATATCTTGATCCACTGTATATAAATATATTTTTCACTTTTGAAACATGTTTAAGCCGATAACATTATTTAGTACTATCTATTTGTTAAAACTACTTGTAAAACTAAGGTGTATCTTATTTAAAATGGCTTCTAACTGAAATGTGTCAACAGTTACTTTATTGGTTGTACATATTAGAGAGACACAATGTGAATTAAATTACTATAACTTGTGCTCAATTATTGAAAAACCTTTTGTAACGGAATCTCTAGAATTCTAACTATAGTATCTGTGACTATAAAGTAGATATTTATCAGTTAATGTTATAGTACGTTCATGAAATCTTTCATGTTAATTGAGGCAGAGCTGCTATTTTGTACTCGAAGTGAAACGGCAATATTATGTAGTAAGACGTAAAATAACTCTTGTGTAGACATAATAAACATACATCAGTCCTTGCATTGTAAGTGCGATATTACATTTACTGAGATCACTGTAGCAGTCAATATAATACACCCGTCGATGTGTATAAACCCAGTTCACTTGTTTACCTAGAAGCCTAAATGTTCCTCCATCACTGCTAGCTACGGTGTATTACTACATAATTCGTTGAAAGCCTATCAGACTGTGTATTTGTTTTATTCTAATTTTTTGCAGCTTATTTACAAGTTATATGAAAGTAATGTAAGTTTTGCGGAAATGGTGGATACCAGAATATGCAATGTTATGTCAATAATATATTTAATATTTATGTAACCTTGAGAAACTCAAAAAGATTTCATTTCAAGTTAAATGAAATCACACAAAAGTAATAACCATGAAATTATTATACAGGGTTCAAATTTTGATTCATATATGAAAAAAATAAATAAATAAATAATTGATTGTTTTACATGGTTCATTCCATTACATATAATAAACACTTCGGAACACAGGTTTTTTTCCTAAATACGTCCATGTCATACAGCAACTGCTTTAAGTGACCACTATTTTAATAGGGAACATAAAATTAAAATAATATACATACGACCTTCGCTCAAATTACACAACATTTTGTTCCTACTATTTAAAATGATTAATACTCCCATATGAGCATACCTCTTTTAAGAAACAAAGAAGATGAAATACAAATCGATAGAGTTGAAATATGACTTTTTTTGGATTGGCCAAATCCATCAGTAATCCTTCTATATTCATTACAAGTTTGTTTAATCTATTTATTTACGCTAATTAATTCTACTCTAGAATACCAGATGTTCAATAGAATCTATATCTATCTCTAACTTTTTTATTATTAAAAAAACACATATCCGTAAAACTTTACAGGTATATTTTAGGACCTATATTTAACGTTTGATACAACATCCACATTCCGTATTTTGTTTTTGTAAGAATAAATTAATTGGTACCACATTTTAATGAAAATCATTTAAAAGCAACTACGGAGTAGAGGAATACGTCGCAAGCACATGTTGTCATGTTGCTACTCTAACATAACAACAAATATTAACTTAAACTTTATTGACATAATTACATTTTTACGTAAACTTTAATGGATTTGATTACAAAGGTGTCAATTAAAATTACGAAAATCATTAACAATGTATTATTTATATTCTGTAACATTTGTACTTTCGAGTTAAATAAAAATATTGAATGTTTTATGAGGTGTTCAACTAATATTTTGAAGAATATATAATATATATATTTCCCTTGGAAAGTTCTTAAAATGTAGAAAATACTGCTGGAAAGCCGATAATGATAAATGATCACTATCGGGTTTTCCCCACTATTGAAACTATTCCACGTTATACATTAAAACTGCTTATACTAGATTATTATTATTTAATCGGATTTGATGGTATCCGCTTATCATACAAAATATTTTAGTTACTCTTGAAAACACAATTTTGGAGGGGTTGAAATAAAATACCTTTTTTGACACTGTTAACTTTTTAAAGACCAAAAATTTAAAAATTCCCAAAATCTGGTTATTTTTTGTATGAGGTGAGACGAACTTGTAGGATAACTGGTATACTTATTTAACCAAATGCCATGTTAATAACTTGAGTAGAGACTATTAACTGCTCACGGGTCAAAACACACAGTGTACGTTTAGATGAGGTGTTCACATGTATACACATTTATTTTACACATTCCCTAAATTTATTTTAAACACTACGTTATATTTTTTTAAATCATGAAATATAAATTAAGTTTAAAACAGCGGATGTTATTAATATTTATATAATTTTGTTTTATTAAGTGAAAAATAATTTCCTTAAGAAAAACAAAGCGTAAAATTCTACCTAACGTAAAATCAACAATACCATACCCAACAACGAAAACTAACTAACAATTTATAAAATATTACCCTTCACCAACAGTACTGAGGAGCCGACCATCATGCACAGTAGTCGAATTACTTTTCTATTGCCATTCTCACATTCACAATTTGAGAAAATAAAAGCTTATACAAATTGATATTTTATAAAATATAGATGCAGTCAATACTCTAATAGCGTCAAGGTAGGTAAAGAATATAAGTTGGTTTACCCAATAAAAAGTTGACAGTGATGGATCTTACCAAATAATACAGTTGTAGTTCTACCGAGAGTACCTCAATATATTCACACCGCTACTCACTAAAGTGTACTCCTGAGAAAATTAGACATTTAACTGTGGTAGAGAAAGAGATATTGAAGAATTAAGGTGAAAATGTTATGAGTTTTATAAACAAATTACTTTTGTTGATGTTTGTTTACAATATATTTTTTATTAAATTATAATATAATTATTTGCATAATCAATTATTATAATTTAGTATAAGCTATGTTTAAATTTTTACTTAATAAAAAAAATTATACAAATGAGGCAAATAAATTTGAAAGCACTCACATTGTATTTTTTAACAAAAATAGAAAGACAAAAAAAAACATTATCGTTGTCACTTCAAGGTCAAATAAATATTATAGAGGGACGTTGTAGGGCTCAAATTAAATATTTAAGCACACTTTTGAAGTACATTGAAGAGCTCTTCGTTAATTTTACCATTACAAATCTTTGAATATTTCGATAAAAACACAATTTTGACCAGGTGACAAAAAATACCTTTTATGGATGCAGTTACTTTTTAATAGAACAAAAACTTTTGACATTTCCATATATGAAGTTTTTTGGTATTCCTATGTTAAATATTTTAAGGTATCAGAGTGGGACTTTTAGGACAACTGGTGTCGGTATTTACACCTGTAAAACTAGAAGTAAACTATTACCTTTTCATAGATCATAACACGAAGAATACTAATATGGTTTTTATATGGCTATATAGGTTGTTGAAATGGATATACATATTTTCGAAATATTTATACAATAAGTACGACTACTTCTTGAAAAATGTGCGCAGACTATTAATGCGGTTTAAACTCTATATTTTTACAAAAAGCCTTTGCTGTATTCATAACTTTAAAAATAATAATAAATAAAAAATAAAATTCAGCATGTAATTCGAAAACACAAAAATCAACAATTTAAATCTAAAACCACAAATGAATAACATAAACATTTTAAATTCACCTAAAAATATGTTGGTGATCTTCAAACTACACAGCAGTAAATTTTCTTCCTTCCACTAATCACACTAAACGTTTACCCATAGATAATATTAGGTATAAACAGAAATATTTGCATATTTCTATTACTGTATAAGCTTCAAGGTTGGAAGAGATTAAAATTGGTTCATAAGAGACTTCAGAAGAAAGAGATCTAAGATTTCCAATAGAATCATCTAACCCAAGACGTACATTCAGCTAGGATACCTTGAGATGATCTCACTATAAGTGGTGTGGACAATTTATTTGTGCGGAGTGGATTGAAGTTACTCGGAATGTGATGAAATGAAGTGTTTGTAAAGAAATTTTGTGATTTACAATTGAGGGTATGAATGCGAATAACTTATTTTTTGGTTATTTCAATGTAAAATATTTTGTTTTTACTTTATAATAATTTTTTTATCATAATCGTATTATTACAAAGAACAATTATTATCTTCTAGTATAAATTTGAAAAAAAAAATATTTAGTTATTTAGTTTTTAGTAAGTAATTTTGATCTAACGAGTATTATTTCAATTTTAGCATGTATATGTGTATGTTGGAAATTATTTATTGTTAAACTACTTAACTTATCCACCACACATCACGTTTGTTTGTCAATCTCAATTTAATTAAACCATATGAGAATTAAAGAGACTAAAAAAAAACATATTACATCAATCTGAGATATATTGTGGATGAAACAGGAAGTTCATAATAAAAATATATCTTAATAGGGTTAATATGTTACACTGGTGAGGTTTGCTTCATTGAGCATTGAGGACGGTACCCACTCGTGTGACGTTGAAACTGCTGGACTTATGTTTAACTTTACACTGCATTGCTTTCCACATATCCCATCGTTATATTTGATGATGTAACTCTACAAAGAGAAAAGCTACAAGCTACAAAGAGTTTATACATAATAATAAATCGTAAAATTCTATTGTAATTTTATCTCTATTGATGGAAAAGAAAATCCATTGTGATAGTTATACATAACATCTGAAGTTACGCGTAAAATCTCAAAATTATCAATGAAATAGTTATGCATCTTACATTAGATATTTCGTCTATCAAATAATGTAAATAACAGCTTAATAATATAGCTCCCCCCCCCCATTAACATCTTATTTATTCTCTTTAGGTAATGATTACGATGAGGTGTTGTAACACAAGAAAAACACCACTACCAACCTGACAGAATATTTAAATTAACGTGGGATTAAGCAACACTTCAGGTCATTTTCTATGATACCTTTAACAGATTTGTATTATACGTATCAATTTCCGGAACACACTTTTCTGTATTTTATTTACAGTTATTAAACATTGTTTTTAAACTGTGATTCTTAAGGTTTGCTGACACATAATTAGAAAAAACGAATCTTATTTTGTTTTGATATATGCATTTAGAAGGACATCTATATACAAAACTTGTTTGCTTCAAATTAAATTTTTCCATATATTCGAGAAAAACAGTTTAAAACGAAAAATAGTTTATATGACTCATAAAATCATTACACATTTTGGATTATTAATGTACACTTTATTATTGTTTATTTTATACAGTACATTTGTTAAGAATATAATATCTTCATTGGAATTTTACGTTCGTTCTTCTCCAATTATTCTACTAAGATTTCAGAAACAGTGAAATTTATCAGATATTTACAAAATCTTGATTTTCTTTATTTAACTAGGTACTGAAAACTAAATATGATAAACGTGGTACAAGACGAAATATGATAAAATCGTTTATAATATGTTTAATTTTGTTCATTTGAATTGTGTATAAACATACATTTATTACCAATGTTTCCTTAGCCATGGTTTAGTTTATACCTATCTCCACGTGTTGAATTGCTCGGGAATACGTACCAGATTTAAAAAAATATTCGGCTGTCCATCTAAAGCACACCTGTTTCTGAAATATGTTTCGCGAAATATTTAAACAATGTTCACACTGATCAAAAATTTGTGTTAAATTGGTGTCCAGATGGTGGATCTATATTTAAACCAAATCGTCTTATGAACATAAGCGGTAATAAAAGGCGTACATAACAATGCATTCACCATCGCGGGTCATTTAGTACTTGTTTATATATGTATCAATTTACACTTTAAGTGAAAATGCAGCGTGCATCGCTAGGTACTATCTAACCATTAAGTTGATCATAGTTCCTAGCTAGAAGCAGCGGACTACCAAGCAGGTACACAGGTTGTCACAATATGACTACGTTTGTGTTTTTCTATATATTTTACATCATGGCTAGTTTCAAATATGTATAATAAACTTTTAAATCATGGTTTTTTTTCCCAATTTGTCAATCTATTTTGTACTTGTAATAAATTAACAGAACAATTTCAATTCATCTTCTTTTATTCAAAACGAAGAATATGTGGAACAAGCAATGTTCTTTGGGAACGGCAAGTCCCTAACTAACTATAATGAGCCCCTGAGAATGTCTAATCTCTCGAAATTAATTCTGGAATTATAAATTTAGTGAACAAATACGTATAATCAATTGTGTGGGATATTAGATAATTTTAATTTTAGTTATGGAAAAGATCAATATTGTAATAGCAATAAATGCAATAATAGCAATAATGTAATGTGCTATATGGTTAAAAAGTTAAGTTGGTTAAAAATTTTATTTAATTTTAGGGATGGGTGAGTGAGACATTTTGTGCAATAGTTTGCATTCATAATTCTTTTAGATATGAGTAAATATTAGTACATATCTGTAAATTTAGGCAATCAATTAAAAGTTAATTGTAAAAAATTGTTTCATCCCTATGTAAGGACAGAATTGTAAAAAAATAAATTCTAAATCCCGAAAAGGTACGTATACTTTATTTTAATACTAAACAAACCTTAGAAACCTAACATCATTACCTAGGCCTTCTAGCTTCGTCTATTTACAAATTATTCCTCACCACAAAATACACTAGTGTCAAGCCTAATCCAATTAAAAGCCCATTAACAATTAATTGTTGATTCATCAAGTAGGGCGGTAGAGAGTTAAATTTAGTAATAAATAACTTCGTTACAATTAGACATGATTATCTTCATTAATAAAAACTGTCTTTAATTTTTGCTAACAAGATTATTTTAAAGCTAAAAAAAAATAAATAAAATAAAATCATTTTCATTTAATCTTATACTATTAAAACAACTGTATGTTCAAAAATAATTACGTAGAATGAGATAAAATTTGTGAAAAGTTCAATAATGGTATACCAACTTTTCATTTGATGGACAGTATTTTTGCAATCATCAACACAATTACTAAGGCATTTTGTACATATAATGTAGACATTGACGAGAATTAGAAACTAGCTATTTGGATGCTTCCACTGGTATTGACGTCTTGATGTCTGCATCAGGCACAAATCTAAACTTTCCTAGTCATAATTTACCTCATGTTACAATAAGAAAAAAACAAGACATTAAAGAAATTATGGAGTAAATATAATAACCCAATTCCAAAGGGCAGCCAGTGTCTCTGCAACTTAAAAAAAGATGATGTAAGTTCCGTAGAACAATTTTAAGTGTCTAAATGATAGAAAGAATACTGTTAAACCTAAGGTTCATATCAAGCGCAATAAATTTCAGTATCCTAATACAAAATGCTCAATTTGCCAATTTTAAGCTAATTAAATATAAAATATTTTGTTCCGAAAAAATCCTAATTTTCTTTATAGTTACAAAGCATGGATCATATATTATAAAAATGATTGTTTTAATTTGTAACGGTATGATATAATATATATAATTATATAAATGATATTATTTTGACGACTTAAAAAAATCTGAGTTTCTTTGTTATTAATTTAGTTTTAAGTTTGATAAAGTGATAATAATATGGAGTATTAAGTGGGGATATGGATTTGTTTCTTTATCATCAAATTATGATTTAGGGGTTTAAATGGTTATCTGTCACATAAGTGATGTTAGTGACATCAATTTTCCAATTATATCTAAATGCACAAACAGATGATTCACAAACTTTTATCTATCTCTTGTCTGAGGTGGTCCATAGACTCTTCCAGAAGAGTGGCCAGGTCCTCTAAAACAGCTATGTATTTTAATTTAGAGCTATTGTTTGTAGTGATTTAGTTCAGTAGAAAAATTACAGTCTGGAATACAAGGAGATAAATCTAAAATGATTACCGATAGTTAACAAGGCTTTATTTACATAATTTAATGAATATCATTTAATAAAATGATATTATTTTGAAATATCACTTGAAAAATTAAACTTTGGAGTGTTTTAATAATGAAATAAATTTAAATGATAAGGTTTGATAATTTTGTTACATTTTTGTGTAGAAATTTTGCATGTCATTAAAGAGAATAAAATTCATTGAAACGCCAAATAATAATAGTAAATTTTAATAAACCGAATGGGATAATATAAAAAAACTCTAAAATCTAGAGAGAAGTTAAAACTGTGTTTTAAAATGTATAAACCTTACCATCGGGAGAGACCAAACATTCTGTAAAAATTAAAAGTGGATACAGAGTCGTCTAATGTCAGCAGATAAATCCTATTAAATAACTTTACAAAAACTTTGAAACTGATATTATCAGTAAATGATCTTAAAAAATTATAAACGATGTTGGTAAACCAAATAATAATTCTGAAAACATAACGTTTGATATTTATGTGGTTTGTATTCTGAGCAGTTAAATTGTATCATATATCGTTAATACTATTTCCAGTCAAAATTTATCACGAAATAACACTTTTAATTCACACCTTTCCCTAAATGGGAATAAAGAGTCGTCAATATTTCTTAAGTTGGTGTATGAGCAGAATATTTCCAGAAGAATTATTAAATTTAAAAATAAATTATCCACTGATTTGATGAGGTGTTCGTTTTGCATATCAAACTGCGTTCAAAAGAATTTACCAACCTTTCACAGATTTTAATGAACATTTCACGTTAACTCTACTGGGGTACTTCTATACTTTTAACAGGCTGTTGTATCATTATCTGAAATGTGTAATTTTTTATGGTGAACTGTTCAGTTCAAAATATTCTAATAGTGTTTGTCCAATTAAAAAGAGTCATTGTTTGTATTGCAGTGCTTAGATAACACAAAGATGTAAAATCGCTTTCAAGAAGCTTGTATTATTTTCACATTCTTGTATGTACTATACTTTAAGTGTTGCTCTCTATTAACTTCAAGTGTGATCTTGTCTAAAATATGAATATTTACAACAGCAATACCAGACATTGTTGTAGACAGGACAGTAAATATTTACAGTAAACTACATTCAGAAGCTGGCAAAAAAATCGTGACTAAGGTACCTGAAAACATGAAACTTTTGGAAAATTATGCGACTTTTACTTTCAATTAATTATAGCATTTTACAACAACTGTTATCCGGACCGCGCTCATCTGGGAAGGTTTTACAGCACTAGCAGTTTTTGCTTTGTTGCGATTTACTACTTTCTGCCAATGTTTGTGCTTTTTAGTTATCATATTTTATCTACCAGGCTGTTTGTTTATTGTTATGTTTGTATTTTGTTTTGTTTTTATTTTATTTATAATATATAGGAATATTTGCGAATTTATCTTGTGACAAAGTCAATTAATATGCAGTACAATAAATAAAGAATTTGTTTTTATATGTCTGATAGAGAATGTAATATAAAGAATGAAATTTTGAATTTGATCTACTTGATTTTTGATTAGCTATTTCATATGTTATTTATTAGTTGTCATTTTAAATATATATATATATAATAAACGTTATTGATCAATTTAGTTTAACTGTTACTATCATTGACGATGTTATACATTACGACCCAGTAAATAAATGAATTTTCATTTCAATGTACGTAAGCCTACTTAGGATTCCTCTAAAATGTGAAACATTGTCACATGATACATGAATAAATTTCAACCACAAAATAAAATAAAATACATAATCTTTACAATAAACAATTATTTACTAATGACAGACGATTTAGTAACATGTTAAATTGTTACTTGTATTATAACTTGTAACAGAGTTTGATTGTCTATATTGTCTACTGTTCTTGGAGACTTTAGTTAATTTCTTTACAACAGGAAACTGGATGTAAAAATGGCATTTTGTCTTGTTTCTTAGTATCACAAACATTTATCTACTAATAATACTATAGATGAAAAGTTTGCTACTGAAACTGCATATTCTTTCAAATGAAGGCCTGTTATGTTGATATTTTTTACGTAGTCGAATATTGTTTTGGAAAAAAAGTTAAATATAAATGTCATGTTAACACATGAATTTTTTATTTGAGAACTGTTTTCCGTTGATAAATCGTTAGGTTGTTAGTTACTACATCAACTGTTTTGGTAATGTATAGTAAATACGTTAAAAATATTGAGTACTTTAAAAAGCAACGTCAATGAAATGTTCTATTTAATGTAGAATTTAAATAGATTGATTTGTAGATTATTTTATTAAAGATTAATATACTGATCCATCATTTCATTGTATTTAAATAAATTTATTTCAGTATTGAAATATGTTCATTGTGATCTCATTAGTTAGTATTACCGTACCGTTAAGATATTCAAAGTGGAACGTGCTTGTAATACTAAGTTAGATCTTATTTAGAATGGTTGTTCACTGAATGGTGTCAACTGTTACTTTATTGGCTGTACACGCTTGAGAAATGATATGGAAAAAATATGTTGTAAAATACTATAAAGTATACTCAAGTATTGAAAAACATTTGTCATAAATTTCCAACAACCTAAACCACAAACTCACTACTGGCACTGTGAACAGTAGAGCTTGGATGTTATAATACATTCGATAAATCTGTCTGGTAAATCTGATCTGAGCTACATGAACAAAGCAAGTTACTTGGCAAATAAAAATATTTATAGATAAATATTTAATACCACTGTTTCTAGACTTGAACAAAACAGAACTCCTATACTGAGATGGTAAGATTAAATGCTTTACGGGTTGCTTGTTTGTGAATGTGATTTTCCATTTTTACTGTGATTACAGTGGCAGTAAAAACAATACACCAGTAGATTTGTATAAATGCAGTGATGCTCTGTACATTATTTGAAAAAAAAAGAACTTATCCTCCACCAATACTGATCTCTATCGATTGTGCCACAACTTCATGAATGACTAATCAAAACGACTATGTACAAATATTAATTAAATATTAATGTGCTGCATGTATTAAAGTTACGTGAAAGAAATAGCTTAACTAGTAAATACATAACAATAATTTGTATTTTGTAACACTATATTCAGGTAAAACGTTCCTTCTAGAACTCTCACAATACATTTGAATACTTATTTTGTATTTGTAATGTTGATAAACTGCCGGTTATGAATTGTTTATATCACTCTATTTATTACTATGGAACAGATAGTATAATCCTCGTCATATCGCTGGTATACACGACGTGCAGTAACTGTTACCAGTGACATTAGTTTTAAAAAGGAAAATATATATTTTTAAACACGTTTGGCCGAGTTGCAAACATTTTTATCCTTAACGTTTATAACGATTCTTACTCACGTTTGATCATACCTCTGTAAGTAGTAAACCAAGGAATGGACAAAATGATACATATAAAGTAAGACTTCGCCTATCAAGGTCAATTTTTGAAATAAACCAAAGAAATGTACTGAAAGTTTGTCTGCGAAATGACCGATTTCTTACTACCTGTATTAACGTATTACAAATTTACAATTATTATCATATAATTTGTGTAAGAGATAAAGGCTTTTAATATATGTTGTTAAGTAGACTATTGTAGTAATAATAGATGACCTAATACATTCTAAAATTCATTATTATCTTATTTTGTCCTGTATATCTTCAAGTAATAGTTTGGAAAAACAATAGAAAATATTCCTAATCAATGTAGAATTAAAAAATAAGTAATAAATAGCCTTTATTTTCTTTATAATTAAATAAGTTATAAGTTTATTAATTAATTATCATTAGCAAAAAATTAATTCGCCTTTAAGAAATTGCCATATACAAGCAGAAAATTGCCAGTATTATCTTCATTTATTAGTTATATAAGGGTATAAAAGAACAGTCTTTATAACTATATCAATTGTAAGATTAATAGTTCTCGATTGTCACAGTTACTTGTTTTACACAGTGACACATATAAACTGTTGTACAACACTAACTGTCCCATGAAAGCGATTTATCCTGTCTGCATTGTTACATGTTCATTGTTAAATTCCTGACGTTTTACAGTATTTTATCACCGTCAGGTGGAATTAGAGCAGAACAGGGGACAAGTAAAGTTCTCTTGTCAGAAAATCTCATCAATTTTGTGAAACGTTTTCTTGGACGACAGTGTTTTAATTTGAAACCTAATAACATTTAACTGTGTGTGATAAAGTTGTGTGAAGTTATATAATTTGTGCAAAATTACTGCACTAACTTTCTCACATATCCTTCCATAAAACTAAAAAATGATATAAACCACCATGTCACTTAACTTTCTCTGCAATACTTATACATATGAAAAAAAAATCACTTTCACAACGGATTCCCCCCCCCCAATCATTTCTTATGAGAAATGAGTTGTTTTATAACCAACCATTAAATATACCCTTCTTGGGACGTATTTTGCTAAGAATATTTTGAAACATAATTATGTATTAATATACTCTTGGTTTTTAGTCTCTTCCTAGGCTTAAATCGTTTTAACCATAACAGGCAACCTACATTTAATTGTTTGTTAATTGTTTTTGAACCGTAGTTATATTTCACCTTCTACTAACTCGACCGTATTTTTAGGGTAATTAATTTTCAGCTAATATCAAACTTTGATCGAAATTTGTAAACTAATCATTCTAAACTGAGCATTGTAACCTCTGGGACAAGTTTTGAGTGTGTTTATTCTGATAATAATTTATGTGTAGGCATAAAGAGAAGATTTGTGTGTGTACATGGTGAATTAAATAAGTATGAAATTAAACCAAAATGAAATGATGATTTTGAATGAATTACAACAGGTAAATAACCATGTAGAAGATGACAAGTGAGGTTATTTATGTAATAACCACCATTATGCATTTGTAACAATGTTTTTAATGAACCAAAATTGATATAGGGAAATGTTTTCAAATAATTTAAGGGCGAAAAAAAAAATATAATAGTACAATAGTGAACAAATATAAAGATGAAGTTTTAAATTTACATCGTGTAATAAATAGTTTAAATTTTTAAAAATAAAGAGAAATTAAAAATAGTTTTGATATATAAATTAACGCTTTAAAATATATAAAAGTGAAATAAAATTAAAAATAAATAGATATAATTATCTATAAATATATAGTGTTTGATAGAATTAGAAATGATAAAAAATAGAGAGAAATGTGAAAACACTGAGTTCTGATTGAAATATTAAAAGTGTATTTGGCTTCCGTGTCAATTTGTTGTATATAAATAATTCTAAAGGGTCACTTCTTTAAAACATGATTTTAATCTTTTCTATTTTGTAGATGAATCATTAAGTTCTTAATACTTATTATAATAGAGTTAAAATGCTACAAAGGTGTGTTTTGCTTCATTGAGCAATAATGTCGGCGATTCGAATTCACTCGTGCGACTTAGAGATTTAACTGTTGACTTGTTTTTAACTTTACGCTCCATTGCTGTCCATATGCTGCAGGCTTTTAGTTTGTTGGAGTAGCTAAATCAAAAATAAATACTAAAAGATTGAATTACTATAAACTTGATACAAATTAGAAACTTATTAATTAAATTCAGAATGTAGTGATTTATAAGATAATGCAAAAAGGGATTGTCAAGCATTATCTAGTGATAGAATATTACGAACAAACAAAACTTCTTTAGTTTACTTTTGTATTTAATATCAATTTGTACGTATGGATTTGTAAACCGCATAAATAAATAAAAATAATTTAAAACGATCAGCACGTGTTCCCATCACAGTATTGCAATATTGGAAACCATAATTTCTTACAAATTGATCCCCTTAACCCATGATATAAGGTTAACACTGTAACTATTTAAACCCTCATTCTCGTAATTGGACGCACAACGGGTGACACATGAAACTAGAGCGATATAAAGTAGACCAAACATAGACCTCTGATTCTTGAATAATAGTTGCAAATTCTTGATGAAATGGTTAATTACAAGCTTGCTTTCATTTTTTTTTTTTTTTAATTTTCAGATTAGAAAATATACCGTAATTTTATAATATTTTTCGAATACCAGCAATATATCTATTTCAGCTTCTTATGATATTTTAGTCAGTATTATTTTATACACACTTTTAAAACTATACTCATATTTTATGTAGCAATAAGTGTTGAGTTTATCAAAGAATAAATGTTATTTAATTTTAATATTTTACCAAGTCTACCATATTTAGAAATATAGATACTGCTTTAGCATATTGTATTTTGAAAATTTGTGGACGAAAATCATTATTCCTAAAATTAATCCTCATTATAGACCATTTGGAAACTATGTAGCAATATATTCCGATTCGCGATTAGTTAGCGAAACTCGTACCAGGTTATTTGTTACTGCTGTTGTGCAAGGATTCGAAATCGGTTACTGTCAATGGATTTTTTACTAATGCTTGCCGTCTTCATGAATACAACGGTCAATAATTGAAGATGTTACCCACAACTTAAAAAAGAATCTATATAATATTACAAGAGTCTCAAGATACTGTTTTTTTGTTTTTTTTATTCATTAATTTGGTGACTGATGTCTACGTATATACAAAGACAAAGATAAAAGAATCACTTAAGGAAATCAATTAGCCAATTATCTTATGTCATGAAATATGAATACTAGACACAAATTAAAGTTAGGTTAATGTGGTGATTGAAATCCAAACAATGAATTGCAGATGATTTGCATGTAAAACCACTATTTTATAAGCTGTTAAAATTTCAATAAGTTATTATAAAATTACCAATCTTTGGAGAAAATCAACAGTAAGGTCACTATTATAACACTTTATTATAAACATTTCGATATCTAATATACATAAATCCTTTTATATATTATCCATTAAGGAGTCAACTAATCTCTGAGGTTTTTCATTATTGGTGTTTCCATCATAATACTTTGATACATGTTCATCGTACATATCAAAACCATTGAAGTAATTGAGGTCCTCCTGGAATCATCTACCATCGTCTTCCTCATAATATGGTTATAATATTCACCGATTACGTCCTGATCATCACACATTATAATTTATTCTGATATTTAATGGATAACCAAAGCTATTAATATGTTTGCGTTCTTTCTGGGCCTTTTCCGAATAGATTTTCACCATTTTCTACTTAAATGAACGCCACTGACTTAAAAGCCCTGGTGGATACTTACCCTGGTGGAACAATACCGTTTCAATATTTTGAATTTATACTTTTATTGAAGCTTTATAATTTGATCTGTTCACGTTTCTGTTCAGAAGGAATGCTTATAGTAGGGAATATAATAATTTGTAAGCAACACACTACCACTTTTTTTTTGCGGTCCACACA
Source organism: Aphrophora alni (assembly GCA_963513935.1). NCBI lineage: Eukaryota > Metazoa > Arthropoda > Insecta > Hemiptera > Aphrophoridae > Aphrophora > Aphrophora alni. The sequence continues at coordinate 30,519,530 of OY740773.1, forward strand.
CACAAAAAATAACTTTCTGATTGACTGCCATTATTTAAAAAAAAGAAATTCCTGTAAAAAAATAATAAATAAATAAAATCAATTTTATTTAGGATATTAAAAAAAAATTAATCACAATTTAGTGTGCCGTAATTGGGGTATTATTTATAATCTAGTTGAATATTTTGTTATTTCAGAAGATACAGTATTAAAATTATTTCTATTTCAACATTTTATAGCTGTAACAGAACAAAAATCCTTTATGTAGCGTTAAATCTTAAGTTACATGCAGTTTAAGAAAATACCAATAAATTTGCTAGAGATTATTATGAGTAGATTATTCTGGACCAAATAAACAATTCTCATTTTAACATCTACGCGTATGAGAAAAAAACATCATTAAAAAGCATGTAAATCTCGTAATACGAGCAGCATCATTAAGCCAAATAGCCCAAAGCTCTCACAACCACTCTTACAAAGAATGGTGGTCGGTCAAATGCTCTCTATGTGTTTCTTTTGCTACATTTTATTTGCTGTTGTTTCTTTCATGAATCGACTTTTCTCTTTGAAAGTAATATCATTGTCTAAGTGTTAGTTATACGATTTATTCAAAGTATATTGACACTCGAGTTTATGAATTGTTTACTGATCATAATGAATGGGATAATCAACCGCCATTTAAAATTTTTTTTATATGTATGTGGTAGTAAGCGTAACTAGAACAGAGAAATATTTTGGTTGACTTATTTTAAATTAAGTAAATACATTATTTATAAACAAATTGTTAAAAATAGAGAGATTATTTTGTTGCTTTTAATTGATTTTTAGTTAAATATAGAGGTAAATATTCATTCTGTCCTATCTAATTTAACGTTTGCTATTATATATCCGTTAATTTAAAACATTTAGATAACGGTAAATAAGATACTCCATCTGATGTAAAAAACAAATGTCGGAATTAAAAGTTTATTTATTTTTTTGATCAGTGATCAGATTGTTAAATTTATATTTAATTCATCTTAGCTTCTGTGGTCTTTAAATAATCTGTTTTGTTGTTGTTGTTTTTTGTTTTTGTTTTTTTTACTTTGGTTTTACCAATAGACACTTCGGCCTCAGAGTTTTATATTTTTACCCAAATCTCAGTTCACCATCGCAGATAAATATAACGCTATGAGATTTAGGACGTACTTTCTTGAATACGTAATAATTCTAAAATTACTCACAGGTGAAATATTTAGATAGTATTATCTTAAGAACTTGATGCTTGACTTTTCGTGTATTATCCAAACAATATATTTTCCAAACTACCGTCTCTCTAGCCTTGATCTGAAAATATTTTGAAAAGCATGAAGACAGCCAAGTAGTAGAAATATATGATTTCTTCGAAGGTGTATCGGTCACCTCATATGTTCCATATCTCTTTTTATTTGAACTACTGCTATATGAGCTTATATTCTTACCAACATTAAGTTGTTAATATTACTCTGTGCAACTTCACATAAAATAAAATAACTTTACCGGTTATACAACCTCAATTAAAATAGCAACGTATATACTACAATTCTGAAAAAAATTATATAAACTTTAATTATAATAAAAAAAGATATTATCTAAATTTCCATATTGAGGTTATTCCATTATATCTCCTAAATACAAAAGCCTCTATGACATTATCACAAGAACAATAAAGAAGGAAAGAACATTAAATTAAAACTCTTGATTACTCTGATAGCGTTGGGGTAGAAAAATAAAAAGTAATGGTTAAGAGGGCCCTGATGGAATAGATGAATGAATTGGATCTAACCAAAGACCCCCTAAAAATATTTGGAGCACTCGAAACATTTCCTAAAAAAAAGATAAACCCATACTTACTAAAGTACTGAAGTATTAGCCGCGTCGATAACTAATAACCCAAAATTAATACTGAACTTATACATTCAGCGACCGAATATGTATTAATGAATTTTGTAGATACTAAAACTTATTAAATGTTAGTATATGAGTACATTGATTATCAAGGGAGTTTAATCAAATTATAAGTTGGGTTGATTTTTATTCGGTTTTTGTGTAGGTGAGTGAGAGAGTTTGTGCATAGTTTCTGCATTAATAATTCTTCTTTAAAAAGTAAATTAATATTACACATGAGTAATTATTACTACACATCAGAGTTTATCAAAGTAAAATTGATATTGACAATGCGATTTAAAAAAACTTCAATTCGAGTTACAATGATCTAAATAATATACGTGACATAGAGATGTGGTGATAATTCGCGTTTATTACAATAGTTAACGGTCGATATCATTATGGATGAATGGTCTCACTTTATATACAAAGAACTAAAATCCTATTCTTCCAAAAACTAGAGTCGAAACCTTCATTAAGGTGTTACCAACGTTAACTACGGGCTAAAATTTGGTTTGCAAGTTTCGAAATTAAAATGTTGGTTTAATTTTAAGTGTTGGCGGATTCCTGGAAAGCTACATTATTAGTTTATTGTCTGATGTGTACAAATATCCTTGGGATCTTGGAGGGCTATCCTTGAAGTGGTTGTCACGACTTATACAACACTTCAGAAATTTCTATCTTAAACTGCTTTGGCCTCATTGACTCTTTATTTCACATTATAACTTTTCTCTATTTCACATTGTTTTTGTTCAATTGACAAATTCATTGATTCGTGGTTATTTATCACACCTATACTTATTATACAGAATTACCATATTGTTTTATTGTTGTCTAACAAGAGCTGATCAAGATACATTAGGAAGCAATGTACAAATTTAATTGCATTACATTGTTGGAGAAAGTGGATTATGGATGATATCCAGAACAATCTTCTTATTTTTGTTTTCCGCCATAGTGTTTTGATTGGTCATGAAAAATAAAACAAAACGTTACTTTATTTACATATCTGTGTCATAACTGTAAATTGTCAATTTGAAGAGAGTTCCATTTCCCGGCATTTAATAGACCTCTTCCTAGGAGACCATATATATTTGTGACAAATATTTTTCATCAATGGTTAAAAATATGTTATTATATTTCTGTAAATTTATGGAATAAATTAAAAGATATGATGGAAATTTATTTTACCATCGCCAATAAATAATGATGCGTATATAAAACAAATACATTCTTAAATCCGAAGTGGTAAGTTTATTTTGTTGCAAATACTAAACAATCCGAAGAAAATAAACATCATTAGGGAGGCCTTCTAGCTTCGTCTGTTCTCTAATTATTGCTTACCATAAAGTACACTAGTGTCAAGCGTTATCCTATTAAAGGCCCACTAACTATTGTTGACTCATCAAGTAGAGCAGGAGAGGTGAGTTAATTTGAGTATAACATCGTCAGAATCAGACATAATTATCTTCATTAGTTATTTATTATTGATGGTACGTAGTCTCTTTAAAAAAGTTTATTTTAAAGCTATAAAATGCAATTTCATTTTATTTAAAAAAATATAAAAACAACTCTAACTTCAGAAATAAATTATATGAAACGAAATGAAATTTGAAACCACCAAATAGTTTACCTATCAAACTATAATTAAAACTATAGTAGAAAGAGTTAAACGTTTTTGTCAAGTTAGGAAAAAATAGCTAGTTGAACCCTCTTTAATGAAATTTTCGATGAAGATAATTGCTAAAAATTGCATTGAAAATGTATCTTATCATATAAAGTTAAATTACATAATCGAAATCTACACCCCAATAATTTCATTAGTAAATATGGAGCATATTAGTTGAATGTTAAAAGTAACATTAATGACTAGAAATATTTTTACACCAATTATCATGATCCAAATCAGATTATAATTAATTCATCACTCATCAGATTATAATAATAATGGTTCATTACTCTTCTTACGAAGGGTGTTACAGAGAATATCATTTGAATGGATAAATAATAGATGTAGAGTTCTTTACAGAAATACGTTTCGGCATACACCTGTTGTCAAAGTAATGATCAACAGCTAAATAGTGTGTCCATAAAAATATTCTGGCATGTTAACATATTTTAGCCATATTTTGGGAAGTTTTTAATACGTTTAATTAATCATAATCAGTTAGTATTTGCTTTTAAGGACGGGTATGTGACAATTATTGTGTATTATTTTTCACTCTTCATTTGAAATTCTATCTACTTTAAAGAATGAACAAATTATTTATATCAACTATTATGTTTTCAGTATACAACGGTGGCATAAAGAAATGTTTTCTACTACATCAAACACTACCAGTTATGACAATATTTAGGATCCATATTGATTTCTTTGCTTGTATTCTACTGATGTGCTTACACATATTAATGTCTAAAGTGGATTTCAATGGATAAAGGTAAATGTAAATATTTACGTTTTTTGTTTGTTTTATTTCATATATGAATTTTGGGAGTTTTAATGTTACCACATTTATAATTACACGAAATTCGGTATGACATATCTCTAGAACTGAAGAACAATTAAATAAATATAAATAGGATATAGAATAGGAACTTCCGATTTTTTTAAAAAACATTAAAATCCTGTTGTAAGTCAAAGCTATTTTAAATACAATATCATTTATAACTCAACAAAATCTGCTTTTGGTACTTCAGTTAAAAAAAAATCAATAAAATAGAACGAAAAACAAAGCATAGAATACTATATTTTAAAACAAAAGATATATTACCTAGTTTATAATTCGACTTTCAGTGTTGAAGGATAATTAAATATGTAAGTAATATTTTATTATAGCACTAGCTTAACGCAAAATTATATATTTATGCGATCATATATTTTATACTCTCCCTTCTCATTTTGTTATCCTTCTCTTTCACCCTGACATCCTTCAATAACATAACCTATTATTTCAAGTTTACAATTAATTTATAATTACAATAAACTAACCGCGTCAGCTGATCTCTCCACGTTTCGATCGTTTGTGTCGCAGTTATTGTATAAGTACTGAGATGAGATATTTTCCGACATTTATTATATAAATCTGAAAAAATGAAAAGTCAGTTTTACCTCTCCCTCTTTCAGACTTTCCTCCTCAAAGACAATATTTATACCGCTTCACTTTAAGTTGACATTTTTCTTTAATGTATTGACTGCGTCAGTCAAACATGAGTGTCTGCACTGTCAGTCATGATAAGAGAGTTCCCTTTTAAGAGGGAACTTTAAAGAATGTTTTAGCTAGATGTATTTTAGGCGAATAATAGCGCACCATCTCTTACGCAATAATCATTGTCTTTGCTGTTTACCAGGAAAAATTAATCCCTCCCTGTCCTGTCGTTCCTCCTCCTCCACCCACAAGGTCTCAGTGTCCAGCTTCACCTTAGCTGATTTAAAACCACAATACTCCCCTACTACCTTATTCGTAAAAGTGATTTAAGTCGATCTTTTGTGGACGCAATCATCATGGCGTTAAGTCGAATAAAACATTTTATAATTGTTTAAGTATAAAAATGGGGTCCTCAATTTTTGGACGACTACTGTGTCCGTTGTATGAGTATGATAATTCTTCTATTCTTAATGAATTCATCTATCTTCTACATGCAGGCAACCTACACAATTAATAGACACTAAAAAACATCAAATATGGATAACGGTATAAATCTTTATAAATAAGGAACTCAGAACGTCAAAGGAAAACTCGTGCAATTGTATGGGATATCGGTGCCTCTTCAACAGTATTAGTTTAAACTCTTTAAATTTTTAACAATTATTAATTGTACTCTGTAGTTTTGAATGGAAAATAACAATTTTTTTTATTATTGATTCTGTTTGTAACAACTTTATTATTGATTCTGTTTGTAACAACTTTTTTTTTTTTTTTTTTTTTTTTTTTTTTTTTTACAGACTGCTTACACTTTGTAAGATATTAACACCCACTCAGGTGAGACATCTCTTTTGTTGCGTAGCTTATCTTCTTATTTGCTTATACTTGCGCAGGTTGCAGCGACTTGACAGCAAAGCTGCTGCTATTACCGCAGCTTGCTCAAAATTCTTTCATCGTTTTGTATATTTTTTAATAGTTTATGATTAGCACATTACTCTTTTTATCTAATAAACGTAAACTACTTTAGATATCCCAGACATCATCATCTATTGCATCTTTATATTTTAAGATATAATATACCTTTCTATTTTTCAAGATCTTTCCGCTTTATGTTCGATGTACACGATTTGTAAAGGTTTTTTTTCTTCAACAATCCTTAAATTCACCTCACCTTACATCCATGTTGAATAAATCATTCACAGTTTGTTGCTGAATAATGTTAAACTCAATGTATTTAACTAAGAGGCAGAATACTAATTTGTGGATATTTAAATTAGGGGTGTATTTTCCTGACGCTCAGTTGGAGGATATTAAATTCCATTTTAAGAGAATTATACAACTATATGTGTGTAAATGTCTACTCTCTTTTTCATATCACGTTTGAAATTTCTATAATATATTCGTTGTTTTAATGTTATATATATATATATATATATATATATATATATATATATATATATATATATTACGATTTTTGTAATTAGTTTTAGTTTTCAATTATCTTCTAAATTTGTAATTTGTTTTCGTTTGTCATTGGTAAACGTATATATTTCGTTTTATGATTGTACAGTTTACTTTATATATATATATATATATATATATATATATATATATATATATATATATATATATATATATATATATATAACAAATAAAAGCAAAAGTTCAAGTTCAACTCCAAACCCCCACCACATTAAGAGCATCTTCCTAACATCCTTGTTGTATACTTACAGATATAGTAGGAACACTCTTACGTACTTAGCATGTATAATCTCCAGAGATACAGACCTTCAACATGTATTCTAAAGTCTTAAAACGGTATATCAACGGCTGATATTTGGTTTTGCGTACAATTGCGTGAGAATATTAGTAAATCTATTACTCTTTGTTATTGAATTTAGAGATCTTGATTTATGAAATAAGTTTATTTCAGTTGTCATTTATTAGCAATACTCAAACTTACCATAAAACATATAAGCTGGTAAAAGCCTTGTGGTATTTAGTCGCGTGCGCATCTAGACGTTTGAATATTCTAGACTTTAAATAATTTATACAGTTTAACAGTTGTGTCGTCAGATAGACTGCTAGCATGTGCCATTAGGATTATATTATGCTAATAAGTTATAAAGTTGATATACATAGCATGATACAGTCACTATATTATTTTAATGCAGTGCAATGTGTATTTTTTGGCCATCGTAACGTAGTGAGTATGGAATTTTCAAAGAAAAACAAAATTAAACTTATTTGTAACATAAAGTGTTACTCCAGCATACATTAAGTTTGTCATTTTGTTTTCAAAAGTACATAGCAGTCAAAGAATTCATACCTTATCTCTAATGATTTTATTGATATTAAAAAAAAATTGTGCAATAATAATTCAAACAATATTTCATTGAAAAATTAAATAATCCTGATCTTAGTTTACTATTTTTAATTTTTTTCAAATTGTAGTATAAAAACTTTAAAATACAGCAAAAATGGACTATTAAAAGATAAGAAAGGAAAGTGACACCTCTACTATCATTACCTATCCCTTGGGGTCACAACAGAATCGAGAGTTCCACCCTCTTACAATTTGTCCTGAACCTTGTTAGCATACATTTATGTATGCCTGAAAGGCAAACAACCCAGCTACAACCCTGACGTTGTTTTTTTTAATGCTATTTTCTTCATTCATTTGTTTTTAGTCAGTTCCTTCTACTTGCAGCATATTCAGAACTCATATGCAACCCTGAACTGTGGGTTGCCTTTCTATGAAGGGGTTTCTACGTACCTTCAAACTAGTTCAAACGTTTCACATCTTCAAACTCAAAGAGAGGGTGAGTGATTAGTTTAGCAATAAATAATCTAAATCAACATTTTAAAAGTAAAAAAAAAAAAAAAAGAACATATTAAGTTGTCTATGCTTCAATATTAAGTTACCTACAGGTTGATCAGGTGTAAGGGTAGTCAAATGGACGTCAGAAATTTTATTATCGGTGAGTTTTTTCTAAGTATTTTGAATTCCTCTAAAATGTAAACATAATACAATTCAATCACAAAATTAGACACAATTAAAAAAAATTTAATAAATAATATAATACGATTTTTTAGTGACCATTATTTTAATTTGTTATTTTTAAGATCCGTTGAAACAGTAATTTCTACTTTCGTGTCTATGTAATGTAACAATACCGAACCACTATCTGGCTGAAATATTGGATTTATCTCTTGTAGTTCAATGTCACATAAATCTACATACAACACTGAAAGGAAGGCTTAGTCAGTGGAACATAATGCTAATTTAAATGAAGGAAATGTTTTTGTTTTCATATTATGATTTAAAATTCGCTTCACGTCATTAAAAAATAAAATAAAATTTCTCTTGTTAAAACTCTGATATTGAATTTAAAAATAGTTTTTGAATGATAGATGGTTGCTTCGTCAACTATTTTGATGTAGAATCAAGGAAATATATTATTTAATAATTTCAATATTTACTTCGTATGTTACTTAGAAAATCTGACTAATATCAAATGTCCTTTGTCCTGCAACAGATTGATTCACAGACTATTTTATTAAAGATTAATATATTGACCCGTCTATTCACTGTACATTAATAGATTAATTTCTTTTTTGAAATATGGTTAACCCGATATCTGTTATATTATCCTACTGTTAAATTATTCAAAGTGAAACGTACTTATAATAACTCATACTACGCAGATCTTATTTAAAATGGCTGCTTACTAAATGGTGACCACAATTACTATATTGGATCTATAAAATAGTGAGATACTTTATCAAAATGTAAAGTAAAATAATATTAATTTTGTTAAATATTTAAAAAGTTTTCTATCAAAATTCGAACGACCAAAACTTTAACTACACTACAGGCTGTGTGTACAGTAGATCTTGATCCGTGGATATTTAGTAAGTTCTTTAAATAGATCTTGTAAACTTCATATGATCAACTACCTATGGAGCTACTTGTCTCACAACAATATAATATATTAGTAATTAACAGTAAATAGCTCCACAGTTCATGTACTTGAACAAAATATTACTGAAGAGAAATGATAAAAGTAAAAGCTTTACGAATAGTTTGCTTGTGATTGTGGATTGCCATTTACAGAAATCACAGAGGGAGTAAACAAAATACATCAGTATATGTTTAAACCCAGTAATTCTGTCTACTTTGAATATCTTCACCAATGGCGAACACGGTGGCATTTGTCACAGTTTGGTAAAAGCCTGAGCCATCACCGATGTTGAAATATTAGTAAAATTTATTACTGTTTGTATATCTATAACAAGAAATCAATAACTAAAATTGTAGGTATCATGTAACTGTTAAGTAAATACTGAATAATTATATATTTTTGTAACACTATGAAATTCATAAGTTTTGAGAACAGCTAAATGAAAACATTTTACATAATAAGAAAGTTTTTTTTTTTTTTTTGGTCAGGTAAAAACTCCCTGTGAATGATTTTTCAAAAAGATACAATTTTATGTTTTATTTGGAATTTCGTTACAACCCCAAGGTATGGCTCGTTTGCATTACAATATTTATTACTACCGAGTAAAGTATAATCCAAGTCGGAGCACTCATGACTGTTTTCAGTGATCATCGTTTTATAGGGGAATACAAATGTTTTTCTAAAACACACACTTTCAATGTTTAGCCGAGTTACAAGGAATTATATTCCTAACGTTACAATGGTTGCAACTGGAGTTTGGCCGAATTTTTGTATGTAATGGATGAATGGTACATTTATGGATAGAATTCGTTTTTCTTGGTCGAAAAAAAAATCAAAAAATAAAATATTCGTAAAAATAGCTGTAAACCTGATTATTACAAAATTACAGTTATAAATTTAGAGTAAAATAAAATTTGCGTAAGAGATATAGGCTTTTATTACTTGTTCTTAAATAGAAAAACGTAATAATAATAGACTTCCAAATATACTCAATTACATACATAGTTTGTGTTACATTGTTTGAGGTCATATTATGGAAAAACAATGAATTTATTTTATCAAAACACAATTAAATAAGAAATGGAAACTACAACTCCATTTTTTTTATATTCAAAAGAGTTATAAAAAAGTTAATATCATTAGCAAACAAATTAATCCGCCAATAAAAAATGTGGAACAAAAGCAGATTATAGGCAGTATAAGAGATTGTTTCGTTTAGTAGTTTCAAAGGAGGCATGTAAAGTATACCTACTATCATCCTTAAATTAATAGTTCTCGATTGTCACAAGTTACTTGTTTTCACGGTGACAGATATAAACTGTTTAACTGTCACATGAAAGCGCTTTATACTGTCTGCATTGTTACATGTTCATTGTTAAATTCCTGGCGTTCCACGGTATTTTATCACAGTTACTTGGAATTAGAGAGAGGCTGGGAAAATGAAATGCCTCATGTAAAAAAATGATTTCTTGAATGACATTGTTTTAATTTGAAACCTAACAATGTTTAATCGTGTGTGATAACTTAGTGCTAAGGTATTACATTTATGCAAAAAAAAACACTATACTTACTCTTATATACATCCGTAAATGAAACAATAAATGGTGTTTTTCAGCAAATCTCATAAAATGTTCTATGTTAATTTTGTTCGTGATAATGAAAAAATTATCTTTGTAATAGAGCCCCCCCCCCTCCCGGTATAAGTAATTTAAGAGATGGCTAAACTTGTTTAACAACTTTTTTTTTTAAGTTTATAGAATGTATTTTTAATAATATATTAAAACACATTTCTGTATTTTTACAATCTTGCAGTGCAATCTCGTCCCAAGATTAAATATTTCATAACTGTCAAGACAGATTTGGTTATTTGCAAATTATTTTGTTACAGTAATTATCTTTCACGTCCGATATAATACACGATTTTGAAGGTCGTTCATTTTCATAAATCGTAAAACTGTGAACGAAATGTGTAGAATGGATTTCTAATAACTGAGACATGACAGATGTTTGAGCAAGTTTTTGTGTTTTTATTTACAAAATATTATCTTAATTGATAACATATTAGAGATAATTACCAATAATACAAATTTTTGAATTTACGAAAAAAAAAAATGAAGTTTCTCTATTCTCTGTTTGAAGTTATTTGTTAATGATGGAAGTTCAATTTTATTATTATACATTCTTCGGACATTTCAAATAATTTGTGTGTTAAAAATCAAACCACGAAGTTGCTATATCTTTAATACAACAGCACGTATTTGACGTTAGTTGTGTGTTACCGTGATTGGGTTTTTTGACTTCTCAGTTTTAGTTCTGAGATGCATGCTTAGATATTAATGTTGGTGGTATTCTTATTTAATTTTACTTGTTACATAGGCTTAGTTTCTAGTTTCATGTTTCTTTAGTTTTTAGTCACTTGATAACGGGACTTGATTCTTATTCCCGAAACGTCGTGTTTTGATTTTTAACACACAAATGATGGCAAATGTCTGAAGAATGTATAATAATTTAAAAAAAAAGATTCTCTAGATACAAATTTTAATACACCTTTATCTACTCATTTATGCTGCAAACAAATTCACGGGCAAGACGGAGGACAAACATTATACCGAAACATTTTGCGTAAATGAGACGTCAAAACCGATATTACTACAAAAACATCAATTTATGACTCTGCTCATAACTTTCTCTACATTTATTCAAGCAAATAAAATTTTGTAGCTTAAAGTTTTAAATAATTTATGTAACATGTATGGGAAAATTTACAGGTCTATTATAGGAATACATTTTTGGCTTATCTAACAATTCCCCTTAGCCGCTATTAGTTCTTCACCCTCTTATAAATATAGAGCTACGTAATTATATATATATATATATATATATATATATATATATATATATATATATTTCAAGATTTTGAAAGAAATTGTTTACAAAAGAGGGTGTGAATTTGGGACCAATTACCAAGACTGTAATATTTATAAAAAAGACAATTAGCAGCTCGTGCTCTAGGGTAAAATGACGATTGTTTTGGTTCTGGTATGAGGGACTCTATAGTCTAGGAGAAGTATTTTCACCTCATCGGGAAATGCACTTAAAATATATTGAATATACATCATTTACCTAAACTTTATAAAATTTAAAGTTTTTAGTTTTATTATTATTATTTAACTTAAGACAAAAACCATTGCAGTCGTCATCTTAACTAATAGACTGAGTAAAACCCTCCTCAAAACGGAAAAAAAAATCGCACCAAAATAATAACAACACCAAAAGCCTAACTTAACTGAAGAGTATTTGCAATCTCATCTTTGCAACGTAGTACAATTATTACTTCCTTCCAAAAATCAAACTAAACATACTTAAATTGAGAAGAGAAATCAATAATCTTCTAGTATTCGAATAACTTTGATATATGAAAATAATAAAAAAAGTATCAATAGAGAAATATACAAATTAGGGGACTAACGAAAGACTAGATGAATATAGAGTACATCTGCTAAGGTACATTGATATATTCACATCTGTACTCACTGAGAGAGCTCCTTGGGATATTTGCATTTTATATGCCGTGGAGTGAACTCGTAGAAATGATTACACTGATAGAACCTTTGTTGAATATATTAACGCTAGAAGGCGATGAACTTTCCAACAACCAACAACAACTAGTTTAACAACCTTTTAGTTTTTCAATATATAATATTATTATATTTACCATAGGGGTGTTAGTTTGGATTATCAACTATAAGAACTAATAAAGTCATTTTATTATTGTATTAACCTAACCGATTGTTCACTATAATATTTATAAAATGCGTGCTTACATAAGCAATCTTGATTCTAAACTTCACTCTATACAACTGTTTCACCTATCTATCCGGCATCATCAGATCAAACACTTCATTAGGACTTGAAATATATTTCGTTAACACATTGTGATAATGAAATTGCTATAAATAGGACAGTTTACAATCAAGAGTACAAGTATGAAACCTAATAAGGAATGTAATCAGTAAAAAGTTTATTTGGTGATGTATTTCTTTTTATATTTACAATCTTTGATTGAAGATTATTTTATTTTCTATTTAAGTAGACATCATATTTCATAGTGTGTTGTTCGATATTTATTTATTTTTATGTGGTTGAGTGGTAGAGAAGATTTGATTGTTCCAACTTTGAATAAATTGATTTAATCTGTCTGTTTAATCTAGTCTGTCTATTGCTATTCAATCAAACATTAAATTGACTTTATGATAATCTTATTTTAATGTTCTCTATTTTGTAGAGTAAACGTGAAGTGCATAATATCTTATAACCAAGTTAAAATGCTACAAATGTTAGATTCGTTCTATTGAACAATGAGGGCAATACAAAACCATTGGTAAACTAAAGTTAAACACGCTGCAATGCTGCCTACGAGGCAGTTTGGTGAATAATATAGTTTGAATTCATCCTTTTAAACTTATACATCGATTTTACATATGAATATATTTTTTAGATATGAGAATATTTTATTACGTTTGAACCATCGTTAAAATTATAGATACAGCTTTTGTATATTATATTATTTTGAAATTTGTGGAAAACAATCATGATTTTTGAAGATATATCTGATAACTTTATGTAAACAATTTGGAAACTGTAAAGCATAACCATCCGAGGCAAGTTTAGTTTGAGCAACGATTGGCACAGTTTCGAGAATGGTACTTGACACTTAATTGTTTATTTGCGTGACATTACACCCTTGTTTTCATTAGCCCAACAAACTTAAAATGAATATGTTACGCACAATTACTATAAAAAGTTACACAACATTTGTTTCACCATAATATTAAAAAATATAAGATCTATAAATCTATAAACTACTATAAGTCTACATTAATTTTTATTGTAGTTGATTTTTATGGAAAGAATCAGGTTAAAAACCCAACTGCTGGTGTCACGCTGTTGGTTTTATTAAGTCATGAAACATGAAACTGAGAATAATATACATAGATTTTTTTGGCGAATGCAATACTTAAAATCACTAGATACACGAAGTTTATATTGTTCTACAAAATATTTAATCATTTTCTGAAGATAATCTGGTGTTGATTAATGTGCAGCCAGACTAACTCTGAGCATTGAAACATCTACTGTTGAAAGAAAAATACGTGCTTAAAAAGACAAGTAGATCTCGTGCTACGAGCTACGTCATTAAACCAAATAGCCCAAAGCTCTCACGATCACTCTTCAAAATGACGAAGCTGCGTCAAAAGCTATCTTTGTATTTCGTTTCTCACATTTTATTTGCAGTTGATCTTTTTAATTATTTACGTTTTTTTCTTAGAGATAGTTCAGTGCGGAAGGAATAGTTATTACAATCTCCTTCAATACCATTTAGAGATTCATGACTACGATATGTTCGCTGATCATACTTAACAGGATAATTAAGTATAGTTTTATTTTATTTGTAAAAAAAACATATGTGGTCGTAATGCTCTAGTGATTTAAATTTTGTGTTTTAGTTATGCCGTAAATAACGTGGTTAAATTATTTCATTATTATCTTACTTATTGAAGGCTCGTAGTCTTGTTAAGAGGATTGTTAAAGCTAAAAATATCAATTTAAATTTTTTCTTTAATCATAAAAACATCAGTAACATCAAAAAGTATTTACTCAGTACGAGAAATTTTTTGAAAACAATTCAATAATGATTTACTTAACAAAATGGAAAACATCTTAGTAATAAGTCACAAACAATGTAGACATATTTGTTATTAAAATCAATTGTAGAAGAAGATGTGAGACGAAATATATTCATAAAAAATAATTTCACTACATAACGAAGTTTATTCCTTTACTATTAGAGATATTCCTGGAACAATTATATATATCCAGTGAGTATAATCTTAACTTTATCATATATTCCAGAACCTAAAACCGGCTGCTAAATGTTTTTGGTTATTATTTTGAGATAATGTTCTGTACCAATGTTTCTTCATGAATTTTATTGAGAGATATTCGACTTTATATGAAATAAATTTACTTCAGTTTTCATTTCCACCAATAGTCACAAAAATGTGTCTAGAAAACATGAATGCTGGTGAAAGTGATGTCGGTATTCAGGCACGTGTACGTTTTGTCTTATGAATACATTATACAATAAATTTATACATCACAACAAATGTCCAACGAGATGTACAGTTACTAAGTTAATAAGTTTGACTATATTTTGTAATATCTTTTTCTAAACGATACACACCCTTTAAACAGAAAACCATTAAAAATAACGTGAAATACAAAAACAAATTTGATAACCATAGGAATGCTTGTTTCTAGACAGATGTTTAAATGTTATAATGAAATATAATAACAACACAACATCTTTTGAGTTCAAACATTCTAGTATAGAGATGTTTATTCACTGCAGGGAAATCGTATAAAATATGAAATACTACGTAAACCTATGAATCAGATTATAATAGTTAATCATCTTGGAAAAAAAAATGATGTTCCTAAACCAAACATTGGTTATGCACTAAATAAAAACTCACTGATTTGATGTAGTGTCCATTTGAATTAGTAAAAGTTGTTCCAAAGAACTTACCAACCTTTAACAGATTTAATAAACTCATCTTTTAAAATTAACTGTATGTTGAAATATCGTTTCAACTTATTTCTAGTTTGTTTTTCCTATAAAAGCGAGCAATTATATTTATTTTAGGGCCTTAATAACGTGTAGTTATAAAAAATGCTTTCATGAAGTTTGGAGTGCTTTTACTTCCGTGTATGATTGAAGTGAAGATAGAATTTTGTTAAAATTGTATTGTTAACTTCATTTACAATCAGTTTCAAAATTTTCTAATACGTTATTAGAAAATAAAAAAAGGTTAAGATAACTAGGCTATGCCAATTTTAAACAACTACCGTTTAAAAAGAGTTTCCGCACCTGTATTTTTTGTTCTGTTGTGATGTTTCCGTTATCCTATTGGTTGTGTTTTTTTATTACAATATTTTATCACTGAGGTTTTTTTGTTTTCTTGTGCGTGATGTGCTAATATGTTCATGTAATATTTTTATTTACTGCATGATATGTAGGCCATTTTTTTTCGTAACGTATAGAATGAATGTGGAATGAAATTAACTAAATAACCGTTTTTGTATTCAAATAGAGAATTAAATGTTATAAATGTAATGTTAAAATTATTGTATTTTCTTCTGTTAGATTGACTATTTAATATGTTATTTATTTGTTGTCCATTTGATTCGTATGTTTAATGTCGACTGAGATTAGTTATTTTTTTAAACATTATTGATACATTTAGTATAATTTAAACTATATATGACAACACTGTAGTCAATTATGTCAAATTAAATAAATTCTGATTCTGATATACATACTTAGAATGTCTCTAAAATATATAACTTGACACTTTAGAAAACTTATATCACGAAAAGAAATAAAATACATTATTTTCACAACAAGCAACTTACTTTATGCAAGACGACTCTTATGTAGTTACATGTAATACAAGTTGTCACTTAATTGTATATATTGTGATATATAGACCAGTGTATGCTTGTTTATACTGAATAGGAACAATTAGCCATTGAAACTTCATATCTTTTCAAATAACGTGTTTTTTTATCTTGTCTAAAATCGTCTTCACCAACATAGAAGTAATACTTAATATTTGTCAAATTAAGATACTTATTATATTATTTTTTATTGAGTGATATATATATATATATATATATATATATCTTCTACATCAACTGTTTTGTTAATATATAAACATTAAAAATTGAGTACCTTTGAAATGTATTATGAATTTATTTATTTTCATAGTTTTGTAGCCTACTTATAAAATTTACTTATACCAAAATTATTATATAATTTATCAGATTAATTTACATATTATTTTATTAAACATTATTGTATTGATTCATCAATTCTTCGTATAATAATAAATGCTATTCAGTGTTGAATCATAATTAATCCGATATCATTATTTAATATTACCCTACTGTTAAGATATTTAAAGTGGAACGTGCTTGTAATACTAATTTGGATCTTATTTAAAATGGGTGTTCACTGAATGGTAACAATAGATACTATATTGGATGTACACGGTAATTGGTTGGTATGGTAAAATGTGATCTAAATTACTATGATGTATGGTTAAAAATTAAAAATCATTTCTAACAAAATTTTATTAACAAAAACCACTATTATTCCACTTATGCCACTGTTAATAGTACATCTCGATTTGTAGACGTTTTAAAAAATCGATTAATCGTTCTTTTAAACCTAATGTGAGACTACTACCTATAGAGCGATGTAGGAATAAAAAAATTTTAAATCAATATTTAACAACAATAATACCACCGTTACTGTACTTGTACAACACTATTCTCCGATAGAGATATAAAAAAGTAAATCTCTTATAAATGGGCTGCTGGTTGTTTTGAATTGTAGGGATTGTGAATGTGATTTACAATTTACTGAGATTACGGGGACAGTAAATATATTGCCCAGTTATTCTGTATACATTTTCTGAAAAAAATTCTTCCACCCCTTCCGATCTCGGTAAATTATGCTGGAATTCTTTGAAAGACTAAACCTCCCTTTGTTGAAATTTTACTCAAATTCATTGCTGCTTACTTACAAGTTACTTGGAAGCAATTTCAAATTTTAACGGAAATTATAGGTAACAAACACTGTGAATGTTACGAAAATATAATTTAATGTTGTTTTTTTTTAACTCAATGAAGCTCGAATAGTTTTTACTACAGTTTCATGGAAAACATGTGGTATGGGAGGAGGTTTTCAATTTTTGGTCAAGTAAAAGGTTCCATCGGAAACGTTTCAAAAAACTGTTCAGATTTAAATTTCTATTTTGTTAAAACTACTTGTCATAACTCGGTTTTACCACAATATTTATAACTGCTAAGCAAATCTTCTTCATTGCTCTCTTATTTTTGATGTACAGTAATTATTTTCAGTAACAAAATTTTTATCAGGGGATTCAAATAAAAAATATAAAAAATATTTGTAACGTTTGGCTGAGTAGCCAATAATTTTATTTTTATCGTTTTTATTCTACCCACGTTTTGCCTTATCTCTGTAAGTAATATACAGAAGAATTAATTGACAAATGGTACAGTAAAGTAAGAAATTTTTTTCAGTTAAATTTAAAAATAAACCCTGGAAGTGTACCAGAATTTTTGTTTATATGATTAAAACGTGTACAGTTCTTAGAGTTAACAAAAAATCTGATTATGAGTTAATATCATTCAACATTCTTTGTTAAATAGACATCTAAAATAATATCAACAGATTTCCAAATATATATAAATATTTCATTAATGTCTTAGTTCGTGCTTAATGCTTAAAGTTATATTTTGGAAAAAAAGAAGAAGTAAAAAAGAAATGTTTCTTAATCAATGCCAATTTAAAATAAAATCTTTTATTTTATTTACAGTCAAAACCGTTACAAAATTCTGTTTATACAAGTTAATAATAATCAGGTAAATATTTTTAGTAAAGTAGAAAATTAAAGTTTAAAATGTTACGTGTTATTTAGTAGTTGGAAAAGATGATAGTTATAATGGAACTCTCTGTATATCTAATATCATCCTAAGATTAATAACTGAAAATTGTCACTATGACACTTATAAACACCAGTAACTATCCCATATAAACGATATATCCTGTTTGCATTGTCACATGGTAAACGTTAAATTCTTGGCGTTATAAAGTATTTTATCACCGTCACTAGGAATTAGAACGGAGCGAGGGACAAGCAAAGTTCTCTTGTCAGAAAATCACATTAATTTCGTGAGATATTTTCTTAGACGACAGTGATTTAATTTAAAGGATATCTTAACCATACGTGATAAACGTAGTCTTTAGGAGTATGATTTTACTAATTCCTTTACTTAAACATCCATAAATGAAAAATAATATAGCCGTCATATCTCTCAAATTTTTGTACAATACTTATATTTGAAACTATAATAAAGAAATAATTAACTATGTAACTGGCTTTAACCACTAATATTCCGTATGAGTGATTAGTTGTTTTACAATGATTAGTTGTAAACTATATAGAACGCATTAAAAAAAATGATATTTCGAATTGTAAATTTTTATTTGAACTTGTTTGCTCTATAGCCTCGTTTAAAGCTTAAATCGTTTTAACGAAATCGATCGATGTACACTAAATTATTTGTAAATTTTCTTGATGCGTGATGGTCTTTCACTTGCGATTTGAAAAACTTATTAGGGGTTAGCTATTTTCATATATCATTTAGTTTTGAATAAAACACTAAACTGAGTCATAACTGAGGCTCATTTTACATGTTTTTTTTTTTTCATTAATAATATCTATTTTGATAATTTAGAATAGATAAGCACTAATAGCTCACATTTTTGAATTATTGAAAGACAAAGTGGTAACATATGTTCAAGTACCAATTTTAATCAAATGGAGTCTATTAGTTTAGTCTCCAGAGAAATGCACAGGAGTAGATGGAGGTCAAACTTATTTCTAAAGTATTTATTGTTCAAGGGATATGGAAACTGATATCACCACTCTGCACAGATTTTAAGACCCAACACATAAGTCTACACTTATTGAAGTAAATGTTGGTAAGTTATTGCTTCCCAAAGTCACTTTGTTCGACACCGTATATCATGAAATATGAACACTATACAAAGAAAAAAGTCAAATTATTTAGGGAATGTAATACTTGTAGTGAATTGCAGATTATTAGTAAGTGAAAGCAGTAAGTCTTCTAAGTGGTTCAAACTTCAATACATTAATATATTGTAATAATTAATTTTAATTTTCCCAATCATTGGATATCAAACAATAGAGTAGTCACTATAATTTGCATATTTATTAACTTTGATATGTTATATCTAATATACCCTTTTGTATTTTGTCCATAAGTCGTAGATATCCCTGGGGTTTTCCGTATTGGTATTTCCGACAAAATCCTTTGATATGTGTTCTTTGTACATAGCCAAATCATCGGAATAGTTAAGGTTAAATTTCGTATTTTGAGAATATATAAGGTATGCGAAGTTTTCCAAATTTACATTATTACTCTGTTTGATTGACTTTTATCCATTTATTTTAAGAGTTTTAAATTATTATTTCAAGTAATTTTAACTACATTTATTTTTGTATCTACATTACAACGATTATTTCTAATCCTTATAAAAAATCAATCTATTTCGATCTTTGTCGTTTTCTGAAATCCAGTCTCCATTATTTCTTCCCCTCGTCCCCCAATAGATCTCCCTCCAAACTTCACTCTTCCATAGGCCTACCCCTTCTATCTCACTTAATTTCTATAGATCATCCAAGTCGATTCACTCCAGCAGGCGTCCATTAAAATGTCTATTTTGGTAGAAGATTTTCACTTATTCGCTCCCTTTGGTTCCGTTAAATTTTTATAACTCTAAATTATTTCTTACACTCTCTTGTTACTGATCTTATCTCTTGGTGATTTTCTTCCAACACTTATTTCGGTTTTCAGAGCAACACTTATTTGCTCTAACTTTACTCTTACAGGCCACACCTATTGGCTTTTTTATCTTTCTGGAAGCTACTTATTTTAATACTTATCCCAGAAAATTAAATTAATTAACGCATTTTTTCTTTTTCAATAAATATTACATTTTTTACGGTTTTTTTATCAACTTTTCATTATGCGATATATTCTGTCCGAATTATAACGTTCTTGCGCACGTTTATCACACGTTCTTATTTAAAATCGGATAGATTTGTAGGCCGTACCTCCAGTCGTATATTCGTATCTACGTGAATTTTTCGATCATCGTCTTTGTCACTTACTAATAATGTTTATCCAATACGTCCTGAAGTAAACACATAGTATTATAGTGACATTCAGCGGTAAACTGAAAGTTTTCCATTTGGTTTGCCATTCATTCGGAGCCTTCTCGAACAAGATTTTAAGCAAAGTCTAAGATATGAGCCTCCCCTAATTTAAACTATTAATAGTTGAATTGCTTCAGTATACATTTTTGAAAGCTTTTAACGGTTATGATGACGTTTATATTTATAGTGATATCTGTCCTCTTTCTATCCATTTCCATTACGGTTTTGGTATATAATAGGTTATTGAATATGTCAAACTAATATGACATATTGAAAGTACAAAAATAAATAAAAAGGTTATAAGTAATTACATTTAACAATCGCAAATATATATATATATATATATATATATATATATATATATATATATATATATATATATATATATATATAGGCCTATTTGTGTACGCTAAAGGAGTACCCAGATAAAATCATGGTCTATATTTTTTCAGTTCAGTGGAATTTAATTGTATTTTAAATCAAGTTTATTAGATCATCATAACATAACAAAACTCTTAATAACATAGTTATTTATTACTTTATATACAAAGTTTATATATAATATTGTAGAAAATATTTATTAATTTTTTTGCAGATTATTTGAAGTAGATTAGTGTGCTACTAAATAAACGGTGCTCATTGAAATATCTATTGTTGAAAGAAAATACGTGATTAAAAAGAAAAGTAGTTCTCGTGCTGTGAGCAGCGTCATTAAACCAAATAACCCAAAGCTCTCACTACTAACCTTCCATTTGTCGAGGCTCGGTCAAATGCTCTCTTTGTGTTTTGTTTCCTACTTTATATTTGTAGTTGTTTATTTAATTTATTTAAGTTACTCTATTAAAGATATTTTGGTAATGATGTGCTAGTTATTAAGATCTCCTTCTAAGAGAATTTGTTATTCGATACTATATCATGTCCACTGATCATACTCACCTGAATAATTACGCATCGTTTTTATTGTGCCTGAAGTCTATGTATGTGTTCATAAACACTATATAAATTGAAATGTTTATATTTTTCAAAATCAAAACATAGTTTCAATTCTTTGTCATATAAGTTTAACAATCTATAAATTATTTGGTTTTAGTTAATTTTACTTTTAAACAGTATACATATTTCTGTACTATAAAATATTTCTTTTACGAATGCTCGGTCATATTCAATAATATAAAATATTTGCACAACAAAAAAAGAAGAAATATCGTTCACGTTTAAGAAACAAAATGACAAAATATTATGCGAAAAATTATGAATTCAAACGTAATTTGTTTAACTGGGTCATTTAATAATTAATAAAGGGTTATAGTAGACTTAACAATTTATTATTTTATTGTAACAGTGATCATATTGTTATATAAGTATAATTTTAGTTTCCGTGGTCATTAATTACAGTTTTCAGTGTTAACGATTGTTGTTTAATTCAGTTTGACCCATGAACACTTATCCATCAAAGTGTTTTGTATTCATACATCAGTTCATCCGTTGTAACTATAACCTTCAAGGGGATTAGAACCTGCTTTCTAGATAACGCACCCTTTATAGACAAGTGAAACATTTAGTTAGTATTTAGCTTAAGCACTTTGCACTTTAAAAGTCTATAAGCTTCACCCTTTTCGTGTAATATCCATACAGTGTGTATTACATGTTCCCGTGTCACTAATCTTGATCTGAAAGAATCTTGTAAAGCATTAAAATATACTACGTATTCGAAACTTACGAATCCATCGCCCAACGCAGATGTTGCATATCCCTTCTTTGTTAAATTACTGACATTATGTGTTTATTTTTGTACTAATATTTGTTAATATTATAATTATATGGGAAAACGTTGTTAATAGTTGAGTTTACAAAATAACCACACACACACACACAAAAGACTTCATCGGCTAGAACGTAATGAATAATAAAAGTAAATATGATAATTAAGCATCACAATATATAAACATTAACGACATATACTTATTATATATACATATAATTACAAGTGTGTATTCTACCAAATTTTACCTTAAAAGGCCAAATCTCTCGGTGAACATCTCCATAAGAAATTGTGAAATTATCTTAAAATAAAAACCCTCTATTTATCTAACAGCGTCAGGGGATAAAAGTTTAAGAGAAGGTCACGAGGTCTCTGATAAGTAAGTTGAAAATGAATCTAATCCAAGACTATTACAAGAATGTGTAGAACCAACAAGTTTTCTAGCGGATTGCAAAGTGCGTACTCATTAAAGTGAGACGATGAGGTGTCTAATATCCTCAAATTAAACGAGACATTATATAACAACTATTGCATATGTGTATTCATCAATTATGTGAGATAGTAAACTTTATTAAATATTAGTAGATTATAAGGGTGATTATAATGAGAGTCCGATCAAATGGTCAGTTTGGTTAGTTTTTATTAGGTTTTAAATTAGGCTACTAATTTTTATTTGTACAATATTTTTTACTGATAAATATCTTGCTAACGTATCAATTATTTTTCTCCACATCATAGTTTAATTATGGGCAAGTATTGTAAGTGATTTGATAAACTTTGATTAATATCATAGAGTAGGCGATAACGACGGTCTGATTAAAAGAGAATATTATTTTTAGAGTGACACGGAGGTGTGTTGTTACTTCGTGTTTGTTGCAATATTGAACGGTTGATATCATTTTGAGAGAAAGTGGTAAAATGAAGCAAGTTTCATTTTAAAATTAAATTTAAAAGAATGGTGTAGCAATATGATTTTATGCAATTAATTAATAATTTTGCATTGTTAGCAAAATAGTCATTATCTTCTCTGTTTGCTGTAAACTGTTATAGCTCCTACCTATGGTTAGCCTTTCAGCCATGAAAGTGAATCTACGAGGTCCGAGTTATCCAGTTTCATTCTTTAAGCCAAAGTTAAATTTATCAACTCAACTTTGCAATAACACATTAACATACATTTATTTTTAGCTGACATCATAGCCCAAAATGCTACTTTAATTTCTAAATAAAATTTAATCCCACTCCTACCAAATATATATTTAAACTCTACCAGGCTTTTACACTGCATATTACAGTTATCCCTAGAACACTCATACATTCACAGCAAATATGATCCTCAGTGAAGCAGACCCACGAAATATTTTCTACTGCCCTAAACCCAGATTAACAGCTGGTATTTGGTTTTGTGTGTGATTGTGTGATAATTTCTGTGAAAAGAGATTATTTACTTATGAAATAAGTTTCATTGGTCATATTCTAGCAACACTGACAAAAGTTTCCACTAGAAAAGAACACTGGTAAAAATCATATGGGTATTATTTACGTGCACATCTAGTTGTATGAATACATAATACAATAATTAAAGTTTACTGTACAACAGTTGCGCTGTCAAATGTACAGTTAGCATGTACCTCTATGATTATATTATGCTAATAAGTTGATATGCATTGCATGATACAGGCTCTACATTACTTTGGTGCAGTGCACTGTGTACTTGGCCAGAATAATATAGTATTTGTAGAGTTTTCAAAAACATCGACTCTTATTTAAATGATATTTACATATATTATCTTGACTTTTAAAATATTTTTTTACAGCATACAGTACATTTTCTGTTTTGTTTACAAAAGTATATTGCGACCCAAAACAAAATTTAAATTTTTGTGAGAAATCGCAAATAGATAATAATATTTACGATATTAAAAAAGTCGTGTGTTGTAGTTATAATTTGTATATAATTTTGCAAATAACAAAGAGATTGAGAAATGTTTAAAACGGAGATTAAATAGAAACATAGCAATGAAAGTAAAAGTGACTATCTATACTTTTATTACTTACATGTTCAGGACACAACAGCTTACACAATACAGATGTCTCAGAGTTTGTTTTGAACCTTTTTAGAGGTCCACCTTGCTTTACACCTAGTAACCCATGTATAGGTTTCAATGTTACATCCTGCACATAATACTAACCGCCGTTAATAGTTGTACTTCCAGCAAATTCAACGGCTCATGCCTGTCTCGCAGTCTGTTGTAGTCTTCTGAGCACGATATTACATCACAGCCCAGACTGTGGTTTGTTGTAAGGCTTCCCAGGAAATCCAGGACCATCGTTCAATCTTTCATTTCTCTGAAGATGGAATTCTGTTACACGTCCTGATCATTGTCTCTTGTCGATATGTCCAGTATGTTCCGGACTTTGTTACAACACTTCGTTGTCCAAAACATGGAATTGCATCACATCTCCTGACTGTGTCCTGTTGGTAGTTATCTCAACAAGAGATTTCATCCCAGCCCTCGCTGTGGTTTATTGATTGGCTTTCAAATACTTTCATAACCATTGTTCAACCATTGATTGTCCCCTACAAGGGATTGTATTACACTTCCTGACCAAGCTCTCTTGTCTTTATTTACTCCAAATTGCAGAGTATAGTTGAAACCTTCATTTTCTCCTACATGGGATTGTATCACAACTTCTGACTGGGGTCTGTTGGTTATACCCTCAGTACAAAATTCCTTCTCAATCCTCTCAGTACTTTGTTGATTGTATTTCCACTACTTTCAGAATCATTGTTTAACCATTCATTGTTCCCCAACAAAATGGTTCTGTTTACACATTTTAACTGTGGTTTATTGTTTCTCTTTCCAGCTCATTCAAGATTATTGTTCAACAATTCGTTGTCTTCAACATGGGATATGTATCACATTGCTTGACCGTGGTGTATCAGTTTTATTTTCAGCAAACTCAGGACTTGTATAACGCTCTGTTGTCCATCATCACGTGATTATATCACACCTCCTTACTGCAGTCTGTTGGTTTCATAATCAGCATATTCACTACTTATAAAGACTTTGTTATTTCCAAAAATTAATTCTATCACACCTCCTGATTGGAGTTTGTTGATTTCATTTACAGCACATTCAAGACTAGTTTAACAATCTATTGTCCCTCAACAAAAGATTATGTCACACCAACTGATTGTGGTCTGTAATAATTGTATTTTCAGCACATTCAGGACTTATTCAATCTTCTGTTTTCCGCAAATATGTAATTGTATCAAAACGTCTGTCTGTGATCTCTTAGTTTTATATTCAGCACTTTTAAAATTCCTGTCTAATCTTTGATCTTTTGGTTTTATTCTATTGGAAAAGGAACTAAAACAATGTATTACACAATACAGTGATTAAATATACAAAAAAAAACCTTCTTACAAAGGTCTAAGTGGTTCTCTGATCTGTAGAACTAGATCATTTGATGTTTAAATAAATTAGTTAATTCGTTTTTGAAAAATTGATGTAGGCTACTGCTACTTACCGCAATACTTGATATTGAACAATATTTTTAGACGATGAATTAGATTAATTAAGTAATTAATATCACAGTTTCATGCTTGAACAAAATACTTATTCTAGTGTGGAGATAAAATAACGTAACCGTTTTATTAGTAGATTTCTCCTTTTATATGAGTGTGATACACAATTTACTGAGATCACAGTTGTAGTAAACTTATTATACCAGTCGATGTGTCTAAAATCATGACATCTTTATCTGCAAAAAGAACATTTCACTATCAGTGATGGTCTTTATATAATGCGGCGAAAGTCATTGAAAGCCTAAACTATCCAACTATATGCATGGTTCACTTAAATTCATTTGTTGCTAATGTATGAATCATATGAGAGGGATATCCTACTTTAACAGTAATTGTTGATAATAATCAGAGGTAATTGTTATGAAAATAAATGAATTTCATATATTCGTGATTATATGAAACACTTTTAAAAAAATATATCAATTAAATTTGTGTTATCATGTAAAGGCTTTGAACAATATTATATTAAATTCAAAAACACAAATATTATAAAGCTTAAGTTGAAATTAGACTATATGGATATAAGTTATCTTTTAAGAGGTTGGAGAATTAAATTTAAAATTTATTTAAATTCCTGTTAATGCAATATTATATAATGTTCAATTAAATTGTCATTATGTTATATCCACACCCAACACCTTTATAAAAATAAAGGTACAATTACCAATAAAACATCTTCTCTTTATAAGAAATTTTCATTTAGCAGTAAAATGTTGCCAGTATAAAGTTTTATGTGTCATTGTATAGTTAGCAAAGAAGCCAGGAATTATTGAACACTCTGTGTAACCCTAAGATTATTAGTTCTCGATTGTCGCACATACTTGTTTCTCTTTGTGTCACATACAAACTGTTGTACTACAGTAACTGTCCCATGAAAGCGCCTTGTCCTGTCCAATTTGTTATGACATTTAGTTGTTAATTTATAGAATTTTATCACAGTTATGTGGAATTAGAGCTGATCGAGGGACAAACAAAGTCCTCTTGTTAGAAAACCGCATCAATGCTGTTATATATTTTTAACCGTGTTTTAATTTGATATCTAATAACGT
Organism: Aphrophora alni; assembly: GCA_963513935.1. Lineage (NCBI taxonomy): Eukaryota > Metazoa > Arthropoda > Insecta > Hemiptera > Aphrophoridae > Aphrophora > Aphrophora alni. Next base: position 30,546,816 of record OY740773.1, read on the forward strand.
TTAAAATAGTTACATAGGCACCAGAGTGTGTTTGTTCTATTCACCTGTATTTCAGTACAGCATTGCAGTTAAAAAAACTTCGTAAGGCTTAGGACCAACTTTCTAGAATACGTAAGAATTGTTGCTATATCTCACAAGTTAAATATTTAGTTAGAACTAAATTTAAAAAACTTGGCACTTCACAAGTATATGTTTCGTGTATTCTCCTTACAATCAATATTCTAAGATAATGTTTGACTATCCTTGATCTGAAAATATTTTGAAAAGCATAAATAGATCGTAAGTAGTTTAAATTTCAAACTTCTTCAAAGACCATCTCAACTGTTTTATATCTCTTCCTATTTGATCAGCTGACATTACGAGCTCACTTACTTACCATCATTTATAAATATTAAAATTATAAGCAAAAAATTATTATTAATACTCTTTTATATATTGTATCTTAAAATAAAATGTTTGATCGGCTAGAATACCCGAATTGAAATACGATACATATATAACTATAACTGTGAAAATAATATAAAAACTTAATTATAACAAATGTATTAATATCGAAATTGCTCCATCAAATCTATTCTACAATATTTTCTTAAAGGAAAGAATCGTCTAGTACATTATCATCATTAGGTTTCGTGGTGGGTACGTGAGAGAGTTTGTGCAATGTTTCTGTATTGATAATTCTTTTGTAAGTGATTAGTATTTTTCTTAACATCAGAGTTTAATTATGGGTCAGTAATGCAAGTCATTTCATTATCAAAGAACAGGTGATATTGACAATGTGTTTTAAATGAGAACTATTTTACTCCATACAAGTAGTTTATATATAATGTTCTAGAAAATATTTTATTTATTTTTGCAGACTGTTTTGAGTGGATTAGTGTGCGACTAAATATATCATTAAAACATCTATTGTTGAAAGAAAATACGTGATTAAATAGACAAGTAGATCTCGTGCTGTGAGCAGCGTCATTAGGGCAAATAGCCCAAAGCTCTCACAACCACTCTTCCAAATGACGAGGCTCGGTCAAATGCTCTCTTTGTGTTTCGTTTCCTACTTTTTATTTGCAGTTCATCCTTTCATTTTTTTCTTCTTTTCTTTTAGAGATATTCCTGTGTGGAAGTGTTACACAGGATCTGTTTAATAGCGACTTCAAGACTATGAAATGTTCTATGATCACTCACAATGAAATAATTAAGCAAAATTACCTGTAATATTTATATGTAACTGTTCTAATGATTGGCATATATGTATAAATAAAAAGAAATGCAATAAAAAGACTAATATATTAACTTGCTATTTAATAATTCATTTTAAGCAAATAAGCGTCTCTAATCTCACCATCGTTACATGATGCTTTTTTAATGCCTTAAGCAAGTTCTAAGCTAATAATTGGAGTTATTTTTTCTCTTTATATTATCTATACAACCTGCGGTCGGTGGTTCTTAGTTGAACTATGATCTAATCAAATGCACAAACCTGAAAATTGAAATTTTTTGTCTGTATTTTATTGCTGACTAGTAGTGTGACGTGAATATGATTCGTTCATTTTCATCACATCTTTATCTCAGTCAAACGTATGGATGTTCAAGTATCGTAAACACTTTAGTGGAGGAAACCTTTTCGTAATTTCCCAAGGCTGTATACTAAATTTCGTCTTATTAGGTTCGCCTCTCCCTGCTCCAGTTGCACTATCCGTTTAAGATCAATTCATGAATACCCCTTTAAAATTTGTACATAAAGTTGTGTTTTTCTAAACTCTGTCATTTGTAAAGTTATTTAATTCGAAGAGAGTGTTCTATGAGGTATGATAAATATATAAAGGTGTGTTATGATCAGTAAACAATCATTGGAATCCTGACTACCGAATGTGTCATGTCCATCAGATATTTCTAGATAATTCTCTAATATGTAAATTTTTATCTACTATTTTTATTAATTCTCCAGGTACGAACTATGAATTAATTATAACAAAAGAAGTTTATTTTATAAATAGTAAATTAGGGCTTTTAAAAGTATTTGGGTGATTTTTGTATATATGTATAATTTATTTGCTTGCCATTATACAAACAATTAAAGTTCCGGGTACTTTATTTACAGAAAATAATTGTATTTTATTTTGTGTACTTAGAAATATATTTAATCTAAAGTAGATATTTTTTACAGTCTTTGAAAATTTGGATTAGGAAAATACTAAAATCAATTAGTATTTATTTATTTATTATTTTTTTTATATTATTATTATTTTTTTTAAAAATGAATATATATTTGGTCATATTTTTTAATTAATGATCTCTTTTTTTACTGTTGTAATTATTTAAATTGTTTTACTTTAGATTTATTTTCGATTACTTATGTGTAGTATATAAATGTATATCCGTACATTTTTCACGTTTGATCATGTTAGATGTAATTTTGTAGCCAATTTTTGATAACATAAAATCGTTCTTGTGATACCAAGTGTCTCATTGGCAATCACTCTAAAGTTTATATAATTGAATACAAAATATTTCATTAAAGAGCACTGAGAAGCAGTACTGACTCCTGGGACATCAGATATATATCGAGACACATCATAGTCCACGTACATTTTGAAACTGTTTCCTTGAATACATTTTAATGCGTTATTATAACACGTTATAAAGGATAAAAATATGCCCGTTTTGTTTTTATGTTTTAAGCACAGATACCGTCGACGTTGTCATCATGATTCCTTGAATTTAGCAGTGGTTACTAATGTTAGGCCTAAAAGCTAAATTCGAATGAGATGTATAGAGAATTTTAACTGAGAGTAATTTTGCTTATATATAGCTCTAATTTATATAATGTTTTAGTTAATTCAATTTAGTTATAAATTTATTTTTCACATTGAAAATGTTGATATAATTTTTATGAATAGAATAAATTGATTACATTATAAGTGGCAGATGTAATACTTAAGCTAAAAAATAGGCTACTCTACCGAAATTAATTTTTTTTTTTAAGCTCAAATCTACATACGTAGGAGAATATTGATATTTGTGATATTTATATTTTTTTTCTTCAATCCAATGTAGTCTAGTTGTAGGCATTTCGGAACCATTCTCTTAATATGTTGTCTGAAGTCTTTGAAAGATTTTTCCTTAGTGTAAAATACTACAAGGTTATAATTTATGATTGCCTGCTTTTATTTTTACCTGTTAAAGACAAATAACTTAAAATACGAAATTCATTTAAGTCACAATCTCAATGTAATAAACTGCAAGTAACACAGAAGCGTATGATAAATCAGATCTCCCTTTTCCACCAAATATTACAAAAAATATAAATGTCAAATTATACATTCAAACAGAAAGAGTGTATGCTTAAAAAATTGTCATTTGCTAACACACTCAAATACTTTTATTTTATACTTTCAAAATTATTTCTTAGAACACTACATAGAGATAAAAAATATTACATACACGTGCAACAGAAAAAATTGTATAGTATTTGAGATTAAAAGATCAAAGAGCATCAATTTTCATGTTATATACACTTTAATTTTTGTTATATAGAGATTACTTCCAGAAGAAGCTAGACAAATCTGTGTTTAGTCCAATGGATTCGGGATATTTTGCAAATCCACCAGATCCACTAAACTAAATATTTTTAGCAACATATTTAGACTAATTTATTAATAATGTCTGCCTGTTTAGAAATTTCGTTATTCTTAGTGACGGTATGTTGACTAATAGAATTTTGATTTTTATAAAAATTATAAATGTTTAGGATGAAGTCAAATTTTACATTGGTTTTTATAGTTACTTGGTTTTCCTGTTATATATATATATATATATATATATATATATACAGTGTGAGTCAAAAGTTTTACCTTATTTCAATGAGCTGCCATTTTGTACTGGGTCGAGATAGAAAGCTCTGGTTTCCATTGTTCTTCTTCTTTAATCAAGGACTTTAAAATGAGGCGTCACTTAATTGGTCTTTATATTTAAAAATTTTGAGCTGCCCCCCAAAAATCCCATTTTGGGGAAATGGGCAAAGTTGTAATAGTGACTAAAAAGTTCACTTTTATTTCCTAGAAAGGTGTTCTGAGTTTCATTTTTCTATCTTTATCCATTTAAAATTTAACAGGGTGTATCCATACTTTTGACTCACACTGTATATATATATATATATATATATATATATATATATATATATATATATATATTATATATATATGATATTACCCAAAGTATATTGTGATATATTTTTAATAAAATTATTGGGATGTTGAATTAGAAATTGACGCCAGCTGTTAAATATACATACAGGAGTTAGTATTAGTAAAAATTACATGTTTACAAATTTTAGCTTTAATATTTCTATAGATTTTTTATACGCACACATCTACTTTTAAAACTGCAAGCAAGATTTGGTTAAATGTGTTACTATTGGATGAATTTCTATCAGATTCGACATTTTTGGTGATATTCATTAACTACAGAAGAAATCTTCCATATTACGTATAACATTGTAAGTTATTTAGTTTGGTACCCTTATGTTTTATTTACAGCTGCTTTCCATTGTGTATTCTGCTTGTCTGTGATTATCAAAGCGTTGTTTTATCAATTACTTATATACTTTTAATGGTATGTGCCTAAAATGTTGTAAATGTAACATGAGAAATACACCGTGTAAAATTAGTGACATTAAAAATATTCAACAAGAAACATTATCTCTAGTACATGATGTTACGTCATATAGTTATGGTTTATTTTAAAATAACAAGTAATATTATAATAATGTCGTATCTACAAAATATTTCTATTCAATGTGCACTTTTTTCATATATTGTTTTTGTTTTAATAATATCCGTGGATGTTGTGTTATGTCGCATAAATATTTATAAAAATAGTTTTTTTTTCAGTTTACTAACAACTTATTACTGAAATTATGTTGAGTAACACTATCAATATATATCAATCATGTAAAAATATTCTTACAAAACACTAACAGTTGCATAGAATTTAGGGAAATCTAACTGACAGTTATAAAGTTAACAAACAACGATTTGGAAATTAGCGTCATTTAACAGGAGTACGAACGTCTAAACTGTGTGTTAGGAATGATTTATATTGGTGTTATACGAGCATCTAATAGGATCCGTGGAGGTGTTGGTCTGACGGCTACAAATGATGTGCAATAAAAGTTCCTACATATGGATTGAGGTAGGCAATATATAAGCTGCTTACGAATTGCCTACACTGCCCCTGTCTGTTACGTAGCTTTACGATTTGTGGCTTTTATAAGTGGTCATTTTGTGAAGGTATAGGTGAATGGTTAAATCAGGTTTAAATAAATATAAATAAGGTTAAAATTTGTTTCAAGTACAAATTATTTTTGTAATGTGTCTACTCAATCATTAGAAACGTTTTATAAAATGTATACAAACAAGAATTTTACAATAAGTTAATTTAACCCTGTTATTTTGTTTTATATTGACCATTAAAACAGATACCCAAAAATGTAATTTACTACCATTTCTTATCTTTGTGACTCCATTTTTAAGCTCAATAATTTCATAAATAAATAAATCTATATACATTCCACAAAATAAGTTCATAAATAATGTTATTTTTTAATAATTTGCGTCTACAATTTATTTGCTGGTTTTTCAATCTCAGTTTATCAAACAGACAAATTTCAGAACTTTATAATAGAAGATAAGGATTTTTTATGGATTATCCTTTTATCTATATAAATCTGTTTATACAATATTTAAAGATAATATGAAAAGGTGTATTTTTTTGTAAATACAAAAAATCGAAATTGGAGTTGTCAAAACGTTTTCTTCTTAAACAATTTTTATTGAGATGGAAGCGTAGGTTGTGAAACTGCTAATTTATTGTAAAGCCTCTCGTAGTATTTATTTTCATAAATACTAATCAAAATGATATTAATAGTTTACACGTAGATTAGTTTTGTGATTAGTAATATCGCGACTTTGATTCTTGTTATATATTTTATCAATTATTCAACGAGAAATAATAAACATGTTCTGATTTTTAAACTCTATTGACGTGGTGCTGAGGATGTTATTGTTTCCTGTTACCCGAGAGGCTTAAACTTTTAAACGTTCTTTGTAGAGTCCTTATATTTTTTCTATTTATTCAGGTCTCTTTCTATTTTATTACTAGTACCGGGAAGTTGACATAGTTTTTTAATGAGTGATTCCAGCCCTTTCTCCATTCATAAGTAGATTTAAATACAATGTTTGTGTTATTTAATGGGTATTTCTTATTCAATTTATTATTATTAATTTGTTTCTATTAAGATGGTTTAGTTTTGTTAAATATATTTTATATATTTCTGAAGGAATAAATAACAAATGGAATTAAAATAAATGGGCATTATTTTTGAGGTGGCGTACAACATTTTGGATGATATTTGGCTATTACAATTTCTTAGGGATGTGTATAAAGTTTACAAAAACGACAAATTACAAAATATAAAAGCCATACAATTTTATTTTATTTTTTAATACAATGTACTATATTCATCATATATTTTTGTGACAACAAAAATATCTTTATAAAAAACTAGGATGCCGATACAAATGTATTTTTGAAATAACTTGCTTCATAAATTAAATGTGAGACTTATTGTAAAAAAAAAAAAAAAAAAAAAAAAAAAAAAAAAAAAAAAACTTTCACTTCAAGTCAAAAAACAACCATGTACTGCTTAACAACTGAACAAAAAAATGAAATACCTTTGAATTTGAAACGTTATTGGGAATTTTATAATAAAATCAATACGATAGATATTGTTTCAAAATTGGTTATGATGATTTTTACGAATATTGTATACAAATATATAAAAATGTTAAACATAAAGTAAAGTTGATAATTAGAATGATAAAAAAGAGTGAATAATATTTTTAGAAACGAACCCAATGGTAACCGGTTCTTTCAATGATTACATAATAATTATAATTTTATTTTTAATTCCAATTACGCAAAATTGGTTTTGGATTACACATTAACATTATCAGGAAAGAAAAGTACAAACAAATTTTTTTGTAAATCTTACTTTTTTTTTTTAGTCTTGCCTGGCAAAAATGTAAAAAAAAGAAAAGAATGGAATTGACTAAATTTTGTGATTGTGGTTGTCTTTCTTCAAAATAAACAAGTACCAAGTACCTCGGTCAGTAGCCATCGATTTATACTTTTGTCTTATGTCAGGGATAGCAATATTAATATCAGCAGGAAAACTCTAGAGGCATATTATATTATATGAACTAATTTAAAATAGCCTATATGAATGACGGTTTATTTGATTGAGTTTAACTGGATAGAAAGACTTCATGCAATATAACATTATATTGTGCTCTTAAAACCAAAATACAGAATATCTTAATATCATTATTGATTTTTTTCTGGAGAAGGCTTGTAAAAATCCAATACCATCATAACCGTTATTTTTCAGTTGGAATTCTGAAGAAGAAAAAAACCCGTATAGATAGTATTAATTGATTTGACATACATCGATCGTAAATGTTTTATTAAAAAAAAAAAATTAAAATAAATCTCTTCCTCTACAAAAAATGGATTTTATAATAGTAATTAAATATAGACTAATAATACTGTAGATTTGTAAAAAAAAAAAAAAAAAAAAAAAAAAAAAAAAAAAAAAAAAAAAACTTAAAAAAATTATTGTTTGTTGAAATAAAACATCAATTAACTTATACAATCTTTGGTGGTGTTTCATGAAGGAAGGTTATGCAAGTCTAGAGAAGAGAGGGTAATCGATTCATCGAAAGATTTAAGGGTGAACACTACTGGATATATTACTCATCTCAGATATAGGTTACTCTCGTATTGGTTGTTGTACGCGGTAAAGCTGTGTAAAGTGCGTTAGAAGCTTTAAGGATTGCGATGGAAATGTTGCTGTGTGATGTTGTGGTTCTTAGAATAAATATAATATATAGTGTAAATGTAATACGTAGACAAAATATAAATGTTATAATACAATTTTTATTATTGTAGGTATAAATCTACGAATACCAAGTAAAATAATATTTGAAGAAGTTGCTAATATATAATATTAGTCTCATTAGCTTTATCTTTACAAAATACGGTCTTAAGTATATTAGACCAAATTACATTAATACCTTACGTTTATGTGCGTGCGTGTGCGTGTGTTCTCATATTCCTAGGGTGAAGGTTAAATTTTTTCCCAGTATAAGAAATATAAAATAACCCATAATATAAGATTCATAATATAGGTCACAGCTTTATCATTGAGGATCTGGGCTGATGAATATTTTGCCTTTGTCATGAACTTAATGCCCTAACAATGGCTTCGGAGAAAAAAAACTGTTTGCAATAATGCTACAGAGGTAATGAGTATAGGGAAGTCGTACATATTTGTAACTAACAAAAAATTGATTTTAAATAACTTTGATAATTGTTATTTCTCTTCACTTCAAAATAAATATAAACATTTAATTCTAAAGATATATTATGTGTAGAGTGTTTAACAAATTTACCTACAATTTTCATAATACGTTTACTTATATTATTGTAAAATGATTATCATTAACATGAATTATTAGGTTATTGTATTTATTCATTTACTTTTATTTTTTAATACGGTTGTGCTTCTTAACACTCCAGTAGGCGCGCGGGTACAGGTGACGCGAGGGGTCGCGCGGATTACACTTGTAATCCAATTTAATTTAGTTGTTTTGGGCACATTTCTTATACATTTATTCGAACATTTGGTATTTATGGTTGGAATAAGTACTTTTACACATTTTTACATCAAAACCAAAATTTTTTTTACATTATTGCAGTCAACAGATTTTTTTGTTCTTAATCGTAACAATTTTGGAGGTGAACTCTTTTTTTTCTACTTATGAACAAAAACAAACTAAAATAATAAGTAATTGTTTCTTAGGAATAGAAATGGAACTCAGAAAAATATAATTATCTCATAGAAAATGGATAACAGATGGTTATTTTAAGCTAAAATTACATGTTTGTAATAAACCTAACACTGAAAGAAAACTTTACTTTGTAAATTTAATCTGTATTCAAATATAAGTTATTTAAATTTATAATCTAAAATAAAGTTGAAAAGTTTTGGGAAAGATATTTTAAAATACTGACTAAACAAAATAGAATTAAAAAAAATTCTTTTCAAAAATCTCTCTGAAAGCGGCAAGCTTGTCCAACAATTGTTTCTCTTGTCTAGTATGTATGTGGTCAAATCTTAGACAACGTAGCAGAAATTTAAATCTCTTAGCACTCATACTAAGATAGATAGCTTCTATTCCAGTACCTTTGGAATTGTCCCACATGTCTAGGACATTTCTTCTGCCGTTTTCAGTGCTCCAGCTAGATATAAAATCCCAATCTAGGCTGCGAGCGACTCTTCCTCTTTGGAACTATATTTGTATAGGTAACTACTTTGGAAATGATGTCATCATCAATTATGCACTGAAGTGTCATTATAGGAGTTTGTGCTTGTTTAGCATTTCCATGTAGCCCTGGACGATGAAAAACTGGTATTATATTGTGTGTGGATGTGCGTGATGTTCGCGTTACTTGTGGGTCTAAATACCATCTCGTTTCTTTATCTTGCCCAATGTAAAATTCTGGATTGCTAAAAGGTACCTGCTGTATTTGTTGCGAAGCATTTTGAGTAACTCGTTGAGGGGCGTTTTCAAGATCTTGCTGTGTAGCTTCTACCATTTCAACATCACCAAGTTCTTCCTCTAGAATTTCTTCTAAACCGAATTCATCACTTCTGTTTACACTATCGAATTCCACTCTATCTTCCTCTGTATCATCTCTGTCCTCCAATCCCAACAAACTTTCATTGTCGTCCTCTGTTTCTCTTAGCCACTGATCTCACTGTTATTTTTCACTTTTATTCATGTTTCCTAATGTTATTGTCCACTAAACACATGAAACTATGAATACCGTTCCAAAACAACACCAAATAACTACTTTTGTATCTTATAAAACAATGAAAAAAAATTGAAATATGTTTAAACACGAAAATACTGTAACGCCAGTGGGCGCGTGGATTACATCTGTAATCCAGTTACAACAACGCTCAGGAAATAATTTGTCTAACAACAATAGGCGCACTGACAAGACTGGGGTTGGACTAGCGAGTAAGGGAAGAGGTGGGGAGAAGGTAGATGACTACTCAAGGTTATACGTGTTGCCAACTGCTGTTTGGGCGAAAAACAAATAACATGGATTACACCTGTAATCCGCGAGCCTACTGGAGTGGTAATAGGTACAAATAAAAAAAGCACCAACTTAGATAACCACAACACAAAATTGGTAGATCATCTCACTTAGCTAACATTAGATTTAAAATATTAACCTGTACAGCAAGTCTTATATGTAAACAAACTTTATAACAATTTTTATATAAATACATAAAGTTGATATACATCAAACTTTCTTTTATGTTATTGTGGGTTTAGGTATTTATTAAAAGAAATCTTTTTTTTTTTAAGTGCAAAACATGTTTGGATTATATTCGAGCAATTATGGGCGGTAATCAAAGTTCAATTTTGTTACAAGCAATTTTACACACAGGTTTGGGCCAATTATTTTCACACTTCGTTAAATTTTAAACGAAGTTGGTAGAGCCGATTTTCACAAATTACGTATTTTATTAAAATGTCATTAAAAAAAAATGAGAATCATTATTTTATTAAGTTTTTTTTTTAACAATAACTCACAAACCGACATTTCTGGAGATATGGTGACGGATACGTCTTTAGATACTACAATTTGTAATACCATACTTAGAATAAAAAAGTTATATTTTTTGGACTAATACTTGTAGATATACATATTTTTGGACATTTTTACTTATATAAAACATTTTAAGAAACCTTCTGAGATATTGCTAAAATATGACCACAGCAAATGTTTTTGAATTTGGTCAGCAATAATCATACAATACACAGGAATATCCGATTGACGATAAAGAGATAGTTCGGTTTAAAAACCACATCTCTGAGGTAATTGTTCCGGTATATTAGCATAACACGCGAATTGACTTTCTCTATGCTAGGCATATATGTGAATAGTAAAACAAGTATAAAACTCTTATTACAAGTGAAAACGAAGAGAATATTAATAATCGTGTGTTACTGTGAGAAATAATACAGTATATAGGATGACTATATTCAAAAGACTTTAATGCTTCATTTTATTTTCAAATTATTTCTTAACAGGCACGTTGGTTTTAATTGTGTATTGGAAATTTACTCAAGTACCTCATGTACGTACACATTATCAACGGCTGCGAAATAGGAATTGGAGATTTGAGTGCGACTGGGGTGTGAGTAATATTTATAATACATATGATCTTGTGTCTTCTGATTGGGTTTCTATGTAGCCATGTTTATTTATAAATAAACATAAACAGTTTATAATAAACAACTAAATAAAAGGGAAACATTAAAAGAGATTGTCATGCTGTTGTATTATCTTCATTTATTCTCCAACGCATGAGAATAACAATATAAACCGAAAACCAATCTTTCACACAGGCGTAACTTGTAGCCATTTTATTGAACTCTACACAGTGTCCAGTAAAAATATGCCTCCAAACGTAGAAAGTGAATTCTAACGTAAAAGATAATCAAAATACTTTATAATCGTTTGATCCAATTTGTTAATATTCTGTCTATTTATATATTTAACAATAATATACGTAACGTCTTTATAGTTTTTAAACAAGTTACGAACGAGGAAGATAACTGCCTAATGGAGATACGATACTTATTAAGTATTAAGGGATGCGGGGTACATCTCATTTAAGAGGTATCGCTAATGCGCGGTCGAATCTTGTTGTACTGACTAAACAGGTAAACAATAGTCAAAAAACGGCATATATCGTAAAGATACATATATTATGTAACACGCTATGCCTATATCTTTCCTGAGTTTTGTACAATCATTCAAAGTGATATATGATGTCTAAATGTAGTTATGATGAAAATATCGGTTTTTAATGTATTTCATCAAGAGTGAAAATAGTGGAAAATAACTCTTCTTCTCTGTATGAAGTTATTTGTTATTGATAGAAGTTCAATTTTATTATTATACATTTTTCGGACATTTGTCATCATTTGTGTGTTAAAAATTCAAAACACGAAGTTTTGGGAATAATAATCAATTCCCGTTATAAAGTGACTAAAACTGAAGAAACATGAAACTAGAAACTAAGCCTATGTGAGAAGTAAAATTAAATAAGAATGCCACCAACCTTAATATCCAAGCATGCATTTCAGAGCTAAAACTGAAAAGTCAAAAAAAACACAATCACAGTAAACACACAACTCACGACAAGTACGTTTTGTTGTATTAAAGATACAGCAACAAGTGACGTGGTCCAGAAGGTGTGACAAACTTTAAGGGGAGTGGCCTATTGTTAGTTGTATTAAGCTTCCTAGCACGAGAGCGGGTTACAACCCCTTGTGGCGATTTAACAGGTAAAATCTCAGCTTGTTTATTAGTAATAGGGATATTATAATCATATTTTAATTCTTTTTTTTAATAATGGGATCCATAATGGCCTTACTTCTATACTTGATTGGCTGATAGGAGTGTCCGTTAGTTTTATATACGAGGCTTCATTTATTTTACGTTTGTCGTTTGACGTTGGAAGTTTGTCGTTTGACGTAACGTTTTACGTTTGATACAATAACATGCACTTGCCGTTAGTTATGTGTTTATCGTGATTGTGTCTTTTTGACTTCTCAATTCCAGCTCCGAGAAGCATGCTTAGATATTAAGGTTGGTGGCATTCTTATTTAATTTTGCTTCCCACATAGGCTTAGTTTCTAGTTTCATGTTTCTTCAGTTTTAGTTACTTGATAACGGTAATTGATTCTTATTCCTGAAACTTCGTGTTTTGAATTTTTAACACACAAATGATGGCAAATGTCCGAAAAATGTATAAAAATAAAAATAACTCTCTTTATTGAATTATAAATATAATCTAGCATAATATTGCCTTTATAGGTTAGGTCTAGAAGATCATTGCTACCGAATTATAATACACAAGTAGAAAATCACCCTAATGGTATTCAATACACATTGTATACTTGTTCTATTTTTATGTTCAGAATCACCGCCCAAATATTGGCTCTATACTTACTGAACATCCTTTATTGATTTGTTAGAAAACACTTTATTGGTCTCAAAGTTAGTTTTAATTTAATCAAATTATGTTTGCAAGCTCGGCAATACATATATTAAACAAAACATGAATAATTAATTTTCAAAATGGCAACCGTGTTAAATTTTTATTCGTTGGTGTATAGTGTCTAACTGTAAAATTGTATAGAAAAGAACTACAGGATTGATTTGAGCAATTAAATTTAGAAATTGAAATTATAAATAATAATAAATAGGCCTGTATAATAAATATGCAATGTCACAAATAAAAATGTGTAAGTAGGAAGCACTCCAGTAGACTCCAATGTTAACTCTTCTAACAGTGGCAAAAGGTGAAAGACTTTTATACTTGTTTAACACATTAATAGAACATAACGACGGTGGTTTGAAAGAGATTTGTTAATAAGTTGTTTCTCGTCAGTCGGAGTTTATTTGATCAACCTGCGAAGCGTTTAAATTTGCTTACATTCATGTCATAGCCTTTATCTACAAACAAATAAATCTACATATAATGAAATAAAATATAATTAAATTAACCTGGTAAATTTGAAGTGAATTTTACACATATTTAGTGACATTGAAACATGGTGAAAGAAACATAACACAGAAATATTATTCCTGTGAGCAGGTTGTCCAAGTGAAATTTAAGTGAAAGTGATTTTTTAAAATAATTTATTCTGTGTATTTAACGTTTGTTAAAGTAAGCAAATAGTTAAATAACAAACTAAAATCGAACTTTTAAAATTTATAAATTCGTTTGTGACTTGGAACTTTGATGGTTGGACACGAATATGTTAAACTTCGATGGATTAAATAACAAGTTAAAAAAGTGGCAATAGATAGATTATGTCTCATTTCTAAAGATTTGGTCGGTAGTATGTTCTCGTCGTACAAGAAAGGAAAGTTTCTTTATTTATTTTAGTTGTGTGTGTTTTCTTAACCTATATACTAATTATATACACTATACAAAAATTAATACTGTCAAAAATGTAATTTAAAACTCATTTTTGAGTAATCGTATCCAAGTTACAGATTTTAATCTAAGTTATTTAAAACTTATTCCGTCTTGTGACTCATTTTGTAACAAATGTTACGCGTTTCAGAACTATGTTCCATCTTCAGACTCGTTCCTGAGATGACATTTAAACATTAAAACACGAGTTGGTCTCTTTATCCTTCAAAATTTACGAAATATGTTTGATTTACGAAATGTATCAACATCGATGTAGTTTATGCTAAGAAAGTTAGTATTTTATAAAAAAAACTATTTATTTATTTTTTTACCTTTAACTAATTACCACCATTTTTTTGAAGACATGGCGAACGATAAAGTTTTGTCTGCGTCCTTAAAGTCGATTATTTTCGGATAACACTATATATATATATATATATATATATATATATATATATATATATATATATATATATATATATTTGTAATGGCAGCTACTCCCAAATTTCGGGAAAAGAAAAAAGTTAAAACTTCCTATCTATTTCTGAATAAATTTACACAATAATAAGTTTGTTATATATAATTGAAATCTAGTGAGTAAATCGACGAACCATTTCACATTGGTTCCTATTTTACTCTCATTTTAAATTCTACCAACCACAGAGCAAAAATAATGATTTACTTGTTTGGACTACACATAAGTTTATTAGGAGCACTGCACATACATTAGGTGACACATGTCAAACGGAAAGAAAGACATTATTTTTTTTTAAAAAGGGTTTTTTGTATGTGTTTTTTCGAGTCAAATAGCCTCAAATGGGATATCTCTACAATAAATTCGACATTTTTTTGACCCATCACGTGTCAATCATCATACTTATTATTTCTGCTAGGGTAGAAAGGAAAACGTTCTACGGATTATTCAAACAATAAAACGCTGCACTAAATAACTGAAAAAAACTAGGGGTGATTTAAGGGTTTTAACTAAGGTTTGACCTGAAATTACATAGACGTAAAGCATAGGGATTTTCTCATGTCAACTCACACATTTATCTCACTCCTAAAGACATTTATTTCTGCACTTTCTAACACAAAACACCTTCAATTTTTCCTCAAGAGTTTTTATGTACGTCACCGTTATCAAATATGTGAAACCTTACCACACATAGTGTTTTATAAGAAACGTAAAATATATCAGTAAAATTGACAAACCTGTAATTCAAGCTGTTTTCCGGTGTTTCTTATTAATTATTTGTTCCAAGTAAAATCTAAACAAAATTAAACACAAATATTAAAATAATGAAACATAAGTTGATCATTTCATTTTGTATCCTATTAGTATTAGGTAAATTATCATCCTATTAAACAATTCAACGTACAATCGTTTAGGAGATGAAAAGAACTGAACTGTGGAAAACGTGAAGTTTTTGCATTTGTTAGAGGGGTATATCCCATTTCTCATATTTCAATCCAGGTAAAAATTGAATTATTCATGGTCTAGAAATTTGCAATATCAATACAGGACTACACAATTAATAATTAATTTGTGGAACAGATAAAAACCTCTTGTTTTTGAAGTAGATTTTACCTTTCGATATCCGAATAGAAGATAAAAGATATCCGATAAAAGAATATAATACCATATGGAAATACTGCATAAAACACAGAAAGGAAAAATTATGGATATACTAGAAGAGTTTGAGATGTATAAACACACCAAAAACAATCCAAATAACATATTAAATGATAAACTAAAATTTAATTCTAACTGTATATATGAACTAATAAATCGTATATCTCAAGCTCAGATAACATAACAGAGAAGGGTAGACCTATCTACACAAATCTAGATAAGACCTTAGATTTCATGCAGTCAAGTAGTAGAACCAGCTGGTGTAACATGTGGCTACTTAAAGACAGTTTTAATTCATATAACGTGTACAAATGTACAAGAATAACGTTTTCTTTTTTAGTGTTGATAAATGGTGTTAATATTTAGTGTCTTGTGTTTGTAAAGTGTAGCTTAATAATGCCGTCTGTGTAACGGCGAAACATGCCGCACAAAAAAAAATAATAATAGGGATTGTTTGACAAACAAGGTATTTATAACCATTCATATATAAATATAACAATCCATTAGGCTACAATGAATTCTATGAATTTTATCAGACCTATTTTCTAGTCAATTTAAAACAAATTTTTAATTCTATGAAACAGTTTTTACATAAGTAAAATACTTCACGAGATATCGACGATAAAATGATCGCCCTGATTAAAATAATGTTAACAATATTTTAGAAATATTGCTTTATTTGTCCTTAGGACACATTTACATATTTTAGTGTTCGACCAACAACAGTTCTAATATCATTAACCGTGGCTTAACAAGTGATTCATTTACATTTTAACAGATCATTATTATTGGAACGCTTGCCGACATAATAACACTAATTTCAGTGGTCGTTAACTAGCAATTCGGTAATTACATTGTGCAAATACTTTCTCTCTGTGATTGGTTGAACCAACGTGAAATTTAAATAGGAACCAATGTTAAATAGTTAGTCGCTTTACTCGCCAGAGTTGAATTAAACCCATTATTCTGTATTTATTCAGAAATAAATAGGCAGTTTGTATTTTATTTTCTTATCCCAACATTTGGGGGTAGCTGTCATTAAAAAAAACATTATCCCAAAATAATAGTCCCCTACAAGATTATTTGTCGTTTTTCTTCAAAAATGCGAGTGGTAATTAGTTATAGATAAAAAAAGAAATAAATAGCCAAGTTGTTGTTATAAAATGCCTTCTTTCTCAACATCAATTAAGTAAAGATTTAGCGAATTTTGAAGGATAAAGACCCCATAAAATCATTAGCAAAAAAACAATTACCTTTAAAGAATAATTCTCAAAAAACTGAAATGAGTTAAGAACAACACTGTATATTTATATACAGGCATATTTATTATTATTTAAAACTTAAATTTGTAAGTTTAATTGCCCACATAAAATCTGTAGTTCTTTTCTATACAATTTACAGTTCGACACTATGAACAAACGTATAAAAATTTAACACGGTTGCCATTTTGAAAATTAATTATTCAAAATTTTTTGTAAAGGTTTTGTTTATTATATGTACATATTACCAAGCCTGCATAACTAATTTCAATAAAATAAAATTGAATTTGCAACTGATAAAGTGTTTTCAAACATGTCAATAAATTATCTTCAGTATTTATGGTGCCAATATTCAAGCGCTGATTCTGAACATAAAATTAGAAGAAAAATGTTTCTCAAAACATAAAGTCTAAACCCATTTCATATCTCATTTTTTTTTTTTTTTTAAGACGTGATTGAGTTAATGTTTTTTTGTTTTTGCTTTTTTTTCTAAAAGCAAAAAACGTATTGCAGTTTGATGACTTTGGTCACTTGTATTAAAACAGAAGATAAGTTATAAAAGAATAAACCCGTTAATCCTCGAATTAGTGTACCAGCACTACAAGAAGATAACAAGAATTGATCAAGAGAGACCTGCTGGAAAAGATGGAATGTATGTAATCAAAAACTATATGAAGGAAAAGTATATTTAGAGAAGTTAGCACGTAATCGTTATACCCCTAACGTAAGTGAGACCACAAGGGCAACAAGTAGAAGATATTGAACATACTACAGAAAAATCAATGAATATTGGTAAGTAATATTTTATGATATTCAATTCTACAAGTTTGCATTGTAGTGCAAAATGTTTTAAAATTCAATTAAACCGTCTCAAAATGACATTGCAAAGAAATATTTTTATTATTAGCCTACATCGGATATCCTTTGGTTCACTTCCGAAACTATCATTTTCGGCATAGAAAAGCGAAGTGTGTACCTAATATATATATATATATATATATATATATATATATATATATATATATATATATATATATATATATATATATATCTACTAACGCCATTTGAAGTGACTTAAAATATATCAGATCGTGTTGTTTTGTTGTGATATAGTCCCCGCATTATAATGCCATCCAATAAAATATCGTATGGAGCCAACCTTAATCTATAACTTATCTAATTATTGATACCTAATTTTGCTTGATTATTATATATTATGTTGATTTACATATTACTTCAATATTGTATTATATTAAATAAAGGACATTTTCAATCATTTAAGTGAACTATATATTTCATATTCATATTCAAGATAACATATTGTAATAAACTGTGTATAAATAATGATTAATCAAAATTAGTTATCGATAATTTGGAGATAAATTTTTAGAATTTGTTCTTTTTGACTATCTATCCTATTTTTACTATCACATAAACTAGTTGTTCGAAAGACTACAATTTTTGAAATTTGATACAGAGATCTTATGTAATTATATTGAAATAAAATAGTGTTGAGGGTGAACAAAGAGTGGCATGAATGGATCTAATGATACGATTGCACGATTTTATATTTTGAAGTTTGTTCTGAGTAGGAGTCCTGTCTGTCGTTTAGAGTAAATACAGGTTAACTATTTTGCAATAAATAAACCAATATGACTTATTTTCCTACCACAAACAACCAATAGTAAGCAGAACGTTACGCTTGGCATTACGGATGCCGTCAGAATCTTTGAATCCCTACGGAATGCATTTACATAAAACATGATCCAGAATAAAGCATTAGAAGTTATCACACCGCAATCTAGCGTCCCTACTCAACATCAAAACTAATTTTAACTTACGAGTTGAGAACGGATGCTTTAAAGTTTAAATATATATTCAAAATATAATACAGTTCTCTTAAAAGAAGGAATGTTTTAAAAGTAAAAGGATATATCTACATTACTTTTTGATATTTTTTATGAATAAATCATATTTTTAAAATTTCAAAATACTAAAATTTAGGTCTTGCAACTTTTTTTATCTTTTAAATTTTTGTTTAAAAGTAAGTATATCAAAACACCTATAATGATTGGAAAAAATAATATATGAAATAAAAAGGTACAACCTATATTGCACTAAATTTCTTGCCCAACAATCTCTTTAAACCACATACTACCTATCATATTTTGAATAATAACAATTTCTAAAATAGTGATATTTCGTCATCTACAAAATATATAAATTATTAACATATCATATCAAATTTCATAAAATTACCAAATCAGTCCACACGTTCGGATTATAGAGGCGATATATAGACGTTTAAATTAGCAGATTTTAAAACATACAGGATCATAAAACAGATATTTTAACAAACAACTTTACATTCATTTATTGTTCAAGTGTTAGTCTAAAAATATGTTAGAAATTAATACATAACGCATTTCAATATTTACGCCTAACTAAGTAAACACCTATTATTGAAATACCTAATAATTAATAGTAATTAAAAGAAATATTTTTTCTAAATAACTTCAGTAATCACTTTAAATTAAACTCAATCATCAATAAACTACTTGTGCAACTATGTAATCTCCTACGAGTGGTAATTATTTATACATACCAAAGAATCCGCAATAAATTACCAAATGATACTTTTCCCGTATCCTCAAAAAAACACTGGCAAACAAAATGTTTAAATTTGACATTCAAAGCACTCTAAAAAACAAGATCAGGAAGCGTTGAACCTATCACGACGTAATAGAGTAACGATATTAAACATACAAAAAAAAATTCAAACAAGGTAGAGTAGACATGCGTTACAGTTTCCAAAATGTACTCCGATTATTATACACCTTAAAAGGACAAAATAAATATATTAAGAGTTTTGGAATTTATATATACTGTATAAGTAAATAAAGCCCATGATCCATCTTTTACGCTTTTGGCACAACATCAGTGTTTCATTGAGATCGGAAGTGCATTTATAACACAGAATCATTTTTTTGTTTAATAATTATGTATGATAACTATATATATATATATATATATATATATATATATATATATATATATATTTATTTTTTATTTTTTTTAACGAATTGACACACTGGGTCAAGTTTTTTTAATCAAATTTTACACTAATTTGAACGGTTAGGTAGTTATTGGTATATTTAGTTTTATAAAAACTGTGCGAATTATTAAATTTAAGCCGTCTTGTGTTTATAGTTGCCGACGAAATATGTTTCGTATAGATTCATAAATGCTAAGTTTGTAAAAAAAAAAATCCCAAATATTTTAATTTATATTTTAGGTAATAATAGTTTTGAATTTGTTCTCAAGGAAGCTCCCAAAAATTTTCTGTTTAAAAAAAAATGTGTCCTTGTGACCTACTACATTTAATCAAAATTGGTCGATTCGTTTGGGAAGTTGGGTACTCTATATATGACTTAAGTAAGACATATTGGCGAGATTTAAAAAACTGTTTTTTCTTTCTAAAAACCTCAGTTACCATCAAATTAGTTCTTTTCAAGGAAACATATATAGATGTATTCAGGTTTACACCTATCCATTGTAAGATTTTTCTATTACATTTTAATTTAGGTTTTGAGTGCTTACGCCTTTGTGAGATTTTGGCTTATTTTGATTATGTAAACCTTTAGAATTTAAACTATATTTAACTTTACCTTTATCCTTGGGGGCTCCACCAGACTCTTGAAACGAGTCAAAAATTTTGCTTAGCTTGTGAGGCACTCCAAAAGAACTACTAGGTTTTCAATAATTACAGAGATAATTATGCTATGTGAAATATTTGAGTATATTCATAAATTATTAAATCATTTAAATTTTGCTTTAAACTACCTTTCATACAATGCAATAAACACATTTAAAATCTACCCTAAAATTAAATTACAACACGTCTAGTTCTAATCTTACTTATCTATTTTACACTCTTTAAATACATCCTTTAACAACTTATCCTTTACTTTATTCTTTAATAGATATTAATCCAACAAAAAGGCACAAAACCTTTTAAAATTTAAATTTGCTCTAGTCTGATATTTATTGTTTTTGAAATCTGGCATTTGATTTAATTATTATTTAATCACGAGATCTGTCTTACAAATACATATTTATTATAAATATTAAATTTTACTTACGTAACACTCTCCCTCCTTTCTTAAGACACTTCACCCCTTTTTTATATTTCAACCTTTTATAACCCTTCATTTTTATATTTCACACTACACCTTTACGCTTTACGCGAACACTCCCGTTTTCACCTTGATTTTGAGTTTTATTTAAAGACTGACCCTTACTTATACAATGAAACACTTATTTATTTTTAATATCATGGAATAATTAGCTTGTTATATATTTTGTTATTTCGAATAGATTATTTAGTAACCTTGTCGACCTTTTGATGATGTTTTTAGGTGTTGTTCTCTAGAGGGATGGCGATAGACAGACAGCCTTTTTTAGAGAAACGTTTCCCAATTATTTTTTCTCCTTTTTTCTAATTGGGTCATTTAGATTTTATTTGAATTTTAAATGGTTCTGATTGGTTTTTATTTTTTTGCACAATAATGCAGACATTCTGGTTGTCATCAATATAGCTTCCTTGGGAAACTGTTAAACTGCAGGCGTCTTGTTTTATGAAATTTATCCGACACATCCGCTTATACATCCGCCAGTCGACTGTATTCTCGATAAGTTTATTTTACATATAAATTTTATTACAACTTCTTTTATTTGAATTTCTTCCCAATATTATTATTTTTGATTATTATTTATTGATTTTTTTTTTTGAATAATTGTTATGAAATACGGGTGTTTCCAACAACCCTTACATCATCTATATTTTGAACCCAAACACAACGTGTAACTTATATTTAAGAAACTAAAAACACACAAAATGGGGGAAAGTTATTTCATCGATTTACCGTAATATTATTCTTTGGGGGGGGGGAAATGAGCAGGTGCTGTTGTATAGCTCGCAAGGGAAATTAGGCGATATTATATAGAAACATACACAATGGTGGAAGTGAGATAACAAAACTCCTTTCTAACTGATAGATGTGTGTCTAAGAATGACTTATATTTAATTTAACATCCAAATATCCGGTTACATCAACGGTTGTAGACATTGCGGATAGATCTTCACATTCCCCATGAGGCTTGATCAAATATGCAAGGCGGTTTATTTGACGTGACAGGAAAAGAGCATTTACATAACGTGAGACTACCCATCCACAGATATTCTATTGTAACTAAATAACACGTTCTATTATTTTTAAAAAATAACATAACAAAATGTAAATAAATATTGAACTTCACTTGTGAGATAATATTATATATATATATAAAAAAAAACTCGAACACACTTTTACAAAATATATTTTTAAAATGGAATCCTTGTTAAATATCTTTAAAACGTTTAACATGAAAAAATATTGCCAAATTTAATATATTGGTTGGTCTTTTTTTAACCAAATGTATAATAATACTTTTATATTCATTGTTTATCGGATGACAGTGTTACTGACACAAAACATATTTTCCTCTTGAAGACAACTCCAATAACTTTCCCATTGTGTTCCAAAAATTTGAGTTTTTTTATTGGTTTTTAGAAATAATCACAAACTTTAAGAACATTTGGATAAGTACTTATGTTGTAGTTATAATTGTGAAGTTGTTTTGGTATGATTAACTCATTTATCTTAGAGTGTAACATAAAAGTAATATATTATTCGTTTTCCCTTAAATTAACAAATAAAAATCAATTCTTTTCTAAAAGTTTTATTTTTTTTTTAATTCACACCATTTTGAAACGGTTGTCTTAAAATATTGTTTTTCGGCCCGATAAAATGTATTGTAAAGGAAGTATACAAATTTTCGTTTCTACTTTAAAATACGTACCGACGATAACTGTTTTTTTTTATTATTTATTTATTTATTATTATTTTTTATCATTATTTTTTTTTATTATTATTAAAAAAAAAAAAAGAAAGAAAGACAAACGGAGAAACAGACATCAAATGAAGTATATCTTCTTTTGCATTTTGTGTGTGTTTATTTATATCAAACATACTGTATCATTAAACAAATAGGTTGTTATTTAAAAATAATTCTTTTCAGCTATTTTTAAGTAAAATTAATTTTTCCTTTTGCTTAACATGATTTTATTGATAAAAAAATAGATAATAAATAATAAAATGGCTTATCTCTCATATTATTTATTTGATATATTTAAAGATTGGAGTTATACCAATAGTTGATCAGTGGAAAATACAACCTTTATATTATACTTTAGGACTAAATTATGTAATTAGACTAACTGCAACTGATTGACAAAATGTGTAATAGAACAAAACAACTGATTGAAGGGCTTAGCTTAAGATCTCTTGAGTGTTAGTAATCAAACCATTATTCACTGAATTGTGTTGTTAGTGACTAGAACAATGACGTCCCAACAAACTCAGAAACCAGACGACCTTTTGAAACTAATAAGTAGCAGTCTCGTTTTAACATTTTTGTCAAAATTATAAACCAACAACATGTTGATGGTGTAATTAATTTTACAATTTTGATTAATACTACAGTTCTTTTTAGCAAAATAATAGAAATTATTACAAATACAAATAATAACCGGCGGTAAAATATTGCACAAACATTGTCTTATGCACATAAAAAAAAAGCCCAAAAGCGTATGTTTTCAAAATGTCCGTTTGGTCTTGTCCATTAGAAAGTGATAATGATCATAAAAGAAGTCTTAAATTATTAAATTTTATAAAAATATAAATTGACATATAATTTTGCTTTACCACTTTAACTTTTCATTGTCAAAAATCGTTATAAAAACAAAATTGAGTATTCCTATCGCCGTTACAGGTTACCTTTGACTTTGCGTCTGGATTTATCACTAGTTTGGATCGTTAACATTGCATCGTAATCGATAGATCAACTGAGATATACGGCATATTATAAACAGTTTCAAAGATGTTTCCTTGATTTTGTTTAAACAACTCATTATACGGCATTCTTAGGGAGTTGAATCCAATACCTCTTACGGATTTTCCTGATGGGTATATTTGAATATGAGGTGATAAAAATTATTATACTTGATCTTGATAAAATCTATATTTATTTTTCACATTCATGAATAAAATTATGTTTTCATTATTATAAATGTGTTTTGAGTCATGAATCTTCACATGTAAAAAAACACGTTAAAATCAATTTTGAGAAGTTAGGTTTATTAAAGCAAATTCATAGGTGATAAATATGTGCTTTTTTGATTTTCATGAATTAATAACCACCCAATCTGATAGAGAAATTAAGAATAATTAATATTCCTAGTGTACTCACACAATAAATTTTATCAAAAGATCTAAATCGTTATAGATGATTTCGAGAGTAATTTAAAGATGTTTTCTTATACAGCAATTTATAAATAATTATACTTGTTTGAGTTATTATAAATTATAAGCAATACGAAGTGAAAAATATTACGTATATATATATATATATATATATATATATATATACTCTCGCACTAATTTATATTAAAATCTGTCAACTCGGAGGAGGTATGAAGACAGCCGACATTATTAAAAAAACAGTTTATTTGGTACCATTGAACAAATACGTCCTCGAAATAGTTGGTATCGACTTTTTTTTTAACACATCACTAGACTTTCAATTTAAGATACTATGTTTATTTGGGAAAATAAAATTTAAAATGTTGAGATAAAATCAATAATTTGAATAAATTAAAATATAAAAGTGTTTAGTTAAAATTAACGGTTACTCTGTTCATATTATATTAAATATAACAAGCTTATTAATCGCCAAAACAGGTGCTTAAATGTATTTAAAGTATCGCAAATTGTGAAATCTATTTCTAAAAGAATAGAAACATAAAAAAATTATTACTTATATCTGTGTGATCATTTCCTAAATGCTTCGTAATGTCATCTTTCAACAACTCAATTATTTTCATTTAAAAATCCTTCTCTTGCAATTATATGTATCTACAGAGTGTTTCACGGCTCATGCAGATTTTGAAATTATTGTATAAAAAGTTTGCGGGCATCATCATGGTACTCACTCAATCCGGTCATACAATGGAATACAAGCAGAGTAAATGTAAAAGCCAATATTTGGTTACTTATCATGTAGGATATATGATAGGTCCTATACATTGTGGTAAGTAAGTTTTAAATAATTAATACTAAAGTTCTCCGAATATTGTAATTTTGTATATCACAATTGTCTTGACTTTACCTACGTCATAACAGGCTTTGCAGATGTGTATATATTAAAACGGTTCTAATGGCATTGTTTGTATCAATGTCTCAAGTCTGGGGCCTCAAAGCGGTACATACGTGCAAGAACGTCTCATCTGTATGGTCATGTGAGTGACTAGGCCTAACCAGATCTCGTAATTATGACAATATCTAATTACATTGGGAGGTCAAATCACTTATTTAACTTAAAGTTCGTTTCTTAGCATCATAGAATTGCAAGGTCGATGTCATTTATTAAAATAATAATAATAATAATAACGAGGGAAATGTCGAATATCACTTTTTCTATATTAAATGTTGAGCTTGACTTATGAGAAAAACTATACAGTATAACAAACACACAGAACACAATTCTCATAAAAAATACGCCCAAGTATCAGACACGTTTCAATGACAAGGTCGTCCTCTTCATCAACGACAAGCTGGTTTATCACTGAAGAGGACGACCTTGTGATTGAAACGCGTCTGATACTTGGGCGTATTTTTTATGAGAATTGTGTTCTTTGTGTTTGTTATACTGTTTCACTTTTTTTGTTACATTATTTCAATAAAGGTCCTTCAAATAACGGACTTTCAATTTTTTTTCCGATTACCAAATTTTCCCTTCACTTCGTATACTTGCTAAGTAAAAAGAAAAAGGAAATTAAATTTTATAACATTGAATTGCTTTGTTAAACTTTTTTTATCTTGTATTTAGAGGAAAATACTTTCCACCGTTCCTTGATGCTCAGAGAGTGTAGTTGTAGCTAAGTAATTTGAATATTGAAACTATAATGTGAATATTCATCTTGTTAATGGATATTGCATCGTATATCTTCGTATAAACATTATGTATGTTTAACGTGTACCGCTTGGATTTTTGCATGTGTTTTCACATGGAGATTCATACATTTAGATTTTAAATATAAATTGTTTTTTTAGATATTTAATTTCCAGTTAATGACTAATGGATTATGGCTGGCAAATAACGACATACTTTTATGCTGAAAAATATAATCAAAACAAATTTATACCTAAATCTGTGTTAAGGTTATAATATAACCAGGTCACAATAGGACTAGGCTACAAATTAAAAATTGTGTCATAACTAATTATTAATTTTTAGTCGTCTAACTTGTACGTTATAATTACATGCGGCAATACAATTTTAATTTTTAGTCAATTAAGCTGAATTAATTTAAAGTAATACTACATTACAACAGTTTTGCATTTATTCCCTCTGATTTTATTTAAATTAGAAGCCAGATTCGACTATTGTCTAATAAATATTATAAATGCACAGACTGTCTCATACTTGTATAAATTTTTTGTTAAGACTTATTTATTACTTTGAAATCGTTACAAATACGTTGATTACAGTTCTCAATTTTGGAGTTTCAGAGGTTTGAAGGATATCTTTAAGATAATACTGAAAATACATAGCATTACTTACAAAATTATAAATGGTAACCCATCAAAATACACTTATATTTTGCTATTGGGTTTCAGTTAAAATGTTTTGGGCAACCGGTAAGCATTAAGTGTATTTTTCAAGTTGTTCGTAAACTTGCTTTACAATACAATTTATGATATTATTGTTTAGATTCAGGTTAATCACTCCGATTTCAAAACAAGCTATCAAACTAACAAGACAATTTTTCCACGATGAAGTCTTCTGTTTAGTTATGTCGATGAGATCGAAGGTAAAGTTGCTGCATTTCCTGTGGTTTTGTGGTTTTCTATTCTACAAGATATGTATAAGGGTAACAGATAGATAAAAAACATAAGTTCTCACAAAAATTAGGTTTACTTAAACAAACGCGTTTCATCGTCGACATCCTCAGTGACCTGCAATATCTAAGCTATAACTACGTTGGCCCCTTTGTCGTTGAAACGCGTTTGATTTAGTAAAAGTAATTTTTGTGAGAACTTGTGTTCCAGTTTTTTCTATCCTATATTTTATCAAAAGTTTAATAATTATTTATTTGAGTAACAGCTGAAATAACAATAATTTGATCGTTGAAACGCCGATTTGTTGGTATGTCAGCTTTTTGAAGATATATTAGTGTTACAATAATTAATAATTAAAAAATTTCAATACGTTTAACAACAAATATGATTTAGTGATAAAAATAATCATCCAAATTTTCCTTATCAAAAACGCCACTTAGAGCTTGCCATTCAACGATTCATGGTTATAACGATATGTAATTTATGTTTTTCACCTATACCTACACTATTATAAACCAAGTTATATAATGAGTCGATTCTTGTGGATATTTCCATATTGGGTCTCTTTTAGTCCGAAAATTAAATTTTGTAATTATATCAGTAAAATGTGTTATGCTCCGTAGTCCAAACGCTTGGAGCGATTTTATTAAAATTCAATAAATGGGTATATATAAGATAGCCTTTTCATTTTAATGATAACT
Source organism: Aphrophora alni (assembly GCA_963513935.1). Classification (NCBI taxonomy): domain Eukaryota; kingdom Metazoa; phylum Arthropoda; class Insecta; order Hemiptera; family Aphrophoridae; genus Aphrophora; species Aphrophora alni. Next base: position 30,574,541 of record OY740773.1, read on the forward strand.
CAAAATTTTGGGTTAGATTCCAAATAAACCAGAAAAAAGTTCTCAAAATCGGCTTGATCAAAATGTATTAGAGTTTACTCAAGAATGATCACTGTGGACAACATAAAATCATATTGGTCGCCACCTTTGGCGTCAATAATTTGGACGCCATTCATTTGGCATCTACAATGGAACAGTTATTAGAGATGTAATTTTTCCAAATTGGCTTTCCCGCTTTCGATCACGTTTTAGTCAAATTTCAGTAATAACATCTGAACACGTTTGTAAAATCGAAAGCAAGAAAAATATTAAGGTTCAATATTAATTAGAATAAGAAAAATATACCTTGACTACGTCATTAAAATTTCTATTTTAATCAAATACTATTTATACTGAAAATATATTACAAACGACAACATTTTAAACATTTATTTAAATATGTTATTTTGTTTTTTACAATAAAAAGTTTAACGTTTATATTCACTTTATGTTTAGTAACTACAGATCTGAAAGTTTTGGGACTAATAATTTTACTTAGATATTATGTACTTTTGGGAATGGATGAGTGAAAAAGTCTTTTCAATGTTTTTGTAGTTTTCATGAATAGCAGCTGGAATTTAAACAAATTATTAATTTATTCTAATCAAATGATTTATTATTCATTCCTGTTAATATTATTGTTTTCAGAAACATATTGAGGGAATTATTGTATTTTATTATTATGCGTAAACCAATGAAACTGAACATACAATGTGTATTGTTAATAAGTACTAATTGATTGGAAAATAATTTTATATTTACGGACTATCAAATCTATTCAATCAACATAGGCACTATTCAATCAAATCACAGTAATTGTTCACATTTTAATAACAACCAGTTAATATTGTTTACATTTCAATCAACAAATTTGTATTATAATACATTTTTTCTCAATATGATTTTGGAAAGGATTTGTAGAAACAGTTTAATTATCAGGCATTAATGAAACGTTATCTTAATTGTAATGAATTATTCTTTGTCTGCCAAACTAATAAAAGTAAAGAGTTAATGAAAACAGGTTTTATATTTAAAATGTGTTATTCTACACCCTCGCTTTTGTTGCAGATATTTTTATTAAATATATATATATATATATATGAATAAAATATACCTAACGTGTTTGGTAAAAAAAGAATTAATTGATTAAAAGTATAAACGAAAATAATAATTAACTACTGAATTATTTAAAAGTTGCTATTGCGATTTTTATGTAAGACAAATTTCTTGAAATAAATTTAATTAACGATTAATACATTTTAAACTGATGCGGCAACAGTGTGACATATTCCATTTTCAAATATAAAGTCACTATTTATGTTAATTTATAATTGAATCCAACGTCTTTTTTTTAGATATTAAATCAAGTAAATTCTGCACATATTTTGCCGTGACGAAGGTTTTGGTTTTCAACATGTATTTAGGAACTATTAATATTAACCACATAAGTAACTTTTATAAATTAATTATACATTTTATCACAATATATTATTATCACATAAACTCATGTAAAGCATAATAATCTGAAACTATGTTACCATAACTGGTTTGGAAATAAGTTTAAAATCAATACCTTCTATGAATAAAATACTGTAATATAATGAAACAAAAATAATCGATTAGTAATAAGTTATTTTGGAGTTGTTACTCAGTTATCCTATTACTTAAAATAACATTTTAAAATGGAAGATATCTAGTATTTGTGAAACTTCGTTGGACACCATTTTGAAACTGTCTCCTATAATACTCGAATACTTTTAAACACGTTCAAAATATTATTCAAAAGTGGCTTCACTATGTAAATCTATTCCTATATTAAGGGAATTATTCTTTTTATAAATACAGAAATCAAGAGATGTTGCCAGCAACGTGTTTGCAAACTTTTTTTAATTTTAAATTTTTTTTTAATCTTTCTGTTCATGATGGCCACCTTTATCGATTTAATTTCAACTTCGATATTACACAATTTACTATCGTCATTAAGACAAATTTTTTTGTAGAAGTTTTGCAGAAATTTACTAAATAAAAATATATCGTTTTAATTTTTTAAATTATATCATAAGTACGTTTTACAATTCAAATATTTGAGAACATCTTCGTAAAAAGATTTTTGAGATGATGTAGGGAATGGAAGAGAACATATGTAGAAGATATAAGCGAATATACAAATATAAAAATGAAAATAAAAAAATACTTATATTTATTTAATAATTATATAAAACTGCCATATTGGAATAACTTACTAGTAACTGATAATACCGGTTTTTAGGTAAAAACCTCCAATTGTGGTATTTGTATTAATTATTTCTTAATTAATTCTGTTAAAGTTCTTAGAACAATGCATTAAAAATATTGTAGTGAAATAATTTGCAAATGAATGTTAGAAATTGAAAGCAATAGTGTAATGCAATACAAATTAAGTATGAAAGATCATAAAAAATAAAAGTGTTAGATTGATATTTGACAGTAAAAATGTGAAAATGAACCATGAACACCGGTAATTTTGTAGGTTATTTTGTACCATACTTATACAATATTTAAATTAGGTCTAAACTTACATAACTTAAGGCATAAATATTATAAGATAAAACTATTTTTTATTGTTGGTAGTCGCGAGTTGGGTTTTCGTTTATTTATAAATGATTTTGAAACGTAATTTTCTCTGTTATTTAGAATATGCCAGCTTTTAGGGGATGTAATATTCAATTATAGCTTTTCCGAGGAAATCAATCTTCAATATTAGCTCTGTTGCCTATTATTTTGCTTTATAGATAATATAATTCACTAACCAGGATATTTCTAGTGATAGCAACGTTTTGAATGGGTACAAATGAACTAAATTTTATTAAAGCTGAATAATATTATTAAAATAGTTTTAGTCTAGTGACCCACTTTCTGAGTAATCGAAAATATTGAAATATTATTTTCGAGAAATGACCAAAATATGTCCTAATGAAAATATGTGTTAAATCGGTTTAATCGTTTGGCACTACACTGACAACAGTTACCAGAAAAACTAATGAAAGACATACATTGCTTCTAATCGAATTTTTTTTTAACTCAAAAAACCTAAAAACTGATATTTCCGAGAAAAAATTAAGATTTTTTCTATACTGTTTATATAATATGAAAAAGAAAATTAATGAAAATGAATTCTTACGTAAATGTTTTTCGTTACTATTGGTTATCTTTAACCATTTGTTAGTCAATCTAGGAAAGCGTAGTTTCACGTAATTTTTATAAGTCTATAGTATATTATCAACATATTTCTAAATTAACTAAATTTTAGCTACATTAATTTTTTAACTACAAACATCAATCCATATAATGACTGAGATTGTAAAATAACAATTCAATTATTATTTAATTCTTAATGAGAGGTAAGTATCATTGCATAACTGAAAACAATGAACAATCCAAAGTAAATAAAAATCGATTGTCGACTTATTAAAAAAAATGTATGAAAATTAGGGATCATTTTCGTATTTTATAGGTATTATGAAAACTGGATTTGTTTTTGTTTTCCGGCATTATTTATAGTAGATATTGAATAAAATAATAAAAAATAAAATATTACTAGTAATAAGTGTAAAAACTGTCGTGAAAGACTAGGTGAAATTTCTTATATATATATATATATATATATATATATATATATATATATATATATATATATATGTTGATTTGTGAAATTTATATGTGAGTTATTATTTACATTACCAGTAATAGTTAACATATTTGTGCCAATAGCTCTTGATAATTAGGAGTTATATTTACTATGTAGTGAGTATTAGGTTTGGGATACCAGTACTTTTATTAATATATATATATATATATATATATATATATATATATATATATAACGTCTGCTGATTTCGAATTAATCGGAATATTTTATCTTGGTACAAGTAACATAAATTTTTAAAATACAAATGCGAGATTTATGTTTACCTATATTTACAAAAAACATTCTACAATGAACTTTGATATAATCCTTTTGTACATTCCTTTATTAGTCAAATAGAATGACTGTATGATTTAAAAGACTATGACTTGGACTTTAAAATTCTAACTGCACATGTAATAACTGCAGTTAAAACGTTGGAAAAACATTGCGCAAACTTTATCACAACCATCTAAAAATTGATTATTGACCAAACAAAAAATACTAGCTCTCATTTCCACAAAAAAAATAAAATAAAATACAGATCTCATTTCGGTTGTTATCAATAAAAAAGTGAAAGTCATATATGCGCAATGCTTGTGATCAATACTAAATATTTTTTTAAACACACTTAAATTAAATCAAACTTGCTTCAATTAAGAAATAAATATGTCTTATGCGCAAGTCGTAACATACAAAAATTTAATTTTCACTAGGTCAAAATTAGTGTGTAGGTTTTGCCAGTTATTACAGACTCATAATTATCTTATATTTCAGAACATGTAATACACAGGATTGCTTTATTGTTTTTAAGTTTAACAGAAATTTTATCAAAAGCGGTAGAGACAATTTAAAGAAATTACCCTATTTATATTATCGTTTTTATTCTACTGATAAGTCACAAGGGTTGGTGGCTAATACGTTTTGTCTAGTTCATAAAGAAAAAAAAAATCGAAATATTTAAATCCAATTTAGAAGGAAAAAATAATTCGTTTTCCTTCCTAAAAAATATTATTTATCTAGGGGAAAAACAAAACAAATCTTCGTGATACGGTTTAAATATGAGCCTATATCCATGATCATCAACATAGGTGTCCACTAGTTTGGGCTTTAGACTAAATACAAACAAACATCATCCCCAGAAAACTTTTCATTAAGAGAAATATATTTTTTAACAATTTGTTGTTCCATTTCATAAATTTTCCTTTATTTAAAAAAGATTAATCTGAAAACAGGTTTCTTTCTTCACAATTACATACTTTCTCTTCACTATACTATATGAGAAGTTAATATAAAAATAACTAACAAATGTAAACCAATATTTACCTTTGACAAATCATATCCGCTATATCTTGTCTACTATCGCTTTATCTAAATTTGTTTTGACTTTTTAAGAACAACTTTATTATATTTAACACAGATATCTACACTGAACACTTAGAAACAATAATGAATCAGACACAATGTACGCATTGAAAATGCTACGTCATCTTTTTTAAACGAAAAAACCTTAAACACACAACATTTATTAACGGACAAATTAAATACGTCACGAAATGTACACAATCAGGCTTACCTACTTTATAAACCTAAACTGGAAGTATAGAAACACAGATTGAGTGTTTTTTTGGAATATAATCAACAGGTCTGAACACACGAAGTGAGTACAGAATGTTAAGACCGATTCACACTCTAGCACTATCGCGTACACACTAGCTAGGATGTCCATCGTCTCGCACGCCCAATGAACGCCCGCGCATGTCTGTTCGTGTTTAGATCGATCCAATTTAAAGGTAAAGTAAACAATCTTAAAGTCAGATTCAGTTACTCGTCACCTTTTGAGAAAAAAGATTACAAATGATTTTATTAATAGTGTGTTGTCATAAATGTATTTGAAAATAATAATAGAAATGAACGTACACAAATTTAACAGACAAAAATAAATGTGTAAGATATTTTTTTATTATAATGAAAATATTTTTTCCTCATATTCCTACAAAAATACTATAATAACTACTTATACGTTCAAAAATATTTTTTCGTCCACATCCCATCTACCAAACCTTAAGTAATTTTTTTGCTATTTCTACAAAATGTTCCAAAAGTAGGAATTAATATTTGTATGTTAATCAGTTATTCATGTGTACTTCTCATACGACATACACGATTATGGAAGGGTAATTTCTCATCAAAGTATAAATTTTGTCAATATTATATATAATTTTGAAATTTTCAGTGACGCACAACGAGTCATACACATTCAATTATTACATAGTTTATAATTTACATACATTACTTAATTAAAAATAAATACTGTTTCTACCATTGTATAATGTAAGTAAGCAAGTAGCTTTCAAAAAATTACAATTTATGTAATAATTGAATATACATGACACGTGTGTCACTGAAAATTCCAAAATTATATTATTGACAATTTAATGATATATGGCTAAAAACGCGATTCGTGTTTGAATTTTGAAGATTTATCATTATTTAAACTAGAACCAATGTTTTTTTTTTAAATTTAAGTTTCACACGGTTGGAGTTCAGACATGTTATTTTTAAATTGTCCTTGCTTTAAGGAAATTACGAAATGGTTAACAAAAAGACGTCAAGGATCCCGTAGAAGGGTAAATGTTGACTATATACCGAGAGATTTATTGTCTTTTTCTCTAAGTCCGAATTTGCAGGTTGTTGCCAATTTGAAACTTAACTTACTGAAATTGTCAATGTTTAAATTTCTTGAATAAGTACCCTCTACAAACGGAAACAAAGCGCTATGGTGGCCATCACCTTTAAAAAGGTAATTTTTTAATTATAATTTTGAAACAAAAAGAAATCGCCTACGAAACAAAAATATTTATATTGAATTTGTTCCAGTTTTATTGAATTATATATATATATATATATAGATACGCAACTGTACCCTTTCTGAGGACTGTCCTATTCTGATGACCAACTCTTCAGAAAGGGGTCGGTTTTGTATAAATCCTCAGAAATGGGACATATGTGTACAGGCTTGCAACGCACCTCCGTTTTTCATTTCTTTAATGTTACTTACTCCTGTCATTAATTTCAGTCAAAAAATAATTAGGAATTTTTAATATCTATATTTTTTGTTATTACAAGAACGATAAGTATGTCTTCAATTAAAGTATATACTATTAGCCTGATAAATGTACACTTTTAACATAGAATTTATTTTTATAATGGATTAAAATTAGGATTTAAGTAGTTAAAAGTGTATTGAGGGCGGCAACCACCCTTATATACAATAATATGGCCGGCGGCAACCACCCTTATATACATTGAATTTTACGCGAGTTTTCTGGTTTATTACTGATTTTATTTTACTTAGATACAACATTATGATGAATCAAATTTCACAGTCTTATCTCATTTGTTTACATTTGCTATCTGATAATGTAATTAGTTTTTAAGTGCACAATGATTTTATTTTGTGTACAATCCAAAACTAAGAAAAACTACAAGCTGTACTAAAACTGTTTATATTTAACAACGTAAACCATAGAAGACTACGGAAAGTATGTGTTTATGTTCAAAATGTCCACCAAGAGCTACTTGACAATGTTCCAAACGAGTATAAACCGCATGTATTGCTTTACTTTTAATTTCATCTCTAATTTTCTGTATTGCTAGTCGTATTTTTCTTTCAGGTTTCAGATTCGTAGGTCTATTATAGTAAACGTTTATTTTCAAATAGCCACAAAGGAAATAAACTAAAGGATTTCAATCTGGAGATCTAGAGCGTCGTTCGATGGCCAATTCGCCCAATACATCTGTTGGGTAAAAGCTGGTGTAATTTTGCAATACTAGGGAATAATGAATGAGAATTCAGAACCTTTGGACTAAGAGTTAAAAACCAATTCACTTTGGAGTAGAAATAATTAATTCACCAAAATAATTCTATAAAAAAATAATTTTAGGAACACTCTGTGAAGAAAATTTATATATTTAGTTACTTTATCAGATAGCAAATGTAAACAGCTTTCAAAAGAGATGTCACATGAATGTTTTTCTTGTGTTATGGCCGAGTTAATGAGATAAGACTGTGTAATGGGGAAAAGAATGTGGACTTTTTAGGAGTAATTGAAGGGGAAACATTAATATCGTTATTTAAAAAAACGGGGGAAAAACGTTTAATATTTTTCGGAATACCCTGTATATGGAACCTAAGATTTGGCACTCCCTATAGATAGACCCAACCAAGAGCTTTCCATTAATGTGTCTATTACCTTCCTACGCCAATTAGAAGCTGATATGTATTCCAATGCGCGATTTTTGAGACAGACTCTGTAGGCCTACATACGACAGACTCCAAACATTTTTTTAGATTCAAAACGGATTTATCAGTAAATTTTATTTTTTCACCTTCATCATAACCTGCTCTGTAAAAAAGGGTAAAGAGGTAAACTAAAATCGTTTCAACGTACAAACACGCGGTCAGTTCGCGTTTTCCGTTTGTAGCCCTACCTTTTGTGGCAACGTCACGGAAGTTACCACGGTGTTTCTGTAATGCGTGGAGATAATTTAGGGGGTGCTTATAAGGGTTTAAATTTAAAAGAAGTTCCTATAAACACATATTAGGTAACGCTTCTTTTACCAACTATCCGCCATTTTGTATTTTTGTTACTAAATAATTTATATCTCTAGAACAGTACGACCAATTGAGTAGTAATTTTGCACGATACTCATCAATATGCTCTAGTTTGAAAAAAAAAAAAAATCTGTTTAACACACCTATTTTATGCTTGTATAACTAATAAGGACAGAAAAGTTTTAGGGTTAATCCACAGCATGGCAAACATACCTTAAACCATTTAGCTAGTTATAAATTGCCTTAAAGTAATCCGTTTCATAATGACGGTAATTTAAAATATATCTACATTAAAATTAGTTCCTATTATTTATCGATTTTATAAATAATAAATATTTCACATTCATTGTGAATATAAGTAACATAAACATAAATAGTGAGTACCTGTAATAAATGAATAGTCTGACACAGCCATATTAAACAATAACCGTAAAATTAAATATATTCAAATACATATCGTTTCATAGTGCTACAACTATAAAAAAATAAATTTTGATATTAAGAGAGAGGAAGGTAACCTATAAAGAAAAGATATGATAAGGAAGACATTTTGAACCTAAAATAAGAGTGTAAACAAAGACCAACTCCCATAACGCATAAACCGCAATTTTTGTAGATGTCGACCAACAAGTTTTGTTCGGGACTCTTGAGAAAAATTAGATCAAAATCATTTGAACCGATAAGTCAAAAATCCCATGAACTTTTAGGCTCCAATCTCAACAATTTTCAAGGTATCAACTTCAACTTTGGTTTTCTAATAAAACATAAACAAGTTAATGTATATACAAAGTTTTAAGCAAATAGAAAAAAATAGTTGAAAGTAAGAATTGGTATATGCACGGATTTTCCCGTCGGTACTACACAAAATTTTATCATTCCCAAAATTTTGAGATATTTAATCCAACCTTGGAATGCAAGTTACTCTGCATGTGTACCTAGTTTCAAGTCATATTAAATTTTTATTTTTTAATGGAACAAAAACCATAAATACACAGATATCCAATCTAACATGGAGATAATACACTTTTGCAAAAAAATAGTAAGTACATGGATTCCGTAGAAGAGTTCGAGATCTATAAAGGTGTAAAAATAGATTCATCTAATATCCCCAATGACAAACTATCCTTTAAATCAAATCTAATTTATGATGTCGTAAGCATCTAGACAGACAGCATGATAAACAAACGTCATACTAGACCACCACGATAGATAACAGAGAAGGCAGGGAGTATCTGTGCCTACAGCAATAATTCCGCAGTTTAGATTTGCCGGGTATTGGCCATGCACGCGATATTTCGGCCAAAATAACTGTTTGTGCTGTTAACGGTTTTACGTTGTGTTGTGTTTTTAGTGTTTTATTGTTATGTGACGACCTCTAATAAGTGATTTGACCATTTTGTGCGGCCTGATGATGGAAACCTAGTGTAGTGTAGTGTAGTGTAGTGATGGAAACCGCGATAGCCTTTATGTCTTGAGGTGAGTAATTAGATACAAGACAAATACTATAGAATATAATTCTTTCATAGGCCTATACTCATAATCACTTTAATGACGGTGGTCAAGGTTCATTTTTGTTTTTTGTCAACTATTCCAGAACGGTAATACTTTTTCCTCGTAATTTTGAAAACGAAATTGGGCCATTAATCTTAGCATAATTTTAAAATTTGAACTAAACCGTGTTTGATAAATTACGCGTTTTATATCAATCCCAAGACCAATGGTTTTTCGTTATTTCCCATAACCGATACCGATTAACGATTTCCGATAACACATGAACCGGAATTTCTGTAGATGTCGACCAATACGTTTTGTTTGGCTTGAGAAAATTTTCATCAAAATCATTTGAGCATGCCTTTGAGAAAACTGTAAATTTGCGGTGGATATTAGGAAACTGCATGAATTTATAGGCTCCAATTTCAACCATTTTCAAGGTATCGACTTCAATTTTGGTTTTATAATAAAACATATACTAGTTAATCTAAAATTTTGAGATATTTACTACAACCTTGCAATACAAGTCATATCTTAAATATGTTTTTAATTGAACCGGAAGAATCATTTTTATTTTCAGTACCAGGGGTATATTTAGCGCTAATTACTGGCTTTAATGTATAATATTTTCTCTATGGGTTGTCAAAACTCGGTACACTAATAATAATACACTTACCAATAAATATGTATACCTATTTTCAGTTGTTACCATGGGCATTTTCTAAAATAGATATTGTAATGCGTTCGGATAGTGCCGTCGGTAATGCAACAATTCAAGCAGTGATTAGCTCTATTTTAAAAATATTGATAATATCGACTTGAAATTCGGTACACAAGTGGAGAATGCTTGTGAATTACTATACTAGTTTTTGAGACGATATTACAAAAATTGTTGAAACTGAGTATGTCGAATTTGGAAAATATTAAAACTGGACCTGATGCATGTATGCAAAAAAAAACCAAAAAAATATTCAAATTATTTTCATGGTAGTAGAATATCGAAAAGATATCCAGCTAAAAATGTTAAGTAGACTTTAAAAAAATCTTCTTTTTTTTTATTAAATAACAATTCTCTATTTCTGTATAAATAAAAAATGGCTTCTCAACAAAAATTTAATTACTCAAAAGTGTTACTCAGAAACACAACAAAATATAATTATTGTTTAAACATAAAAGTCCAACTTTTAAAATAACCAGTAGTTCCTGTCCAAAGAAGTCAAAATAGCAGATTTAATATAAAATTTAAATAATTATTTTAAAATATTGAAATTATTCTTATAGAGCCATAAAAACTTCAACGGATTTGTTAAATTGTCAAAAATCGTTGTTTACACATAAAAACGTACTTTAAAATGTTAGAAAAGGTAAGTTTTTCCACACAAAAACTGGAAGTCAGGACGGACCCAAAGAGAGCAATAAAATCAAACTTTGTAAAAATTCATGTTTTCAAGTATAGAATGCAGTATTTAATTAATTGATATATTGCAATTATCCCTCAGTCTCAAATGTGTAAACATAGTATATAATGTAAACAATCTATTTTGTATTTTTTATAAAATCGTTAAAATTAATCCCAATGTTAAACTTTTGTTTTAGGTTAAAATACATTTTTAAATATTATATTTGTGACGATTAAAATGTTTTAAGAATAGTTAACACAAAGTATCTAAAATAATCCTAAAAATAAAAACACGTTCAATATTCTCGTTTCTCAAATAAAACCCACATGCGCGTTCGCGCCGACGAGCGTTCACACACACACACATACACACTCTAAAATCATACTTAAAATAATACCAGGTGAACCAAAAGTCTAAATACCTCTAAATATTTCGCAGGAGAGTAATATTATCATATACAAATTCCAAGGCTATTTATTATGATAAAACTATTTAAAAACATGTTATAAATTTTTACCATCCGTCTTGAATTAACTGATATGTTCTAAATGGAAAGGTGGTAGTGTGATACTTTTTTTTCAACTAGGAGGATTACAATGGTGAAAGCTGATTTTTATTATATTCTGTTTACCAACCAGGTAACCAGTGAGTATGCCTCACTACCAGCTCGAATGTGTAGGCACCTTAACACTAAGAAATAATAAAAAAATAACATTGAAACATATTTGTTGAATATTGCAAGCATCCAATACACAGTACAGTACTTTGAAATTAATAAGAAACTAAACAAAGGTTTTAATTTTTCGTTAAATGACACCTAAGCCAACTTGTAGTTAGATTAATTGGATTAGATCACACTGGTGTGCAAGAGACAAAAGAACCAGAAAGGCCACAAATAAAATTATAAGTTCAACCACAGAGTAAAGTTCTTGGCTAAATATATAGACATTTTAAAATATAATTTAACTAAATAATTATTTCTTGATTTGATAAATTACTAATCCACAAGTATTTTGAACCTCTTCCATTGTTATGCTAGCCAGTACAACAGGTCTCGGAATGTATGATCTAACGAACAACTACTACCATTCAGCAAACATTCAGTGGGATCTCTATTCTGCGGGTGCGATACTAAGTTGACGGAAAACATTATCAATACCGTATATTTATGAACAAAAAGGTTTTATGCTACTTCATTAGCACTGTTTTACTAAATTGAACGAAGTCTGTATTTGAAATAATTTTAAAGAAAGTATTTATGAGCACAAATAATTATGCTACTCAATTAGTACTTTGTTAGTATATTAAACTATAATGGTATTTTAAAGGTATTTAGAAGCAGATTATAAAAGTTATTTTTAACAGATTGTAACAGATTATGAAAGTTATTTACCTTAATTTGAAAATTAAATTAAAAACTGGTTCTATTAAAATCCGTCTGTAGTAGGAAGCAAATAACATTAACATGATAAATATATTTCATAATAAAATTAATATCATGACAGAAAAAAAAAACTAACACAAATATTATAATAATAACAATTTAATAAATTAATTAATAAATAATTGATAAAAATTGAACAATATTTTTACTAACGTTCTATCATTCTAATGTTTTCACTTTGATTGTAACAGAGGCCAATGTATGTAATATGCTGCTTTCTGTGTACCATTATATTTTTATTGAAACCTGAAAATAAATCATTCATATTTGGTTTCGCCATTCCGACTATTGATAATTTATTATAATTATGACTTACCGTCAACAATAGTCTAGTTTTTTATTTTTAATGGCGAAACCAAATATGAATGAAGTATCAGCAAGTCAAGCTAAACTCGCCTATAAGTATAGAAATACTAAATTTAAAATACAAAACATAATACAGGACATTAAGTTTAACAGCAAATGTATTTCTAATGCAATAATTAAGGATTAAGATTAACAAATCACAATTTCAATAATTATATACTGACGATGTACAGCTATATTAAAGAAATTAAAAAACTTATTTAACTCTAATTGTGAAAGAAAATTATAGATTATAAAATAGTATTGAGTTATGTTTTCTCAAGAATAGTGAAGGGATTGAAGATAATTGTTATTACTTGTTTTTACATATGAACATTGAAATATTAACATTTTGTTATTGAAGTGTTTTCTTACCATTCTTTAAAGTAAATAAAATAATTTCTTTTCTTGTCCCTGAAAATTGAGTTATTTATTATTTAATTTTGCCATTGTAATTAAGAGTGATTTCTAGAAGTATAATTAATTAGTGAGATATAGTTTTATTTATTGTAACTTCTTTCTTTATTTTTACCAATAGAACACACCCTAGAAGTGTTTTTACAAAACTCCTAAGACACTCTGTATAATATGAGTGCAGGTTTCTATTTATTTTAATACTCCGGATCGGTAATTCTCAGTAAATTGGGTGCTGAGATGTCTCGTAATTGTATAAGACATTTAAGGCTCTGCAATACATAAAATTCCGGGAGCATTCTCGCCCAAAAGAACAATGTTAATATTTTTATGCTGACATTTTTAAGAACAGTTGTTTAGGTATTAGAAAATTCGTATTAGGTTTTTGAAAAATCGTTATACTATATTTAAAAGAAAGGGAAAGACTCTTCACTTTTTGTGGTTCTATTTGTTTCCCCAGAAAAAATTATAAAACAAGAAAATATATTTCCCCCCTGACATTTAAGATGAGCCATCAACGATAATAATTCTGTGTTAATAAATGGCAGCGTTATAACTGTTCTTATTTAACACTGTTTAACATTATTCTAACGGGTGATATGTTAATTCAGATCTATGCACTGCAGACCCTTAACAATAAACACCAAAACAGATCAGAAACATTTACACATAGTTGGGCAAATAACAGTTATTAGTCCCATGGTCTATACTATTGCATACACCCTTGGCCTAATCACTATTTTTCACCTCAACTAAGTATATAAGTTGGTTTCATACTGAATGATGTGGTATATTAACCAACAATCCTATTAGTCTATGCTCTTTACACCTTTAGCCAAGATTAGTCTTCGCCCATTGTTCAACAAAAACTGTTGTCCGTTTGGCCAGATTTATCAAACGCTCACTGGTCTAAATTGAGCATACACTCAGTGGCCTGTTGATTACATACCCTTACATGTAGTGTTATACATGAAATAGTAGAGATTAAACCTTCTTGTAATTAAAAAAAAGATAATTTTATAGCTATTAAAATAATCTTTTTCATTCATGCACATATATGTTTATACACATTGTAATAATAATGTACAGCATAACACAAACATTTGATAGTTACCTATGAAAAACGCATGTAAAACAAAAACATTTAAGAGAAACAAGTTATATCATTCACTACCAATGTGGCATTTTTTAACAAATTATGTTTTGTCATTATTTTGGCCAGTGATAAACATAAATAAATAATAATATAATAAATTTATATGTACTGTATAAATATTTTTTAAGTATTATTTAAAGTGCACATAACATCCAAATATAATGTGAATACATTTTACAACAAAATAAATAAAACATTAACTTTAATCAGCTGGAATATTTAATTAATTCAGTCCAACAAGTTCCCCTCGGTTGACTTTATCAATTAATTTTTTTAGAATTTTTATTTTCTTAAGTTTACGGCGAGCAGCACTTGTTCGGCCGGCCTTTTGGTCCATCGATTTCATTTCTTTTAAAATGTTCAGTTCTGAGTAAATTTGACTTCTGGTTACACTTGGATCACCTGTTAATGAGACAAACAGCTTTAGTAATTTAAGACTGCAACCAAATTTACTGGTTGAAATGACTAACTTATAGCTGATAAAAACAGGAAATAGGCTATATTTATTCTCTATCCAACTATGTCATTTAACAAAATATACAAAATAAACCCATGATAATGTTGAAATTTCAATCAATCAATGATGTTACATTGATATTATTCCAGTGTTTATTTCGAAGTTAGGTAATGATAGATTTTTACTTACTGTATTACCTCAAATAAGAGTAAACAAGATGATTTAAAACAATAAAAAAATAGAAAGTTGAGCTAAAATAACCCTGTCATAAATAACAACTTTAATGAAAGTTCATTAATCAATTTACCAGTTTAAAAAAAAATGGGTTGCTTCATTCTTAGAATTTGTCAATTGCATTGACTGAACACATTAGTAAAGTTACAAAGAGAAGAATCAAAAATTGTTTTGCTAAGAAAAAAGGTAAAAAAAGGGGGGAAATAGCCAATTCTGATATAAAATAAATATTACATTGATAAATGTAAGATATTTTTGCGATTACACAAGTAAAATCTTATATCAGTTTTTTTTTTTTAATTTAAACTGTAAAAAGTCTAAAATAATTGATATATATGTATATAAATATTTTGATATGTTCATTATTTATCTTACCAGCTAAAATATGTTGGGTTGTTTCATTCTCAGAGTTTGGCAATTGGATTAACTGAACATTAGCCAAATCATAAAGAGGAGAATCTAAAATGCTTCTTGCTATTTGTCTACAATTTTCTAGATCATTGCAGCTTACAGATTAAAAAAAAAATCAATGTAGGTACTTAGTTATTAGACAACACAAACCTTTCTTGTATTATGTCTGGCTTGTACTTGGACGGGCCGGACATATACTCTGCATTATTAAAGATATTTTTCAAAAGTTAATACCGTTGCTCTTTGCTGCTATGGTTACATTAGACCGGTATGGGCAAAAGGAAACAAAAGGTGTGGGATGGGATGGACGCGATTTCGGTGGAGCCACATGGCCCCCACAAGGGTGGGGCTGGTGCAACTCTGGTCACAAGGCCCGGGACCCCGGGTGGGGGGCCCTGGCCTAGCCCTGTTTTAATTTTTTTTAAATATTTATTGCAGAATATTTTACAGCGGATTATAGATTAAAAATTCAAATATATAATTATTACAAAGTCAAAGTTTAGTAAAATAATATTAATTCTAGATTATTAATGATTTTAGTGAAAAGAAAGCTACGATTAAATAGACTATCAAACATCAAAGTAAGTTTTCTGTTATAAGAGTATTAAACACTTCAAAACATTTTAATAGTTTAGCTCCTAACTTTTTAATAATCTTATTATTTTGTCAACTTGAATTTTAATCTTGGTCAGTAAAGGAAATCAATCTCAAAATGGAAATGTACTTTCAGTAAAATAAAAGTGAATGATTTACTTTAATTTATGTTTGCAATAATTTTGTCAATAAAGTTTGTTTTTTAGATTGAACTGATAGGCTTAATTATTCCTTATTATCAATTATCAGTTTAAATAAAATTTGCAAAGAGTTAAAAATTACCATGTAATTTTTGAAACATAGAATAGCACGCGAACATAGGTGGGGGGGCTGATCCTGGTTACAGGGCCGGCAATCGAATGTGGAGCCAAACAAGAAGTGATAAATTTAAAAAATAATATTTTTGCAATAAATTATTGTTTTGCTTTGTCAAAATCTAATAATTTTAATTCTTACCTGATGACATTCTAGCCGTGGAGATTTCGTATGTTTCGGTGAAGATGGATTTTCATCATAAGATGTGTCTTGAAAAAGGCGTCGTGTGCAGGTTCCTTGTAAAAAGAAAAGACTTAGTGTAGTAAAATATATTTTAATTTAGGAAGTATTAAAAGCTAGGCTGTCGACAAATTGTACAAACACAACTAACCATTTATTAAATAGAGCAATAAATACGAATTCCACTTTTAGCATCATATGGTGCTTTCCATCAGGGTCACGGGCAATTTAAATGCCAAGTGATGCTGTATCATTTTTTATGATAAAATAATATTATGTACGAGTAATTATTGAAACAAAATTTCAGTTTAAATCAAAACTTATACCCGATTCAACCGTCACTGAACACTTTATAATAAAGCTTTACATAGTATAAACCTTTTCCAACACGAAAAGGAACTACTTTTATACTGACGGTTTAAATGATTTGATTGATTTTATAAATATCAAAAGGTTTAAGGATAACGTATATTGTCTAACTTACAAAAAATTCGAGTTAACCATTTGGCGATTAGAAACATTAAGTCTATTTGTTTTATTTTCTCGTAGTGAAATTAATAAGTTAGAAAAAAAGCTTTATTATATTTTCATAATTTTTTACTGTCTTTTTCCCAAAACATTTATCATGCCTAAAAGTCTAAAGAAATGTTAAAAAGGGTTGGGTTACATTAATTTCTTTAAAAAATTATCAAAACTCGTAATCAAACTTCAATTATCTAGTCTATATGTACACAAATCAAATTACTACAAAAAAAAATAATAATAATAATAAGTAAAAAAACTTTAAGCTATGCAATTTGTAACAAATTTTAATTTTGCTGTGTCCATAGATCTTATTTGAAATGATTGAACAACATCGTCAGAGATATTAGGATTGAAAAGAAGTGGGTGAAATATGTAAACATGAAAGATATAATAATACAAATATATTAGGCTAAACACTACATATAAAGCAATTGAAAATATTTCTTACCCTTTTTAGGGTTATGTTCCTTTGTACCCTTTTTAGACAGGCAGAAAATATTCAAGGAAAAACGGAACAAATGAAAATGGCAACTGTTAACATGTAACGAATACAAAACTAGTCGATAGTCCCATCACTAAACATAAACAAATTTACACACTTTCACGGTCAAGATCAAACAGTAGCTAGAAAAAAGGCCGCGTTATTAGTTCACACGTGCCAACCCCTGTCGTAAGATTTATAAATGGTTAATGATCTCTGGTTAAACAAAAATATTTCATTAATATCAGTATGTCAAAATATATCTTGCATACTACTCTAAAATATATTTTTTTAATTTTATTTTTTTATTAGATAGGTTTATTTCAAATAAAAATTATTATTAATACATTAAAAAAAAATCAAGATACCTTACTTAATTAATAACTGATTAAAGAACGAGAATAATTTAGGAGATAATAGCTATATTATATATTATTTTACTTACCTAGTAACGTATTACCTCTTCTAACTCTTCTACTGGCAAAACTAATCAGCAAAGCTATAAACAGCACTTTTTTATTGGGTACGTTAAGAGTAGGGCTAAAGTTGTTTTCAGAGGAAAAGATATGTCTAAAAAAAGTTCTAAAATATATTGTTTAAAGGCTACAAAATTTGTTAATATTAAAATAACGTTTTAATTGTTCACTATCTTCAATAATTGACACAATCACAAAATGATGATTAATAAGTAAAGGCGCAATTCCACTAAGGCACTGTAACTGAGTCACTGCACAACTTTACTGTGAGTCAAGCCATTGAATACTTAGGAAGTACGGCTGGAGCTCGGCTCTACCTGCGAGAGACTAAGAATCTGCTGGACCGGAAGCTAACCTTCCGGTCCATATGTTAAAACTACAAAAATAAAACGAAAATGTTATATTGCTAGTCTACAGTAATTTGTTTGGGATACCGATGAACTACCAGTAACAGAAATACAACACGGGGGGGGGGGGAATTAGGAAATAGGAGATACAAAATTATAGTTTATTCCCACGTTCTAATAATAGAACGGCCCAACGATTCCTAAAATTTGGAGAGTGAATCGCTCTCCCACTCTCAGTTATTCTCTCTCTCTCTCTCCCTCTCTCTCTCTCTCTCTCTCTCTCTCTCTCTCTCTCTCTCTCTCTCTCTCTCTCTCTCTCTCTCTCTCTCTCTCTCTCTCTCTCTCTCTCTCTCTCTCCCTCTCTCGCAAGCAAGCACACTCAAAAAATCAACGTTTTCAGAATATCTTTCCGATCATGAATCAAATTACTTCTTTCCATAAACAATACGTTTGCCAAATTTAGTCATAATCGGTCAAAAACTATGAAGAATGAAAAATACTCGTAGACGAAAAATCGGTTAAAAATAAGAAAACATTTGATAAAATCAAAAGAATTTGCCATCCAATATAATATTTTTAACCAGGGAACTTAATCATTTATAAAAATAACAATGGTTTTACCACATTTGCTAGGAATTTAACAATAAACATACGAGGTAGAATGAAAATGATGAAAAATTGGCCAAAAACAGAATAGAAAACAATCTTCCGATTACTCGGTTTTCTTGTGACAACAACAATTGGCTAATTATTGAGGAGTCAAATATTATCCATTTCTACTCCTTCCTTCCGTTCTAATGGTAGCTCACTGCCAGGCAGTATAGACTGTAGAGTATAAACGTTTACATAAGTTTTAAAAACATAAAACGTTTTATAAATGTTTTGTATCTTTTTTTAATGAATAATGTTTATCCCCTACTAACGGGGATTCTAACCGAAATTAGTATTTTAATTAAATAGTAGGTTTTCAATTACATTATTGTTTGTATGTAATCATATTTTTGAAAGAAATATATTTCAGAAACAGTTTACAAGTGTAGCCTACTTTCATAAGTTAGGTGTTTTATTTTCGTTGAATAGTTTAAATTCGATACTTTGGCGCACCTATATGTTTAAAAAAAAAATTGAGTTGGAATATTGCAAACAGTATTGAAAGTAGTGCCTTTTACCTGTAAACCGTGGCGGATCCAGTGAGGGGCGATTGGATGGATCGCGCCCCCCCCCCCGTTAGCAAAAAAAAAGTTAATATAGAAATTACAAGTAAGTAAAGTAAAATACGACTATGCTGCAATACTGTATACAAGGAAAACTAAAGACGTTCTAAAGTCGGTAGTATATTGTCAAATGAGGTACTCGGTGATCAGTGCCGGATCTACAAATTGAGGGCCTCCAGCAAAATTTCTCCAAGGGCCCCTTGAGCAGACATGGATAGAGGGAAGGAGGGAACCGTACACAATTTAAGTGTAAAACGTTTAGAAATTAACACTTAATCTCTTTTCTTACACTTAATTAAATTATAACTTTTGTGTTAAAAACCTTTTCTGCCACTGCTTGAACTCAATATTTTATATATATTTTTTTATTTTAGCCTCATTTATTTTTTGAGGAGAGGACCTTTGGGCCCCCTAAGGGCCCGCCCCCCGAATTGCGGGGTTTCGGGGTTCCTAGATCCGGCCATGTCAGTGATGAAAGCTTATTTGCGAAATAGCGCTAAGGTACAGAGGTAGGCCAGCTAGTGGCTAACCTGATATTCGTAGACATAGAGACGTAGGCCTACGAAAACGTCACGGAAGGTCGACGGCGCCGGTGGCGATAAGGCGGTCTGTTTGTGTTGAGTTGATTGAGTGACAGTACTTTTGTAGGCTTACATGTTCAGTGTTATGTTTCTTATATGATAACGTTTGTTTAGTTTGAGCATTAGACTGTCGTGCCTCATGATAGATGAATTAAAATTGTTGATTAGATAATACTTGACCATAATACTATGTAATCAATTTCGGGCACAAATCGGTAAAATAATGTACTAAATCCAAATTTGTTAACATTTCATTGCGATTCAGCCGATTTAATTTCATGATTTTTTTATCTATGCATTGAAACTTTATTTCAATAATTAATTAAGGTTACAAATTTTATAGGTGAAAGAAAAACTCATCCAGATTAACTTTCTGCAGTTTTTCTTTATTATTATTTGTTTAATATCAGGTAATTATTGAATCCAGAAATAACTAAATATTTCTATAATTTATCTAGTTTTTATACGAATTATAAAATTAAAATTGAAACAAAGCATCTTCGAGGAACCAGTTTCGCGGAAAAGGAAAACCTGAAAGAACTGCGTCATACGTAGTTCACAATCCAGCCCTTCTCTTCCCTTTTATTTAGTACTCTCTTGAACATGTCGAAGGACGTAGGGACTTAAATCTATGTAAAATTATGTATTATTAAAATTTACAGTTTAATATATAGACGTTTTGATTGTTGTATATGAAGATAAATCTCCAAAACTCCAAAACATCATCATAATCCTTATAAGTTTATGTAAATAAAAAAACTTAGTCCTTCAATTAAATATATATGTTGGTCTTTATGAGTAAACATTTTATAACATTTTAAGATAAGATTGCCTTAAAATACGTTTTAGACTACAACAAAAATACCAATTTTTTTCCGGACCCCCCGCTTTACTGGGTGGTATTCCTACCCCCCGGAAGCGCCCCCCTCGTGGCGAAGTCCTGGATCCGCCCTTGCTTGTAAAAGTATGTTTCACGCGCAACTGAGTAGTTCTTATATAATCACCATTATATATATGGTGTGGCTATGTGGATAGCCACACCATAGCCTACGTCTAATTACAGTACTTTTCCTTTGAACACTACTTGTACTTGCTTTATTTAGAAGTAAGAAATCCCTTTTTTTCTTTTTCTAATAGATATAAGATAAAATAACGGAGGTTTCCTCTCTTTGAAAATTTCGATATCGGATTTCATTGACCAGCAAAAATAAAAAGAACTTGCAATATTTTCAAACTTGATTTTAATTTTTTTTAAAGAACAAAAAATTGCGATTTAAAAAAAAGGGAAACATCCGTGTTAACGTTATCTTAGAAATGAGCAGTAAATAATACAAGTGCGATTAAAAATGGCGGCGGTACGGGTGTTCAAGTGTGACTAGGCCTATATATTTAAAAATATTTAAGCGAACTATAAAAGTTATTTTACGAACAAAGATAAATTTAAATAATAAATAAAGTAAACATAGAATAAGAATGGAATTTACCAAAATAATAAATAGGCTACAAGTTTCATGTAATTCTTATCCATTACTTTTGGAAGAATTTCCAGTAATTGGGGTTTATTTTATAAGTTACAAAGTAACGGTAAAATTACTTTTGTAATTAATCTAGTTTTATTAACCCATTTATAATACAAAACAAATCATATTAACACTAACAAAATGATATATTTCATAATTGATATAATGACCAAAAAACAAACTAAAATATAAAATAATAATAAATAATCAAATATATAACAGAAGGATAGAAATGTATCAAATGTTTTTATTATGGTCTACCATTTTAAGGTTTTTATGGTTAGAACTTACTGAGATACTGCTGTTTGCTTTAGGGTGGGAGGACCCCAATTACGCAGAACAATATTTGGCATAATAAATCTCAAAACTATACTTTCTACATAACAATCTTACGTCATTACTTTTACGCTTAAAAATTTCTTACAGTATGGCTCTTCAAACTATTCAATAGGCTACTTGAAAATTTACCGAGTAGGCTAATTGTTTCAAAAAACAATCACAACCTACTAAAGCTAACATTTTAAAATTTATTTTAATTTTATTCTCGGCTATATTTGCACATTTATAAATACACTACCTGAACCTGTATTATAGGCCTACGTATATACAAAATTTCAACACAGTCGATAAGGCCGTTCTAGAGATATAAATGTTTCAGTTTAGAAAATAATAATACAGGGATAGCTAGTAAAAAAACCGTAAATATAAATATGTCTGGAAACGATTTTTACCAGCTATCCCTGTATTATTATTTTCTAAACTGAAACATTTATATCTCTAGAACGGCCTTATCGACTGTGTTGAAATTTTGTACGTTATTCATCAACTTAAAGACATAGTTTGAAAAAAAAGAGAAAACCCAACTTGTTCCCAATAATCGGTTTTAAAATGGCGGCTGTTTAAATTTGTTTAATGGAATTAACTCAAAAAATTCCAAATTTTTATAAAAAGTGTCCAGTAACTTTTTCACCTCGTTAAATTTCTATAGAATGATATAATGTAAATAGCAAAACTATGAAATAAAGTTTGTCAAAAAAACATAAACTGTTCTCGTAATAACATTTTATTTTCACTACGCGTTTCAACGATAAAGTCGCCCTTTTCATGTGTACAGCTACAAAGATAACTTATAACTCGTTGAAACGCATATTGGATATAAAATCTTATTACGAGAAGAGTGTACGAATTTTTTTGAACAATTTCTCGCTAGTTTAGTTTAATATTGTTATTAATATGAAATACTGGATAACAGTATAAAAGCACCAATCGCTAGACGGGTAGGCCACGTCATATGATTGTTAATATAAAATATTTTCTACTAATGGACTTCCTGAAATAGATAGTGTATGAATTAATTTATAATTGGTATACGAGTTCTTTAAGTAACGTTTTATCAGAGTAAAAATTTTAAAAAATCATTTTGTATATTTTAAAATTGGTGGCCTTTTACATTTTTGATCTTTTGAATAAAACATATCAGTTTAGTATGGATGTTTAATGTTTTCACCTGCACAGACTGAATAGAATTAATATCTGAGTGAACGGGTAGGACCATAAGAATTGGTATAATTCCCGCCAGTTTCTGTTGTTATTCTCACGTTATCACTCTTGTCTCAATAACGCAGTTTGTGAACGTAAATTGTAAACTTATTTGATAATGGTGGACTATATAACTATTACAACAACTACTAATATAATGTGTTTTATAGGAAGTTTTTTTCTTCTTATGGTGTAGGCTTACATTTGATACCGAATTCTTTTCTTGGTTGAATATTTGAAAAGTGGTTAACTCTAAAAAAAGATGTTTCTTCGTGAACGATTTAATAGATGCCCCTAGTTTCCGTGTCCAGTAAAACCGTAACAACTTAATTACAGCAGATAATTATTATTTAAGAAGTAATTATCTTAACTAAAATGTTTTAACAAAAATATTAGGCTACATATTACATATTTCTTTGATGAAATTCATTTACCTTTTTCTTCGCAGAGTTTTTTTAAAAATTCTAAATATGAGTTTTTCTAAATTTTTTATATGCCTCTTGATTTAAAAACATGTAAAAAAAAAAAATAATAAAATAAACTAACGAAGGAATTACAATGGACTTGTACTGTAACTATACTTTACATATCATACTGTAAATAATATATTTCTGTTCTAACAGCTGCGAGTTTAATATATACAACTATGCATAACTTAAGTCTGGGCCGGCTTACCACATAATCACGAGCCCTTAACCGCCATTCACAAAATAAGGTTAAAATTGTGTTTTTAAAAACACTGCTACACTCTTGTGTATCTTTTCTTCTCTAATATTTTTTAAAATACATTTTATTTTAAACATGGGAAAAAATGTAAAAATGTGTTGATTCTCAAAGGAACGCATAGCTCAGTCGTTAGAGTCGTCGTCTAGTTTACTACAGTTGGAATTAGGGCCTACTTAGTAAAAAAACCAAATTGCGGATAGCTGGTACGAGAAGCGTTTCCAAGCTGAGGTTTACGTGTTTTTTTTCTTATTTATATAAAATTTATAATAAAACAGCACATAATATACAATATTTTGTAAATTCTACTATTTTTATTGAGTCTTGCCGACCATGGTTTTGCTAGTGACGGCATTCACGAGGCCAAACAAACATTATTCTTTCTTCCAAAGAATTAAAATTTGTTTTTTTTGCATATTTCAGCATATTTTTTTGTTAGATTTAAAAAAAAAATACACAATCTCTCTCTCACACACTCTCTAAAACTACCATTGTGGAAAGACTCGCCGGGTAAATATATTGTGCGATCTCTCTCAATATTCATTTCAGAAGACTATGTCTCAACAGTTTTTTAAAATAAAAATTCGTCAAAATGTTCTTTTCATTTTCTCTTCTAAATTATGATTTTTAGATGTCTGTGATAAGTTGCCTCATGAATGCAGTCACGGACGAAACCATGGTCGGCAAGACTCAATAAAAACAGTAGAACTTACAACATATTGTGTGCTGTTTTATTTTAAAAATGGAGTTTTACCAAATATTTCGGTCGCTAGTATAACAATTATTTTATCACTTCCCGAGAGATGGCATGAAGTTCTGAATTACCCGGTACAAGCATTAAATATTTGCAAGAAAGAATTTCTATACATAAAATAATTATATAATTAAAGATTCAGTATGAGTATTGAACTAATAAAGCCAAAATAAAGTATATAGCCTAAAGATTATTAGTTTTTAAATGAACTTCTAAACATCAAATCTGGAAACGAAATAAATTAATATTTTAATTCTGAGACGAATTAGGATGTAAAATAGGACCTGTTAGCAATTTTAAAGGATTTCTAATGTACTGTAATATTTAAATTTCGAATAGTTTTTTTGAAGTAATACTAACTTCTAATAGGGTTCATTGCTATTAAGATCATTGCTAAAAACAAAAATCTTTAGTCCACAATGATTTATTAAATGTAAAATTTTTTTAACAGTACACGAAAGTAGAAGTCAATTATAAAAATAATTAAGACTCAAAGTAGTATGCAATACATATACACTGAAATATAAAATAAAGATGTCCTATTCTGATGATCATCAGAAAAGGCCAAACGCATCAGCAATGGAACACTTATGTATAGAAATCCTCAACATTGGAACAAATTCTTATATATATATATATATATATATATATATATATATATTAAAACATATAAATATAAAAACATATTAACACAAATGTTAGCTTAGTAATAATTTTGATATTAAGGGTAAGTTGTAACTACTACATAAAATAATAA
This sequence comes from Aphrophora alni, assembly GCA_963513935.1. NCBI lineage: Eukaryota > Metazoa > Arthropoda > Insecta > Hemiptera > Aphrophoridae > Aphrophora > Aphrophora alni. The sequence continues at coordinate 30,600,199 of OY740773.1, forward strand.
TAGTGAATGAAAAATCAGATACCTAAAACACGTAGGGAAAGGTTACAATATGAATTTGGTAAAGGAACAAAAGGTTCAACTTTTTCCACATTTTTAATTCTTTATAAACAAGCAAAAATACTTATTGCTTCTTATATATAATATATAACATATATTATATATATATATATATATATAATATATATTATATAAATATAATATATATTATATAATACAAACATTATGTATATAAAGATATATCTTATTATAAATATAAACCGTATCAGTTTAAATTTGTTACAACTGTTATTTTGGTTAATGAATATTAAAAGATTTTGTATTAAGTCACTTACATAACAATTTATAACAAGCTAGGAGAACAAGTTCATCCTGGTAATGAAGACATGAGTTAGTTTCTCTATTAATTTTTAGTTTCCAAACAAAAGAAGTTTACTATACAATTTCATAAATCATATTTGTGATGTGTTTAAGATGGTAATTTCAAACTGTCTTTATCTTTGAAGTATTTTTGCTTGTTTCTAATGAATTAAAAATGTGGAAAGACCTTCTTTTCCTTTACCAAAAATTGTAATCTTTTCCTAAGTGTTTTAGGTATCTGATTTTTCATTCACTATTATTATTTTTTTGTAGTAGTTACAACTTACCCTTAATATCAATATTATTACTAAGCTAACATTTGTGTTAATATGTTTTTATATTGATATTTTTAATTTACTCAAATACCTATAGTATAACTTGTAATGGAGTTATGAATCAAAATGATTACTAAAAACAGTTTTTTTTTATCAATTACATTTTCTATTTAAGTTCAAGGGAATTAAATTTGAAGTCACTGTTGCACTTACGTAAGAATTTGTTCTTTAATTCGTTTTACAAATACGACGTTTTTAATAAAGTTGAATTGTCATTGACAAAGCTCTTTAAACACTAATTTTTTGATAAAAATGTATCTTCTTGGTTATGTCGTGACATTATAGAACTTTTTATTTTAAAATTTTTATAGGTACTATGACACAAAAACTGCTATACTCTATATTTAAGGAATATTATTAGTAGTATATAAACGTAAATTGTAATTAAAAATTATATACCTTTATTAAATTTATTAAAAAGTTCTATAATAATTGCTAATGAAATCGAAGGTTTGTATTTCGATTTGTACATGAATGGTAAATGTTCAGTGCCAATTGGAAAACCTTTTATTTGTATGTGTCTTACAATCGAACAATAACGTTCAGCCCTGAATATACGCTATTCATGTAGCGTACTTATTTAATCCAATACTTGAACATGTGATCACCTTCCTGATTAGTTTAAGAGCGGCTTATTAAAGGTGTTTAAATTTTAATATCAAGTTACGTTTCGACCTTTGTAACAGGTTTCTGTTTAAAAATGGTTTACTAAAGTTCTGTAGTTTATATTCCTTAAAATAAACTTAAAATATTGAATTTGTAGTTTTACCTCGTATTGTAAAAACCCGTCAAAAATGAAGAATTTTAAAAAGAGAAGATTTTTGTTTGAACTGGACTCGAAAAACACATTGATTTGAGATTCAATCTATGGGCTTGCATGCAGATATTGTTGTGTAAATTTAAAAAATAACCCATGAAACAAATGATAGTTCGACATTTAGAAGCCTATCAGTTATTGGTCAATATCCAGAGGTAATATGGACATGTGGTGTGGTTATTTGGGATTAATTCCTAAGGGCACATTGAATACCTGTGTAATGGATTGTTGTTTCTGAAATTTAAGACTTTACGAGAACAGTGTAAGACAATATTGACGAGTCAGATGCACTGCTGTACCCTCAAGCACGTATATATACACTGATTTATTATCTTTAATAGAAACTTCATACTTTTACTATACATCATTGAAAAACTTAAATTTAAAGTGTTTAAAACATAATGACAAGGAGTCGCGATTCTTAATTGTGTTTATTTATTTGACTTTTTACTTTATTCCATAATATATGTAGAATAGAGGCTATGTGATAGTTAAAAATGTATTTTACTTGCGTTTTGAGTGCTCCTGAATAAAAAAAGTGGTTCATGTAATGATGACTGTCTATCGTATGTTATCAGTGCAATGATTTGCCGCCGAAACGAATGAATCGATTATTTAAACTTTTCAAGTGAAATAATTTTCTCAGGTATCAGGACTTTTTTGATTTTTTTACATGACCCAAAGTTTAAAAGTAGCTTTCGTAAGTCAAAATAAATAAATTTTGTTTTTCAAATCAACTACGTTGATGATAAACAAATTTGAACAAAAGGTTCCTCTTAAATATTAAACAAATTGTTCCAGAGTTTTGGTGAGAAACTAATAAATCTGTCATGGATCCGTTACAAAGACATATTATTAGGGAACTATAAATTCGGATGGGACGATATTGTAGTAATAAATAACATTTTAAATGTAAAATTAAATGTATTATGATTGTAATACTTGCCTTTATTAAATAAATTCGTTCAGAAAATAGTTTAACTGGAACAAACACATACGCCGGGGAAATAAATACAAATATTTTCCCCCTATTTAGTGACAATGTTGTTGAAATATTTATTGTTGACACGTTTAGAATAGTGCTGTTTAATAGCTTTATAATTGATAATTAATTATTTATAATATAAGAGTTTTGATTGGAAAGAGGACATATTTGATTAAAACCCATATATATACTGTAAAGAACACAAGAAAATAGATGAACTTCAATAATTACACTTACTTTAAGATTACCATATTACAAAATTAATAATAAACTAGTAACTACCATTATTGTTTCTTTTCTATTACGTCAACCATAAAGACCCAAACAGAATTTAATGTTGTCGCAACAGGTTTGATGAAACCCCAGGAAGTCGCTTCAGCTCTGTATGAACAACATAATATTCCCTGAATTATTGTATTGTCTGTCCTTCAGTATTAAACGTTAATATTAGAGAATTTTAATTTTTCACATACAATACAAAAAAATAAAAAAATAAGTTAGATGAAAAATCTATGTAGATTTTATCGGAAATATCTGAAAAAGTTGGTTTTTAGAAAAATGCGTCACTGTCCTTTGTCACGTGTGTTGCATCTGTTCTACTCTAGAGCCTAAACTAGTAAATTAGAACTATTTTGATAATATTTTCTAAATCGCTAAAAACTAAAACTGTATGCGTCGAACTTAGTAGAATAAAATTGAAAATTACGATTTGGTTAAATTAGGACATAACGTTTTATGTCTAATTTTCATAAAACATAACCCCAATGCCTCTAAATAAATCTATTGGTAAATATAACCCAAAAATATAGGTTTTGGAGTATAACACAACTAAACCAACAATGAAAGTAATATAACTGATGTAATTCATCAACATTTTCTGGCTTGAACTAGATCATATTTTGGTTAAATGTGATTACAACTGACCCAAACGACTGTAAATGTAAAAGAAAATTACAGTTGAAATAATCAGCAGAAAATGTACCTTAACCACCGTCACTATTCCTTTTCTGGTGTTTTAATAGTACTAGTAAATTAAACCCAAACTCTTTTTAAAAACCATTACAAATTTAGGAAAGATACATTTTGAAATATGGTGAAAAAAAGTTACAATTTTTAAAAATTGGCCTCAACGATTTTCATAAAATTTTTGAAAGGACCCTAACGAAAGATATTTGTTGTCATTTCATCAAAAATGCTGGTTGGTGAAATAAATATCGGTAAAACAAAACTTTCCTCTGCTTGATTTGTTTAAATTGTAGTAAATTGTTATGATTAGTGAAATGAGCCCATGTACATAATTTTAGAAAACAAAATTATTTTCCCGGAATAACTGTTAAAAACAACAAAAAAATACCTTGACTGACGTCATTAAAAGCTCGATTAAAATAATACTTGATAATACAAGGTACAAACTCATAGATTAAATTTAATATACACATGTTTTATTGTGTTTTCAGAATAGGGTCCATTGTTCATATTAACGTTTTGACTGGAAATTAGAGTTTTTTGGTAACGATTAAATTTAGGTAGTTTTTTTTATATATATTTTAAGGGAATTTTAGTATACAATATTGTGCAATGTTTACTCGCCGTTAGTCCATTTCGTCATAACTATATTTGTTTCATTGCTGCATAAGACGGATAATCTATTGTTTTGTATAGCTGATTTGTTATTGAATTAATCTAAAGAAATTTCAATTAATTTAGAATTCATTATTACAGACTGCAATGTCTAAGGCATGAAACCCTGTAAAACGCAGGAGGGTTTCCAATTAATTGGGCTTAGACCGGAAATTGCATCATTGAGAAACAAACTTCCGGATAGTCTTAATCAACTCTCAGACAGTGGTTTCAAGGAAGCACTTTGCTTTTAACTCCAGTTATCTCCGGAACGTGAAATAGGTTGCGCTGTAGTATCAAGTAGTTTACTAATTGTTTCGTTAGGTCAAGGAGCTTTACAGATAGCTGTCTCGACGCTAAGTGGAATGAAACAATAAATAATAACATCTTAACTATTGTAGTTGGCTTAACTGTTTTGTTATTCATTGAAAAATGTTTTGGAAACAATGTCTGTATGTCCGCTAACGGGCGAGCAGTCTTCATCAGTTCAAACACTCGGATCGATTTAAATTTTGACCATATGAGAGGATATTTTTTCCTCTATATTTTCGATAATCATATTAATAACAAACACTAAAATACGATCCAATGTTACCACTAAAATACGACCACTAAAATGTGCTCCAATATAACTCCCATAACCAAATCTCGAAAAATGGTGCTTATTAACAAAATTGTTAATATTACTTGGCCTTGGTCAATATTTTTCTGCTCTTCTGATTTTATTTAAGTGTTATAAAATGTGAAGCAACGGCACAAATTGCTGAGTAAAATGGCTAGTAAATTTCTGTGATACTTAGAAGGAGTGATATAGATGAAACAAAACAACGCAGACCTTTGTAAAGAAACTTTTAAGAAACATGTTAGGTACAACTCAGACTCACTGTGATTAAGAATCTCCGATTGAAGAAGTAAGCAACATAAAGGCAAGAAATATGGAATTAAATGATAAACTATTAAAGTTTTAGAACGAAGGAAATCTAAATGACATAACTCTAAATAAATTGCAACCAATAAACTCCTTGTTACAGAAATGGTACGGAGAAGTGAAAAGTATGATGCCTGATAAAATGAGGGGGGGCTAATTTGGAATTGGTCTGTATTCCTTAGAAACATAGAAAGTCCAACTCAAGAGTGTTTTATTAACATATATGTAAAACGCTTAGTAAAACATAGTTTGTTATGTGCCAAATTTTAGATAATTAAAAAAAAAAATCTGGATTCTACAAAAAAAACTACCAAATTTATTGAGTATTTTCCAAAGCAACCATCTACACACATATTGCCTTATCTTAGGAAAACTATGTCCCCGGGACTATGTGATATGTATGTTAGAAATACACACCCGAATTTTATGTGAGGTACTACATAACACATACGAAACAACGTATTTCAAGGGAGTTCAAAGCTGTCGGCATTTTGAAATAAGTTTGTTTTTAAATAAATTACCTAACTATACACGAAGTCTCTCCTGCATATAAAACCTAAATAAAATTGAACAAAAACTAGAAATAATTAACAGTAACATATATTTTTAAACTGAATTATGGATATAAGTATAATTTTAAATTGGATAGAGATATTGAAACACATATTTCCACTATAGTCTTCAATGATAATCATTTATGGAATGAATCGGTAGACATGTTATATTCCTAGAGTATAATGTACCAGTTACCTCGAGAGTTAGACTATAAATTTACTAATACAAGATTCAGCACTTGTGTCCAATGTTGGCTGTATCCAAGAAGCATGTGAATGACGAATCTTTTCCTTTTGTCATGAACTCTAGCGGCACTTAAAGTCGCTACAATAGATTCATCGAGGTAGAAGTCTTTTCATCAATATAACAAAGTTATCAAATAAAGGGGTGAAAGAAATTTATGTAACCTGCAGCGAGTCACTTGTAGTTTAGAAAGAAACATTTTAATCAGTTCATGTAACGATAAAATGTATATCTCTAAATTGAAGTAGTGTTTTACCTATCTCAATTATTAGTATTATTACGAGATTTTGCAAGATATTTTAATGATGTTTTTGTCTTTAGTACTTATTTTTATGCACCGGAGTGTGATAAGGCTTAATTTGTACTTAGAAAATATATTTAAAATAAGGTTTAAAATATGCTATTTTTCAACAGAAGATGGTATCCCAATAGTGGCCCTGTATATCAAATGAATCACTGGTCGAGGCTTTAAATAGAACAGATATCTAATTATTACTTTATCTCCTTAAATAAAACGTATGTTTTTTGTATATTTATTTTAAAAATTTGGAGTTTGAGTAAGTTTATTCAAAACTATAACACACCTATCACATATTTACCACAATTTATATAGTTAAAATATGTCATTACAAAGAGACTATATTCATTATTAACAATAATTTGCTAAATATTAATTACAACGGCAGTTGGTAAACGAGCGAAATCATTCTAATTCATTTAATAATTAGGGTAAAATAAATTTGTTAGATAAGGTCGGTAGTAAAATCAACAGGGAGTTGAATCCTCACGTGATGGTTATTTATTTGTAGTTTTATACAAAACATATTTTTAATCAAATACTAGATGGGATTACACAATTTTTTTTAAGATGCCGTTCAAAACTCGACGTTTAGTCGAGCTTAACAACTTGGAAGTCACTACAAGGACTACCTATTCCCCTTCCGATCCTGGACTTGATGACTCAACCTCAGAGACCTTCGTAAGAAAGCGTGTAATGTGGCTTTGCTGATGATTAGGAGAGTGTTAGGAGATAAGAAAAGATATTTAAACATTAGTTAGTACATAGGTCAGCTTATTATAAATAAGTTCCCGGAGGCTGTTATTTAACTGTTATTATTATAACAGTTAAATAATGCAAAATTAACGAAAAACTTGAGTGAACGGACGAATGTGAACGCTGGTCAATTGACTTTCTCCATGTGAAATATTGAACATGTGAGATTTGATTGAACCTAAGTAAAAAATTAAAAACTTCCAGGGTGGAACTACCGAGCACAGAAATTATAATTTGGAAGAAAATGTGGTTAGCCAAAAAGAAGGAGGAAACGAGAGATGGCATGTTGTGATCCGGAATTAATTATACAGAAGTAATTAGTTGTGATGTAATGTGAATATCATCAATGGATTTTTGATGTCACAACTTTAGGTAAATGTAAGTTTTACTATTTTTATTGAATATGATATAGAAGGAAAGTATAAGTACAGACTATTCAAGATACTAATAAAATTCATATTATACATTGATTATTGTTTCGTGTTATTTATATGTCAGTAAATTAAACGTTTTGTATCATGTGTAGCCTATATTAAAGTCTGATATTTAAATATTTACATACCGGTATTTAAATATTATAAAGTAACTATTGGAAGTGTTTCAATGTCAAAAGGCTTATTATTGAAATACCTATTGTTTTGACTTAGTATATAGTTAGAAAGTCTTGGATGATCCAACTTCTTATAGATATGAGGACGTTTGTAATTATTAGTATGTTCTTTTTATGAATATATGCCTTCAATCCATCTGTCTATCTTAATAATTCTAAGAAATTACCTAATAAAGTTGCACCATATATTCCGTAGTAGAATAATACTGAATTTAGGTATAAACTTTTCCATTTAATTGGTGTTTTATGATGGACTCGGTCTGAAATAATTTCTAAAAAAATGTTTTAATATTCACAGAGGATTGAACATTACCATTCATGTTCTTCCAGATTACCTTATAAGTATTTTTATAAGGGTTTAGCTTAAATGTATATTAATTTGTTTACATAACTAACTAAACTACAGAAACTGTATTGCCGAGATATTGGTAAATTATAAGTTGGTATTAGAAGTTCAATTATTGGTTTCGTACTCAATCACTCGTTCTATATGTTTTCCGACAATTTTTCCGTTCAGAGTTTAATATTATATTTGACACATTTCAACTAATTAACCATATTAAGTAGGTCAAACAACTTATTGAAATCAGACAATGCGGAATACCGACACTACCTTACTAAATATAAAACACAACTGCAGTTCCTAGCAATGCAGCATTGCCCTAGTTTTATGGAAAGTAATATGAAAACTTAACTTATTTACTTTATTCTCTAGAATAAAACCACAAGTACTTAATTCCTAAATGGTCTGTTATGCAATTAAAACTTTGAAATGAATAACATTTTTTAAGAATGCTTGTCTATTACATCATATTCAGCAGACTAAACTCTTTGCATTTATGTTTTGAACACATAAGACTACTTATAGATGATTTAATTTATTTTTAAAGTAGTTTTTATTATGACTATAAAAGAGACTTATGTATATTGATATTATTAATATAAGTATGAATACAAATTCATTCTATTCAAAATTTAATACTTGTGTTACCATGATTTTTAACAGAAATTTCAGAAACTATATTTGTTATTTCAACAACACATGTTGTATGTATATATATATATACGAGTGGTCTTTTTTTAAAAGGGTTTACTAACCCTAAAACTTAAACATATCAACCCGATAATAATTAAATTCATTTGACCTGTATCTATATAAAACGTTCGGCAACTTACCATTATCTAAAAACCAGGTTACTTTGGTAAATTATTTGTGAGTAACGTGTCTAACAGATTACACTAAGACAAATAGATCACACATGCATTCTAGCTTTCACCCCCACCTACTCCAAATTAATCCAAGTATTGGCTCAACTTGTGTCGGTTATATAAATAAACTAAAATTTCGAACTTCATTGTATATTTAGCATATTCAGTTAAACTTTAAACATTCTTTTTGCAACAGCATTCAAAAATATGCTTCTATGCAAGGAGAATATACTTCGTGCCGGTATTGCAGCTACTTATAAATTGGTTTCGAAAGTGATAGTTCACTCAATAAGTAAATGTAGAAACATTTGCAAACAAACAGAATAAGACAAAAATCTAGCTTCACTTAATTAAATATTAAACTGTTATCTTTTACAAAATAATGATTTTGTATTTGTTTATCCCTATAAAAACTCATGTCATTATACAATGTAAGAACATTTATTATGGAAGATGTATTTAATGTCGAGTACACCATGAGTTTCACGTGACACTATTTTTGTTTGCTACACAATTTTAAATCCAATTTGGCGGACTAAAAATATTCGTATAAAGGTATTGCTATCAAAGAAGTTCCCCTTGGCAATGGAAAAGAAAATGTTTGATTTTAAATACTAAGAGTTTTTCTTACTGAAATTTACCCATACTTTGCTTCACTTTGTATATCAAATATCTGTACCTCAGAACCAGATGAACGTATAAAAAAATTATATTATATATATATATATATATATATATATATATATATATATATATATATATATATATATCGAGCTACTCAAGGTTTCAGAGTTGTTATGTCTGATCTCCAAAAGTCTCTTCCAGTGCTAGAATTCCCTAAATACTCAAGAAAAATCTGGACAAAAAACGTGTCGTTTGATCTGGGATGAAATTACAGACGGCCGAGGGGGATATGAAAGACAATCATGTTTATTTACATGAGCAAATGAAGAGCTTCAAAATCCAGAAAACCTACTGAAAACTTAACAGTATGGTTTCACAACTATATTGGCCAGAACAGGAATTTAAACATGATTTGTATGATGTACTTATGTCTGCCGGAACAACTATCTACTCTCAAGAAGTCAAACCATAAATTCCTGCGTGTTTAACAAACACACATAGATGTAATTGGCAAGAATAGTTTTATTGAAAGGAAAAAAAAAATCATAATTAGGTTACACTACTTTTACCACTAATGAATGGGCTAATTTTATTGCTTCATTTTCAAAAAAGAACCCTTTTATTGTCAGAAGGATGCGACTGGAATAATTCTTGATTTTCTTTACTTGACAAACAATAATCTTTATTATTTGTTTCAAGAAACAAAAATACAGACAATGAACCATTTTTATATCAAACGCAATGTGGTTAAAGTTTCGTTAAGGGGATAGCACGATGTATTACAAGACCAGTTTCAATGATGATACTTTTAAACTGTCGATCTCAAAAGGAAGCGAAGAGAACAAGGGACTGTTTTACTGGGAGCAATTCCATCAAAAAGATTAACACAAAAATAATAATAATAAATGATAAATACAGAGACCACATACAATAATTGCACTTCGTTCCTTAAGAGTACAAATCCATTTTTGACAACATTCCACATCGAGAAAAGAAAGGGAACTTTAGTGAGGATGGCTTAACCGCTCTAGATTAGTAATTTGTTGATAATCTGTAGATTGTAAGCCTTAAAAACCATAACATTATTTTGATATGTACACTGTCTTCTTTCAATATTAATACAAGTATTGTTACAATAATTGCTGTGTAGTATTTACTAATACACCTTAAGTGCGAAGGTTCTAAAACAGGTTTTATAAGTACAGCCTATATAACGTAATTCCAGTTATAAATTCCTAAAACGGTTTTATAAGTACAGCCAAAAAACATAAGTACTATCCTCAGCAAATAAATTGTAGATTAAAAAAATAAATACCTAATAATGGTTTAAGTATATACAAATTTAATGATATTATTACTTTCTAATTCAAATATTAGCTGTGTAGCCAGATATAGAGTTCATTTTAAACATTTTTTATGCTCTCCTGAAAAGTTGGCATAGTGTGACTTTCGTTAGTCATATATATATATATATATATATATATATATATATATATATATATATATATATATATATATGAACAGTTTTAATATATTATTTGAGAAATATTAGTTACAAATGTGTAAATTTTCAAATATATTTAATATTTTTCAACAAATTGAACCATTTTTTATACATTGCAGTCAAAAGACGATTCACCTATGTCGTCCTATACTTCTTGAAAAAGCCAAAAAATCAAAAAAAAAAAAAAAAAATGAATCGAGAAAGAGTTAATTAGTTGTTAGGGGTGGAGGATAGCGACAAGTAATTTATTGTTTGGCCTACAATAAAAACACGATCCCATTAAATTTGCACTGTCCAATTTAAAACATTTATATCGAAGAATATCCAGGTTCTCGCGCTTAAGTCTTACCTTCTAGCACGTATTTATGTGTCTATATGGGATAGACAGTTTGACATATTATTGTAAATGATGTTTTACTATTATAGCATTTATACAGAAATATACATATACAAATTAAATAAAAAAATATCTTCTTGTAATGACTCCTCATTTTTTGAAATAACTCAATCACGACCTAGATTATAAAAATATATGATATTAAAAAAAAATAAAAAACCAATTCAGCTATAGGTATTTAAAACCTTAGCAGTTTTATGTATAAATATTACACAAATATACGATACAAAACTACCCTTCTCTCACACCCAAATTTTATTTTAATAAAAAATAACTACGCTCTCTTCCATCGAATATTGCAACTAAATTGTTGAAAAATTAAAAATTAACAATATTCAAAAGCCAATAATTGTATAAGCCCTGGCTAAAATTTTCATAAATCATGATTATTTATTTATTTAAAAAAGCAAAAAAAAAATTACAGTATTAAAATTTACGTATAATTTTATAATAAAAGAATGCAATTCTAAATGGCAATAGGCAAGAGTTGAACACAGTTATTGAACATAAATGTACGGAACGTAATAATTATTATCGATAAAGTATGTGAAATACAATTACCCAAAATTTAATCTGACTCTTATACATGCTATTAAATAATAACTCAATAACTAATACCATGATGCAATTTTGACAGTAAATATTTGTCTTTTATTTAATGTTGTCTACATGACTAGAAATATAAACATTAACAGATTTGAAGTTTTTTAAACCAGTTTTCATAATCGCATTAATGAGCACTGGTGATTATTTGCTCTAGAAGTTTTATTATACACGTGAATTAGATTATGCTTTGTATAATATATCTTGACTTTCTTTGTAAAACAACCACACTTACAGTATTGTGTATAAAGTAACTACTTGAACGGTGCAGTAATACAATTTAAAGTAGACAAACGCAATAAAAATACCAGTAGTAACTCCGTAGACTCTCACGATAGGAGGCGAAGTAGTGATGCAAGTTTTTATTTTATTCCAATAAATAGTCAACAAATAATTTTGTCATAACTGAAAAATTTAAACTACGCACAATTATACGTATTCATTGAAAATTAAGAATTGATAAATGTTATTTTATCGTAAATGCCATTTATAAGTATAAACTTTCAGACTTATAGTTAGTAAGATAAAAAACAATAAAATGGTGACATAATTTTTTAGTTTCTAAGAACCAGTATCAATAACTGCGAGACAGCAGTTTGTGAACGTTTTTAGTACATATGCCACTTATTACCTATTTGTTTTTATCTAATAGTTGCAAAAATTGTTCGAAATATATAATGGGCAATATCACCATTATCTTAATAAATGTATAACATAATTTGTAGTTGTTGCTAATGTGACAATATCCTAATTTTTATAAAATATTTTTCAAACTAATCTCATTTTGTGATTTTTGTAGAATAAAGCTAAAATGACTATATCCTCAATATGTGTGTTATGTATTTGTATTTTTCAAAAATAAATTGCTTGCATTTGTTTGTGTATGATATTCCAAATACTGAATTCACCACGATCCCTGCATGAATTTATGTATGAAGATGTAAACAATATTAAACAATATAGAGATTTATTAAATAAATCTTGAGACAGGTGTAATAAATTAATAAAAGATTATCACCATTGTAAACTTCGTATAGCAATTTTGGGTAATAAAGTGCGGAGAGACAAAATTCAGTATTACAAAGAGGAATGTAAAAATATGTACAAAATCATATCGTTCACATTTTACATCATATTACGTCATCTCTTCACAATAATATTGGCAGAAAATCAACTAACCATACTTCTACACCCTGACAAAGCAAAAAAGTTTCAACACAACTGGGGGAGGGTAAATTAGTATCTCAGTGAAAGGTCGTTAGTGAGGCGGTCAAATTTTATGTTTGACCTACAGTGAAAAACATCATCCTTTGTATTTGTTCCATCACGTTTAATAAGCTTATCTCAAACATTGTCCATATTCCGGAGTTCTAACAATATGTTCTCGCTTTGTCTGTTAGGGTAACACAGTTTGAATTAAATGCATGTATAATTTTACATTTATGGCTAAAATACAGGATAAAGTGTTAACTATAAAAAACAAAAAACAAAAATTATTAAAACGACATATAAAATTAAACCAATACAAAAACAAAAACATAGTTTGATTGTAAAATCAAAGGTAAACTAAATAAATATGAACACTATAATGTAATATTTTCCAGAGTGTCCTAATATTTAAATCCAGTAGAGAATAAAATAAAACAAAAATTTCCTCATCCAGTAAGGGTAGTCTCTACAAATAACACTAACTTCCTTCAAAGAGCACTAAAATAGAGTTGGTTAAATAAAACCATGTATATACAAATTTAGTTAGTCAATTTTTATATAAAATGAAAAATACTGTTATTAAATTTTATCATAAATCTAATAAACTGTACTTTTTCAGAATGTGTTTTCACCATACCTTTCTATTTAACAGCTGTTTTACTTTTGCAGAGATTATCACTCTATTTTGGATCATCGAGATTTGTTTTACAAAATAATAGAAATCGCGTTTGTCAGATTTTAATGCCGTCATCCATTTAGAGCTAGAGTGGCACTATTTATATTTTATATGTTAATTCTGACTAGTGTTTCACGAAATGGTTAGATACATGTTTTATCTTGTATTTGTGGGGGCAACAATAATTTATAAAATATTAGTTCCAAGAAGGGGATAAAACATATATTTTAAACCCTTTTTTTAACACTTAAACCACTTACAAATTCTCATATATCCATTACAAGAAAACAAATTGATATTTGAACGTTATTAGTTCTTGTTGTGTGTATTAGTGTGGTTTAGTGAATGTTATATATATGTTATATATAAATATTAGTGACTTGACTTACTTGACTTATCTCCTTTTATCTAATATTGGAGCATAAGGCGTCCAGAAGAGCTCTTCATCTGTCCCTGTCTCCAGCAGGTGCCTACACTTCTTCCCAAGTCTTGTTAACCTCTTTTGATTCTTTAATAATGGTCCTCTTCCAGGTTTCTCGGGGTCGACCTCTTCTTCTGACACCTTGCGGATTCAAATCTAGGGCCTCTTTTTCAATGGTTGCGTCTGGCTTCCTCAGTAGGCTATATGTCCTAACCACCTCCACTTCCTCTCTCGAATCTGCAGTTTGACCCGAATTTGACCTGTTTCTCTCCATAAATCGTCGTTTGTAATGATCTCAGGCCAATGAATGTTCATGATACGGCGAAGACACCTATTGATGAAAACTTGCAGCCGAGACGCAATTAAACTTGTAAATTTCCACGTCTCACTTGCTCACAGCAAAACAGACTTAACATTTGTGTTGAAGATGCGAAGCTTCGTTTTCTTTGAGATGTTTCGATTTCGCCAAATCGGGTACATTTGTACAAAGGCGGCGTTTGCTTTTTAATGCGATTCTTCACATCATCATCAGCTCCTCCATTTGTTGAAACAACACTTCCCAAGTAAGAAAAACTGTTGACCTCCTCTATTTCTTCTCCATCGCAGTTTAGAGCTTGTCTGTTTTCTGCATTCATCTTCATAACTTTAGTTTTCCGGTGATTTATCTTGAGTCCTGCCGCTTCAGCTAGTTCCTTCAGCGTATTCAACTTAAACTGCATATCCATGTATCTATGCGAAAGCAGGCACATATTATCATCTGCGTAATCCAGATCTTCAAGACGCCTGTGAAATCCCCATTGAATTCCTCGTCTTCTATCACCAGTTGTCCTCCTCATTTCTGCATCCAACACCAAAAGAAAAAGGATTGGGGACAAGATGCATCCCTGACGAACACCCGCTCAAACGGAGATGGGCTGCGTCAACTTTCCTTGATGAAATACCTGGCATTGATACCCATACAGATCTTTTATATACTCTCGCCAGATGCAAGAAATATTAACGGTTAATAATGTCTCAACGATCTTTAGATAAAAGCAAAAGAAAATACAAGAATATGAGCAGTTGAATTACGGTTACGTATTTAAAAATAGTAAGCTTTGCACAAGTCAAGGCAATTACAATCTCGTACAATTAATCAAGACCAAGTAAACAGTTTTTTGTTGATACTTTTTCTTTGTGGCTCAATACATACTTAATCATCTCCCAAGGGACATAGAGAATTAAATAAGATTCATGTAAGTTGTACTTGTAAGATTCAAGAATTAAAAAAATATTTTATGATTTTATTATTATAAAAAATGATTTTACCGATATTTATCCTCTTAGTTTATTGTAATATTATCCGGCGATTTTATGTTTCATTGCAATAAAATAAAATATTTCTTTTTAATTAATTACAAATAGTCATTATTATTACCCAATATTTATTTTAAAAATTGTATGTTCTATAAAGTCAATGTGTTTTAAACTATAAACAAATATTTTATTCATATTGCTATATTAATAATGTATACACCAAAACATAATTCTGAGAGACATACTAGCAGACTCTCCTTCATAAATGCAATGAACTGCTTTGCCCAAAGGGATCCTACTTTCCTCATGTCCGATAGACAATGTAAAGTTATCTTTTATTTTTAAGTAAATTAGTGTAATACTCTGTTACTAAATATATTGTAACTTGAATAGTACATATATGCTTTTAATGTATTTGTTGAAGAACATCTATATGTACCGTAAACGATATTATTTGTATATTTATACAACTATTAGAAATAAATGTAAATTTAAATGTTTAATATTTCCCAGTAAATATTGGACTATTTAGAACATTATTATAACTCAAAGTAAAACATTATTCTCATACTTATAAATATCTGAGGCGAAGACAACATACTTATTATTTATACTATGTAAAAATTAATTTGTGTATACAAATCTGACACTATGAATGGATGTCCCTCTAATTAAATTGTATCCCATATTCGAGGTGATTATATCTGGTGACCCATATCTGGTCGTTATTGTGATGTAATATTTGTCATACTAGTTTCAGGCCTACGTTTGTATACAATGTAGACTCAACCATATCCAGTAAATAAGCTCTATATGTGGAATCACCATAACCGCCCTTATGTATGCATCTAGATAACTTTTCTAAACCATGTTCGATATCAGCCAGGAATTTCCAAAATATAAAAAAAAAATTTTTTTTTAATTTAAACAGTTTTTGTATTTTATTACCATACCTTTACAGCTATGACGTAAGTGAAAAATTTAATGGTTTTTAACCCTTATGTCTAGTTATTGGGAAAATAGTTTTAGTCTACTTTTTGAAGTACAATGAAAGATGTGGATTTAAATTGTATAATCAGAATCAGTGGCTCATTGAGTGCATCCAGGCAGAAAGACGACATTTATATAAAAAAAACAGATTTAAGTAACTTATGTTTTGAGTTGAACCCGTTTACATTTTATCACTTTAATTATAAATGATAATTGGTTGGATTGTGAACACTTTACGTTCATGGCATAGAATTTTATTGTGAACAGCAAGTACAAGTTAGTACTTAGAAAATGAAAACTCGCCTGGTGACCTTGACTTTTGGTTTCATATAAGTTTAAATCAATAAGACAGGTTTTTGAAAATGATAAAAATGGTTTTTTTTTAGTGTCACAATAGTAAGTGATTCATGCGTGAGATTAGTTAAAACGGTAATACATTCGGTTTAGTCATGTAAGTGTTAAATACGACACATTCTAACGTCAAAACAATCGATTTGATATAAAAGGTAAACAAAAATATATTTTATTCCGAAATTTTAAATTTCGTCAACAAATCTTAAATATGTGACTCTTAATATGCTAGTAAATTATTATGCAAAAAGCTGAATTAAAAAATATGTAGTTATTGAAGTCTGTGTGTGTTTACAACTAAACCATAGTATTCCGTTATAATTTACATTAAGTGGGATCATTGAATATTTCATATTATTATTGTAGAGTGTAAAATTGTCTACGATTCAGATCGGATAGGTTTTATTTTGTATGTTGAGAACGCTCCAATACAAGATTTAGCATGTGTGCAAGAATGGCGGCTTTATCCAAAAGGCATTGGATTGACGCATATTTTGCCTTTGTCATGAACTCTATCAACGCTTAAAGCTGTGAAAATGGTTTTTATGAAGGAAGATTCATTAAAATATTTTAACATTGTAAAAAAGTGTAAAAGTAAAGTCAATAATTCTACGTAACAAGTTTTTATTTTATATTACAGTTGTGCTTAATTTGATAATCGATTCTTTTTGCGTTTACTAAACACTCTTTTAGATTCTTATTTCTAAAATTTGAAATTATTAGAATCAAACTGATCTTGCTGAAATCCAATAGATCTACTTAGATGTTTATATAAAGTTAAGAATATAATATATACAACTTTCTAAATACTATTATTTCAAACTGGGAAGAGACACATGAACTTCATGTTAATGACAGTTTTATCTTCTAACTATTTATTTATTAAAACAATAGATTATGTATTTATTTATTTATCAATCGAGGTAACAATTTAAACTTATTTGATATGGAAATATGTTTGTTTTTTTTAAATATTCAATGTTTATTTTTGAAATTGTTTAAAAATAATGTAGAAATATATTTACTGGAATCAGTTACAATAATTTCGTATATAATTAATTACAAGTTAAAATAAAACATAAAATTAATGTTAAAAATATGTGTATAATTTTCATGTTTACAAAGTAAATATTACAATAAAAAACATACAGATCATTCCAGATTTTTAAAACAAAACTATTAGTCAACTTTTTGTAAACGAAATAAATAACCCTATCTACTTAATCTCCCAATCTTTTTGTTTACAGCCTCATAACGGCCAGCAGTAAAACCTTCACTGGAGAGATAGTGTCTGTGATTTATAATAACATTCGGGCTTGTTTAATTCTACATTTAGTATTTGCAGTATAATAACAAGACTGTAGCTTATTTGAAGTAATACTATTTTAACTGTTTTCAAGTTACAATATCAGTATTATCTCCTTCTATATGGTAGTTTTGAATAATAAGGTAAACAAACTAACATAATGGCGTATAACAACTGAACCTCTTTACTTTTATCTTTCAGAACTATGAAAACAAACCATTGTGTTTTATGAATCACCCATTTCTTTAAAAATTCAAAATTCCGGTTTCTTATTCATCAATCAGATTTAAGAGTGATGAGAAGTATAACTAAATAATTTCAAAATTTTTTTATAAAATTATAGGAATATTGAGACTTTAGATACTATTTAACAAATTTTCAGTTGCTGTAATAGTCAATCTTTATTACTTTATTACTTTATTCGTAGTATAGAGAAATTTATATATTTGGTGAAATATTTAAAATTGAAATGAACATGAAAGTGTTTTAACGTGTTTAGTTAAAATTTGGATTTTATTTTTAAATAGTAACAATTAGTTGTTTGTTGTTTGTTAAGGAGCCAGGTGTTTAAACCTTTCATTATAAAATTTTTACCCAGATAACTTCTAGCCATATTGATATTATTTTAGGATAGCTCACTACTCATTGTTACTTGTTATAAGAGAAAACCATAAAACTTTGACTTACCAATATATGCAATATATAAAACAAAATTTTGTTATACAAATTATTCACTTTTACTCTATCCCAAACCAACAATGTTTGCAATTCTACGAATTATTACAACTTCTACAGTGGTTTCAAAATTACAATTTATTTTAGTTTCAACGCTATAATAATCCGTTATTTAATAAGAATATAATTAGTCAGCCTTCCAAGATTCCAAAGCCACGACAACAGTTGTTCAGAGTTGTATTTGATACTTCACGTTAATCGAACCTTTATAATTAACCAAAAATGAATATAAAATATATAATTTAATAGATACGGTAATTTAATATCTGTTTTTTCCCCTTTTAACATGACTTTTTATTATATCAAGTTTGATTATAAGAAGAAAGTTCATATATAATTCCACTTCATACAGTGACACTTACAGACAAACATAAACGAGAACATAATGGTAGAATTCTGTAAACTGGACAGTGTGCGGTTTAATCTCGATTAATGTTACATGAGAGTTACAAAGAGACATTGTATTTTCACTGCATTTCAAATAATAAATCTGTTGCTACTCACGACTACTATACATAATGATTTTACTCTCCATCAGTTCTTTGCCAAACCATTAGCTTTATTAGAGGGTATAAGTTGTGTTAGGTGATTGGTTTATTGATAACAATCTGTAGAGATTCTGAATCGTATTATAAAATGTTATATTTTGGGTTATAAACCTGTTTTTAGAGTACTTTTGTGAAACAAAGAATTGATTTTTTCCACATGTTAACATATTAAATGGCTTCTATGATATAATTTCAAATACCTGTAATTGAAACAGTTTTAAGTTTTTTAAATTGTTTTTGGATTTCCCAGTTGTCTTCCCCTTTAAAACTTCAAGAATGTATATATATATAAAAAAAACCTTTGGTTACACATTCTTAATTTAGAGGAAGTACGTATTATGGGAAGGCTGTAAAAATCCTTGATCACTTTGTTTAAAGTATCTAAAATGTCAGTCGATGGTAATATAATATACAATTATGTACTAAATATTATTAAGACTAAAGGTTATTTTCAAAGTTAGGAGCTAAGTTTGAGACAAATCCATTTAAACGTTTTTAGCAAAATCAGTCGTCGAAAATCGAACGAAAATGTATTTTCTATCCTTGAAGTACTTACATACATACACGAGACCGTAATATTGTATTTTCAATAAAGTCTTGTTTTAAATTAGATTTAAAAATAAAGAAACATAACATCACATAAGACTGCCACGTATACAGATACCACATAACACCTTAAATATGAGGCACATTTTATGAGAGTAGTTTGCTTGGTGTTGTGTAGATTATTCTTGAAAATGAATGTCTTTGTAATAGAAACAAGTATACATAGTATTATTGTCGAGCCCATAAACATAAGATTCGTTGGGTCTAGAATTTTTGTCTTATATTTAAACTCTATTTTGTATTGCAAAGAAAATATTTTGTATTTTGGTAACAAAGATTTTTTCGGAGAGGAGACAATTAAAAATGGTTCAATACTAACTCCAAACTCGATTTAAATTTAATATCTTAAAGAGAAAACAACGCAAACCAGAATTTGCTATAATACATATATTTTATTTTAAAATTAAAACCGTTACAATATTAATTAGTAACTTTATATATGATTTTTTTTTAAAGTATTTATTTTTATGCACCTGGATTATTGAAGACTGTGGAGTAGATTAACACGTAAAAAAAAAACGCATCGCCAAGCTCATTAGTTCTAATATAGTTAATTACCTTAGAGGTTGTCCTCAGTCCGTATAATAGGTATTGCTACAGCGCTGTTTCGCCGAACACTGTCGGCTTCTTCAGGCCCGCACTAACACATAAACACCTAACACAACACAACACTAACACATATAAAATCGGAGTATGACTCGTCGTACATAAATAATAAAATTGTTTGTGGTCACATTATAGGTCTTACTTGTCCAGCTGCAGGTACGGTACTCATACTCTTCCTCCGTTAGTACTGTGCAATTAATGTTAAGGTTTCCCCCTCACAAAATCCATTAGAACTGCTCTGCTTTACGTGTTGGTAGAGGTCATGACAAAAGCAAAAGATGCGCCAGTCCTGTGCCTAATGGATAAATCTGCTTTTGTTGCACGAGTGCTGAATCGTGTATAGAGTAAGTGTTTTCCTGTTATTAAGTTTAAAATATTTCTATATTACGTGTGCAAACGTCTACACTTCATATTGGGAATATGAAATGTATACTGAAACCATCAACCTAGCAATTTTAAGTATGTAAAGAATATTAGAAATTTCGAACAAAAATACATATCGTTTTTATTTTAACATATATCTTACAAAATCCTATTATTTCCCAAATATCTATCCTATCATTACTTCAGATTGAAATAGATAAAATAATATTCACTCGCCTACAATAATGTATTCCTTAGTTGACTTAATTGTAAAATTGAAAACACACTTGTATTTCAATAACGTCGATAAACACCTTAAAACTCCCAAAATATAAACAAATGCACATCAAAGTTAGATTTATTTAATTCTTTTTCTCGTATTAAAATAATTAAACAATATTTCAGAAATAATACTGATTATTTTTTTGGTGCTATGAATGAAACTGACACTTGTAATCACAAACTGATATCTTCAAATTTACAGTGTAATTTTACTTCCCATTGGAAAATTTACCTGTAACAATTTTACTCCTGACTTTTATTGTATTTTTTTAATTTTATTATTTTATTTTTTATTATTATTATTTTTTTTTAGTTGTGGCTTTTAAATAAATATAATGATCTGTCACGTAACACTGATGTTAACACTTATTGTCTGATTCATACTGAAATATAGTACGTCCAGTATACAATATACGTACTTCATACATTATGTGAGTCAGACAAATTTATTGAACAGACATTTTAAAATTATAACCCAAAAGTTAAACAGTTTTCTTTTAATAAATTTTGATTTGCAGCTTTTAAAGTATGGTTTTCGTGCTTAAATTCAACCAATAGACACAAAAATGTATGAGGGGATAAAAAAGATTTAATACTATATTTAAAGGAAATTAAATACAATAGGCTATATTAGTAAAAAACGCTACAGTTCCTGGAAGTAAATGTCTATACTTTAAAAGAAGTTATATTTTAATCTTAATTTAAGTATTAATCTTCAAAATCATAAGATACACTTAAAATTGTGATATTATAATCTCAAGAAAAACACAAATTTACGATTTTAATAACACATCTAACAATATTTATATTTTTTTCCAAAGAACATATTCGACGTAGCCTATTGGTAGGATCTTACCTTAAATACTTATAGTGAGTTGTCGGTAAAAAAGACATATTAGCCATAGAGTTCTAAAAGACCTAATTTCTCAAACCGTAATTCAAATTTAACAGAATTTTAAATACTATTGTCTCAAACCCATAGGTTGTATTGGAAGTATATAATATTACCGTTTATGATAATTGATAAAAAACAAAAAATGCACTTCTCCGCCAAAAATTATAAGCTTGATTTGTATCTCCTACGATTTACTCAGTTTACTGGCAATTTCACATTATGACCTTGTATAATGGTTTTTGTTTGGTAACCTCATTTTGTTTCCTTTAAATTTCTTTATATTTTTTTTAATGAAGGCAATATTACGTATAAAAGTATTCAAAAATAAATAACTGTAAGACTCGCCGTCCATAATATTCTGTTAGGTCGTTTTTTTATAGGACGGCAGTTTCGGCTATTCAGCCATTATCAAGTTTATTATTGGAGAAGCTCCTTCGTTGTCATGGAACATCCAAAAAACAACATAGTTAAACAATAAAAAAAAACACAAACACTGATTTGGAACGAATATTTATTAAGGTAAATTAAAACGTGACTCATGAGTCGACCCGATTATTAGAAGTCCCGGTATATCAATAACCAAGTCTTTGGTTTTTACATTGTCATAATGTCGTCCTTTAAAATAGTTCAAAGTTACATATCTCGAAAACAATATTTTCTACTAGATAATTAATAAGAGATACAATTGAATAGGTTTATAATATTAAAACAAACTATTTTTATTACGGTTTCAAACTCCAATGAAATAATCTTAGTAGTTCTTGGCAATATAATATAACTTACTAGTTTACATTACCAGTTATCACTTACTAACATATAATAAATTTATTGTTTTACCTTATGAATAAAGGACAGCTAGTATTAGAGTTAATATTCTCAATACTTTAACCAACAATTGCCTTTAACTGTTTAGGTTATGGTTTGCTTGTTAATGGATGATAACGATTTTGCAACGTTTTGAGTCGTTTGTTGTTGTTAGAGAAGAAGAATTGACATTCGTGTATTTAGTTTCTAATTGCTCTCTCAGATAATTATAAGTTTTGATTTGACATTTGATAAAAAGTAATTAATTATGTATCCGACATCATATTATGTTTTAACATTACATTATTTTAGTTGACCAGGTGGAACTTTATATTCGATACCATTTCACTCTCCGTGGGTCTTACTGAAAACACGTGGGAGAACGTTAGAATTTTGGAACTGGATATTGTTTGCGGAAATTTATTAAAAGTGACGAGTTCAAAGGAATGGTGTTTTTATTATCTGTTATAAACAAAATATAATAGTGTCTCTATCCAACACCTCCTTACATACTTAATTAACGTCAGTTCAAAATTGCATCGAAATCTTTGGCTTTGTCAGGCTCTATTAGTTGTAGTATATGACTTATCTATTCAGACAAATCTGTAGGAAAGCTGTAACGTATTTTACAATGATATAATTAAGGTTACGCAAAACGTGCAAGGTCTGGTACTCAGATTATATTAGATGTTGTATCTATCCTATTGATGCGACTCAAGAAACCCTATAAGTAGGAATAATATGCAACTAATTTTAAAATAAATGTATCTTAAAATAATTAGGCTACTACTATAAAATCAGTTATTGTATCCGTCCTCACGCTGCTACTGAAAAAAAAAAACGGTTTATCTTGTATTATTTTTTCAGATATGTATCAGGTTTTACTTACTAAGAAAACCCAAATTTTATGATCGTTTAATAGATAGATAAAATATATGCTTTACTAAAATGAAAACAAAGTTGTATATGTTCAGTAACTGGCTAGAAAAAAAATTATGAAATTGAGTAAATATGTTTCCCCTTACGACCCTTAACAAAAACTATGGGACATACACGCTCGCAATGATGTTACCATTACAGTTATTGTTTGGTATACCAAAAACACATACAGTTCTATTTATTTACTCTTTAAATTCCTAGAAAAAATAGTGTGGTTACCATTAAAGTTTTTGAAGGATTTTATTAGTGCTCTTACCTTACAAGATAAGGTCCTAAAACAGAAATACTTGAATGAAAATTAGATCGATGAAACAATGTCCTGCTTTCACTCCACTCTTTTATTTCGAGTATGATTTTTATTTGTTTCTACGTTTATTAAACAGTTATAACCTAACTCTAATAACAGTAATTATAAAATATGTAAATAGGTTTCTTTGCAACTAGGCTAAACGTCGTGTGATTAATGTTTTAATATTTCGTTTCTTTTACGTTCAATTTAATATAGACGATCCCATAAAACAGTCATTTTGTTGTTGAAATTGCAATAAAGCGGTTGTTGGAAAATAATTAATATAATTGTGAATAAACCAGACATAAATCTCATACAGAGATACCCTAAATTTAAAATCAAAGTTTAATAGTAAACAAATCTCCTTTTGTAAATTTTTACATGAAAAAAAAAATATATATATATATATATATATGTATATAATATATATGTATATATATATATGTATATATATATATATATATATATGTAGCGTCATAACACGACATTTATGAATTTAAAAGTATTGGTTTTTTAAAGTAAAAAAATATGAAAAAAAAATAATTCTTCTTAAAGATACACTATTTTGATTACTGAAATATCCTCTTAAAATTTATATTAATTTCATTGTAAATTTTACCCATATAAACGATTAATTAGTGTACATTTTTTACAGCAGCCTTATCGTGTACGCTCTCAAAGAATTGAACCACCCGCAACTGAGTCCTGCCAGAGGTAAGGATTCGTTTTAAGTATTAGGAACTTTTACTCCAGTCTTTATGTTACTAGTCAGTTGGTTACGGTATTTCTGTTACGACCAATGTGAATCAATCGAATACAAGAATCATAATGCAAATATCGATACACTCAATACGTATTATTTAACTATTAATAATTATTTAATATGTGTGATTTGTGTTAAATTCTATTGTCCAATTGTTGTATTATTTATCATTAATTTCATGTCTGCATACATATATGTTTTTGTCTAGTCGTAATAAAAGGGAAGACCTTACAAGCTCATATAATTAAATGTATTAAATATCCAAGAAGGGAAGACATTCTCATTCTAGTAGCATTACATTTTATTAACGTTTACGGTTTATTGAGCTATTTATAATGTGATTTCGGTTATTTTCCTTTGTTGATTTAACTATATAAATGATAAAATTATTTACAAATGATACACCCACGGACACAAACCAACTCTCTCACACCTGCATACTAGGTTTAAAGAGTAATAACAGAGACACAAGACGTGTTAACACAACAAGACATGGTTTCCTAAATGAGCAGCATTATGTTTCACCTACCTCACTTCAAAGAGGGTTAAATGACTATATGACAGACACAGGAAATGACTGACAGACAATCCCGATGTTCGCTCTTTGTACTTCGAAGTGCGTCTTTGTTCCTTTAGCGTCAGTGTTGCTCTTGTGTCAAAAGTATTGTTTCACATTAACTTTGATTATTTAATACAACTTCTTTCTGTTTTTGATTTAAGCTTATTTTTTTTTAATAAGTGGGATAGTAATGTTAGATATCCTTATTAAAAAAAATACTGTTTATGTTAAAAATGTAACTATTTTAGGTTGCATAGCATAACATTAAGCAACTTTACGAATTCTGTTAAGAACAAACAAATTGTTTTATATTGTCCATTATTTTTTGACGTGAATATGCTTTTGATTCTTTTATATTGTTGTTTCTACGAAAATTATTGCGACAAAATAATGTTTTGTTTTTATAGAAGGTTATATAGTAGGTTAGGGCTTGTGTATTATCACTAAAAATTACAATGTCGCCGAACTTTAGGGTTGTATAACATTAGTTTTGGCAAGATTTATCAAACCGAAATATTTGCCAATTTATCAATAATAACTGATACAATTTAATATGTAAATTTATCTATAATCCAATGTGTCTTCTAAGTTGAAAAAAATTTATAGTGTCTAAGTAATTGCGTAGGAAATATTAACAAAAAATTTAAAAAATCTATGTTTATAATTGAAATTAAAAAGGATCTGTGGAAGCCCAGATATTCCTATTCCAATCAATGCAGTTTGTTTTTATAGCAAGAGTTTGGAAGTGTGTGCCTTAATCTATGTTTAAGGATAAGATTACTACAGCCTTGAAAAATTAGACTATGAAATCAAGGAAATAGCATTATATTTTTTTGCAGAAAGACCTGTATAGGTCATAAATATATACTAATGGGTTGTTGTCCTTTACAAATCGACGTTTACAGACAATTAGTTTGATAGGTTTTAACGTTTGTGATCGCTATGGTTTATGAGATATATGAGGCAATTTATTTTTGTTACATATCACTTTAACTCCTGATTATTTAAAAATGAAAATATCATATAGTTCCAATTGCGAGTACTTATATAGAAATTGGTTGTATTTGAAAGATACGTAAAAAAAATAATTATCTGTTAAATAATGTTAGTTTTAATGATTTTTATCCTCTTATTACCTAATTGTAAAATTAGTTGTTATTTCATTACAATTAAAAAAATCTAAAAAAATCTTCTAATTTTACTCTCATTTAGTTATTCGATCAAACTTCGGCTTTGTCAGAGGGTAAAAGATGTGGAAGGTTGTTTGTCAAATCATGGAAATCTGTTGAGATGCTGCATTGTACTGGGAAAAAGTACTGTTTTCGGTTTATACGTGTTTTTAGTGTATTTCTGTGAGATGAACTTTTGAATCCATGAACATGTCAACATATAAAAATAATTTTATGTAATAATAAAGAACCTGTTATTGGTAACAGTAGAAAAACTTACTCTAAATTGTTTGTGTACATTCCAGCTATCCCTATCCCCTTATACATTATATGACTGCAAATACGAATGTTATTTGGTAACTCTTTCATTACTTCAAAGTGAGTAGGGAAACGGGTCAAACCTATCGCTCACTGTCAAATATCTTAAATAAGACAACATACCGTATTTCGGTTCAAATAAGGCAATTAAATTTGAGAATAACCTATAGAAAACGAAGAATCTTTCAGCAATATTCACTGGAGCTAGTGATCTTACCAATTATTAAGACTTGATAATAATAATTAACAAGATGATTTCATGATTTTTGCTACATTAATAATTACAAATTTTTGCTAATTAGAGTTAGTTGTGATATCTTAATTGTACAGGAAGTCAAAAACGGAACAAACAAATCATCACAAATATTACACTACCATAGTGATCAGATTGTTTTCGCTTTTAATTTTAGTTATGAATAACGTCATATGCAACTGTAATAAATTTATTATAAAAAATGTTCATATTTAATGCATTGGATTTTTATAAATTAAACATTCAATGTGTGCGTAACTGCGTGCGTGTGTGTGTGTGTCAATTTTTTTGCAATCTTTTACCAGTATTCCAAAAACCAATAACAATAAAAACCATACTATATGTACATTCAGTATAACAAACACACAGAACACAATTCTCACAAAAAAATACGCCGAAGTATCAGACGCGTTTCAACGACAAGGTCGTCCTCAATCAGTTATAGTTCGATTGGTGTAGCTCGTGTATCACTGAAGAGGACGACCTTGTCGTTGAAACGCGTCTGATACTTAGGCGCATTTTTTATTTTATTTTTTGTGAGAATTGTGTTCCGTGTGTTTGTTATACTGTATGATTTTTCTCATAAGTCAAGCTCAACATTTAATATATATATATATATATATATATATATATATGTACATTTTGAAAATGACACTTGTTTACGTGTCAAACTAATGATTTCACAAAAAACATTAATAGAAGAAAAAATTATTCCGCTTTTAAAATAACAATCGATATTTTAATTATAGCTTCAAAGTATGATGAATTTATAAGTTAAAACAGTATTTCTTAGTGATTACTACAACGCCTTACCAGTTACTCATTATTACTACTGGGAGAGAAAAAAAATTATAGTATTAGGATGAAAATTATAATAATTCAAAAATATCTTTTGATAAATTGTAATAGGCTATTATTTGTTTGATTTTTTTTATGGAGAAAGACTGCTATAGAAGAATATTGTTGAAGTATATTCATTTTAACTTGTTATTTTTTGTATATTAAAAGACAGAATATACAGTTTTGCTTGTTATTGTTCAACTAGGTCAATCAGGGAAGACACTAATCTGTAACGTTGTTACGTGTGAAGAGGCAATATATTCGGAGATAAAAGATTTTAATTGTGGATGTGGTTTACGTTTAAGGTATGTCTCGGAGTTTTTATTTTGTTCACATACATAGAAAACAAAAGTTGATTTTATTTCATATATATATATATATATATATATATATATATATATATATATATAGTATGAAGTATAGAGGATTACATGAAACAAATCTATAACTATAGAAATATAAACTGCAAATCACAAATACACGATTTAGCACTTGTGCCACGAGGACGGCCTTATTCAAAATGTATTGAAGTGACAAAACATTGTCTTTTCATGAACTCTACCAAACTTAAATCATGAGCTGTAACATGGGATTCGGTGGAGGAAAACCTTTTACATTAATTATAGAGTGTTAACGAGTATAGAGGAGGAACACATAATTATAACAAACGAGCTTGGCGTTGCGTGTTTTTTTGTTATTCTATTCCTCAGACTTCTATAATCGCAGAGACATAAAGTAATCACATTTACAAAAACAAAATACAAGTGTAACACTAAATTTTTTATAATAAATTGAGAAGTTCCCGTTTGTAATAGTTTTTCGTCCAACTGACGAATCACTCGTTGTAGGTTCCCAATAAATAAATAAAGTATACTTTTTTTATGAACTTTTGTCCACACATAAAAATTGGCCAACTAAATATCCAAAAACGATTCAGTTAGGAAAACATTATTTTCTGTGTTTTATTTTATCCAATCATTTATATTATTTAGATACTGTCAAGTGAATAGTATGAATTTTAAAGTAAAACTATTGTTCTCATTTTATTGTTAGGTTAGGAAATTTGAAGTATAAATTACTATATATTACTGCGTTACAAATAAAATAAAAACACATTCCATTACGAATATATATATATATATATATATATATATACTTTTTTATGAACTTACACATAAAGATTGGCCAACTAAATATCATGCATAATTCAGTTAGGAAATCATTAAGTGTGTGTTTTATGTTATAAAATCATTTATAATATTTAGATAAAACCAAGTGAATAGCATAAATTGTAAAGTAAAACCATTGCTCACAATTTTATTGTTACGTAAGGAAATTTGAAGTATAAATTAGTATATAGTCCTGCATTATATATGAAATAAAAACACAAACCGTTATGATCTATATATTAATATGCATGACAAACGTGTTCTACAGTCATGATATAACGTTTGTGCGTAGTAACGTGTGGACGGATTCAATACCCGAACAATGTCCTGGTCCGACACACTAACATTCTTCTTTTCCTGCAAGACTCGTAGTGAGTAAAATGAAATTGAATATACAGATATGTTTTTTCTTTTAAAACTGAATTACGTAATATAATTTCTAAACGTAAAATATTGTCGAAAACTACATTTAATACATTTGTATTAAATTTCAGATCAATACTTTTTATTAATCTGAGAAAGCAATTGGAATATAAATGTAGAAATAAAACTCCCTTTGCAACTACCTAACACTAACTTACTCCCACAATAACATACAAATCCAAAAATATGCATTTAAAATATTCTTCAATAATATCTGGAACGATTTTTGACACAGGGATTATTGGTAAATATAAGAAGAATGTTTAAATACTGAATATTGAAATATTATTACATTTTACCGATAATAACTCATACACAGTAATAACAATAAGTATATATTCGTTGCAGTTAATAATTAATTTTTATAATTTATTTAATATTAGTAATACGTTTTAAACCTAGTTTAGGACCTTTTGTAAGACATAAAGCAAGTTTAGTAATTTACGCGAAAACTCTTGTGAGAGTTTATAGTATTCGAACACTGAAGACGGAGTTTAAAAGATTTTAGAATAATAAACTGTAGTAGAATTAGTTCGAGTTGAATTTAAATAAACATATTTTTTTTAAATTTATAGTAAAACATTGATTCCACGGACATTTGTCAACAGTTTGCCGTTCGCTTCAAACATTTTTCTAAATACTGAAGTTAAACGATATTGTACATTTTAACATATACAGTTTCACCCCAAATACAGCATTACACGAAACACGTACGGTTATTATTAAAATTACAATCATTATTGCAATTATAGACACTAAATTGGACATAAATTTTCGTTAGAAATATTGTGCCTGTGTCTTAACATTCCATAAACTACCTGTAGAAGAGACATTAAATACAATGGGTATTAGGACGTTCAAATATATTATGAACTTGAACACAATTTTGTTTTTAACTCTTACTTTAAGAAAATTGTCTACCATCTTTAATTTCCAATTTAAAAGGATACTTTAAAACTGAACTGTTTGTTTTTATATTTCGGCTATCAATACAGATCAATATGGTAGTTCTATTGTGTTGCTTTTTTTCCCCAATAGTTCAACTACAGACATCTTAAACCTACAAAATCTGTTAAAGAATGTACATTGCTTAGACAATCCAGTAATACAACTAAACTTAAAAACATTAGTTTATTACTAAATTACTTACGTCTTAGTAATTTTGTGTTTAGTATTTATTAATAAGTTACGTAACTTGCATATTTCATTTGTATTTTTTGATGATGAAAAAGTTCACTTTATAACATTATTTATCACACCCCATATATTGAACGTAATAACTAGTTTAAACAATTAATTCCTTAGAGACAATGCGCAATACCAACATTTTGTTACTAAATATTAAAGTTAACTGCAGTTGGTAGCAATGCGGATTATCCTAATTTATTAAATATGTGAAGGAAAAAAGCATATTTTATAAGTTTGGTGGTTAAATCTACAGGGAGTTGAATCCTAACGTGTTATTATTGCATTTGTAACTTTGATAGAAATAAATAAATAAATCTGCATGTAGATTGTATTATTACTTTTTATTCTGTGTAAGAATGATATTGTCCTAAAAAAAAATGACTGCTTAAAAGATATAATTCATTTGTATTTATATATACTGCCAAACTACTTGTATAATTTTTAATAATAGTTACTAGTTATATTGGTTTTAAGTGTCATAGTTGCAAGATGGTAAATTATACATATTATAAACGGCCACTATTTGGATTGATAGTGTTATTTAAGTAACTTTAACATGAAATTGCAATAAGATCATTATACTGAAGTTTAAATCAATGAGAAAGACATTCTTACATATTTCAGGTATATTGAAGTATATTTAATCTAAACATAAATAATAACAAATTACAAACTATATATAAACATAATTGTGTAAACCTAAGTTTTGTGACACAAATAACAATCAACTTCCGTTTATACGATTTCGTGCTACAGAATGAATTTATTAAATTGGAAAAAATCATTTCTTCGCTTATTTCTGTTATTTAAATTTTTTTATTATATCTAATGTAAAAAGGGGAAATATTAAAAATCAATTCCTTATTTTGTGGTTAAAAACGTTTTTACTGTATATTATTATGCAATAATTTATGCATATTATTGGAAAAGGTTACTAAAATTTTGATTTATTTTTTTAGAGAGAAAACTGGAAACATCGATAATACAGCTTCGAACTTATACGTTTTTAAAGTTCCTAATTTAAACAATATACCGTAGTTAAAAACAATTCACAAAATACAAAACTTTTACTAACGGTATGCACATGATCCAAGAAACTGTAATAATAACACTCAAATGCATTGCTCTTATAACCAGTTTGTTTAGTGCCATATTTGTTCATACAAAAGACTATTATAAATTAATCGTTCTACATTTCTGTTCATCTTGTGTTTAACTTTATTTTTGTTGAAAAGCTAATGTTTTATTAATGTTTTAACACAGCTAGCATAAATCTTGGCATTTTAGAGTAAAAAATAACTCGCCAAATTTGTGTATATTTTTATGTAAATAAAATGATACCTTAATGATATTTCCGCTATAGAAACCCACATGAAATTATAAGTACTGACTCCGTGAACGCTCGTGTTAGGGTGTGTCTGTTTTTAGTTCATTTTTTGTAAAACTGTGTCTGTCCTAAAGTATACATTTAACACCGTGAATAGTTTTATGGATGTTGAACAGTTCTGCTACTTTAAAAATATATATATATATATTTCTTTTTACTACAGGTTTAATGAAAGTGATTATTTATTTAAAAATAAAATAATACTATCATAGAGTTTGTTTCGTGTTTTCAAATATAATATATTGGTTTAAATGTAATGCGTATTATTAGATAAGATTATTTGAGTCTAGTCAAGTTCTACGTGTTAGCCTGTAAATGTATAGGTTTTTGTGTTTGTATCATTGTGAGATTCTCTTCATATCTTTTATATTCTAAAACAAATGACTATTAAATTGTAGCCTAATTTCTTTAAAGTGTTTTGAAGTGCATTTTGATTGAAAAACACACACGATTTATTTCATCCAAATGATTTCTTGTGAAAGAGGCGTGTGATATCTATATAAAACATGTTTAGGTTAGCTCTAGAAAAAAGTCATGAAACCTCTCTTTACGGTTTTCGAAATCACCAAATTAATTACCCTAAGTTTTTTATAAATCTGTAGTACACTTTGAAAACGAACTTCATATAATTTATTGCGCCATGGGTAGGTTGTAATGAACTAAATGTTAGTTTTAATATTTTTTATAATTTCAATACTACATTTCATGCAAGTGATTTCTTGTGAAAGGATCGTATACAATCGTAAAAAAAGTTTATGTTAACTCTAGAAAATTATCCATGGAACCTCATTACCGTATTTAAAATGTCCTAATTAAATACTACAGGCTTTTAAAGTTCTGTACTATGCTTTGAGAATTTACTTAAATATAATTAATTGCACTAAATCTAAAAGAAGAGAGAAAAGAAACCTAAAAAGAAAGAAGGAAGACAAAGAAGAAGAAAAGTGTGTTTCTTATAGTTCTGGGGAGTTTTAGAGTAGTTTGAAGACTAATTGACTGTTTTTCGCCTATAGCGAAAACTTTACTTTTTTTTTTACGTAAGTACACTTTTCTCCTAAACCGCTTGGACTATTTGTTTGAAATTTTTTCCTGTCATACTTAGTATTATTACCAACAATGTTAACCAAATTTTATTTTGTATCTATGGTATTTGCAGTTAATAAAAAATTATTAATATCACATTTTTTGCATTTTTTTTAACACTTTATAAAATAAATTGTACATTACTTTTTTTTTTTAGTATTGATATGTATAGTAGGTTAACATGATAGATAAAGGAATTAAATGTACTAGAAAAAAATTTCAGGGCTCTATGAGAAACAGGTTTTTGTTAAAGTGTACCTGAAATTGCCCATTTTAACATGCGCGTCATAGGGAGTACGTAGTTACCTTTTAGAAACTGGCGAATTTGATGTATGTACCTCTATCAAATACCATATTATTTTTAAATGTCTGAAAACTTATAAGGAAGATATATATATATATATATATATATATATATATATATATATCAATTGAGACGATACTATGGTTCTCAGAATTATAAACTAACCAAGAGATATGTATCAAGTAACACTATTATTATTTTCAATACAATGTTCAATCCAACAAGACGGATTCAAAATGTCTGGCGAAAACAATAACTTTGTGAAAATGTTCTTCTAGACAGTGTATCAAAATATTTTATTTTCAAACCTAAGAGGTTGTCTTATATTCTGAATTTTACGCAGTCTTTACAATGTTCTGTATATTAAATAAATATGTCTTTTACGTAATGAAATATTAGGTGCAGCTCATACATCATATTTCTGGTTTTAAGTCTTATCATCGTAACGGCTTCAATATATTATTTCAGAAAAGTAAGTTGTAAATATACGCATAACTCTTAATTGGACGTTTTCCAACAGAATCAACAACTTTTTATAGATTGCTATCAACATACAATTCTCATCCTGTACTCCCTGAAAAAGCCAAAGGGGATGAAAAGAACAATGAATTTAGTAAGGTTGAAAGGTAAATTAGTGTCAGCTTGGTCAGAGTAGCGACACTATCAGATGTAATTATTGCCCTACAATGAAAAACAAAATCCCTTTGAACTTGCGTTGTATATTTAACCAGTTTATCTCAAACATTTTCCAGGTTCCATAGTTCCGACCTTACTTTCTGGCTCGGATATATGTTTCTCTGTGGGATATGTAGTTTACTTTAGTGTATATTGTAGATACAATTTTACCTTTAACATATTTATATATAAATACATGTTACTAATTTATAAAAAATATATTTGAAAATAATTTATCCCTTATTAATAAATAATTCAATATTAACCTAAATTGTAAATACGTACATAATATTTTGCAAACAATTCAGAATATGTAGAACATACGTTGAGTTATAGATATAAGATAAAAAACAAATTTCTATCGCTTACTTGTATATTTTGTATTTTGAATTCTACACAAATCTACGATACAAAACTACCCTTCTCACACATAAACAATACCATCATATATGAATAAGAAAGTCACTAAGCTCCGTTTGATCTGAATATTTAGACTTAAATTTTATTGATTAAGAACTGAAAATGATTTAAAGTAAACATTCAATAATTGCATAGCCCCATAAACTCTCATAAATCTGGATTATTTATGAACTGAAAAGAAATACAGTTTTCTTAATATAGTACAATTATAAAACAGAAGATGTTTAATGGAAGGAAATTCATAAAGCCACAATAAAACACAAACTACAATAAGACTGTAGAGTTATGTTTATTCTACCTTATGTACATTTCAATAGCACTGCAGAGGTACATACACACTAACTTTAATAACTACGTTTACTACTGTAACGGGGGGGGCTCGCTGTATTACAGCTCTAAAGATGATAGCAGTGATATTGACATGTAAAAGTTAAGGTAGAATAAGCCTAAATATAGATCTTATTGTTGTTAGTGTTTTATTGTGGTTTTGAATTTTCTTTCATTGTATATTCACTACAATGCTCTAGTGATTCACGAGAAGATGTATGTTAACTCTAAATGACAATAGGCAAACGTTGAACACAGTTAATGAACACAAATTAGCGACACACAATAATAATTATCGATAATATATATGTAAAATACAATTACATTAAAATTTAATGTAACTCGTGCACATGTTATTGTAAACAATAATTCAGCAACTAAATGTTTAATGTAATTTAATCAATAAATATATATATTTTGCTTATTGTTGTCTACATATCTAGGAAAATAAACAATGACACAAATTTAGTTGTATGTTTTATTTAAGTAAGTTTTCATAATGTTTTAAATGACAGTATAATTGAGCACTTGTGATAGTTCGCACTATTATTCTTACTATACACGCGGTTAAGGCTATATTATGTTTAATAAACTACGACATTCCTATAGGAAAACCACACATTCAATATTGTTTCTAAATAAACTACTTGTAATGGCGCAGCTATGCATTTTAAAGGAGAAAAATTCTTTTAAAATGTCACTATTAACTCCAATAAGTCTCAAGATAAGTCGACGAGTAGTGATACATACTTTATTGCATTTAAAAGTCAACACCTGATTCTGTCGTCACTTCATAACTGATAAAAGTAAAATTACGTCTTGAAGTTAAACAATTGAAATGAAATATGGAATAATGTTTTTGTTATTTAGAATATAACTATATAAAACTTTTGGCCTTATAGTTCCTAATCAGAAAAATAACAACAATTTTGAGGTTTTTGAACCTGAATTCGATATTTGCGACTGAACAGTTTGCGGATGTTTTTAAATACATCAAGTATATCCTATATAATTTGTCTTGTACTTCCTAAACGTAATCACAACGATTATTTAATCGTTTACGTAATTATCCTACTAAATATGAAACATAATTAAAGTTGTAACAATGATATAATGTCCAACTTGTACATCAATGTTTTTAAAACCTGATCTCATTTGGAAATTTTCGTGGAATGATGGTAATATGACTTGATCCTCAACATGAGCGTTAGGTATTTAATATATATTGTACCCATTTGTTTGTGGATACTATTGCAAATATTGACTTGATCACAAATCCTGGATGAATATAGGCATGAATACATAGGTAATCTTAAACTGCATAATATTTGATACAAAAATGCTCGTGATGGATATAATAATATATGAAATGGTAGCAGTGATATATAAGTCGTATTGACGTTCTGGGTAATAGCGCGTTTACAGAAATATTACCTTATTACGAAGATAAACGCTCAAAATATGAAAAAAACCATATCCTTCACATTTTCCATTATATTGCACTGCACCGTTCACATTGCAATAAACCGAGAAAAGACCTAACCCTACTTAACACCTTACAAAGCCAAAAGGTTGAACACAACAATGAACTGGGGGAAGGTAAATTAGTATCTCAGTGAAAGGTCGTTAGTGGCGCTATCAAATTTTATGTTGACCTACAGTGAAAAACACCATCCCTTTGTATTTGTTCCATCACATTTAATAAGCTTATCTCGAACATTGTCCAGGTTCCGGAGTTATAACAATATGTCCTCGCTTTGTCTATTGGGGTAACACAATTTGAAAGATAATGCATGTATAATTTCACATTTATGACCAATATACAGGATAATGTGGTAAAATATAAAACATGAATACATGCACGGACGAGATATACCGTTACCATAAAAAAATATATTGAGTTTTAATATGCTAAATATGAAATCAATTAAATCAGGGGATCATAGTCAGGAGTGACTTATAAATACATTGGCGAATCCTTGGCCCAGATGGAGTTTTAATTAAACATGTCTTGTATTATCACATTAAATACAAAGAAGATAAAAAATTAACATAATATTTTTGACTCATCTATCCTAAAATATTATTATATTACTAATCGTAATAGCATTAATTTTCTATCTAATTTGCACTCAACATTTATAGTAATTTTACAAGTGCATTATAAAATATGTGAGTTACATAAAATGTACATAATGATATTATGTACTAATTATTATTAAGTTAAGTTTTAAATAGGTTTCTTAAAAGAAGTCAAATAAATTTAAGAACAATCCGTAAGCAAATAAAATTCCTTAAAAATATCAGAATTCAAAAAGCTTGCGATAATGTTTTTTTCTACCCGTAAAGTACATATAATTCGACACAAAACATACATACGACGTATGTAGACCATAGTATGATATATTCAATTAGGTCATTTTATTTAGGATTGTAAAATCAAAAGAAGCATAACATCACTTAATTATATGTTCAACTCAAATTAAATAAATTGTTAAAAAATGAAATTATTACAGTTTACCAATTAAAACCAAATTAAAAAATATATACAAAATAAAGCCAATTCAGGTCACCCCAATTCGAGCTTTGCTATTTTATTATATTTTAATTAAAAAATTTCTATCTTTTATACTTTACACCATGAAGCTGAAATTCATGTTATTCCTATGTAATAGACCTAAACGTTTCACGGTAGGTTCTATTATAGTATTCTATATTTCGTAACACATTGGCTCAAATTGAATTGTCGTACATGCCTGATTTTTGTTTAAATAATAGTAATATTAGCTACATGGATATCCGTATATATTTAAACATTTTACCTCAAGTTTTAGACAGTTTGAAAAATATGAGTTTAAAATTCGAATTTTATATTTGTTCTTATGGACGTTATTATATTAAACCTTTTGAACCATTAAATACAACCTAGGTTCCAGCCCGGTTGCTAACGTTTATAGATATCAATATTTTCACTCTAAATAGGAATGAGGTAAATATGTTAAAGTACAAAATATACAAATATAGCAAAATATTATCGTACATATATCATACATTAACTAAAATCGACGTTGTATTTTGGTCCTACAATAGATAATCATGTAGCAATATTAAAACTAATATTACCATTTCAATAGTGGTATAAACTTGATGATTTTATCATATGTTGTAAAACAGTTTATGACTACAGACAATTAATTATCAAAACAATATTTTTATAACATTAAAGAAATTTTAAATTAAATAAATATTTCTTTGAAGATATCTGCATAAATGTGTTTCCTCTTATTTAACTTTCTCTATGACGACAATAGTGTCAGAATAATATAATGACATACGAGTTTGTGTAGTAATGTACAAACTGATAAGGGCGCCTAAATATTTCTTAAACATTTTGTAATGATAGTTATCCCAATATAGTTAGACCTATTATGATTATGTTTTCCGGATCATATTCATTATGTGGCCTTGGTGATTACCAAAAAGGCAGAATGTATTTTTTTTTTTTTGGGGGGGGAAATGGTGATATATAAGTTATGACCTAGTTTCGGGTCATTCGGTTTTAAAAAAAAGTTGTCTTTTCTTTTAAAACCGTTCTTTATTTATTAAAATACAATAATATTCACTTATTATAAAATAACAAATAATGTTTAACGTGATACAGTAATATTCATTTATTGTACACGGAGACAAGTTACTAGCTCGGAGTCAACTATGATTCTAAGTGCACAAAGGCTAACTACTTCTATTTATAACCTACGCTTACTTGCTAACACATACAATAATTATAACTGACTAAGGGATGCTCCTGGACATAACTTTATATATATATATATATATATATATATATATATATATATATATATATATATATATATTGTGGAAAATTAGATCATTCCCCCATACTCTTCATTCTGTAGCTTTGGTGATCACTATCAGGGCAGAATTTATCATTTTTGTTTAGGAAATTGTGATTGATTGAATGTTTTATTTCTTCCTTTATCATTTTGATTTGTTTTATATTTTTCGTCGAAACTAAGATAACTCCAATCTCTTTGGGTCTTAGTTACGTTATGTTAAAGTGGACTTAATACTAGGTCAGAGAATGGAGAGTTTTTATTGTAGCTATGTAA
Source organism: Aphrophora alni (assembly GCA_963513935.1). Lineage (NCBI taxonomy): Eukaryota > Metazoa > Arthropoda > Insecta > Hemiptera > Aphrophoridae > Aphrophora > Aphrophora alni. The sequence goes on from OY740773.1 coordinate 30,639,364, forward strand.
TAAAACCATATTTCAATCTTAAATTTGGCTTCTGTTAATATTTTTAACACACAGCACTAAATGAGGCATGTACACCACTCTGAATAACTCTTTAATATATATCAAAGGCTGTATTTATATTGCGACAGTTTTATAAGTGGCTGTTATGAGAATACTAATAAAAGAATGGGAGGGGAGAAAGATATCTTACTGATGTTCAACGGTTTTGTTTATTCGATTTTTGTTCTTTTCCCCCTGTTATTTAAAGCGAACGTCTCTTGGTTAAAATTGCAATATAAAAAGGAGGAGGAGGACATACAATGTAGATCCATAGTCCTCGAATACAGTTATAAATAAAAATGGTTTAATTCTAACTTCAACTTCACTCTAGTGGATAAAGTTTAAAGAAAAAACAACGCAATCTAGAAATCCCTGCACATAAATGGGATATCCCTTTTGAAATCGCCACCGTTACAATAATAATTAATCTTTATCTATTACTTTTTCAAAAAGGATTTATTTAATTCTTCCGGATTAAAGATGACAGAGAAGCAGAGTATCACGTAAATACACGCATCGCCAAGATCGTTAGTTAAAATTATTCGTTTCTCCCCTATCCTCGTTAACACTGTGCAATTAATGTAAAAGTTTCCCTTCCAAGCTTTGTGTGCTGGTAGAGTTCATGACAAAAGCAAAAGATTCGTCAGTCCGTTGCGTTGAATAAAGCTGCCTTTGGTGCACAGCTCTTGAATCGTTTGTTTGTGTTTTCAGTTAATAAGTTTAAAAGTATTTCACACAATTTGTGTAAACTTTCGCACTTCACATTAATAATATATGTGTACAGATTAAATCATAATTGTGTTTCTAAGTATGTGAAGGAAGTTACATATTTTGAACATAATTACACTACTTTTTAATTTTATCCTACAATATATATATATATATATATATATATATATATATATATATATATATTCAAAATTATTATTATTATTGTTATTAATTTTATCAAAACTATTATAAGAACTAATTTTCTCTTATTGATTTATATATTCCTTGGTTGGATAAATTGTTCATTACAAATCTCAAATGTATAATTTACGGCTATAAATATCATAAAACTGCACAAAATTTAAGAGCAATACACCACATAGTCAGAATTGACTGTTGCTTTTTTGCCAATACATAAAAAAATATCTTAGTTATAGTACCAGTTATTTTGTTTGTTTCTATGTATGAAATTGGCTTTTGTCGTCGAAAACTAATATATTTTAACTGATTGTGTTATTTTTAATTTCAACTTGGAAATTTAACATTGGCAGTTGTTATTTAATTGCACGACTGACTTGTATTATATACAGTATTTGTTTTTACTCTTGTAGCTTTTAAATCAATACATTTGTCTGGCACATATCACTCTAATTTTAACATGTATTGTCGTATTCTTACATTTAGTATTGATAAGACTAATTCGTTAACCGGAAATATGTAAATTGTGATATATACAAAAATGAAATAATTTTCCGTTAGTATACTTTTTTTTGTAAACATTAAAGTAGTTGGTCTTTGTGCTTATCCGCATCAAATTGTCGCCAAACGTTTGTTTTTATTGGTCAACAATAATTCACCTGTCAGAAATTTACCTAAACAAAAGCAGTTAAATAGTGACACAATTTAGGTCATACAGTAAAGTATTGATGCTTCAACATATAATATGAGCTACTGTAACCTTATAAAGACCAGCTACATAAGGTATAGCAATTTAGGCCTATACATTATCTGCGATTATCAAGTATTAGTTAAACAAACATATGTGATCGTTTACGGTAGAAATATAGCTAATTCGCCTGCGTACAATTACACTAATATAAAATGGAATCTGTGATGTCCCCATTATGGGTTTAGATAAAATTTATGGGTTTATCTATTTGTAAATAGTAGGTCTTACGTGAATATATAATATAATTTGGATTGAATACCGAATTCAATTTCAACCTAAATCAAGATGAAGAACTGTTCTTAGATTTATTTGTCAAAACCACTTTATTAGTGTAGGGTTTGAATATTATCTTTCATTATCATACTTGAAATAATGTGAATTTTATGAATATTTCTAGTAAATTATAGTACATGCATTAAAACTCACAAACCATAAAGGCAATCTTTAAATCGACTTAGCCATTGTAATTATGTATCCACTTGTTTGAAGTAAGTTATTTTTAAAAGTAAAAAGTAACTGTCATTCTAACTGAAATTATACACGGTGATATTTACATAGATAACAAGTTATAATGTATAAACTCAGACCTACTCAATCAATTTGAAAAATGCATTCGCCAGTAATTTTTTTATTTCTTTCCAACGGAGACAGGTTATATTTTATTACAGTATTGATCAATGAGAATGGCCAGCAGACATTTATAAATAAATAGATATTTCATTCTCTTCTCCGTTTGAAATATTACAATTAGTTTGTTCGTTTTGTTGGTAACTCTGGGCTATTGTTGAATCTAAACAATATTGTTAAATTGTTTTTTTTTTGTTGTTGCCGATATAAATTGATAATAATACTTAAAAGTTAAATAATTTACATATTGCTTAAAAACTGTATAAACAAGATGTTAATATAATTCTTGTTAAAGTAACATTAAAACAAGAACCATTTTAAGATTTTTGGGAAGCCTAAAACTTGGCTGCGACTAAGATCCATTTATTTCGCAGTGACAAGAGTCTAAGTACCCTTAGGCGACCACTGGAAGGTAAACAGTTATGTTGATTTACCCGTTAACCTCCAAGAAAACATTGTGAATCGACTAAAGTTGTGGAATAACAATTAGTACTAATTCTATTATTTACCATGATACCATACAAGTTTAGGTATCAAAACGAGTATATAAATAACTATGTATTACGTCATAAATATATATATTAGATTCAAGCAAAGCGATGTCGTATTTCAACCCCATCGTTGTAAATGAATTAGATTGTTTGTTAGTACGTTTCTTAATCAGTTACATCCACAAATTAATAATTTTAAAGTACATAAATAGCCTTATTTACAACTAGTGTTAAGTACAACCTATATTACAATTTAATGTGTTTTTATTTATATTTATATATGTTCAAATTATCAAACACGACCATTCAAAATAGTTACTGCACTTTTGCAATTTATAGATTCGGGTGCAGCAAATTGTAATACAGTTGAATTAAATATATTGTTGGAATACCATAATTCTATTAAACGATAAAAACGACCAACCATAGAGAGAATCCCATTCTGAAAATTAAAATTAAAGTTGAATTATTTTCTGGAACTTCCATTTTATCTGTCTAAAAGATAAACACCATCATTTGTTACTAATTTTTGAAATATATTTTTTTTATATAATTCATATTACATGAATTTTTCTTTCATAAGGATACAAAAATATGAAATAGTTCCTAGGAAATTCAATTAAAAAGTTACTAAAAAAATAATTAAATTTTAATGTAACTCTCAGTGATTTGTGTTCTGTTCAAGTGTAATATAGTTGTATTATTTAACGATAACATTGCTAAATCAGAATACAAGGACTCACAAATGATTGAACTTTTAATATTCGGCTCTCAGATTGTTTTAGTTTTCAAATATGGAAGAGTAATTGTATCATTTAACGTTAATTTGATGTCTACGTAAATGTGTTTATATGTAACGTCTAAACAAGGATGTGGTTATGTAGGGCTTACGAGAAAGATTTATTAAATGTATAGAAATATTCCAGAAATTATTAAAACACATCTCACTCCGAGTAGTAATAAAATGTAGTTGGCCGATTTTCAAGTAATTCACAATATGGTGTCAAGTTGATTTCACTATATAAAAAAATAATCTCATTAAAAAGTTATGCATACACAAGCCAACTCCTACACTGCCGCATTCAAACATTTATAAAGAATAATAACGACAGAGATACAAGTCGCTGTAATTTGAAAATTATAGAAGTACTTTCCTAAATGAGCAGCATTATTTTTCACCCTTCCTCATTTCAAAGCTTTTTAATGACTTTATGATAGACACAGTAAATGACTGACACACAAACCATTCTCTTTTTACTCTGAAGTAGCTCTTTGTATGTCAAACAATGTTTGTTCTGGTGTAGAGTGTCAAAAGTATTGTTTGATATTAACTTGGAATATTATTTACTACTTCTTTCCTTTTTTCAAATTCTTTCTTTTAAGAATTTTCTTCTTTTATGTGAACAGTGTTGTAAGAAATGTTTTGATATTTCAATAATAGATTTTTCCACAAACTTAATGTTTATATATATATATATATATATATATATATATATATATATATATATATATTGTGTAATATAGTGAAGACTTTGCCAACTGTTCAGAACCAATAAATTATTTTAAATGCACGTTTTTTTTAACGTGAATATATTTATATTGTGTCCTGTACATTGGAGTAAACCGTGCGCCTTAGTAATAAAAATTACAACTACAACCAATTTTATAGTAGTATAACTTTATTTTGCCAAGATATATTATGTTAAAATGTTTGCTACATTACAACAGCAACTAACAGAATTATATTTGTAAATGTTTTATTATCGCCCAATAAGTGTATTACGATATAAAAAATGAGTATAGTATGTAGATTATTATAAAGTAAATATAAACAACACTAGTAAAATAAGCGAATATTTGGAAATAAATATTACAAATGATTCAATTAAGTTCAAATTGTCCCATTTCAAATAATGTTGAATGTTTGTAAAAAGAGTAAGGGAAAGTCCAAATTAACCAATGCTTAAGGTTTTGAGTTTAAAACAGTAGGCATTTAAATTGGATATGTTTATAATATTTGTAATAGTTTATAAGAGATTTGGAGCCTGTTAGTTTAATAAATGTTATCAAATGAATGTTTAAAGGAAATATCATTTCTATTGTGTAGTACTTTATTTAAGTGACATTACAACCTTCTTTTAGTAATAAAAAGACAGATTCAACCCTTAAACAATTATGGTTATTTCCCTGTAAAAAAACATACGAATTTAGTTATACTTTAGAATAAGCCTCTTCCTTAGAAGAAGCGTTACAAAGATTTGTTGAAATAAATTACATTTTAGGAATAATTTTATTTTTCAAAGCCATGTGTAATATGATATGATCATCGTTATTACTAAAAGAATGATGCCAGTTTTAAAATAATTTTTATGAATCAGTATTTTTTCCATATCTTATATGAGTCCATTACCAAAAATCTGTTACTGGAAAAAGTAGTATGGAATTTATCAAGCATTGTTCAATATGTGGCACAAAAACTGTTTTATAAAGGGAAAAGCAATTTACCACACCCATTTCATGTTATTAAAAAGTTTTATCTTGTAGACAAACGTCCTCAGTGATATTTCCAAATGGTGGGATTATGCTCTACAATACAGAGTCAGGAGTACCTCAAGGTATCATCATCGGAGCAATTATGTACGTATTGTACATAGCTGATTCACCAAAACACATCGATTCTAAAATTGGTACATTTGCCTACGCTATATGTGTATTGGGAGTTGATAACAACCCAGTTTTAGCTTCTCATCGAGTTCAAATTACCAAACGCAGCTCCATAGATTTAAAAATTGGAGGGTTAAAATACATTTAGCAAAGTTCAATCAGGTAACTCTTAAGATACAAATTAATGAAAACGTTTCTACCGGTTATATGATCGCATATTTTCTCAGGTTGATGATATTGGAACTTGACAATGCTCCTTGATATTGCTACTTGGGACGCAGTCATAGTGTTTAAATTAAGACTTCTAAACCTCAAACTTAAGCATCTATGATGGATCATCTATGTTTGCGTCTAAAAATGAGACCGATCTACATAAAGCTATTTTGAAGCCATTTTGGACATATGGTATTGAAATGTTGAACCAGCAGTTCGAATATTGAAATTTTGGAGATATTTTAATGGAAACTATTGAGACAAATCTTTGACATACCATATTATGAGAAACAAATACATATAAAATTATTATCTCATTAGAACTGTGAAATCTTAGGTACAAGTTCTGGTGAATCATCACGTACTGATCAATCATCATATATTGAATTATTCTATGACTGTAGTGTGCTTAATTATAGATTGAATAAACTCTATTTTTATTTTAAACGATGGATAACCTCAATCTTGTTATCAGCTGAAATGATTGCCATTAGGAAACATTCATTTTAGAGAACCATACGTTTTGCAATCAATTTCATATTTACTCTTTTTTATATACATTAACATTACAATCAATAATATATCTGAGTAACCTCTATGTCATTAATTATCAATTTCAATGATTTCCAACCATTTATATAAAGAAACTTATATTGAAATGCCATCTGCGGTACAATATCAGATTTTAAAATAATGGTGAGAAATAAAGTAAGATTTATCAGGATTGCTTTATATGCAACAATCAAATTATCCTAGTCTTCTTCTAAATAATTTAAGTGCAACTATACTATCAAAAAGTACACAATTGTGTAGATGACATTCACAGGATTAACACGGCTAATCTATTGATTGTGAGACAAACCTAATCCGGGATTCAATCTTGAAATGGCAACTATCTTGTATCTGTAATAAAATAATTTTGACAGTCTTACTTGTTGCATAATATATGTGTGTATGTACTAAAAGGCTTGTTTGTAGTTTTTATTACATTAACTTTGCATCCGTTTGTTTTCACAATACTAATGGAAACATAGAACGTGGTTTATTAATAGAGATTAGTTGTGTATCTGTGAAAATGAGATACATTAATGAGTGTGAATTCACAAAAAGTTCTATTCAATTATATCGTACTAGCTTGATTATATGCCATCAGACCAAAGAACTTGTTATATTATTAGTCTCAACGATTAATAAAAAAAATAAATTAGAAACACAATTTAATAAGCAAATAAAATGTGTTATTTTCAGTAGTATTGCTGTTATTAACAATATATTACCATTTGTTGGAGTGCAAAATCTATTCTTTTAAACTGTTTGAGGGATTTAGAGCATACTTAATAGCTTTGGTAGGTGATTGTATAATTTAAGGAATATTCAAAGAATGAAATAATAGATGGTTTCATATTAAACTGTAAATACTTAATACCAGCCATTTTGAAAATTGGGTAAGACTAATTATTGTATATGAAATATGGATTTATATATTTTTTCCTTTCAAGATTACTCTTAAATTTATTATAAATTAGTTAGTAATTAGTACTTTTAAGTACTTCATTTGGGGAAAAAAATTATCAATCAATTCAGGGAATCACATTTTTATGCAATCACATGCATTTTATACAATTGCATGTGTTTATTTAGTTACAAAAAGCCATTCTGCTTATTAACATCGCGATTATTTTGACTTTATGCATTCTTTTACCTTTTGTAATTGTAATGGAATCAGTAAAATTGTGCTTTTAATCCTTTCTGACAATCTTAGTTATATATTTCACTGTACGTTTAGACTTGAGTTGAAGGTTTTGGATTCATAATACTGTACTGTTTCATGAAGTACATTGATCACCTTTGCATTACTCCCACCAGATATCATCACCAGTCAAGATTGTTGTTATTTTTCCTACAATTATTTCAATTCTACAATTATCGATAATGAAAATACTTAGAATGCATCTGATTTGGTAAGATAGATTGATTTTTTTTTATATAGTTTATACTCTTGTTTGTCAACCTCCATCTTGGAGTAGCATAAGGTCGGAAATTGCAAAAACTAAGCTGTTAGAGGCTAATGTTTTGAAAACCATTTGAAAAAAAGAAAATATTTGACTAATAGTAAAACAATATTTTAAATTTAAATTAACCTAAAAATACATAAAACAAAAAACAACTATTACCGTTACGAATATTGACTTTTTAAAATATACAGTAAGGCTACTATTTTACCCAATGTGAAATAATAATTTTCAACCAGGGTTTATATACAACGATTGGTACACCATAATATAAGATCCTAATGAATAATTATTTACAACCCATATTTCACCTGTTTACAGTAGCTGTGCATTTATATTTAACTTTTCGTCTTAGTCTATAAACAATAGTTGTTGTCGTCCCGTCACGTGACCTAAATGATGTTATTTAAATTCGACATCCAAGAAACGCGATCAATTATTCACAATACCACAAGTAAACCGTAGTGTTTATTTACTCAGATTAAAAAAAAAAAAATTTTTTTGGTTAAAATTAAACTATTACTCTTTTGGTGTTAGAAGCACCAAGCTTTAATTTGTGAGAAACTGAACATGTGTGTCATTGTTAGAATACTATTTTATACTGATTCTTTATTTAGTTAAAAAATATGTAAGCTTTTTTTTGTGACACTACACCCTCACTAAAAATATTTATACGGAAAGACGAATTAAAATAATTCTCATTATTTTTTATTTTTATTTTTATTATCATTTTACCTAACTTTATATCGTCAGGTATTACCACAGAAAAGTGAATATAATTTCTCATATCGACAATAGTTTTGAAAAGGGTACAGAAAAACTCTCTATTTACACCTCCTCATTCAAGAGGGCAATTATTGTTACGTAAGAATTAGTAAATGGTTGTAAATAATAAATAAAGAGACATAATTTTTGTTTTCGCTAGACATGCAATTTTTTAATCTCTTACAAAAAGAGTATTCGTTATGTCGAATAAAACACTTGTTTAAACTGTAACCCACATTTTTCTAAATACACGCGAATACAAGTGGTCCGAATAAACAAAAAGTATATCGAAACTATATACGGAAATGCTTGTTTATATTCTGTCTATCAGTTTGTGTGATTTATAATATATCCTATATCTATTCTGTAGATTAATAAGTGTTAGTGACATGTTGTATATTTACATATATAATTTATTTGAATAATATCTTCCAATATGTGTGCCTACACATCATTCTAATTTTATTGGAAACAGTTTTAAACAGAACCAAATATTATTCAACACATTAGTACATATTTAAATGATATTTCAAACTTGTATATACATCATTTTAATTTTAAGAAAACAATTTTAAAATGTCCCCTATTTGAAATATTTTTGAACATTTTGAAAATATATTTAAATGATATATTCCATAGTGTATACAGATCATTATAATTGTATAGCAAAGAATTTTAAAATGTCTCCCATTTAAAATATTAGTCAATTTTTTGTACATATTTAAATAATATTTTCCAACGTGTATAGGTATAATTCTAATTTTTATTGGAAGCAGGTTTAAAATGATCCAATTTTGAAATGTTAAACGACATTTTGAATACATACTGTATGCAATTTATATGTAAATAATATTGAAGTAATTGTTTGAAATATTGGTATTTTGTCATAAATACAGCCTTGACTCAACATACTAAAAGTTCTAACAATAAACCATTCATAACCACGCCACAGAAGAGTTTGTTTTAACATCTATTTGCTCAATTATTATCATGAGTATTAAGATATATGTATTTTTGTCGGTAAAACTTACAAAACTGAACACTTTTTGGCATTTTTCAAGATGCTGCTACCTAGCATCAAAATGAAACTCTACCTCCTTGTCTACAGATTACGTTAAACACCACAGAATGACACTTAAGAAGAAAACAATACACTACTTTGTGTTATATAAACGTTAGATGAAAATTTTAAAATTAACATATAATATATTATATTTATTAGATTATAGCTCATTTTCAAAATTTCCTTATCAGACATATATAATATGTACATAATAACAAATATTTTTGACTTATTTATAATTTTCATTATCCTATACGTTTTAACTCTCTATTCTGTCAAGTTCTCTGAGTTGTCTCTAATGTCTCTGAGTAAGGATAGAACACACAGTAAAAATTGAAAAACTCACCGGGTAAAACAACTTAATACAATTATTATTCGATCAATATTTTTAGTCAATATTAAATAGAAAATATTTTACTCGTGTAATAATAATACGATTTTCAAATCTTTACCCTTCAAAGGCGAGTATAAGATAAAAGTGTTACGTCTTATCAAAACAGTCCCCAAATATTATAAACAGGCGAGGTCTATCGGGTAGCGTGTTTGCTTTATTTTGTATATTTACAAGGTCAGTTATACTGTTATATTATATGTCTCTATAATATTAATATTATACTGTTATAATAAAGTTAGAACTATCAACTGGAGTATGTTGTGTAAGACGTGATTGTGTAATACTTATTTTACTCAATAATAACTATTACTTTAAGATAAATAAAAAAAAAATTATAATCCATATGTAGTAGTATTTGTAAAGTTATATTATGTGTAGGTCTATAGTACTCACGAAATGCACAATATCCTGATTAATGCATAAACAATTTTACTACAGTTGTGAAACTTTAATCTGTTGAACATTTCACCTAAGATTTAATATACACAAATCCAACAACTCATTCATTATCAACATGTTGTACTTTAGTCTGTAACAAGTTTTATTTTAAATTTTCATGAAAAGCATTTGAAATACAGCGTAACGTGATATTAGAAATACAAATTATTCCAATATCCTCTCAATTACGTTTATTGACACTAAAATTATTAAACAGAATCTGAAAACCTGAGTTATTATCGATTGATTTCATTCTGTTGTGTTATAATATACTGTTATATGCGTAGACATAGTGTAGATTTATTTATGACAAACCTACCGTATGGTGCTGCATTCTATTAACAGTTACACTAAACTGTAAGGGATGATCCGTGAAGCATGTTGTCACGTTAGAAAAATATGTTTAAATATTTATTTTATACCATATAAAAATATGTTATATGTGTAATATATATCATTCCAATAATAGATAGATATATTTAGAATACCAACTAAAAACGAACAAGCATATTAAAAAAATATTTAGTAAATAAAACTTTGTGTTATTATTCGTAAACATAAAAAAACTGTTTAGAATTTTTAAATATGAAACCTTGTATTATTAATGTCACTTGATGTGTAGAAAAATATAAAACTAAGTTCATTGGAGTTGGCTAATTACTTTAGTATTATATTGGCAGGCTGACGAAAATGCTGTAGATTCATTTAGGTTAAACGTACTTGTACAGTGCTGCGATCTCCTTTCAATCAAACTCAACTCTACCTTCGTTCACAACTGATGGTTCACGAATTATGTTGCAAAGTTTGAAAATATTTGAAAAAAATGGAGTATTAGTTGTATTTATATTTAAAAAATAGAAGAAACAACAAAACATGAATTAAATCCTTTACTATGGGTCTATTGGTATTTAATGTATGTTTTGATAATTATATATTGAAGTTATGTGTATATTAAAACAAAATCAAACTGCAGTTTTTATTGGAAATTTACGTTTTTTGTCCCCTTAGCTCAAATACTCGTAATATGTTTTGATAAAGGTGAAAAGGTCCACATTGCCGCCCAGACGGACAAATTTTTTTCCAATGTTTAAGAAAACTCGTGCACCAATATTGGATGCATTGTGAAATAAGTAACAATATCTTATTTAACAATATTTAATAAAACAATATCTTAAAGTATGTTTGTATTATTATTAAAAATAATTTTATACTATAAGAACATAAATATCTCTATCACTAAAGATAATAAGTTTCTATTACTTATTACTCTGGAAAAATTGTTTTATGTAGTCATAAATAATAATTAATTAAATATTTTTGTAGTTATATTTTCTGACCATGAGCCAAAAACAACACACAGTTTAGTAGATATTAAATTATTGTTTTGGTTTTTTACGGCGGAATTATAATTTCCCGACATCTTACAATAATTTCACAACTACACTGTGATTTATAAATACAAAAGTAGGACCTTTGTTATGCATTTTACAATTTGTATCGTCTGTCAATATATTCCACAACCATCGACAGATTCTGTACCATTTGAAAAATACACGAATAATACTAGTAATAATTATGATAATAAAACAATTATCAAAAATAATAAGGTAAATCCAGTAATGGTTTTTTTTTTCAATTTTATTAAAGTTGTTAACATAATAGAGTGTGCCATTATTACCTGTAAAAAATATAAATCAAACACACTCTAATTTTTCGCATAGTTTAAAGAGTGAATCATTTATGCAGTTCAGAAAAGAAGGAACATAAAAAATATATAAATTTTAGTGTGATAATATTCCCTTATAGAAAAGTATTGTGCAAATTGTAACTTCTAGTGCTAAATGAAACGAAGAAATTATCGTTAAATAATTATCAAAAGTAACAGACTAGAGCAAGATGGCGCGAAATATAACACGCCGCCAACTTGGATGACTTATCAACTACATGTAATTAGTTTCAACTCCAAGCTTCTGAATACACACATGTGAACTACTTTTAATGTGAGTCATGTGTTGCAACTTTTAATCTCTTGCATAAATATATTATAGAGACTGCTATGTGGTGTGTCAAACATTTATGACGAACATTTGCGGATATTAACTTTTCGAAGTCCCATAAATCTCTCAAAATTACGATTTCATCCATACTCGGGTTTAGCGATTTTGATAAACTTTAGTTTTTAATGGGAAAGTATTAAACGCTGTTTAAAAAATAATAGGCGAAAATTATTTTCTTTAACATAGTTGTAAAATATGTAATATTTAAAATTCATCTCTATTAGTTTCTTCCCAAATTTAAATAAAGGTAAAAATGCATTACACAAACCACTGTGCAAATAAATAAATACAAAACATAACGAATCAGGAATAAATAAATAAAAACATAATAAAAATAAAATTACCCTTGACTGACGTCGTTGAATGTTCGATTTAATTAAATAAGTGTTTTTTTTTGTTTGTTTTTTTTTCTTTTTTTTTCTGATGGCATGTTATTGCGAATTAGATTAAGGTATTTTCTCTTGTGAAGAAAATATATTTTCAAAGACATTTTGTGAGTTCGTTATTATGTTTTTATTGACATCTACAATATTGATAATTTTGGTGAAGATTACTTTCAGTTAGTTTTTAATTTGCTAGCGTTATTTGAGTGTGTGAAATAAGTTAGCACCATTTTAATAAATCTTGGTTTAATTGTAAAACCTAAATTATTTTTAATGCAATTGATATTACGAAAAATTAAGTAATTTTTATACTCCACGTTATTTCCTTACTTATTATTATTTATTTTTTTTTGTTTATATCCAGAACGTAAATCATGATAAATAATTTTGTTACATAATATCAAACTAAAATCACTTAACTAATTATTTTTAGTGCTTGGAATTTAATATTTTTTAAAACGTTTACGTTTAAAATAGTTGTAAGATTTTTGAATGTTTTAGTTGATGACATTAGTTTTTGAGCAGACCTCAAATTAACCAAAATGAAGAACGATTAGGTTCCAAATATATTTCCATTGTTTTTTTTTCTAGAACTTTTAATATCCTAAGGTAAAATCAATTATTGTTGTTTGAGGAAGATTATTGTCAGTGCTTTATACAACGTTCTCTATTTCATTAAGCACAAAGAAGAAATGTTTCAATTTCACTTCCGCCATGAATAAATAACGACCCTTCATTGACACTGAATAAATTCATCAAAATAATAATTTTTCCAGTGTTACAAAACACTGAAGTATTTACGATCACACAAAATATTTCTGTTTGACATTTTATACCAATAAATATATAGGTGCTGTCTTTCAATGAATGATACATGGTACGTATTACAGTTAGAACACTATGATTTATTGAAGTTGTTGTAAATTTTATTTCGTAAATGTAAACAGTTGTAAATAATGCGTACGTATATTTACAGCTAACATATTTACACTAACTGTAACATAGTTACAATACAAAACAGGAAGCTTGTGTCTGGCAGTCGTTATATTCTTTTTTTGTTGTAAAATTTAAATATATCTGAAAATGAAATGATAAATGTTGAAATGTTTTATATTTCGTATTCAAAAGATGTGCTGTTTTCAAAAAAGGAATTATTTTGTTATGTTTTGTATATCCTCTCAGTTGTCCAACCTTTTTCACAGATCGCTAAAACACAGAGTAATATTTGTATAGAATTATGTATCATCTACCTTAAAGTTTTTATAAAGAACAACAGTAAAAGATTTATCAAATTTCTTTGTTTAATAATAGTGCAAAAAATTTACAATATTACACTAAACCACATTTACTGTAAAATATTAAATCAAACCTGCATTAATAGTATCATTACTATCGTCATAACCTTATCAGAAGGAAATTGTTTTAGCCATTGAAAAGATATCTAAGTTCAAGATTTGATTTAACAATATATTCCATTAAAATGTGTGTGGAATATTTAAATGAAACATCTCATCAACTTCATCTAAAGAATCGTGATTACTTAATATTATGTTTTTAGTAGTTTAAAATTAACAAATCATAAATCCACTCGAATCCGACAAATTTCAACAAACAAACACGTATAAGAAGACGCCATATTGCCTTTTTTTTCAAATTACAACAACAATAATAATTCATATATTATTATTGAAATAGAATAAATTAGACGAAATGGGGGCTAGCGGGAATGTAGGAAAAAAAACTTTGTGAGATTGTAAGGGGAAAACTCTATCCTCCAATGTAAAATCCTATGTGCTCAGTATGCAATAAAAGGGGACAAATATTGGTTTTGCGGCAATGGAAAATAATGAAAAATTTATTTAAATTATCTAATAACTATTGTTATAAAAAACAACTATTTTGTAATATTTAAGGCATTATAATTTGTTTTAATTTTTTTTTCCGGATTAAAAAATAATGAATTTTCTTTATTATTAGAATAAATAGGGTAAGCTGAATTCAATGTTGAACTATTTAAATGTTTCACTTGTGCATTATATGGAATAAAATTCAATAATACTAAAAATATATCGTAGACTATTTTCCGATGGTAGATTATACTCCTGCAATAATTTCTTTAATATTAATTAGATTGCAGAGATAAACCTAGTAGGGAGAATTTTTTTCCCTCCAAGTGCTACTGTTACGATTGATTTATTTCGCCTCCTAATCAAGATACGTATCTCGTATCTTGTCAACTATCATTAGTAACTAGATCTCCAATCTATTTTACCATATGTACATGGATACACAGAGTAAATGAGATATGGGAGTACACATAACATCAAAGTGGACCGGTACTTCATTCAAGATAACTTTCTTATGAAATGTTGATCAAATGTCGTATACAAATTTAGTTATTGGGATTTGATTTTCTATATATTACTTGGAAAGAGAGTTGAAGAGGATTTTCAGTTTTAATGGAACTTTTATTATACGTAAAAACAACAATTTAATATAACATGAGTGACCATGAATTCAATTTAAAAGTAATGTTCGATTTAAGTATTTTATCCTTTATTTTGACCAATCTACGACATATTTATCCTAAATTTTGAAATGTGTGCAAATAAATTATAATCTCGTAACACAAAATTCAATGTTACTCATATTTTCTCCTAAAATATAAAATACATTGTAATTCTTTTTAATATTTTGTTTTAAATATATCAAAAATGCAGTTTAATAGGTTGTATTGTAATTTAATAAAGTTAAAAAATGTATCTAAAATTGTATTACCTACGTGTTTGTAAATCTACAGATGTAAAATCCTGTAAGGTGACCATCGTAAGGTGTGAATTTTCCCTTCGTTATCTTTGTGTGCGTCACAGAAAGTCAGCTGCAGCAGAAAGAACACATCAATTACAGGTGTTTAACTATAGTTGTAACGTAACAACTGGAGTACTGTCGACAGCAGGCCTAACTGATACTTATCTATAACTGAGTAATTCTTATAATGAGATACAGTATATATTAAATCTGTTTTGGAGTCATTATGTATATCAAATAAAAGTTGTATATTTTGTTATGGGCGCATGTTGTATTGTTAATACACATGGACATTTTAGAATAACTGGTGAAAATTATATAAACTAATATATTAGTTTATATTAAGTGTAAACACAGTCGGTACTAGTTGAAAATCTATATTAAGGTAAATAATAATTCACATGAAAAATATCACAAATCAACATTATATTACGACAGCTGTTTCGCAAGTAAGCATCTTCAAACAACTAAAATTCATTATTCCAAAATAAGAATATATGAAGATTTATTTAAGTTGATAATCAAAGAAAAATTAATGCCAGCTACATTGAAACAGTTTTCTCTGTATCACTATTATGGTATTAGATGTTCAATGAGCACTGTAGTGAATGTGAACAGTGTTTTATACTATTATGCTAACCTAACATGCGATGTAATAATTACAGATGTAATTCATACAATTAAAGAAAAAAATGTCGTTTTTCTCGTATATTATACAATTTTGATACATTTACATAATTCAAAACCGATGAATTTTTTTTTTCTTACAATGAGGCCGCCTAAATTTCAAGAGTATTTTAATCTTACCTAAAATAACATATAAATTTAATGTAAGTGTACTATTAAATTAACACGAAATTATAGTCGAATACATTACAACATTATTATTAAAATAATAATAAATTATAACATTATTTACATTTATTGTAACAAATATATATATTTACCGTCCAAACTAAGTTTCAAGTAACGACCCCTCCCCTCTCTACAGACCAATCAAAAAAAGGCACATCTTGCCTTTAACAAATTATCGTAATTTGGAAAGGGTCAATGTTTCTTGACTACTTAGTACTATAAATTAATATACTAAAAGAAAAAGTAAGTACTTTTTATCAAGTTTACATTACTGACCTTTCATTTAAGAAAATAAAATTAGAAGTTTACCAAATTTTCAATATTTACCACATAAATAGAAAATAAAATATACCATCGAATGACCTTATCATATTGTAAAATTAAAGAAATTACACTTAAATATATAGAATATAAAAATAAAATTACACAAATGATTATTATATAAAATAAATAATTGAAATAATATCGGAACATATAGCGCTATATTGTACATATAACATATAGAGTAAGTAATTCAGTAAGACTTATTTCAAAACTAAATACGTTGAGTCAGTCGCTTTACAGTCCAATGAAAAAAGGAATAGGAAACATTAACCAATCCTGGAAGTTGACGTTTCTAAGAAAAAAAAAAAAAAAAATTGATATAAATCGAGTTATAAACATTAAATACTGTTATCGATACAAACAAAACATAACTATAATTTCAAGAAGCAAAAAGACCTGTTTATACTAAGTACACTCATGTCCACAAATAATTGAGAATAAGAGAGTGCAAAATACGCTCTTCGACCTATACAACTAACATTCTCAATTAAAACAATGGTTTCAAAGTTATTTACAATTCCCATCCACTTTCAAACGACTGGATTATAAACCTAAATTTATTTACCGACACAAATAAAGGGTAAGTTTAATTTGTATTTTAATTACTTTTAAATACGTCATTAAACAAGACCATTGGTTGAGTTTTGTTAATTTATCATCAAATTTCAATATTTTTGGTAAATATATATCTTTCAATCCGTAAGTTATTTTTGTACTTATAAATTATATCAAAATTCAGTGTTCAATTTAGTAAAAATGTGTATCGTATTTGGTGGATCGTTGTTTTATAAAATTATTAATTTTAGAAGAAGTTTTATTGATATTTTTGAAGGAAATGGGTAGAATAGTGGGAAGTTATTTGTTTGAAATAATTCTGAAACTTTTTCCGAAAAACATCAAAATCAAAATAAGGATTACACGACGTGTTTGGTCGAAGACTTTAGTTTAGTTTTTTACAGAATGTGTCAAAAAGGGCGAAATTTAAGTTTAAATTATAACAGAATTGGGACACGGTTCGTAATCCTTTTGGAGACCTTGGTCCTAAAATCTGAATCGCTATTCGATTCTATTAAAAATATTATTTGATAATACGTTTTGTCTATACTTTTTGAAATAGTTTGAAATTATGACGCTCAGGTGTTCCAACCTTTTTATCACACTCTGTATATAGTCTTATCAGACAAAGAAACCTATCTTCTAATATACAGTATTAAAAATTCTTGTTTGTAGTTATTTCAATAATACAGTAGTAGCTTAAACGAGATCTTCAAATGTTTTATGAATCAACACGTAAAACAAGTATAACAGGCGTTCAATTTAATTAGATTGACGTTAAAATAATAAAATACTTTATTTCATAAAATTTTATTTATCACTTATTCAACATAGTGGCTATATTACACAACTTTTTAATCATTACTTAATCGCTAGAGATGCTGACAATTTTTCGTTACTTTCTGCTTTTGTAATAGTTAATTAATATATTTTTTTGAGACAATGACTTCAATTTTTGTTAGTATTTGGTAACAAAAGAAAACTAGATATTGAAATCATCTCACCGGCAATTTTAATTACACACACCCCTATTGATTTTAACGAGGGACTAATCAGTATACCTTGTTTAAGTCATTGCGGGTGGGGGTGGATAATTTTTTTAAAAAAAGCTGTTGTGAATGTTTCAATCACCAAACAAAAACCAAAGTATACGTTGACTTGGTGTTTTTAATCCATACCAAATAAAAATCAAAATATTGTTCACTGTCTCAAAATAATAATTACACCTTTTTTTACTTGAAAAATTTGATTTAACAAAATATTTGTCTTAAATATTGTGTATATTTTTTAGGGGAAAATGGTTGAATTAATAGATCTTGAAGCAAAATTGTTAACAACACCAAGATATGGTATGTTTACCACTTACATCCTTAGTTTATGCATTACATTTTACATCATTAATTCTTCATGCGAGTTATGATACAAATAATGTAATGTAAGACCTCATATAAATATATTCATTTTGATATATATATATATATATATATATATATATATATATATATATATATATATATATATATATTTAAAGCATCAATCGCTGATTTACACTTTTTTCATTACATCAACCGAATTTATATATTTGAAAATGGATATTTAAAGATAGAATAAAACTCGAAAACAAGATCTCACTAAAATTACTTTGACTTAATCTAACGCGTTTCAAGGACAAAGACGCCATAATCAGTGATACAATAGCTACAATAACTGAACTATAATTGTTATAGTTTGAAGTTATACTTTAATTATTGTAGGTCAGGTATCACTGAGGATGGCGACTTTGTCGTTGAAACGCTTTTGATTAAGTATGTATTTAAGACACTAAAAATTGTCGAATTTCTTGCAGAATAGATTACAACAAAACGGCTACAGGAAGTCTGAAATTATACAGTCACTACGAAAACAAACACACCCAAGGCGGAAAGAAACAGAAAATATCAATACTGAGAAACAAAAAGAAAAATTATCATTCTTGCCGTATATTCAAGGAACTACTGACAAAATTGGAGATTACTAAGAAAATACAATATTAAAACAATCTTTACACTACCCACCAAAATCCAGCATCTCTTAAAAGGTATAAAAGATAGGCTCCTTTTACACACCTCAGGAGTGTACCATGTTCCTTGCAGTTGCGGAAGGTGCTACGTAGGAGAAACAGAGAGATTAATTTCATCAAGGGTAAAGGAACACATAAGATATACAAAAATATCAGAAACAGACATTTCCGCATTAGCAGACCATTCTACCACAACATCACACGCAATAGAATTCGATAAAGTTAAGATAATACCTAGTTCTTCAAATTATTACTAGAGGAAAATTCTAGAAGCAATATAAATAAGAAAACATAAAGACAACTTTAATAAAGACCAAGGCTATGAACTCAGTAACAGGTGGAAACCTGTTATTTCAAAAAATAAATACACAATGCAACTTAGAATTTTACATACATGATAACTGTCACAATAAAACAATAGAAATATTGGTAGTCAAACGGCGGCCCGACAAAGGTCCACGACCAGACAAAAGGCAACGGCCCGAGAAAGGGCAACGGCCAGACAAGGGTCCACTCCCAGGACTATATAAGCTCAGGCCTAGGATGGCTTGCTTCTTGCTTCACTTGACATTTGTTAAGCCTTGAGAATGGACATCTGTAAAGTGCCCGAAACGTCGGCTGTTTTCAACGTGCATTCAATATTGACGCGGTCGAACCTCGAAGAACAAAACAACAAATCTTCATCACAATTAATGCAGGATAATTGATAAAAATATAACTTTGCCCATTGATTCTGTACGATGAAGTGTTTACAACATTATGAAAACTTGAAAAGATACAAGTTAAAAATGACAGTGAAATTAATGCCAGTTGCTGTAGTACTTCCTTTCACGTATTATGTGTGTCTTTATGTGTGATATATTTGTACCAAATGGATCAACGTTTGCAATTCAAAACACGTAGCTTATGTCCCGATGTCGGTATATTCATTGTTTATTGTAAAATAATTCTGCCAATGAAATTGTAAATGTTGATATATTGCATATTTCGTATTCAGCAGATGTGCTGTTGTAATAAAACACGGAAAACAAATTCCACATAATCAACCTTATTTGTGACAGTTGATTAGCTTTTAAGCATCTTCAGTTAGCTAAGAACTAAATTAAAACCGGGGTAATTATTTAAAATAATTCTCTTCTTGTATTGAAAGAAGGGGATTTGCCTATTACCAGTTGGATGAAGGAATAAATAAAGAAATATTTCCTTATAGATTCCAGTTTAAGTGGTCATTTAAGAGTGGTTCATGATGAAATTATTTTGTCTTACATCTAGCTGAGTTAGATTCATTTTACAATGATATTAATGAAATAGTCAATTATGTAAGAAATGCATAATTTGAAAAATAAAAAAATCTTAAGAAACTTGAGAATATACAATTATAAGCTACCTAGCAAGAGTTTTCTCACCATAAGTTTTTAAGATAGACTAATATATCTTTATAAATCTAACTTTAATATTGTATAAAATAAATTATTAAGCCATGGTCCTAATTAAAAAACTCACAGTAATGTTTAAAGAACATGTTCAGAAATAATTGATGTTTATTCAGTTAGTACTTTAGATCAAAATATTTAGCTAAAGTTGCAATAATAAATTGAAATAATTATACGAAAAAGAGTAGACTTACGATTCATAATGAAATAAATGTTACTATTCAAGAACATTCTGGAAAAAGTTAAAACTAATATACCTAACAAATCAGCTGATAGTGGTAATTCGTTTGTCATTATACACAAATCGTATATACCAATAAAATATTATTTAATGATAGTAACCAGCAATATTCAAATAGTATTAAATTCAATATAAATCAAAGGATATCTCTTACCATTGTGTCCTTGATAAACCGGTTGTTTTTATCTTCTTAAACTGATATACGTAAAGCTCTGAGAAAAAACTTTATGAAAACTGTGTTAAACTATATTTTGTTTGAAGTTTCCTGTTATATCATCTTATAAATAATCTCTGCGAGTGAAAATAGTAAATTTGTCTTACGTACAGCTGCCATGAGAGAGACGAATGTATACGCATTAAGGGAATGTAACAAATACAAAGTGAAAACGTTCCAACAGATGTTCCACAGAATTCACATGTAATAAGTTCATTTCATACGTTAAAATATAACTCTATGAAAGGTGTTATTCAACGTTCACTGCGACGAATACATCTCTAGAGATAAAACATATAGTCTAATATTAATAATTACATAATTTGTAATAAATTGAGTAACATTTATTTATTACAATGATAATTTAAAATACATTGGTATATTTGTATCCGACGAAACTGTGTTTTTCATGATATCTATATTATATGTATATGAAAGGAAAATTATAATAATGTTTATCTTTCTTATTAAGGTTTAATTTCAAATAACGATAAGTGTATTTATTGTAAAAATATTAAAAAATCTAATTTATTTTGAAAATCTATTAAAGACAGCTTATAAACAAGGCAAAGACATCTAATGATAAATACGTATTTGTATAAAATAAATCGAAAAATTGCAACTTGAAATTCGTAAAGGTGAGAAAAAGCTCATAAAATAAAAGATTTACATTATTATGGTGGCTTTTTCCATTATTGTATTGTTATTAATTTTAATTATGTGGACATCATGATGACACTTACTTAAACAAATCTTCTAAAACATTACTTCTTTGATTTATTGAAACTCTTTATTCTGAATATGGGCAAGTAGAATTTTACTAGCCACTTTACTTGAATCACTTAACTGTTCATAAAATAATCAGGACTTACTCATTTCACACTTTTCAGTCTACTAGTGAACTTGGTAACTCCACACCTCAATAATGGAACATACTGCAATGGGTACGCCTTTACAGTTTATTTGACACTGTCGGAATATTTAACAATATTAAAACTACATTTTCTTGGTGAACCTAATTTATAAAATAAAGTTTCAGTAATTCCCCTTTACAGTATTTTGTATAAGGTTGAGTTTTACTTAAGTGGAGTTTTGATTGTTTATAATTTCCAAAACTTATGATTAAAAAGGATACAACTTTAGAAATATTCATAGGTTACATCGGAATGTCTATGTCCACAAGAGCATACAAAGCGTTACACTATCAAGTAATGTATACAATTTAATTTTGTGGTGTTATCGCATTCACGTATTCTAGTTTATATGCTAAACACTGTATGTAGAATGGGGAACACGATATAAAAATGTAATTTATTCTTTTTCACTTTATTGTGTTCCATGACCTTTTGAATTCAAAATGTTTTCTTCTCTATGTAAGTAAATAGCAGCCATACAAATTAGAAAAATAAACTTTAATATAGTACTGAAAAAAATATGAACATTTGTTAGTTTATTTTTGATTAGTAAATAACTTACAACAAATTAAATTTTATATACATATACAGATTTTATACAATTACAAAATTTTAGCAACTTCAACTCTTTTCTGTTAGCAATCACAATATGTAAAGATTTTATTGATACAGCTATTGAAAATGCTTAGTGTATGAAGTTTTATTTAATAGGTTCTACGTTATTATCATAGGAAAGCAGGAAAATACAATCACAATTTATAATAAAATTGTGACAGTTTAGATTTACTTCGATGAGATTTATGTACTTTATATACCCATCATCTAATAACTTATTTCAAAATCATAAAATCAATAATTCTGTGAAAATTAATGATTAATGGAAAATAAAATGATTAATCTATGTATATATGTGTTTTTGTTATTGTATTTATTGAGCAATTCAATATTTGATATGTTTGCTATAAATAATAATGCAATGTTTGTGGTTTGTATTTATGAGTTAATTAATAATAGTGTTAAAACAGATGCTATAAAACTGTACTCCCATAATTATCTGACTAACTCGATCGTTACCAAATATAATAATCTAATTTGAAGCGTATTGATCATTTGCAATAACACTAAGTTTCATGAAATGTCTACCCTCTAAACTGGTGCATTCAGCGCTTTTCACCACACTTCCAAAAGTACACATGTAAATTACCTTAAAACGAAACATTTCTTTAAAGTAAACAACGCTTGTTGAACATGGCTTAAAGCGAAGTAGGGAGAGGTAAAGGGCAAAATAAATCTTTTTCAAAAAAAGCGCCTAAACGTACATAAATCTACGTTTATTGTACGTTAAGGTTGCTTGAACATAACACCGTCAAACAATGTGACATAATGTAATATAATGCACTAAGGCAATGTAAGTTAAGCAAATTTTCTTTTGAAAATATAAAACTGTTCGTGATTGTCACATAAAAGTACCAAACTTAAAACTCAAACATTAGCACGAAGATACTTGAATTTATTCATGTACTTAACATGTAATCTAACCTATCATTCACAATAATTAATACGAATAATCAATTATTTATTTATTATCACAAATTCTAACTCATTATTCGATTTTTATTTTTAATAAAATATTTAAAATAAGCCTAAAAAGAAACTATTTACCAGATTTCAAAATAACTAGATAATAGTTGACTATTAAACTCCTAAAACTTGTTTATCCGAACGTTAAAATTAGTTCTAAATTTTAAATCCGAACATAATTCAAACTCCAGTGAAAAGGGAATCACGGAATTAACTAAGATACATAAGTTATAATTTGATTCTTTGAAAATTATATTTTTCTTTCGTCCAAATTAGATTACTATAGGGAATTTAAGTTGGGGGTAAGGAGGATGCATCTTTCTAACATTTGTAACCAATTCCAGTAGCTCAAGTGTTTTGTAAATATTGTTATTATACAAGATAAATGAGATCACTATGACCACTTTTTCGAATGTTAAACTTTTATTACTGATGTACGTATATATAAACGGTTACTGAGGCACATAAACAGTTTTTTTGAATTTTGTAATCTATCTCCATACCTCATATTTTTATGGTGATTTGACCAAAAATTTACAATACGTATTATTAAATTAATAATAAATAATTAAGGTAATAATATGTATTATTAAATTTTTGGGTTAAATATAGCAATTTTTTGACCAAGCAAAACCTAACCGCAATATTTCTAAGAAAAAAAAATCAGGTCTACACGTATTTGTACAAAAAGTAACCTGTTCTTTAAAGAACTTTTTTCGTAAACTGTTTGTAGGTTTGTCAATTTAGTTATGGTTAAATATTAAAATGAATAGCGAATTTTAAGTTGCCAAATGGCAAATATAAGAAGTTTTGAGTTGGGTGTAAATGACAAATTCTTGAAATGAACCTTTACAGTATTTAAAACAAATTGAGTGAGTGTAGGAAGTGTTGCTTTATTTAACTACTGAGTTGAAGTAATAGCTAGACACTTGTGCTTAGTAATAACCCAACTTTCTTTCAGGTTTAGCTTTGCAAATTAAATCTATTTACAAATTATTCCTTGAATTTTAGTTCATGAATAAGTCAAATAAATGTTTTTAGTCTGTTGTGGGATATTTGTATGCAAGAATGATATTGTCTTAGTATATTAAATTAAACATTCAAAATTTCGGAAGTATAATTTTTATTTATTTTTCACAGGTAATATTTATTTTAACGTTATGGTAATTTATTTTACTTACTCAAATTACATAAACATAGTCTGTGATTTAAAATATTGAAAACAATTACACCCTATTTTCTTCACGAAAAACAAATGTGATTATTAATTAATGCAATTAGTAATTAGCTACCAGTAAAATATATTATTTGTGAAGGCAACAGCCAGTCCCATCAACAGTAATTTGTTTACTTATACCTTTTTGTAAACGATTCCGCGAAATAATAAGATATTTAATATGTTATGTAGTTCTATTATACTGCTTAGTCATTGAATGTCATGTAAGAAGCTTAATTGTGTTAGGTATTTAAGTAGATTTACGTTACGGAGGGATATTAATACTTTGCGATGATTTGCAGCTCATTGTGTTTTAAGTTCCTTTCATAACCTATTCCTATTGTTTAATTTAAGCGTATATTTCAATTAATGAACTTCTGTTATGCGTTTTAAAGGAATATTTTTGTTTGTTTAATGGAGTTAGGTATCTTCTTGACGGTCTGAAGCGTGTTGTAGAATAAATTTATTGCCATAATATTTAGCTGGAATATATCATAATATTGGAAATAGTTGAAGGTGGTTTGTGATTGGTTGATGAATGAAATGTTAAAGTATATCACATAAAATTTAATTTAATAATAACATCAAGTTAATTTGAATAACTGACATTTTTGTAAAAGATGAAATTTTACTTTTGATATTATCCTTCACATTCTAATTACTACTAAAATTTAAAGTTAAGGAAGGTTACAATTAAGTATTTAACCGTTTAACTTTTTAGATAAGAGTGTAGTTGTGCAATATAGTTTACTTTATTGACATTCCTTTCTTTACTGAGAAAACATTTTATTCACCTAACTGGATGACAGTGGTCTGCGTAATATATATCAAAACCTTTCGTTTATAATTTAGCTCTAAATCAGCTCATGTAGTATTGCTGTGTAATATTGAATCACATTGAAGATATACAAATACTTAAAATCAATAAAGTTAAACGTGATTTAGATAGTTACAGTACTGATTAAAGTCTGGCCTGAAATTGTTGATACTTTTATATGTCATAAGTTTTAATATCATTACGCAGACTGTATAACCACCGTCATCCAATTAAGTTAATAACATGTTTTCTCACTAAAGAAAGGTAAAGAAAAAATTATAAAATCTGTTTACGGATATATACATTTTTATATTCGTAACAATTTTTATTTTTTTTCTCTCATTAAATCAGAAAGGACATCTGTTTTTTTACATATTCAATATTGGAAACTATTCAAATACTTAATGTCAAATATCTCAGTCATAGGCAAAAACAGATATTGTAATAATTTCAAGTAATCATATTAGGTATTTAATTTAATATTAATCTTGTATTTGAAAAGAAATACTGTAATAAATTGCCAAGATTATTATTTTGATTCAAAGTGTATAATTATTGCTCTAACTTTATTATTATAGAAAACCACAATATTGTTAATTACATGCGATTCAAAGATTTTGTAAATCATTTTTCTATATTAAACTAAGCAGTTACATTTTAAAAGATATTAAGAAAACATTTCCTCTTTCAAAACTAATTATTTTACCTGCAACATTTCTGAATATAAAAAACGTCACATATAGTTAATAATAAACTTTGAATATTATCTATACGTATATTAGCATTACCAAATCGGTGAAAAGATTAGACCAGAGAGATGTTATAATAGCCAAGCTCTTCATATACTTTATATTGATACATTTGAAATATGAATATATGCGATTAATCACAAGCGCTGACAATTTTACTTTTTATCCATAAGCAATTTCAATCATTTATACAATAACTTTTCATGTGTAGTGATAAAATATTAGAGTTTTTTTTTTCACAACGACGGATGGAAGTAGTTGTGTTTCCATTGAGAAATGGTAATATCACCTAACCATTACCTCATGGTTAGGTAATAACAAATCTGAAATCACAAAATGGGGAAAAATCATTGCTCGTTGCAATTACCATAAGTGTCTACGTAATACAATTATAATTGACTACGTAGCATGAAGATTTTCTCTTTGATAATAAAGTAAATGTTATTCATTTGTATACCCAGAGACTAGGCTCAGATAATGAAATGGTAATCTGACATTTGAAAGACTAGTGGGTATATGTGCACTTCGAATAATATCTCTTCGTGCGTTAATACATGTAAAATATATCATTGTTGGTTGACTTTATGTATCCCGCTCTTAAAGTATAACAGCTTATACTTTTTAAATAATTTTATAAACACGATTTTTAAACGGTAAATATGTTGGAAAATGAAAAATAGATCAAATATTGGGGAATTTAGGAGTTATTTGGTGGAAATATCATACAGTTAAGTGATAATAATAAACCAAAAAGAATTTTGCTTTGTAATATTTAGTTACTAATAATATGGTTTATGATTTTTGTTAATGATTTATTTTAATAACCACCATTTGCTTGATAGTATTAGTATTTCTTTTAAGTATTACACTTTAAAGCCATAATAATATACAATCAGTTGAGCTCGAAAATAAGTCAATTAATACGAATTAAAGTCTTTACTGTTTTTGTAATACTTTGTTTTTACATTATGAGATTATTCGTATTAAACACCAATTTTTCCTGATAATTAGGCATACGACCACAGTAATTTAATAACAATTAGAATGTTGAGGTAAAGCTAGTAGGGATTTAATTATTCCCTCCCGGGTTACACACAGAGCTGATTTATTTTGCCTCGTAGAAGTATATCTGGTATCATCACAGCCAACCGGATCGAACAACAATAATTAGAACTCCTTGTAATAAACAGAGTATATTGTCAGTTAAATGAGATCTGAGTTTATAAAACGGACGGAAATATGAATCAATCCACTATACAGGTTGCCACTCTGGATTGATTGCAGATAAAGGTTTATTTTTTAAAGATTAATTTACCGGTTCCTAATACATCTCTAAAGAAGTTACCAATTTAAATGCGTGTCGAATATTTTGTATAATTATTCAACTTAAATCACATTTAAATAATGTAGCTATGATATACGTTTGATATCTTCGAGTTTCGGAAATTATACATATAATTTATTTTGTTCGTGTACAGGTTATCAAATTTTAACCTTGTCGATTGGCTCTCTACGGTGCTAATCATGCGAACCACAAACACAATAATTTGTATACAAACGAAGTGTTTATCTATGATTTTCTGTAATCTTTATTATTAAGTGTGTATACTCTACGTTGGAGTCAATGTGTAAACTTTTAGTGTTCTCCTCCTATCAAATCCGTCTGTAATTAGTAAAACGACAGAGTGCAATTTATTACACAAAGGGATTGGATTTAAAAAATAATACGTTATAGGAATATTGATATGTACAAAATCACTTAGTAGGAATTGGTAGTTTTCAACTGCAATTTATTACCTATATATATTATATTTTACTTACGGTAGCAGGAACAATGTTATAGACTATCTTTATAACTAGGAAGTCTTATGATATACATATCAGATGTAATAGTTTAAGAAACACCTAACGTTTCAAGTAGTTACAAAAACCAAAAATTTGTCGACGTTGTCTTTTTTATTTCAACGATAATTATATGTTTTGTTTCTAAACAATAAAATCAAGAATTGTATACGGGGACACGAAATTGCAATGATCTAAGTCGTGAATCTATCTTTGTCCCATTAGAGGTGAGATTAAAATGTGTGAAGTATTTTGTGGTTCTTTAGAACACAATCAGCTAAAATTTAAGTTGTTCCTATTATAAAATATATTTTAAAATTTAATTCACAACTACTGCCCATCAAGTAGAAAAAAAACACTAATACGTATTATCGTAAAATTAAAATTAGTTTTGGTATGATATAATAATTTAAGATGAAAGTGAAGTCGTAGAAAGGTAATGTTCACTAGGGTAGAAAATGAAGCATAGAATCATAGCCAATGCCGTCGTATGTCGGTGTATCGGATCAGGCCAACCGTCAGTAGACGGTTTTGAATAACTTCATACAAAACACCGACAAAATTAGATAAATCAAGTAAGGCTTGTACAGGCGTCATCCTTCTACTTCTGAGTAGGAAGCAGCTGATGAAAATCAATTTTCTATTCACAGAACACTTCGTCTTTGGATTAACTTGTAAAGCAGGAGCATTTCATGTATTCTATATATATGTTGATTATAATTGTGTTCAATAGAAACAGTGAAACTACATTAAAATGTAATATATGATAACGTAGCTCTTTTTACATTAGGCTAAAAGGACGTTCCTAATTTTATTCCTTTCTGACGTAACATGTACCGTATGGCTAGTTTAAATTTTAATATTTACTCATTAAATATTGACGAGTAGTGGACATGGCTGTTAGGCTAGTGTTTAGAGTATCGGTTACAACATAGGATGTCTATTAGTTGCTATGTAACTTTGTAGAGGTTTTAATCATCATAACTGCTCTATATACATGAATTTGTTCTAATATTACCTTCAAAACAAAACAATTCTGTGGTATCAACTTTACGACTAATATTGAACTGATATTTATAGGGCAGTACTGTCCAAATAACTTTTTAATCCTCTTAATGTATACATTCTCCTAAAAAGATATCAGTTTTAATGGCATTTAAAAAAGTCTGTATTTTTAATAGTTTGGGGGGGGGTGAATGTTTATATTTTATTTGAATATTATTAGTTGATATTTGTCACATATCAACTAATACTAGTGTACCAACAATTAATACACTAGTAAGACGTGGAAAAATAAATCAAAAATTTGAAATACATAATTGTATTTGTTTCAAAGGTTAAACATTGCCACAAGTTTATTATTTCATTATCCTTTGATGTGTTACAAAACCTGCAATACATCTTTCAATCAATACATTATGTACATCTACCTTACTCACTCATATCTTTAAACGTGTTATTGTTTTTCTGTTTTCATTCATAAATGTTCTGAACATTAATATTATGTTACTGGATCTTTTTGAAATACATTTCCATTTTATTTATTTAATTTTAATTATAATATTAAAGTAATAATTTCTTACTTTATTTTATTCATAAGTACACCACTTCGGACGCCAGCAGGAGTTGATTTAAAAATCATTTATTTTGTTTACGTAAAATAAAGCTTAAACTTAAAATCTTTATAAAGTTTCAGCCGTTTTTCCAACATATTACTTCATTTAATGTGTGAGATTAGAGTGATTATTTACTTTTGTTTTTATTTTACTAAATAATCACAATAATATACTTCAATTTTCTACTATTGTTTCTTTCGTTTATGAGTGGCCATTTTTAGCTATTGTTGTCCGTCCTGTAAAAATAGGTAATAATTAAGAGATCTCAATGCAATAAAAACTAACACTTGTGTTGAAATTGGCACTAATTTGACACTAAATTAAGCTGTACTTAAATTTTCAACTTTTACTATTTTTTCAATTATAGGTGGTAACTTCAGCTGAAGTTGGCAGCCTTGTAAATATTTTTAATAATCACGAGATCTCAATGCAACAAAAACTATAATTAATTGTGGTAAAATATGGCACTAATATTCACTAAATCATAGCATACTTCAATATTCATAGTTGAATTCATTTATGGACACTCTTTAGCAAATTAAGCAATGGATCTAATTTTATAGTACTCCTATTTAAGGCAATTAACACATCCTCCACATATCTATACCATTTAAATACTTTCTTTAACAATATGTTATTAACACTAAATTCAATATTTTCAAGATATTCCATAAAAGGAAAGACAAAAAAAAGGGGAGACATATCTGCTAAAAGGGGAGACAAAGATGACCGCATTGCTAGGCGTTCATTCAGTCGAAAGAAGGAATTATTCAATTGAATGTAACTCTGTTAAAAAAATCATGTAAACAACACTTTTTCAATATTTTTTTGAAATCATCACCCCAATCGGTTTCATAATAAAGTTCTTTGAATTATGTTTTTACGCTCATTTACAGGAATATTAGTTAAACGCTTCATCAAAAGAAATTATTTTTGCAAGTACATTTTTAATATTGTCAAAAAAACTCTTTTGATTGAAAATTCATAATAGTTTTACAAAGTATATTAGCTTTCTGAGATAATTTATAGGTACGAGAATTGACAAAAGATACAACAGATTGGATAGTTATGCCAATTTTGTGAATTGCTTATATATATACAAACATTTTCGTTTTAAATTTATAAGTCTATATACACTCTTCTGTAACTTTTTTGACTTTTTTGCACATATTTTGATTCCTAACATACTTACTCCAAAACCATCATATATAATAAATTTTTCATTTAACAGATAAATTCTTTCCACTTTTCTGAGAAGAATGAAGTAATGAAGTTGGGGTTTGGATATATTGTGACTTTATTAAAAGAGTACTGAAAAGTTATCGACGGATTAAATTATTAGGCGTAATTACGATTTAAATAAAAGAGTGTAATTGTTTTTTATAGTTACAGAGCTGGGTAAGTACTTTTAGGATGAATTGTTAGGGATGAATTCAGGTGAAAGTATTGATTTTTACGTATATTTTTGGTGTCAATTTAATGAGAATCTGTTGGTTATTATGTCAGCTGCAACTAGTAAATCAATGTTATCAGTGGTTGTATTGAAATCAGAACCAAACTGTATTGAACATGTGTTGATGTACTGGCATTACAAATAGCTGCTAATTCTATGAAATCTCTCTAAACAACCTAATTACGAATGTGACTAACAAACTTGATTGCTATCTGAATTAGGCAATCAATTTGAGTCAAAATAGATTCACCCTTCAGATCTAACCTTCTACTTGAGTACACCACCTTCACCAATCCTGTTGTAGCAATATTAGTCTATGGTACAGCTCAATGACAGACAGACGAGGGACTGCAATTAGAAAAAAAAGTTTATAGAAACTTGTAAAACTAATGATTTTTAAAAAAATCTCGGAAATTACTTGTCTTTTTAAAATAATTTGTATTCATAAATAATTTGCTGGTATTTTAAAATTAAAAGTATGTTATAATATGTCGTAAATGTAATGTAATACATTAAAACACGTTATAAAACCTTAAATCTTACCAAATTGTTATAGAATGTGTAGTCCAATATTATTATTATGTTATTACCGTGTGCATCTGTTTCGTATCCTTAATTACGAGGTTCATCACTTAGTGATCGTTACAATAGATGATTATTATTGGTATCGCAACTGTGTCTATTTGAAAAATGTTCTAACTTGAAATAAGGGACTAATATTAAGGGGTATTCACAATATTAAGTTCAAAGAATTAAGTTTTATTTTTTTAAAGTGAACAAGCCACCTTCCCTGTGAATTCTATCCTTAACAACTTTCGACATGATTGGAGGGCACGTATAATGTTAGAGTTTAGAAGTTGTATTTTTCATGAGTTTTAGGAATAATTTTGGATTTATGACTTGAATTAGGCAATGTTGTGCTTTCCACACAAGTAATAATTATGTTGATTTTGTCTTTGGGATACGGAGAGAGCGAGAATGATATCAAAGTTTTCTTATTTATTTAAATATTTAATAAAGTAATTGTTTCTGATCCCTAGCTATTTATTTTGCTAGTAAAACCGAGTACCATTTAAAGTTGTTTTGTTACCGTTATCTCCTCGGTAAAAATTGGTTATTATACTGAATACTATGAATCCATATCATGTAGTAAATTGATCAGATTTCATCAGAGCTTTCAGACACAGTGTGAATTGGATAAAAGGTTTGACACAAATATATTCAAAAGATTCTAATATAATTCAGTATGTATTAAGGTCGACGTTGCAACTAAATAAACATTTCAAAGGACAGATACTGTTGTCCTTTGAAATGTATGTCATACAACTGAGAGTTACATTAGTGTCCAATCTATTGTAGCTTTCATCTCAAAGATGTGTTTTTCTGTTATGTAATCATTTACCATTTAAATACATATTGAAACGGCTCTGTACTGAAATATTTGGTTAATTTTGTCTCTACAATTATAATGATGAAGTCTATAAATACAATCACCTCTAAAATACTGGACTCTCTTAACTAATACAATGTTGATGCTTAACACGTGATAATCGGCGTGTTTGTATTCACAATACCAGTGAATTTCAATTTTATGTAGCAAATCCCAAGGCAACACATTTTAATAGATTTTCATAATTTAAATATATTTCTTTTTTTTTTTTTTTTTTTTTCATTTATGTGTTTATTTTCCTATTATTTTTGTACTGGTTGAAAAGTAGAGGCGATACAACATGTATATGTGCATATATAAAATATAAGGACTTTTGTCTAATGATATGGATTATTATGATGCTAAAAACAATTGATATTGTTATTTTATTGGGGTCGTGTGTGTTAAATCCCTATTGAATAAAAAAACTCATAATTTTATGTAAATATTTTCTTATATAATTTATACTAACGACAAAAGGAACTTGGTAGAATTTCATGCTAAATGAAATATAAACACAATATCTAGTAAATTTTACAATTTATTGAATCTTACCCACCATGTTTCAAAGAATAATTTGTATAATAAAACTAAAAGTGGTGTTAGAAATTGAAGTGTAATGTATCGGATGAAGCCTGTGTAGGCCAAAAGGACCGTCATTTCAAAGAATTTTAGGACGAATGTTCAGAAATCCTCTAATAACACTTACTCACTTTCTAACTAATGTTTATTTTGTTTCACATTAATTTCTATTATACTAAATATGTATAAATTGATTGCTCTTTAATACACTTCATAGTCTGTGTTAAGCCGTCCTGTAAATGCCGTACTATAGAAATCATTTAACTAAATATTGTCTTTGTACATCGTTTAAATAATTGATTTGTAACTGTTTTATTATTTATTTTCCCAATTCTAAGAGTTTTTATACATAAAATACATCAAAATAACGCAGGATCATGACCTGTTTTATTCTTAATCAAGAATTCAATGATCTAATGAATAGCCAAAACGACATGTTAAAATTTACATTACCTTTACGTATGAGGCTATATTATTAGATAATTGTGTCTATCAATTAATTATTTACTATAAGGGATAGGATGCCAGTAAATACGAATGAAAAATTACTAGTATACAATTATAGGCTCGTTTGATCAAATATCAGGTGTAATTCTGTATGAATTACCAATATTAATAATATTTAAAATTTAACAAATTATAAACCAATGTTATGCTTCAATGATGTATATACAGGCGGTTTTAAGCTTCATATGCAGAGTAATTAATGCATTTTGTAGTGTTTTGATGTTTCTTGTAGGTGTGAGAGTATATTCATTTTATACACCCTTATTATGAATATTGTGGTTGATATCGTTATTATTTCTTGATTACTACACATGAATTTTCACAGGCTAAAAAATAAACGAATATAAATTTGAATCTATTTAAAATATGATATAAAAAAGAAGTTTTCAATGGAGGTCATAAAAGAGGGTGAGAGGTCAATGTGTTTTGTTATGTAATCGTATTATGAGAGTACTGCCTGCGAGAAACAATACGTCACTATCTTGTAAAGCTTTTTGCCTGAATATATAAAGAGATATTTAATTTCGTTGAATAGGTTTTCCCTAACACTATAGCTCATAAACAGAATGACGTCGTAATTAAATTTTACAGATTTATTTGTTTGCCGTGTTTGTTACGTAAAATGAAAAAAAAAACGTATGCAATATGATTTTGTATTGATGCCAATCACAATGTATATAACTCAATCAATTTTATTGCAAGCATTCATTAAAGTCTTCAAATTATCACTTATCAAGTTTGTGTTTTTTTATTTTAACCGTGTAAAGTTACTAGCAATCACTCGGATTCTAACAATAAACAACCGTGTGAAGTAAGTAGCCACTTTCCACAAACACAAGTTTTTTTTAATAGGTTCTGTTTATACTAAAAATTCAAACATTTTATGTTTCTCTTATCAATGATTATCAATAGCAATAAGTGCCTCTATACAAAATTTTATATTTTGTTTTCATATGTATAAAAAATATTTTTTTAAGATCGTGGAATTTCGTATATTTTCTACACTCTTCATTTTCAATATCTGTAATATAAGAATTGTGTCTACTTTCATATTTTAATTAGGTTATTATATAACTGAGAAACTAGAAAATATTAAAATAACAATGATGCATTAAGATGACCCACTTAGGTTACTTCCAGCCCAAATTAAAAACATTTAACACATTTTTAAGAAAACAATAAAATTGCATATAATATATTGATATTTTTCATTCTTACATATACGTAGTTTAATGGAAGAAATGTGGTGTTTATCTAAGGTATGTTAATGATTTTGTATAGGATAAATCCACTTACAATGTCTAAAAATTGGTTTGCGCAATTATTATGTACGTTTATCGTTTGTCGTTTCAAGAGTTCTTCTGCACAAAAACATTGTAGGCTACTCAAGTTTTGTATCAGAACAAATATTAATTTTATCTCATTCCTTTTTTTTATTCCTTTTTGCAATAACTCAAAATTTTACCGTACCTGTTAAAAGAAAAAAACATGCAAAAAAAATAAAATTATCCCTAACTGTGGTGTAGTGAACAGAAATACCCCGGGGTAGTGAATTTAAATACGCGTAATCTAAATTGCGATTAAAACATAGTACTGTTCAGATATAATTAACAAATAACAAAACAGGACCTCATCCGTCAAAGCTAAATTTTTATAAATAGGCCTACATTGAGGAAGCATTCCACTTCGCAAGGCAAAAAAGTGTTGGCTTTATTTAAAAGTATAAATATGGTTTGACCAAAACGGCATCCATGAACCTTTTTTTTTTTCTTCATTCACTACAAATGAATTCATATTTCTGAAAAAAAAATAATAGAGTATGTATGTAACCGCATAAGTGCGAAACCTTGTGTATTGTGTATGAATTGTTTTTTTATTATATGCCTATATTTTTTTAGTATGAACAGAAACTTATGATTTCTAGTCACGTTCTTATTTTTCTCTACCTTTTAGGAAATTAGGACACAAATGTTAATTTAATTTATTGTAACTAATTTCAAAATTATATAATTTTATAAATGTTTGTCGAATTACATGAAAAAAAAATCTATTGTTAGGAAGCGTTGATGACAGAAGGACGTACATTGTTTCTATATTTATGTGCAAAAAACTATTTAAATCAATTAAATAAAATAATCATTCTTTCCTAAATATTTTCTTACGTTCTTTAGTATTCTTCAAGTATTTTATGAGAATGGAATTTACATCCTTAAAAATAAATGTATATCACACAAATAACAATTTTATAATACTGAAAAATGGTTACTATGTGCAACGATTAGTTTGACATTTTGCCATTAAAAAATATATGTATAATCGGTGTAATACATTATTTTCTCAAAAACCATGTATGTTTATAATTCGCATATTTTTAACACATATCATAATATAATTAGTATAGTAATATGTAATAACAAAACAAATACCACTGATTTAGTTATAGTAAACTTAATATACTTCATCTGTTCTCGGAATTTGTAGCCAAATGTTAATGAACAATTGATTTACTAAGTGCCAATATTTATTTAGTTTAAACAATTTTATATTAATTTTTTTTGTTATTTTAGATTAAATAAAATAGATTGAAATTCGAAAATTTGAATAGATATTTTTATTTGAACTTTATTCGTCCAGTTTTGAATCCGTGGATTATATTTCTATTTGCCTAACATTTATCAATAGGGCTTTATTAAATTTTAAAATATAGTAATTACCGCAAGGAAACGATGGCAATCATTTTACTTCTATCGACATATCTGATTATATATATTTCTTAATTTGTTTAGATGCAAGACATGTCATTTCGTAATATATTGATAAAAGAAAGAATAAATAACTATAACAAAATCTGCCATCATATATTATAAATTTCCAAAAATACCGTATGAAAAAAGTAAGAGACCTAAAATAAAAATAAAAAAAATACTTAAATTTTAATTTGGAATTTTTTTAAAATACTTAAACCGATGTGACAAATTACAGTTATAATTATTTTTTTGCGTTTTTTCTAAAAAATGTAAAAAAAGGTAAACAAGTAAAAACTAGACTGTGTCCTTTGATAGTTTGGATTTTCACAATTATTTTCCCTCAGTAAAAACGTACATTCACTCTATTCGTGTAAGAATATGTGATCTTGATATTTAATAGTTTTAGATTAGGTTTAATGTAAGTTATTTGATAATGTATTTGAAATATCACTAAAGTTAAAAACAAACGCAACTATTTGTATAAAAAGCGGAAATGATGGGTCAACAGGATGACAAGTAATGTCGAAATGTAGTAATCCTGGGGGAAATGAATAAATCAATTTAGATTAAAAAATAAAGTTTATAATCTAGATATCTACCTTAAGAAAACACTATGTATTCCTTTATATCCATCGAAATGTACAGTACGGATTTACGAACAGGGACACAGACTTGCCAGTCAGACAGGGACGTTGTTAAGAACGTGTCTTAAAAATAAATCCGTTTGAAGTGTGAGCTTTTTACGAGCTGCACAATAATTAATATGGGTTTTAACGCATGTATTAAATGTGCATGAAACTGCAGTAGGAGACACCTGGATAAAAATTATGATTTGACGATATTAAATTAAATTGTCACTAATCAGTAGAGTATCAGAATCGAAATCAAATTATAGGATTATTTTTTATTTTATTTTTATTTTTTAAACTGTATCCCAACTAAACAATTTTAATATTATTTGTGAACCAAATTTAAATTAAGAAATCTGCCAGTTTCAGTTTGGTTTCCTTTATTATTTACTTTACAAATTACTCAAGAAATGTAATCAATTATTTATACAGATTTATTTAATGGAATTATGATTTTTAACTAAAATGCTATCAAAATCTCATTTATAGTTTTAAAAATAAGTAATCAAAGACGACCTCTATTATTTTGTCTATTCTTTGACTGAAGAGGACACAAACAGTTTTATTTCAGAAGAGGAAAGATTATTTGTTGTATGGAATATAATGCAGTGTTTATGGGAAATTCGTGATTATAAGCAATTAATATAAATACGAACGTAAATAATGAAATGAGTCAATAAACTAAAGACAAGCTGCTAAACTAAATAACTACTAGAGATAACTACTACTACAAGATAGTTACATGGAAACAAGATATTATTTTTATATTGTAGTCAATGTAATTAATTACCATAATTGCTCATGCAATAATACCTTCTATTAACTATTGTTTCGAGTGTTGAGATAGTTAAATTCGCAGTTAAACCTAATTACGCTCAACTTAGTTGTTATAAATGCAGTAAAGTTTGATGAACGCCTTCTAAGTTTAAACTGAAGTAATACAAAGTTTCAAAGATGGAATGGGTTAATTCAATGATAGTTTGAATAAGTTTAATAGTTAATAATTGCGTTTGTATATATTCAAACCAACTCGTTTTAATTCATTCTAAACTTGTTCTGGTTCTTGAAAATAATTAAACTGTTTTTCGTGTGGTGAATCCCTCCCAACTTTTGCCATGAAAAGAGTACTGTGTATATTTAAAATGGGTTATTCTTAATCATGGTTAACTCTATAGCAACTAAACTCCTAGTGTCACGTATCTCGTACTTATCTAAAATAATACTATAGTGGTGAACGAAGGGAAAATAATAGATATGAATAGAAATTATAATCACTGTATTATGACGTATGTGAGATATTTCTGTGGACGTACATTTCAGACCTTGGTACGACATTGGTTAGGGAGAGAAGATAGTGGTGCCGGAAAAGGAAATGCTGACAAATTCTGTCGAAACACTTCTGACCAATGTTAGTGTCATATCCCAACCATCCCCCACTTCCTCTATACCTATATTACTTAACGTAATAAGAAGAAATATAAACAAAAATATTTAACTTTCAGATTTCAATTTCTTTATTAGTATGTTTTGCAAAAGTTTATGTATTATGTTTAATATATAATAAACATTTACATTACATTTATCGTTGCACTAATTTTATTATGCAAATTTATTATTGACTTTAAACTGTTTCTATAATGTAAAATATGTTTATTTTAATCCCTTAAAGACACGGGAAACCAATTTATAGGTCGTTTCAAAGATTAAATTCTTACAAACTTCTATCTTAATAAAATTTTACTTAACTTTTTGTGTTTAATAATTTAATTATTTTTTTTAATTATCTGTCAGTCACAACTGATAAAACTTAAAATAGTGTTAATTGTTGTTGCTTGAAAGGTAATTTTTTGAAAATACTTAAAACACATAATTCCAAACGAGAAGCTTGTATCTATGTGCGTTGGTCGACGCTAAGTTCGTAATTTATCTTCAATATTTTCTAATAAAATATTTTTATTGAAATAGAAAATATACAGCTGACAGTTATGTAGAATATTAACACAAATTACGTATTAATGTGTAATAATTGTATTAGTAATATAAAATAAATCGATCTTTGTAAACACTTGCGAATATCTTGTCCAATACAAAACAACATGACGTTTACGTATTTTATTAAATATTTTTTTATATCCGTTCGACTTTTCAATAACATTAGTCACCGTTGCTTTTATTTTTTTAATTTACACCTCAGTAGTTCATTTAATATTACAAACACTTTTGAATACCGCGAGTAACATATATGTATTCATAATAATCTGTAAAGCAGAAATATTGTGTTACAACTTTTATTTTTTTGCACTGCAAAAAAAAGAAGATCTAGTCATCATTTGAATAATTAACAAACGATCTTGTATTTATAAAGTTCAAAACTGAGGTCAATAGCTCTTGACTTGTGTAAGTTTTCATAATATTTTTGTTTAGATTCTAGATTATGTATACAAAGAAATACTAATACATTTAGATGTGAGGTCAGACATTCTATACGCTAATAAAATGAAAATCAGTTCGAGGATTAATATAATAATAACGACGCTTTTAGGTATTCCATATCTTATTACTTTTTTATATAAAATAATAATTGAATGTCTTTAAATTAAAAACCGTCTACATTTTATGCAACATCCTCAATTAGTTGAAATGAAAATTTAAATGTTTCATAAATTTATTTAATTTATTCTTTAATATTTATAGGTTTTCATCATATAATGAATATCAAAGATTTCTTTTTTAAGATATCTAGACTGTTAATGGAATACGGATATTTGAAGATAAGTACATGTTTTAACAAGCAAAGAAATGTTTTTAATTGGTGAAGAAAGGGAGATAAGAGCAAATTTATGCGAGCATTTAAATGTAAAGAAAGATGTTGATTGTTTTCTGTTCTACATGATATCTTATATTATATAGGCTTGTTCGTGTATATATATATATATATATATATATATATATATATATATATATATATATATACCTTATTTGTTCATTTATCATTTTCGTTTTGTTGGTTTGGTTTTCAACACATGCAGTTTACTCATACTATAAAAATGCTTATAAAGAAGCTAATATATATATATATATATATATATATATATATATATATATAAAGTTCAGTCTCGTTTTTCTCTTCACCTTGTTAAGTAGCTAACAAAGATAATGTTAATTAATTCATTTTTTTACCATACGTTTAATACTATTAGGAATTGTAAATATTGTCTCTACACACATGCTAGCGTACTGCCTAAATGCCTACGGGAATATGTTTAAAAATTAATAATATTCTATATAGTTTACATATTTTCAATTATTTTTTTATTTTATTTTATTTTTATTTATTACTTATTATTATTATTATTATTTTTTAGAAATAATAGAAATTAGAATTGCACAGATATATCATCCTCACATGTATAAATGCATAAAAATGCAAAGAATTGTGACAATTTATATTCAATACTTCTATCTTGTTTACATTGTATTTTTTTTTTTGTCTTTAAAAAATAATTTAGGAAGAAAATATGTTGCCCATCCGTCTATATTTGTAGACCATTAAAAACCGTTTATTGAAGAAAAAAATTCAAAATAAATATCGTGGAAAGTCAGTAATATTAATAATGTTAATACAATAAGTCAATATTGGCGAATCTTTAAAAAATAATATGATTTCGGTTTAGTTGAAATCGGATTCAAACACATAGAAATCGTTTATTGAAACAAATCTTTGTTTTTTACAAAAACTGAATTGTTCACAATTCCACAAAATAATATTTCCACAAAGCTGTCAATAAAGTAGAAATTTACCATTTATTATATTTACCATCATCAATAATACGTTTGTATAGTATTTAGAAACAGTAAAGGAAACATCAAATCCCCCCCCCCTTCAAATAATATTCAGAACATTGTCCAAAAAAAGCAAAAATTTTAAAATCACGTTTAAATTTCTTACATTATCAAATACGTATTTTATTACAAGATTATCACCTAAACTAGGCGGGTTGTAATACAATTTTAAAATTCTGGAAGGTTATTCATAAATACTAAATCAAATTAGTTTGAAATCGATTATTATACGATATACAATTATACGTGAGATGTTACAAACTAGACATTAATCATTTAATAATTAATTCTTATGTTATAAGAAGAATATCAATTTTTAAAACGGATAACTATCATTTTTGTAATTGTCAATTGATTTTGACTGCTTATATCTCATATTTAAATTAAAATAATTCATTACTAAACATACAAAACAATATTCATTCTATAAATTATCTATGTCTTAACGATGTATTTCTTCAACGTTAAAACATAACATGTTATGTTACAAGTAGGTTGTAATTTTTATTTATAATAATCGTCAATCTAGGCATTTAACAGACTATTTACATGTGTAGATTATGTACAAATTTGTAATTTAATTGCTCAAAATACACATAGGTTTTCTAATTTCAATAACAAAAGTATATAAAAGATTCTAATACAAGCACAGTTCATTTAGCTTCACCTAGTGATTTCTCTAAGCCTTTCAGTTCACTAAATAATTTGGAGTTGGTTATAGAAGGGAAGAAATAAATATTACGCTGTATTGTGGGAGTATTATTATTGTAAGGAAGTGATAGAAATAAGATTAATTTCGACTTAAAATTAAATTAAATAACCTGAATACTATCGTTGACTGACTCACTGTAATGAACAATATAAACTTTCATACCTAACGAAAAGTATTAATGCCGCCATCCTCTACTAACTCAATGTTCTCTGGGGGTACAAGACAAAAATATTATCAAATATTTATTATTTGTCTATCCATTTTTAATCTATGATTATAGTTAATGTTTTATCCATTGTTTTATTTTCAGTCGTTTAGTAACTGAATTAAAGAAAATATATCTCTAGCTCAGCCTGCATTCTGAAACATTATCAACGTAAACTGAGCATTGGAAAAACAAAGTAGAAATCTT
Organism: Aphrophora alni; assembly: GCA_963513935.1. Lineage (NCBI taxonomy): Eukaryota > Metazoa > Arthropoda > Insecta > Hemiptera > Aphrophoridae > Aphrophora > Aphrophora alni. The sequence continues at coordinate 30,681,708 of OY740773.1, forward strand.
GCAATAGATATCCGTAGAACTGACAACTGAAAAGAGATTGTGTTAAAATGATAACTTATATAATAAAAGAACAATAATGTCCGTCTATGTGACTTTTTTAATAATAAAGTAGTTACTTACTTTATAATCATATGACGCGTTTCGGAACTCGTTCCATCTTCAGAAAATCGCTCTGCTGAGGTCGTTAAAACATTAAAATAAATTATTACACAACACATATATCGCAACACATATACACATACACGCGCACATTAACACAGAAAATATCAACGCGTGTGCACACCATCGAATACGTTTAATACACTGATCCCTAATCTGCAGTACCGCTTATTGTTTGTGTTTCTTATCTATTCCTCTAGCAAAGTCGTACATCAAGTTGGACTTAAAATTCAATTGGTCATTCAACATATGTTCTGGACTTTTTAACTGCGCTTTATATATTTCATATTCCTCTAGCGCGTCCATTTGTTTGCTCTTCTTGCATATGTGAATTGGATGGAAGTTGCTTTCAAAATTGGAATACGAGTGGTTTTCTTCTATAATGTGGCGTGCGTAGTTAGATTTTGCATACGTCACTCTGTTACTTGGAAGATGTTCTTTATATCGTTTTTTAAATTGTCTCCCAGTTTGCCCTATATAGAAACACTCGCATTCATCACAATTGATTCTATATACCCCTGACTTTTGTTCCAATGGTGTTGTTTTTTTGGGCTTAATTATATTCCTAATGTTGTTAGAGGTGCGGAACGACATGGTTACATCTATCTTCCTCAGTGTGTTTGTCAAGATGTTAGGTAGGATAACCCCATATTCCGTGGATCTGAAGGTTTTTTTATTTTGTTTTTTCGGTAGTTTTTCTTTGTTCCTAATGTACTTTTTAAGGATTTCATCAATCATGGAACTCCTGTATCCGTTGGCCACGGCTATGTATTTTATGGTGTTCAGTTCAATATTAAAATATTCCTTACTGAGTGGTATTGTTATTAATCTGTATACAAAACTATTGTATGCAGCCATTTTTTGTGCAATTGGATGGTGGGATTCCGCATGAATAGTAGAAACAGTGGTTGTGGGTTTTCTAAAAATCCATGGTTACAGTGGTTGTGTGTTGTGTAATAATTTATTTTAATGTTTTAACGACCTCAGCAGAGCGATTTTCTGAAGATGGAACGAGTTCCGAAACGCGTCATATGATTATAAAGTAAGTAACTACTTTATTATTAAAAAAGTCACATAGACGGACATTATTGTTCTTTTATTATATAAAAAAGAGTGACTTGGATACAAACACAATGAGTGATAACTTATCATTTTATATGGGCAGTGTGACATGCACTAATTTGACGTCAACTGTAAAAGATACATCCTCGTGGAGAAATGTCATTTTTATACTAAAGTTTATGTGTCATATATCAAAAGTATCATTTTAAATCTATAAATTATTAAAACCATGCTTTCATTAGGTATATTATAAATTTATACCATTTTACATAATCAAAGCGACTATTTATTATATATTATATAACGTATTACATGTTTGGCAGTATGGTAAATTATATATGAAATAACAAACAATTTCATATTTATTATGTGGGACAATGCAATAAATATTAAGTTCTCGAAATCTGATTTACATTTACAAAACAGTTATGTGCTGTTAACGAGACCAAATATATTTTTTAAATCTTATGTTACAAGTTTTTAATACGTTTTACAGGTCCATTGAAACGTATATTAAAATTGTACACAAATCAGGAAAGCCGTCAAATCTGTAGTCACACTTTACAGATATCGAAATAGATATTATGATAATATAAAATAGATGTTTAACGTTAATTTCTGTCTTCTTTTAAATTCATTACATCAATAGTAGGAACTATTTATATTTGGAATTTGGTACATTTCTTCACGTCATAACCAAATATATTACGACATTAATATTATTGACAAAGAATTATTGCATGTAATGGTATATCTCATCGATTTTAGTATTATTTAAATTTGCTCTAAATCAAGTCTAAATACATGTAAATAATAATAGTACAGATTTAGATCTCACTAAATTAATTATTAATTTATTTTCAATACAATTTCTTTACAACTCTGAAAACCGAAAACCTTGTTCATATTTTATTATCTATTACTTTACTATGTGTTCCTACGTATTTTATACGTTAAACAATGTTTATTATTCTTATATATGTCTATTATTATTTATTATGTTATTATTAGTTATTTTTATTAAAAATGGTCTATGTTGATCCTAACTGAATTAAAACCATTACATTGTTTATATTATGTTTATCTTTGTCTATCAAAATGTTTGGTAACATCACAACGTATTAATGACTGCTACTTTCTGCATGGAGTATAGTTTTAATACATTGTGCTCATGATTTTAATTATAAATCACAAGCAGAGCTGTGAAGCTATAAGCCTAAAATAAGTAATTGAAGCACTATGAGCCATTCAGGAATTAATTAAAAGTGGATTAGAAGTCTATGATATAACATAAATCGGGATATTATACGAAATACTAATAATTTTAAGAACATGGTTTTTATATATACTAATATTCATATTTTTTTGTTGAATTGCTAAGCATTTATTAAAAATAGATTATTATTAGTTTACAAAAAACTAATTTTAAATGCATTATTTTTATTTGAAGGATATATAAAGAAGGGAATGTATATGTAATGTATATTCGTATTTTTTTATAATTGCCTTCATCAGTAAAAACATTTTTATCAAACATTATTATGAATACCCCAAAATTGTGAAAGTCATATATAAAAAACTTATAATTTTTCGTCCTTTTTTCCATAATAGTTTTTTTTAACTGTTACGCTGAAATAATATAATGCTCTAAGAAAATCACATCATCTCACCTAAAATTACAACAACATAGTGCATTTAAAAAATACTGAAAACCGTGGTTTCTTAAAAAAAAAAAAAATCTATAATTTTTTTTTATTCCAATGAGTAAATTGCGTGTTAAATATCGGTATTATATATTCTATGACAATGTATGTATTATTCAACAGGAATGTATTTGCGTCGATACTTATTTATTTGAGATAAAGGATCCTTTTTTTTAGAGTGAATTTTCCTAGATTTTAAAATTTGAAAAATGAATAATTCTGCAGATGGAGTTTCCTTTTCTGCATGATATACTGTGTCCTACTTGAATGGAGAGATTTAGAATTATTACAAGTGTCAACGATATTTGTCATAACACCTTTGGACGGAATATCTCTACATTTACTTTTTTTTTGTAGAAAGATGTGGGTTAAGTATCTCCTGATATATATCCTCTATAAACTTTCATTATGAGGAAGGGATTCTGGTGTTTTTCCTAATAATTCATGTCACTACTTACATCAGGATATATGACCTTATATAAGTATGGTATATCTTGTGTTCATCGCTTTAAATTTATAGTTTTAAACCAGTTATAGTACCTGTGACGTCATCATTTATCTTATGTAGATGTTGTGTTGTGAAGTTTATAAGGGACAAAATAAAGAAAGTTTCATTATTTTACTAAACCGTCATTGCAGCACGAAATATGATATCTAGTTTTAAAGACTAATTAATAATAAATAGTTCTACACGATTTGCTTTACATGAATGTTTGTATGTAGAATTTACTTCCCACTTACAATAATTATTTATGTTACGCGTAGTGTCTCTACAATAATTAACAGTTTTTGTAAAACTATGATCAATGAAAGAGATCAAAGTAATCCTCGCTATGAAACAATTATTTTTAGCTAAACTGATTTAATTAATAACGGTTTTAATGTGTTTTATTTTCCGCAAACATCCAATTCAATTATACATATTTTATATAATTAATTTGCTCATAAAAAGCTATGCTATAATAGATTTATAATTGAAATATATTATGTTGTGTTTGATATACATTATTATTTAATAACGTGATTTTTGACAGTCCATTTATTATTAATGTCCTTTACACGAGGACATTAAACAGATGATTGTTCTTTTATCTAGGGAAAACTAAATTATTTAATAATTAGATTAAGGACAATATCAATTATTAATTAGGCGGAGAATTATGATTTTAAAAACTGATTATCAAGAAATAACTAAAAAAAAAAAAACATGTGGTTTTTAAAACTTTTAAATTTTGTCGAGAAATACATGATTCACTCTATGGTTTGTTTCACTCTAACCATAGAACTATTTTAAACACTTGATTTCTAATTTAGTATTTGGTTTTTAAGGTGTTTGTAAGAAACAACACACTGTTTATATATTTTTGTTTGTTCTTTATATATATTTAAAAGTATTTTTGATTTTAAAATTTCCGAAGATTAATTAGCCACATTAAAATTAAAAACTTGGTCTAAGAAGTAAATGTTATAGAAATCTATGGAAAATTTGATCTATATATTTATCCAGCTGTCTTTAGTGGAACCAACACTAAAATTATTTACTACAATCGTGTTGCAGACTGCGATTGTAATGACCTAATTATCAATAAAGATTGATATGAAAGTGATTCATTTGTTTTATTCTCTGTTCCTTCCTTTATTTATCTTTAATTCATTGAATAATTTATTCCTGAGAGGTTTTTGCTATAAGTCAGCATTTGTGGAAATTTAATTGAACATTGTAGTCGCTATTAAATTAATGTTATATTTACATTTTCTCTTGATTTGTATTTAATATTAATTTTTTTTCATTACCAAATGACAATAAAGAGATTATATAATAATTAAGATAAATTTATTCTATGCCTTCCTGAAAGTATAATATGCATAATGTTATTAAATATAAAATCGTTTAAAACAATAAGAAAAATGGGGTTGAAAGAATAGTCTATTTAGCAAGTCAATGCAATAATGAAAACAAATTTATGATATTTTACAAAATATGTGTTTTACTCATATTTGTGTGTCTTTTTTTGTTATTTATTGATTTCACTTCACTTAATAGTTGAATAATTGTTGAATAATAACTAAGTACTTATGGCTTGCTGTACCAAAATTATCTATTAGATGTATTATTTGTAGTAATTAAAGACTATATTTTACATTTTAAACATTAAAGACATTAAAATTAAAGACATTTTATACCACGTAATTTTTGCTTAGTTTTTTTGTGTAACTATTAATTTAATAAATATAAAATGTAGTGCTAGGAATATGTTAGTAATATGTTTTCTATGTAAAGATTATTTTGGACTTAGGATTAATTAACTTTGATTTGGTGTATAGATAAATTTGTCAAAGGAATGATAATGCTGTTGTATATTTTTTATCACATGGTAAAACACAATGAAAACTAGTTTTCAGTATTATTATTGAAATTTTAAAATCCGTCTTCCTATTTTTAATTTGTGTAACTTTACTTTTGAATTCAATACATTTGAAAATACATCTTAGTTTAGTTGGTCAGTAAATACATTGGTTACTAAAATAGTTCTTGAATTTAAAAATCGGTAGTTCAGTAGTTTGGAGTGTTTCGTGTAAGGTACCTATAACGTATCACATCATATTCTGTGCACTTTGATATCTTTCCCTAAACAAATAAAATGATTAAGCAAATAAATTCAAACATACCTATTCACGTTTCTTACAGAAAACAAGGTTTCAATTACCAATGTAATTACATTTTTAAATGAAAACCATAAATTCCATTTTTAATCTGAAATTAATTTCACTTATTGAACAACATCGCCTAAACCTAACAAAAATAGTTTCAATATTAAAGGCTTAAGTGATTTTTTAAATTACTCAACTGCACAGTAAGTTAACTGTACTGATCTAGAACAAGAGACACACGCCCATGTTATTAATCGTTCATAAATTATAATCTACGTTTTAATTATAACAATAGAATTATTTTTGAAAGAAACTTAAAAATAATGCGCCGCAGATCATGACATCAGGTATTTTTTTCTAATTACGACCTTACTTTGCTTAAAAACCTATTGTAAATAAAAATTTTAATTGGGTGTTACTGACTAAGCAGTATAAGGTGACTAAATAAAAATATACCAATATATTTTACGTTAACACATTTTTATTATTAAATTGTTGAGAAGAATATATTTACGAATAAATATTTTATATTCAGTAGTAAATACTTTGATATCGTTCGAGGTTGTTGGTCCTAGATCCTTTTTTACCCAGAAACACTTTATTGTTTTATACGATAAAGTAAAGTTTCAACATTTAGTTACAATATTGGTAATAGAAAATATTATTATGTCCATCATGATTCTTACCCAGATCTCTCTATAAAACCATCAATATAATGATAACATTTTATCAAGTGAAAGACCCATTTTGAAATAACCACTTAAGATATTTTCATCAATAATCATATTCTTTATGTAATGGTAGTATGTGTATTTAGAACAATTATACTATATTACTTCAAAACCTAAAATTGTATAACTTAGATTATATACGTTTTTGTACTTTTGTGCTTCAATTTCAGCTATGAACTTTGTGTCTAGTTTATTGATTACTTTTAAATAAAAATGTAAAAATATTTGTGAAAACTACGCAATATATTTTTAAAAAATAATCACAAATATTTCTTTAGTCTCTCTACTTGGTTTTCTTAGTACAATTGTTGAAAGTTACGTGGATACAAACAGATACCTATTAACAAATCAGTCAATATATACTCTTCAGCTATGCATGTCTTTTCTCTGTATTTCGTACCAAGTTTTTACGTCATAAATCAATATAAAAAATCGTATTTTCATTTAAACACCGCCATGTCAACGATTCTTGTTTAATTACTCTACTTCTAAATGCAGGATAAATAGTTATAAATAACATTGTTATATCTGACGTCACGATTTGCTATGAATCTAATAATCGGTATTCAAGAATAGATCGACCATTTAAAAATCCTTCATTTCAAAAAATCTAGACTTGGTTTCATGGGGTGAAAGAAAATATTACGAAATAATGTGTCAAAAATAAGAAGAAAAAAATACATTCAATTATTTCACCCTACGAATCATATTCTAAATTACAAGAGAAATTTACGTATACGTCAATCGATCCTTATTGCTTTATACTTCGCATTTCAATTTAGCATTCGTCCTTTACCTAGTTTTATAAAAAAAAACATTTACAGCACATTAGTTAGATTTTTGTAAATTGTTATTTCATTGTTAATCTTCATAGTTTTTATAACAATTTAACGGCACAATCAACATACGCGGATATGGACATGCACTTTACTCTGAATATAATAGTTCTAACTTCTGTACCAAATGCCGATTGACTTTTCCCCTTTCTTCGTATAGAGTAAATTTCGAGAAGAATACCGTATTTGATTGAGAATAAAGTTTGACCTTGTTTGATTATGTTTGAATATGTTCATTGGGCTGACGTATATATTCCAAACTCTTCTAATGCGTTCAAGAAAAGTCCACTTCCTGCATACGCGAAGGATATCCATACAACAATAGTTAGCTTACATGATCTTGTAAGGAAAAATAATTATTGTAACGTGTAATTCTCCTAATTGACCATAACCTAGAAAACTTGAAATTATGTTTTTATTCCGTGGAAAACATTTATGCTCACAAACAAATGTTACTATTCTTATAAATAATGGTATGTAGTACAAAAATATGGGTAAATATTAAAATTGGTACACTACTGTAAACAATTATCATTAATTGACGTTCCGCTTGAAATTTATTAAATATCATTGAAAAACAATAACTAACTATGAAGTTTTTTGTTCAATATTTGTTACTTTATATTGTGTTACTATTTATTTATATATCTACCTATGTTTAATATTATTATTTATTTTTAAAGCCATACGGAAAAGAAACCACGACGCTGTTCTACAAATAAATATTAATCCTTTTCTATGAATTTCTTATACATATGATCGTTGAGTAAAGTTAAATCTAAAGAATAATTCTATCATTTTCTTCAGCGTCAACATTGTAAAGTCTAGTTAGATAAATATCTGCTTTTCAGTGGCAAATCATAAAAAAAAAATCAGATATATTTGAAGCATAAAATAAGTCATTGATTTTATAAGAGGGTACTGAAGTAATTTAATAAACACATCAGATACCGTTGAACTATATCTTAAAATTGATATTCTACCAATATGTAGTTATTATTATTTACATGAACATAACAATGAGGAAGGTTGTGCAATGTGAAGTCGTTGTTTATTGAAATTGCCTTCATCAATCAAGATAATTAAAACAAATAAAATTAATGTTTTCATTGTTGTGTTTGAAAATCATCTGTAAAACGGTTGTAATTCAACGTACTATTTTCATTTGATAGTCACTCTGGATTAAATAAAAGGCTTAAGATATTCACGTTATATGACGCTCCAGGCACCAACATTGACTATTATTTTTTTAACAACGACAAATTATAGGGTTCTGTATTTTGATTGCCCAATTTCACGCAATATATTCATTAAGATAACAGTTATTATCAACTAAATTATTTTAACGCCTTCACGTGGTTTTGGGAGTAATTTAAGTAAATGTGATCATATCTTATTAGTACAAAGTCAACCGTGATAAAATTGATGTGATATGAAACGTGACAGAATCGGGGGAAAAAAACTTTTAATTGTATTGTTCTAGTATTAATTGTTTTTAAAACATGCAAAAGAGTAAAATTAAAACATTTGTTTAAAAAAATATATTTTATTACTATTAGGGAAGGAATGAATTATCATATAAAAATCCAAATGTATTGTTTGGCACTCATTATATACTCTCAATAATTATAGTTTATCCTAATTATGTTGTTAATGGAGAGTTAAAGTTATAATATTAAAACAAGAAACATCTATACAGGACAAAAATAACTTTAAATAAAAATTGATTTTATATAAATAAACAATAGACTAATTTACAATCATTTTACCCACAACATCCAATTTACTCTCATTATCAATTTAACAACAAAAAATGTATAGATAAATGTCTTGAGAATAAAAATATTGCAGAACTCGCACTTGAACCAAATTAAAATCTGAATCATTACTTTAACTTTAAAGCATGTAATAGTTCAAAAGAACAACCATTAAAAAAAAATTAACTTTCATCATCAATAGTAAATAAATCAATTAAAAATAGTTATTTGTAATTGATAAATTTTGAATAATGAAGAAAGAGTAAAGAAGTGGAATTCACGTAATGAAGAAAAGGTTTTTGAATTGGGTCTAAAATTTACAGAAATTTGGTTGTTTAAAAACGTGTAGTCATAGAAATATTGGTAAGAATATAAGCGCACTATTAAAGATAGTTCACAGTAAATTTAACTATTTAAATATAGTTAAATGACTGGCCGTCATTTATAGAAGGCAGACTTTTACTTTTATAAACACATGTGTCATTTGTTAGACATGTCGGTAAAGAATCACAGATATATAAACGTGCTAACCTTAAATAAATAATCTGATATACAAATATAAAATTGTTAATATCTTAGACAAAAATATGTAAGGATATAATTACCTAATTATGTTTCAACATTGATAAAGTCAGTAATTTAATGGTTGGTTTATAAACAAGAGCTATATCTTAGCGATACGTATATGAAATATTTAGGTGTGTGACATGGACTATAGATTATATGTCACGTAATTGTTGCTATGTTTTATGTATTAATATTATATTATTAAATTGAAATATAGTACTAATGTTAAGTTAAGACAAAGATATATATATATATATATATATATATATATATATATATATATATATATATATATATATATATATATATATATCTTTGCTTTAACTTTGATTTCAATCTATTTTTTATGTAATGCTTCAAAAAGAAAAGTCTTTCAATTTAAAAATATATGGTTCAGATAGTTAAAGCGTTAGGACGTTAAGTTGCCTAATACCTAATATAATTAAGATTTTTACATGCCTGTTATTGAAGAAAAATTAAATGATGAATAAATTCTAAATCATACATTGTCTTTACAACATATTATAATTATTATATAATCGTTTTAAAAAATTTACCTGGAAAACAAACTTTTATATTCAACACCAAATACTTTTATATCGTTTAAGGTTCTTATCCCCAGCTGTTGTTTTCCAAGGAACACTTTATTTTCTTTTACGACAACGTAAAGTTTCAATCTTCAACAGTTTCAATATGGATACTAAAACAAGTTGATGGGTCCGTCAAGATTCTTATCCAGCTCTCTCATGCAACAAATCACTAAATAAATAACGAAGCATGAATGCCATGAAATATGTTTCTTCTTTTTTGATTCGTATGCTATATTTGTTTTGGTTTTTAATTTTTTGAAACGTTGGAAGTGCTATATACTATGAAATGATCAGCACGCCTAATAGTAGTTCATTTTTTTGACAACTATTAGACGACATGGGGTGTATAAAATCCGTGTTATATGACCGTTATATGCTACAATTATTTATTCAGTAAGATTATGAGATGAGGTGGTTATTTTCCTGTAGTTGGCTGTTAGTTTTATTTATATATTGAAGGTTACTTCGTTGTAGTTTTTGGAATTTGATAGATCGAGATAGTTTAAACTGATAAATTTTCTCTTTCCATGATAGACGTGTATCAAATGAATATTTTTAAGAACTTTAGTTAAAAGTTTTAATTGTCTAGCACTGGCGTTAAATAGAATAATGGTGTCGCCCACATATCTATAATCGATGGTTTCGGAAATAGGATTATATATTATACACGGTTTATAAATACTTTATTAAAGTTATAAGACTTGGTCCGTAACAAGGCGATCGTTTTGGAGGAAGTATTCATTATTGCAATTAAGTTATTCCGGCTTAAATGATTATTTATGCGGACTATTATTTGATATGTGGCATAATTCAGTAAATTATAGTGCCTCCTAAGGTTTTTAAACTACATATATATCTATCATTTGTTGAATAGTTATGTTAGTTTATGGAAGATTTAAATTTGTGTGGTTTTAATGTTTTCTATGATATTGAGATTTTTTATAATACTAGGTTTTTTTCAACAAGATATAATGTTATCATATTATCCTATACAATATTTTCGATATATTATGATTCTAAACTATTATTCCTATTTGATAATAATGCTGCCAATTTAGAGCCCAGCGGGATAAAAATCAGTACTCTATTAATAGAATATTAATTCTAGTCTATGAGCTTAGTGAACATATGAGCGTTGATTAATGCCCTAACTGAAGAATAATTCTGTAATTTCCTTCATCCCCAACATTGTTTTCTGTATTCAATGGCAAATTATAAGTAAATTAGTAATACTGGAGACTAAATTTGATATAATATGAGCGGTTATGAACTAATTAAAAAAAAAAAAAAAAAAAAAAAAAACTTATCTGGAACCAATAATCTATAATATATACTTGACGTTGTGAAAAAAAAAAACCATGTAAGTTAAAGTGTTCTTTTTATATTTATGAGCAAAAATATATGAAGTATGTGTAATGTAAGCACGTTGTTTATTGTCATTGACTTCAACAATCAAGACATTTGTCAATCATATCGCGTTTCAACTGATATCTGTGAAAATCCTCTGTACAAACGATCTATTCTATTTTCTATTTATTTATAAATTATAATTTTAGTAACTATTACTTTATCCGAAAAATGAAAAAAATTACAGTTAAACACTTTATATGTTCTGATAGCATGATGTCACGCAATATTTTCATTACAATTACTGTTTACTATGAATTAAGTTCTAGGTAAGAGAGTTAACTTAACACTGTGCTTCACGTGACTTTGGGAGATGTTGAGAAAATGATGAGATATCTTCATTTAATAGTACACAGCTGACCATTGCTTTAAAATTGATGTAAATAGAAAGATGACAGAATAGAAAAATAACATTCGACTTATATGATTTTAGTATTTATATAAAAAGTATATTTTGCAAAAGTTACAAATACAAATTTAAATAATAATGATTTTTCCTTAGACTGTTTACTGCAATCCAGGAAATAAATACTTTACATGTATAAATCAATGAATGACACTCATGACATACTACCAAATTTAGTTTATAGAAATTACATACATTAACGTATTATAAATGTTATAATTCAATCGAGCACAATCTACGAAACTCGATACAGTAATAGCTCTAAATTAAAAGCGATTGGATTTATATGTTTTTAAACATCTTTGTAATCATTTTACCCACAACAAACAAATAAATCTCAATTTCAAATTAACAATCCTAAATTAGCAGATAAATGCTATGGGAATAAAAGTATTACACATTACGCACTTGTTCCAATTTAAAATGTGATTCTGTGACAATTATTTTTTGTAACAATTAGTGTTTGTATAATTCATTTTAGAAATAAATTGTTCATTTAGAACGAATCGAGATAATTATTTTGATAGAAGTATATATCTCCAGACATGTGTTTACTTTTCTACTTTATATGCAAAGTCATTTGTCAAAAGAATGTTTCTATGTGTCACTGTCATTTGTCAGAAGAAAGTTTGACAATGTTTGTCTACGTTACCACTACCACAGGTATGACGTGAGCTGTAAATCTCCAAAAATAATGTAAGCAGTCTATATACGCTACATTTTATGAAGTGTGTCTCACTTGTGTTTATATGTAATATCTTGACTTTGCTTCCATTAATATGACGTATTTCATGTTTATGGATTTTAAAATGATTTTTTTAAAAATTTTGTTTATTTAACTCTGATGTTAACATGTATATTTATGGAGTAAATGCATGTCTGTAAATCGTTATACAGAAAATGTAAGTGTAATGAATTTAATAAACTGTTATTAAAGCTCTTGTGAGAAATTAACTTAATAACTAATATGTTGTTTACATTTGCTTTAAACCAAAGTGTATTGTTTTAAGAATCACTTTCAACTTATCTAGTTTGTGATATGCATGTTTTAAATTAGTATTTTTACTGATATTATCGATTCATGGAATCCAATAAAGTGATTTTTAAATACCTTCAACCTGTCGCATTTCATCAAAACTGATTTTTGAATTTATTTTTTTTATTAGTTTAGTATAATACACTATAATATGTAAAAAAATTTAACGTTATCCTCTCTATATATGAAAAATATCTATGTTTAAATTTAAAAATACTACAATAATATTTGCCCTAATATGAAAATTGAAAAATCGTTTACTATAAACAAGAACTACGGGAATAAAACATGTATATTTTTGAGTATTAAAGAGAGATGATCTTTTTTTCCTTTCTAAAACCATAATAATAATATAAGCAGCTTACTAAAATACAAAAAAGTTGCCCCCATGAGCGAATCTATGGTCAACGTACAAACAATTGAAATAACACATTACAATGTATGGAATTTTTACAATAGTGTGCATATATATGTTTTAAACACAAAAACATCTAAACACAAAAAACAGAATATCTAGTTTATATGAAATGTGAAGTACCTATAGGTACGATTTTATCCACTAATGTAAACATTTGTTGACTCGTGTTGTTCCAATAAATAGAAACTTTAATAGTGATTTGTATCAACGCGCTTTTATAACAAATATAAACATAGTTATTAAAAAATGCAATTTCGGTTTCGTGTATAAAACACATACACTCGGCTAGATATATAGATAAACACAACTTTATATAACAAGTATTAAATTATTGTAAATTAATAATACGGTTAGAATCTGTGGACATTTTATACTCTCTGTGATTATGTTTCGATGATAAGGTTATTCGTAAGAATAAGGATGGTTAAGATTACAAAAAACAAATAGAAATATTACACCTCCAAGACAGCCATATTGGGCAAAATCAACGGTTATTATATTATACCGGTATGAAATGTACAAAAATTGGTCTCACATAATTGAACATTATAAATGCAAAATTAAAATGTTATTTACAACAAAAAATATTATTACTGCTATAATTAAATCCTTTTTTTCATTAAAACTAACTATATCAAGTGACTATTTGAACCCATTTAAATCGATAAATATGTAAAACTAGAGAGAATATAAATACGTGTTAACGTATAAACTAATAAGACAATCACGAACGTCACTTGCGTGATTATGATGCAACTCAACAAACTGGACGTGTATGTTTCAGAGCAAAGTCATAATCGTTCACTTCATCCATATTTATATTTTACAAGTGATCTATACGGTATACGTCAATCTTTGTGTTTACATTAATAGAAGTAAATTCTGATACTGTAAAATTTACAGTATTTAATATGTCGTAGGGGTAAAATAGAGTGGTCACCTAAATCGCGTGGTGGAATCGCTATAGATTACTTTTTATGTGGTTTTTTTAAAACAAATTTTCAACAAAAGAAACCTGCCAACATACACAACTTAATTTAGCCCATCACTGTAGAAATGCGGAATATACCTCCTGATATGTTACGACATGTTATTAATGTTTTTTTTACTACAGGTTGGCACACTGTCAAACAACAGCAGGAGACCAGTTTGAAAACATGTTGTATTGTAAGCACTTAATTTCATTACAGTACCTAGTGTTTTATTTTATTGAGTGTAATACAAAGTTATCGTAATACAATGTAGTTAGAAATTATGTTTTCCTATTATTTTTTTTATTACGTTAACATTAAATTTCCCTAAATAAGTATTGGTCATATATTCTTTTTTTTGAGTGGTCACTGGGTTTTTGTAAAATTTGTTAATTTTAAATTTTAAAAACGCCATTTAATTAGGATGGACCTTTTGAGGTCGGGTTACCTTTACAACCCGACCTAGCTGTCATTTAAGATATCTTTCTTACTCTTTGTGCCCAGTACCAATGATGTAATGGAAAACTAATAATAGCTTAAAGTAATAGATTTTTAGGAATACCAAGTGTTATTGCTTTAACTTGATTGGTTTAAAAATATTAAACTCTTCCTGTAATTTTAAACACACAATATATAGCCTACATTACTAATAATACATAAATGAAACACAATGAAGTTAAAACTAAAATGTATTATTATTGATAATTAGTAATGTGGATATTATAATATTCGGTTTTTACCTAACAAAAAGTTACCAATATTATTTATTGGTAGGTTGCATGAGAGTTAAGAAAAAATCATGGTGTCCCTCATCAATTTGTTTTATTACCAATAATAAAACTATTAAACATTGAAACTTTACGTTGTAATAAAAGTAAAAACAACAGCTGAGTCCAACAACCTGTTTCGATATAAAAGTATTTACTGTTGAACATTAGAGGTTTTTATTTTGTTAATGCATTCTTTTAAACAATTTGCAATAAAAATTTATTGATATAAAATATATAATTAGGTAGTTAGCCATACTATACTGTTTAGTCACTAACAGGCGAGTAAAAAGTTAATTACAATTAGTATTTTAGCAACTTAACGTCAATAATAGAAATTTAATTGTTATAACGATTTGTAGTGTATAGTGTTTTAATTTTTTTATAAAATTTACCCTATTTTGTAATTCATGCGTATATTTTGATTTAAAAACTTCTACAACTTTGGGGATATTTAATTGTACCAGGGTTTGTTTACATAGATCAAGTATTGTTTACCCTTAGGCATATAGTACTAAACATAAATAAAGTATATTGTGTTGCCTTGGACTGTTTAATATATAATATACCCTAGTTAATTACCTTAGAGGTTGTCCTCAGTCCGTATTATAGTTATGGCTACAGCGCTGTTTCGCCGAACACTGTCGGCTTCGTCAGGCCCGCACTAACACATAAACACGTAACACAACACAACACTAACACATATAAAATCGGAGTATGACTCGTCGTACATAAATAATAAATTTATGACCCCAATGGATATGACCCCTCTTTAATAGACAAAATAATAAATAAACATAGAAAGAAATCCTAAAATATACTTCAAGCACCGAAAAACCAAAATTCATCTATTTGAAATTCAACCGTATTAGAATCTAGAGATCGTCCTATCAGCAATACTTTCCACAGACATGGCTATAAAATTGCTCATCGAGCTTCAAATAATTTAAGCAACTTCCTCCAAACCAAACCAAACAAGAACCAAGACCAATTCACGAATAGTGGAATTTATACACTTTCCTGCAACAACTGTGACAAGATATATATAGGACAAACAAACAGGGCGCTCGTTCAAGACTAGATTCAAGGAACATTTACCTAGCCATAAAAAAACAACAACAGACAGACAAAAATCAAAATTTTCTGAACACCTAATTAATGAGGACCACACTTACACGGACATAAACACAAATTTGCAAATATTATACAAAACCAATAAAGGCACAACAATGAATATATTAGAAGAATTCCAAATATATACAGAATATAAGAACAACACAGAGAACATGTTAAATGACAAACTGAACTTTTCTTCCAACCCTATATATGATATAATAACAAAAATTAAAATTAAAAAAACATAGCAAACATGTCTACATTTCATTTCAACTAAACTTAATTATCAGTATCATACTGATAACTGCTGTATAGATCCAGTACCATACCTGCAGCTGGACAAGTAAGACTTTATAATGTGGCCACAAACAATTTTATTATTTATGTACGACGAGTCATATTCCGATTTTATATATGTTAGTGTTGTGTTGTGTTACGTGTTTATGTGTTAGTGCGGGCCTGACGAAGCCGACAGTGTTCTGCGAAACAGCGCTGTAGCGAAACTATTATACGGACTGAGGACAACCTCTAAGGTAATTAACTATATTAATTTTGTTTTGTTTTAAGGAGTGTTGTTAAATACATTTATTAATTTGACACTAAACAGTGAATTAAAGATTACTAACGTACAATTTATTTGAATTTGCTGTAAATTTAATGTAGAATTTCCGGACGAAAAATGTTAGTATAAAACTTAATTAAATGTGCTTGAATTTATTGCTCACATTTTGAATTAGCTATTTATTTAAAGAATATATGTGAAGGAGGACAAAATGTAATGTGAAATGTGATAGATATGAAGTATCATTCAAAATCTCTTTCAAATTCCAGAACAAGAATATTCCAAATTCTCAATTAACTATTCTTAATTTCAATACCTTCATTCTTAGATTAGTATATTTAGGAGATCTGGAATCTAATAAGGCTTCTAGGAAATTATAGTTATTATAGACATACGAAGATTGAACAAATATAGAATTAAAAAATACTTAACTCTTTACATTTAATATATATATATATATATATATATATATATATATATATATATATATATATATATATATATATATATATCTTACCCTTACAAGAACTAAAATAAGATTATATTTACAAATAATAAAACAATAAGTAATTGGAACATATGTGTGATTGACATATATGGAAAAAGTGACACAATAACACAAGCCGACGCAGGTGAGATAAATCTAGCTAATGTAATAATTTAAAGTGTGCGGAAGTGAGATAGATCTAGTGATTGAATCGGTGTGGAATTAGGTTTACAAAAAATATGGATGTTGTAATATGGGTTTTGCAAAACATCACTAGTGAATGAAATTAAGATTTAAAAATCACTCGTTTACGACCTTTGAAACGATGTTAATTGTTATATTCTCAAAATACTAAATACTAAATAATAAATTAAATTTTCACACCGAACTATATATACAGTATATATTTTTAAATGAAAACAAAATCCCCCTTCCTCATAACCTATAATTTTATAACCCAATTGGTTGACACTTTCTGTAATTATATGTCTCACTTCTATAGGGAAATATGAGGAATATTTTACAATTTATTTGTAAAATAAAATGCAATGTGATTCAGAGAAAACTACGGGGGATATTTAAATCAGAATCAGACATGTTCCTTCAGACGACTTTACTTTTCTTCTTTGTATGCTAAGTACTCCCTGGAGTAAACGAAAGAGTACAATAGTAACATTTGTCAGAAGGATTTCGCTATATTTGGAATTACGGTTTGAGTTCAAAATATACAGAAATATATTTTATATGTAGACAGCGTCGTAGGTTAAATTCTTGTATCTTTCCATCGCATCATACATTAGGACATACATTATAATATTCGCCTAGAATTATCCCAATTTATATTTATATATTCAACTAATAGAGTATTAATAATGGATCAATGATTAATTAAAATATTCCTTTCCTTTAATAATAAAAACTTTCAATTAAATTTCAAATATTCATAGTAGTGTGTCCAGCAAAGTTATCAAAAATTGTTATATAAACTAACAGTTAAAAGGAATACATTTATTGAATGGCTACTAACCCCGGATATGTAAACAGGAAGTTTACCTTGAAAGAAATATCGGTGATTAAAATACTATTAATTAACAGTAGAACAATAAATGAAAGTCGTCTGTCAAATAAATCACATTGTATGAAATAAATATTTAAACCAATTAGGAACCAATAATTAGAGTGGGAAATGAATTCTCAAAATAGCAAAATATATGTTCAACAGGAACGTTGAAATAGCTAGTGAGCGAAGAGGAGCAATGAGCTCTTTATAGTCGATACTACGTCCTGTGATTAGAATATAGAACATTTTAGTAAAGTTTACATTAGTAGTAAAATGTTTAAAATCATGGAGGTTTGTTAATTCATGTTAAAATCATGGAGTAGTTTGATAATTATAAATTTATAGTTATTACGTGAGTGAATTAGATTTATGAGTTTAAAATTACCAAAAAGTACTAATCACATTGTTAAATTAGTAGTATTTCCTATAGGTGACAGTTGAATACATAGTATTAAATTTCATATGTATGTTTATATATAGAGTGAATCTATGTATTACATCAATATATTGTGTGGAATTACTTTAATACTTTGTGGAACTATTTGGATTATGAAATATGAAAAGAGGAGTCATTTCATATGGTAAAATAATTTAATCAGATTATGTTAATTATATTAAACCAAAAATTTCAATGATTATATGGTAACTTTTTGTTTTGCTTTGTTTACTTTGAAACAAATTTTAATCTCGTTTGCATATATTTAAATTTAATCAAATTGTATTCATTGAGATGTTTAGCTTCTTTTAAAAAATGTATTTTAAGTAAGTATAGTTGAATGATAAATGTTGTTGTTATTTACCTTTAGACTTTTTATAATTCGGTTCTTATAGCCCAACAGTTATTGTTCAATTTTTACAGTACTTTTTCATCTAAAACAAGTTTACCTAAAATAGGAAGATAAAGTTATTAAAGCATTGGGGAGTGTTATTCGATGTAGAAGGAGGTAAACTATTTATAAAGTATTTAGTTTGGTCAAAATCAATATAGCATAAAACAAACGTAATATTCCTTAAATCGATGTTTTTGATTAAATTTAAAAAATAGAAATAGATTATGATTGGAACATAAAACACCAAAAGTTGTATATTTTTGAAGCACATGGTTCTTCACATATCGTACATTTTCTACCATTTCTCCCAATGACTAAACAGTAAGATAACTAAATACTAAATAAAATATGTTTCAGTTATTGAATGGTTCCGTGATTGTTTAAGCAAAATATTCCTATTCTATTCAGCAGTAAATACTTACTTTTTAGCCGTTGCATGTTGTTATGCTCGACTGTTGTTTTTCCAGGACGCATTAAGACGACGACATGAAGGCTCAGTTTAATATTTCCAATGTTGGTAATAAAAGCGAAGGGGAGCAATTATGATACTAATCCAACCCTGACATGCGATCAATCGAAACGTAAGTGGTATTGTATTTTTTCATGAAATAAGTGTCAAATGTTCAATTGTTGTTAATTTTGATTTAAAAATATTCCTAAAAGTATTCTTAGGTCTACTAAAATTTAACAATAACCCTCTTTAATCAAAAATCTATTGTACCACTTTAAAACATACTCAAATGTATAACTTTATTTAATATCTTAATGATCAATAACAACATGGTCTCAAGTTTTCATAACAATATCATTTTATAATGTATGAAAATGAATGTGTATCTTACAAGAATTAATTATAATCGTTTATTATTTATATTTGATAAAAATGCATTATTTTCGATAGACCTAATTGACAAAATTAAAAGTGAAATTTAAATTATCCTCTGACATTCGTTTACGTATACACTTGTCGTGACAAGACTTCTCTCCAGGTAAAAAGTTAAGATATTACATTTGTCTGTACATGATATTATTACTGAGTTTTTGTGCTTTCCGTTTTCTCGCTTTAGGACGTAAGTTGTTAATACTACAGATATTTGTTATATTCCTTTTGTATTTAAAAGGGATTCTTGTTTAATTTCACAAATATAATCTAAAATTTATATATCATGATAAACCCCTGGTCGTTGATTTTAAAGTTAATTTCTGAGTTGGATTACAGTAATATGTATGCAATTTTGTATATATATATATATATATATATATATATATATGGAACATCTGTCTATTATACAAACATTAAACATATTATGAAACAATACACTCGTAGAGATACACACATATTTTTTAATTTGTAATTGTCTTAGATAGTACTATAATTTATAATTTGAATGTTTACATGGTTATGTTCTATTCAACAATTATTTATAATCACAATATATTTTGATTTGATTTTAGCATACATAGATATTTCGTTTCAAAAATATATTGGATTTAAATTGGTGAAAGAAAGATTTGACCTATGATTGCGGAACAAATTATATATATTTAATTAAAATATAAAACAAGAAATAGAATTTTTTAGCCGAACAAATATACAGAGAGTTCAAAAAATACCGTACCAACCATTAAATGGCGTTTATAAGGGTGGGAATAAAGAAAAACATTCTTGTAATACATGACTTAGAAAATTTCCGTGTAAAAAAAATTTCATGTCTCATTTTTATTAGTAACTGAAGAATCAAAACATTATCTTCTAAATCTTCTAAATGGTGCCTCTTTCAAATTTTAAATATTTAATATCTTTAAACATATTGCTTTTGAAATTACGTATTATTGCGAATATGTGTGACCAATGGCTTAATTTTGGTATACTAATAAACATTTGCATAAAAATTTGTATAGCAAATTTACACCTAATATGTTAATAATTATAAAAAAATATCTATACATTATTTTGGTTTTGTTTCTAAGTGTATGAAATAGAACATATTTAAAAAGCTAAGTAAAATACAACAATACTAATGTTAAAAACATGAGTATGCAGTAATTTAAAAACAATTAAATAATGTAAGATCCTACATGTAAAAAATAGAATACATTTTCTAAACATTTGGGACTCCTAATGTTACGAAAACAATTTGAAATAATCTCGAAAAACTTAAAACAAAACACTATTAAACTATCTTACGATTTGAGATGTATCGTAGAAATGATTTCTCTATGTATCTCTATCTCCGAAGTAGACTTCAAATAATAAATACTGTAAGACTGTTAAATACCAAATAATTTATATTTAAAAGATTCATTTATATTTTGATTTTTTTTACAGAATGACTGAGCAAAACCAATTACTCAACAGAATATACTGTACTTTTATATCATTGCAGTTATTGTCTACCCAGGAAAAAATTCTTTTTTTTACGATAAAGTAAAGTTTTATTTTAATATTCCAATCGTGACAATTTATGGTTGCTGTCCAAAAACCAAAACCTGGTAGGCAACTAGACAATAGATAATAATTGGATTTATTTTATAACTTTGCCACATATATGCAGCATATGGATATTCAATTAATATTTGTAGTATCGTTTTTAATAGAAAAAGTTAATTTTTATAAATATACAATACTATCACATTCACACTTTATAATCATAATCAAAAGTGTTATTTTTTTTTAACTATTACTATATTTTTCAAATATCGAAAATTGTAACGGTAATGTCTGTATCGGATTTAGATTGAAACAAAAACTACGGAATAACAGATATTGGAACAGTAATATCGACACTATAAAGCAATACAAGGAAGATTTTTTATTTAAATTAAAAATAAATAAACTGAAGGATTCAGTACAACAAACACACAGAACACAATTCTCATAAAAAATACGCCTAAGTATCAGACGCGTTTCAACTACAAGGTCGGCCTTTTCAGTGATACACCAGCTACACCAACCAAACCACAACTGAACCTAACGTTGCGCCGAACCCCATATTTAAACAAACCCCATATTTGTTTTATTTTATAAAGTTACCTCTGAGTGAACAGTTGACCACTACGTTAGAAAGATGTGGTTATATTATCTAAACTATCTAAATCGACTAAACTATCTTTATATTATTTTCGACTTGTACTGCAGTACCAAACATTTTATGTTTATTTATTTTTGTGAAATGTGTATCTGTGTGTTGTGTAAATGTGTTGTTTCATAACTGATGATGGTATATGTTATACCGAAACAGCTGTAATGAAATATTAATAAATAAATACTAAACACAAGATTGCTACGACGTAAGTAATTTAGTAATAAACTCATAAATTAAATGCACATTTTAAATATCATTGTATTAAAAATTTCGAAAAATTTATTAAAAACACCAACGGTGTTTCTTGCGGGCAACTAGTTAAAACAAGTTTATTACATTTATCATTTCATCTTCTTGATCATCGAAGGAATCAAAAGGAAATAATCGCAATAACAACATTAGTTTCACGGATTCTATCAAAATTACAAATCTTTACCCTATACCCTAATTTTCGTTGTATATATTTGTAATTGACATGATTAATGCAAAACATTAACATTTAAATTTGGTTTCAATTACTCTGTTGAAAACGGGTAGCTTAAAAGCTGTACATATCAATAGTTTTAAGGTAAGAAAAGTAAATATAGAGAAACTTTAATAATACTCAATATATTATATGATAACATTAGTTTATCTACCATTGCCGAAAGAGTTCCATATGCTATTTATACTGCTTACGAGATTTTTACATTAATATTTCATATGTTGTTTAGGCTCTTGCAGTCTATAAATTAAAAATCATGTTCGATTGTGCGTCGGCGGTCACTGAGAGGGTCAGAGTCAGGACTATACGGCAGTGAGAGGGGAGATATATATCCCTGTTATTAAATAGCCATTGTTACGAAATTGACTTTTAAAATTCTATCGTAAAAACATTTATTCATTTTATTTACAGTATAAAAATACTACACCCAGTATTAAAACGAAATAGCTTTTTAAAATTATTATTATTTCATTCAGTTGGGTGCCGTATGTTTTTAAATTTTGAAACGCCCAAGAAAATGTTTGTTATTAAATTTTGTAATTAAATTATCCTACTTCAAGCTATTGGAAGGAAGGTGAGAGATTCTCAGAGACCAGCTTCCTCGTGCGGGAAAATATATTAAATTTTATATAAATACTAAGCATGAAAACCAAATCTGCAGTTTCAATACCCAAAATTAGAGTAAGTTCCCATTTTGTAATTTTTAGACACGATTTCAATTATAATCTCTTATTAAGTGTTCATGAATTATAAGAAAAGTTAGCCAATTTGTTACGATCAATTCTTTATTCTCTCTCTCTCTCTCTCTCTCTCTCTCTCTCTCTCTCTCTCTCTCTCTCTCTCTCTCTCTCTCTCTCTCTCTCTCTCTCTCTCTCTCTCTCTCTCTCTCTCTCTCTCTCTCTCTCTCTCTCTCTCTCTCTCTCTCTCTCTCTCTCTCTCTCTCTCTCTCTCTCTCTCTCTCTCTCTCTCTCTCTCTCTCTCTCTCTCTCTCTCTCTCACTCACTCCCTCTCTCCCATATATATATATATATATATATATATATATATGAGCATTTTTTGGTTGCTATGAGAAAAACAACCAGTATATTTAAGGCTAAAAGGTGGATTGCAACGAGATGTTAGTCCCCCTAATGTTATTGTATTATGTTATATTGACTTACGATTATAATATGTATATATGATACAATCTTGTTGAGCACTGTGGTGAAATTCACAATAATAATTTTGAATTTGCCCCTAACCACAGTTCCAGTGATTGTGGTCAGGGGCAAATTCAAATTATTATTGTGTATATATGTGTAAAAATTCTACAGAGATACAAGAACTCGTATTCGAATGAAGAGGAATACCACAACGTCTGTTTATTTGCTAGTGGTATTGAAAATTGAGGAACATATTTTATAATAAATATACAACAGTTTTAATATTTAAATGACAGTACAATAATAACTGTAACATCATTGTGATGTAAACTATAAGCCGTATCAAGTATCATTTCAAGTTTTCACACATATTATATTTATTAAATTATAATGGAGTACAGAATTGTTTTGTGAGGTCGTAGATACTTCAGTGTACCGAAGCCACCCACAATTACTGTTTACTAGTTGCTATCACTCCTAAACCACTGATAAATTTCTATATTTTTTCCGAAATACTAGTTATTCCTAATAGTAAACTCTTTGTTAAAATTTAGGTATCGATATATTGTTAAGAACATTCGACATCTCATATTTTTACGATTATTAAATTTCCTGAAGAGATCAGTATTTATAAATACAGTAATTTCGTTTCTTCATAAAGTTCCGGTGGGCGATAACAATATAGCAAAGAGTAAACTAATATTTAGTGAGTTAAAAGTTAAAAACTTGCTTCAAAATTAACATCATTTTCAAATCTGTGTTTGAATATCAAAAAAGTAAAGAAGGAAAGTCAAGAATCACTTTCACGGATTTATGTACTAAGAAAGGAAAACACCGGTTACATTGAAGAGGTATTTTTAATTTTTTTGTTACGAGTACCATACTAGCCATTACTGGAGAGGTATAACAAACACAAAAATATTATTTCAAGCACATTTCTGCTTATATTGGGTGACACAAATATTTATAAAAATAGATGTTAATGTCGGCTAATATGAAATGTAACTGAATTACACTACATTTGCACAAGGTAAATACTTAATTCAACCATAAATCGTGTTGCTAAAGAAAAAGTCTCTAATTTAATATTTACCATGAGGTTTCTTTCGTACATAACTTGTACTTAAGTTTTGTAATTCAACATTTCTTAATAAAATATACAAAATTTTTTTTTTTTTTTAAATAATGAAAAATGATTCCTTCTAAGTCTATCGCTTCCTTCATAAGATCATTTGTAAGTTACATATATTAATGCTTTCTCTAACATATGTTAAATATGTTTCTTGTATTATTCTTGAAAACAGTATATTTATATATAAAATAATAATTCATTTATTTATCTAAAATGTTCAACACTACATATTTTGTTTATTTACGAGTTCATTGGAAAATATGCTCAACGTTTGATTAATATACAGGCGATACTTTTCACCATCAGGTTTTCAATACGTCAGGGTTAGATTTTGTAATATCAGTTAACATGGAAACGTCATACCTACCTAATATATAAAGTGAAGTTATTTATGAAAAGAAATTTCCACAGTGGGGTTACAACCAAAAACCCACTAATAATCTTGATACCTATGAAAACACATAATTCTCGTCGGAAGTATTTCAATATTAATACTGGGGTTCAGTTAATCAAGATACACTATAAACAGACCAGGCATCGGACTATCTACTAGAATGCTGGAGATTAGTTAATTAAACTTTCGACGGAGAAACTTAGAAGGGACACTAATATCCGACTCTAAAATTTAATTTAATTTTAAATTAGACATTTTGGATAATTTATTGATTTTATTTTTGATCATTAAAATCTATAAACAATAAACAATAAACAATTTATGATATTTAAAACTTTACACATTTCTGATTAAGTTTTGAAATAATAAATTTAAAATCGTAAGGTTTTGAGTTGTTTCCAAAGTTTTCATTGTAATATAACACTTCAGTAAGTAACACCTCAAGATGTTTGACTTAATTCACAAATTGAACATAAAATATTCTTGTATATGAATATTATCGTATTTAATGTTGTCTTTGTATTTATATCTTTTGATTTTATTAATTTACAATGATGTTGTCAATCGTTGTAAACAGAAAATAGTCTGAAAATATCAACAGCAAAATTCTAGCCTAAAATGTGTTTTTGTTTTCTTATCTAAAATGTTTGCCTAGCAATTTTCTATAAGTCATAACAATACACATCTCTCACATTCTATACAAATGTCATAATTTATTACGGTATTTTAGTCCCAGAAGACAAATTGGAATAGGTTACACTGTATTAATATTTAAATAACTAGACAAATATCTAAATAGTTCTCAACCAATACTGTATTTAAAAACCAAAAAGAAACATTAAATTATTTAAATTACTTATTTATATTTTACCATCTCCAAAGCGTATAGTAATTAATTAAACATTAGATAGTAAACCGATATATGTCCAGCACCACTCCTTTTACGCATGTGACATTTTATAACTATATAACGATTATCGAAAAAAATGAGTCACAGAATATTAAAAATTATTAGTGGGAAACTGAAAACAAACCAACGATATCCAAAGAAATATCTCACAATTAAAGGTATTCATCTAATAAAATTTATTTAATAATAAAAATAATATGATTTGTGATATAAATTCTATAATATTGGACCCTACCATCTATTTATACTACAAACAAATATCACTATATAAATACAAATCCAGTGGTATTGTCTATCTTCCAAAACCTCAAAGATATAGAACAGACTAAACGCATTTTACATATGATTTCCTCCTTAGCATTTACCATAATATCCTGGGGCGCTTTTTATCTGATATTTCTGAAACAAAATATCGGCTTGACATTTATCTAGGAGGCATAACTAAACTGAGATCAGTTAGTAGAACTAAAAATCTATTGAATTGTTAGCTTGTTTACTACTACTGAATATATAATATTTTTACTTGTATTATTTGTGGGTTCTAAATGTGTATAATTCCATTTACGCAATCGGAATGATCCAATTCTAGAGGTGAGTCACTATTTGAGATTCTGATTTCCTCGTTTGTCTTACCGATCTCAATTACATTTTATATTATAATCTTTTTCTATTGGTCCGTTGCTTTCTACATCTCCGTTTTTATATTTATCTCACATTTATCTTTAGTTTTTGTGCATGGGTTTCATTTTGATTTCTCTGCTTTATATATAGATTACTTTTAAGACGCATATTCCCATCTAATTGAGTGATATTGCTATCTTCTAACAATGTATTTTCCAAAATCTTCTCAGGTGGAATTCTTAAAAATAATATACAAATTGAGATATAAAACGTTATATACACCTTACATATATTTGGAGCCCTAATATGTTTGCTATATATTATATATGCAAAGTTAATGTATTTGGAATAGTTTCATCATTTATTTATGTGATAATTGAGAAATGTTTGATTACAATAACCATTTTGGTAACTGATTTATATATACAGTAAAAGTGTAGTTTTTATATTTTATTACTCTTGCAAGCGCACTTAACATTACATATTTTTATTCCGAATAAAATTGTGTTGATTATAAGTGTGTCTATCATATATTTTAGAAATAATTATATTTTACATACAGCTTATCACAATTTGTTCTGGCATCCTAACCCTGAATATGTTGTTTGTTTCCGTTTAACCTTATATGATATCTGACATATCCGAATTAAACCAATATTCTAATTATAAAGGACAAACAAAAGGTTTTACTTATTATTTGGGTTTCATGAATCTTTTAATAATCAAATAACAATGCTAAATGAAGAGAGTTTTAAAATAAAAAAACAACATACAGTACATTTAGGCCTTTAAAGGAAGCGCCTCTCTTACGTTTAAATAAAAAATAGTTTGATGGTTATAGCCAACAATTATTAAATTTATATCACATAAATATTTTCAGTTGCATAAATCTGTAAAGGATATAACACAATTTCTAATTTAAAATAGTTTTTAAATTATATTCTACAATACAAGAAGTACTATTAAACCAAGTTACCTTTTATTGGTCACGTTTATATAGTTTATTTTGTTTTACAATAAAACGTTCCTTTCTCTACATCAACATTCATTCGAGAAAACCTAATGTTATACCTGGTTAACAGTTACACATGGACAAAACAACATTTGATTACAAATGGTTAACATTTTATAGTTTAAACCAATTAAACATTTTAACTGAATATCAGTTAGACTAACTTCAAACAAAGTTGGTGCAACCATTCCGAAGACAAACAACAGAAACACAAATAATAGTTTCCCCGCTAATTATTAGAGTAATATACAGTAATTGTTTAGGATTATAAAAGTCGAACTAGGCAGTTGGTGTGTTAATTTTATGCTGAAAATATGGTAATTTTACTTTTTCTATTGAATAGTTATAAAAAGTGGTTTTATTGGTCGTCTTTAATAAATTCATACAAGTCTATGTACATTTTTACACATATGGGAAAAGGAAAATGTGTAAAAATATGATATACAAATTCAATTTTAATGATTTTCTTTACTTACAAAATGTTTTAGTTGTGAAATATTTTGTATATTAAATTTTGTATATAGTTAACTATTATCTAGAAACGTATATTTTAAAACATTATGAAAATACCATCAGTTTTACTTCTGGTCATTTCATTAAAATATTTTCTGGCATAAATACTTCACTAGTAAAAATATCAGAAAATAATCGCATCTCCTTATTACTCTTTTTGCGATTATAATCAGATTAGGACGACAATGACTACCATCAAACAGATAGATGATATGTTGTTTCACATTTACTTATACTTACGTCTGAGGTACCTAAATATCAGCCAAACAGTGGTTTCTATGTTTCTTGATTTACATACGTTCCAAAAGAAGTACACAAAAGAGTAAGAACTTTAAAGAAATTCACCACCCTCCCGTAACTAAATTCAAAATAAAACTATCAACATTATTAAGATAGATTTCAATCGAATGTGGAAATTAACAATTACTCGTTTGCTTTGTGACTTACGGTGATGTAATTACTTTATTTTACCTTTTTGGAGGCAAAGTTTACTACGATGAAAACCCATACAGATTATTTATTGATAAATATAACTTTACTTCTAACTGTATACAATCACCAACTTAATAACATCTAAAATATTAATGATATTGGTGCAGCCTAATAGTTCATTGATTCATTCAGTCGTGTGATATCGCATCCTTATGTCATAACAAATTTCGACTCGTAAAGTTTAATCTACCAAAAAGTTTTAATGTTAAATATCCTTTAATTTATATATTGTGTTTGTTTTTGTTTATTAAGTTCGATTTTGTTGTGTTTGTGACTTTCAATATTACTTGTAAAATGTGATCAACCTGATGAAGTCACCTTTGTTGACAAGAACAGCTGTAGCTAGCTACACGTACAATAAAGTTTTACATTTAGGTACATGTATAAATTTATAAAATGCCCACAAGGTAAAAATGTATAATTTCAATCTACCTTGAATGTTGTATACCTTGAATGCTGTATTTTTAAGTTTGTATGTAAGTAAATACGGATCAAAACCCCCTGCGATAGTGTTGGAATCTATTCCAAAGTATAGTTTTATATTATAAACGACGTGAGTCATTGTAAATAAAATGTTAATTGTAATACTTTCCCGCAAACTGACAGCATTAGAAATAACTTACTTGCTCAGATTCGTAAGTATGACTGGAGAATCTTTTCGTTTTATTTATTTTAGAGTCATTTATCCCATGTATATAGTTCGTTACTAGTCACAGTAGACGCACATGATTTAGATAAATAAGTGTATAGTGATGATTTTGTTAGATATAGAGGGTACCAACCATTATGACGTACAGCCATCTGTTTTGAATAACAATAAAAAGTAGGAAGCTGACAAAAAAAATGGTAAACTATTGATTTCTAGACGATGGTTGTTAAAATTCTGCTACTGAATTTCAAAATGTTCTTTTTCTTAAAAAAATTAATGTCAATATTGAATTTTATGATGGATTTATGAAGTCAATAAAAATACGTAATAATTTAATAGTACAGTAATATTTCTGTTCGATTTTCTTCAAATTAGATTCAGGTACTGATAGATACAATAGTCTTTATCTTCGAAACACGAGAATAAGCCACTATTTTCCTAATTTACCAATTTATTTTTTTGAATTAATTACATATATATTGAACAAAGTCTTTCTGATTTTAATTATATATATGTACTATTGTTGTATTATATTATTCATATTGGGATACTGGAAATGTAAACATAAGACATTTCTCCCATGGGATGTATCTTTCAGAGGTAACGTCAAATCCACTCCTGTTTCACTGCTCTTATAAAATGATGTTTTATCATAGCGGTAAGTTCCCTTGATACTACTACGGAATATACGTTGAATGACTCTTATTTTGTCCCTTGAGGGCTGGAATAGGGTGTATTAAAATGTATTTTAGTTCAACTTAATTAAAGCTTAAGGCAGGACAGAATTTTGTTTGGGCGACAGTTTGTTTCATAATTAAGGGCAGTTATTTGGATATTAATAAAAGCAAGGAATGGTAATTCTACTCAAGCAATGGCAAAGATGTCAGACATTTTGTATATATGAAATAATATGTAAATAACTTGGTAATAATTATTTTGTTTCAGTTTTAAAAGAATAGTTCTTATAAGTAATATATAAACAAATTATCGCAATTAATTATTGAAAGTTTTAACAGAGAAGAGAATACAGAACTAAGGATGTGAGATAAATATCCTCACATGTGTATAAATTTAATTAAACTTCATAACATCTAATGAAATATGTGATTAAACGGTAACATTTACGAGGTATGGAACAAATTCAATAATAATTATTATGTCAAAAATCTGATTTATTTTATCACATTGGCCTAGATATATATTCCTGGTTATGTTTTGTGAACTAATAAAAATATTGCGACATAATATAATAAAGTATAAATTGTAAAAAAAAGAGGTTTACAAGCAATACAGAATTTTCAAAATAATGTAAATATGTTTTCATCGTTAGATATAGTATGTACTTGTTACTAATATGAAATTTAATTTCTAGGAGGAGGAGGTCATTTCGTTTGCAATCGTCATAAAATTTATAGGAAGAAATGAAACGTTTAACAATTACTGATGCCAGTTGATGAATTATAATACATTCCAATACTAAATTCAAATACGGTATCGAGTTAGTTCATTCTTCAAAACCTTCACGAATATATTGCATTAAATAAATCTCAAATTAAAATAACTAAACAGTTGTAACCTACATTTTGTTTTCAAGATTTGTTCTTCTCGTGACAAAATACTTCCACCATACATTTACTCTCTGCTTTGATATCATTCCAGGAGAAGTATAGTGATTGTTTCTCTTCACTTGTTTTATTACCAACATTGAAAACATTAAACTGAAATTTTATGCCGTCGTAAAAGAGATTCCTGAGAAAAGAACAGCTGGGTAAAACAAACTGCAAAGTTATAAAAGCATTTACTACTGAATACAATAGTAATTGCTTTTCTGAGACGTTTATGTAAACGATTTCATATCATTAAGATATTTAATTTGGTAATAATTCCCCTCATAATATTGACAATTATGTAGAAACTTTTTGTGGCAATAATTTTTAGCTCATTAGGTTTAATGTTCTTTTCGAAATTAATGCCACTTTAATACTTTCCAATGTAAATAGTTATATAAGAACTCTAAGGTGTTCATGTGTTTATTTGTACAGGTCGGTTAACTTACAATTCAGTGAAGCATGTATTGTTCTATAGAATTTTCGATATTATATTTTAACTGTGAGTTATTATTTACTTTTTATAATCTAATTTCATTAGCTACAGATTGTGATATTTTTTATAGTGTGGTACAAAACTTATTAAAAAAAAAAAATAAATCACTGTCAATATTGATATGCATGTCGGAAATCAGATTAGTGTAAACACACTTTATAGATAATATTGAAAGTAAATATTTAATTAAGACTAATTATCCAGTAATAAAAATAGGATCGAATTGTTTGTATAAATAATTTTTAATCTATTATTTTGAAATATATTTAGTTTAGCTCCTAGTTACTTTTTATTTACATATTTTACTCTAAATAATTTAGGTAATTTAAGAGAAAAAATACTAGTAGTGATTTTAGTATATTAAAGTTTACCTATTTTAAAGAGACTATTTTTTTTGGGAATATAGTATAATATAATTACTATTGAAAATTTTACTAAGTCAAATTTTCGAATGATTCTGTTACAATTTTGCTTAGGTTGTATTTTGTTAACTCATGGACTAACTTGATTGTAAGGTAATGTTTTAATTTTTAAATCAAAACCGACAATTGATGTCAATACGGCAAAGTTGTAAGTTAGCCTAATCAATAAGTAATCATTTACTTACATAAATTATTTCTGGAAATCTTAAATCATAAACTGATTATACTTCAACTTTTTTTAAAAGGTATATGATTATATACAAAACAAGTACTTATCACTTGGTAATTACATAGTTCTGTTGTACCATATCGAGTTTTATAATAATATTAATCATAATTTTTGTTTGAATTTTCAATTTATTTTATAATTGATAGTATAATATCGAAAGTTTATTCTAGGACTTACATATCAAGTCTTAGTTTTTATGATGTGCCATCATACATTGGATCACAATGTATTGAAGCTTTGATTTGTTACCTTTGTACAAATTCACGGAATTATTCATGAGTAATAGAATTAACAATTGCTCATATGTTTACTAAGGCTATTGGAATGGATTATAATTCATCAACTGGCATCAGTAATTGTTAAGCGTTTCATTTCTTCCTATAAATTTTATGAGGATTGCAAACGAAATGACCTCCTCCTCCTAGAAATTAAATTTCATATTAGTAACGAGAACATACTATATCTAACGATGAAAACATATTTACATTATTTTGAAAATTCTGTATTGCTTGTAAACTTCTTTTTTTTACAATTTATACTTTATTATATTATGTCGCAATATTTTTATTAGTTCACAAAACATAACCAGGAATATATATCTAGGCCAATGTGATAAAATATATCAGATTTTTGACATAATAATTATTATTGAATTTGTTCCATACTTCGTAAATGTTACCGTTTAATCTCATATTTCATTAGATGTTATGAAATTTAATTAAATTTATACACATGTGAGGATATTTATCTCACATCCTTAGTTCTGTATTCTCTTCTCTGTTAAAACTTCCAATAATTAATTGCGATAATTTGTTTATATATTACTTATAAGCACTATTCTTATAAAACTGAAACAAAACAATTATTACCAAGTTATTTACATATTATTACATATATACAAAACGTCTGACACCTTTGCCATTGCTTGAGTAGAATTACCATTCCTTCCTTTTATTAATATTCAAATAACTACCCTTAATTATTATGAAACAAACTGTCGCCCCCACAAAATTCTGTCCTGCTTTAAGCTTTAATTAAGTTGAACTAAAATATATTTTAATACACCCTATTCCAGCCCTCAAGGGACAAAATAAAAGTCATTCAACGTATATTCCGTAGTAGTATCAAGGGAACGTACCGCTATGATAAAACATCATTTTATAAGAGCAGTGAAACGGGAGTGGATTTGACGTTACCTCTGAAAGATACATCCCATGGGAGAAATGTCTTATGTTTACATTTCCAGTATCCCAATATGAATAATATAATACAACAATAGTACTTATATATAATTAAAATCAGGAAGACTTTGTTCAATATATATGTAATTATTTCAAACTGTTAACTGCATATTTTGATTAAAAAATTGCTAAAAAAAAATAATAAATTGGTAAATTATAAAAATAGTGGCTTATTCTCGTGTTTCGAAGATAAAGACTATTGTATCTATCAGTACCTGAATCTCATTTGAAAAAAATCGAACAGAAATATTACTGTAAGATTAAATTATTACGTATTTTTATTGACTTGATAAATCCATCATAAAATTCAATATTTACATTTATTTTTTTAAGAAAAAGAACATTTTGAAATTCATTAGCAGAATTTTAACAACTATCGAATAGAAATCAATAGTTTACCATTTTTTTTTTGTCAGCTTCCTACTTTTTAATGTTACTCAAAACATATTGTTGTACGTCATAATGGTTGGTACCCTCTATATCTAACAAAATCATTACTATACACTTATTTATCTAAATCATGTGCGTCTAATGTGACTAGTAACGAACTATATACATGGGATAAATGACTCTAAAATAAATAAAACAAAAAGATTGTCCAGTCATACTTAAGAATCTGAGCACGTAAGTTATTTCTAATGCTGTCAGTTTGCGGGAAAGTATTACAATTAACATTTTATTTACAATGACTCACGTCGTTTATAATATAAAACTATACTTTGGAATAGATTCCAACACTATCGCAGGGGGTTTTGATCCGTATTTACTTACATACAAACTTAAAAATACAGCATTCATGGTATACAACATTCAAGGTAGATTGAAATTATACATTTTTACCTTGTGGGCATTTTATAAATTTATTCATGTACCTAAATGTAAAACTTTATTGTACGTGTAGCTAGTTACATCTGATCTTGTCAACAAAGGTGACTTCATCATGTTGATCACATTTAACAAGTAATATTAAAAGTCACAAACACAATAAAATCGAACTTAATAAACAAAAAGAAACACAATATATAAATTAAAGGATATTTAACATTAAAACTTTTTGGTAGATTAAACTTTACGAGTCGAAATTTGTTATGACATAAGGATTCGACATCCCACGACTGAATAAATCAATGCACTATTAGGCTGCACCAATATCATTAATATTTTAGATGTTATTAAGTTGGTGATTGTATACAGTTAGAAGTAAAGTTATATTTATCGTTAATTAATCTGTATGGGTTTTCATCATAGTAAACTTTGCCTCCAAAAAGGTAAAATAAAGTAATTACATCACCGTAAGTCACAAAGCAAACGAGTAATTGTTAATATCCACATTCGATTGAAATCTATCTTAATAATGTTGATAGTTTTATCTTGAATTTAGTTACGGGAGGGTGGTGAATTTCTTTAAAGTTCTTACTCTTTTGTGTACTTCTTTTGGAACGTATGTAAATCAAGAAACATAGAAACCACTGTCTGGCTGATATTTAGGTACCTCAGACGTAAGTATAAGTAAATGTGAAACAACATATCATCTATCTGTTTGATGGTAGTCATTGTCGTCCTAATCTGATTATAATCGCAAAAAAGAGTGATAAGGGGATGCGATTATTTTTTGATATTTTTCCTTGTGAAGTATTTATGCCAGAAAATATTTTAAAGAAATGACCAGAAGTAAAACTTATGGTATTTTCATAATGTTTTAAAATATACTTTTCTAGATAATAGTTAACTATATACAAAATTTAATATACAAAATATTTCACAACTAAAACATTTTGTAAGAAAAGAACTTCATTAAAATTTAATTTGTATATCATATTTTTACACATTTTCCCATATGTGTAGAAATGTACTACAACGGAAATTCGTTGTATGGGGTTAGATTTTGGTCAAAAAAGAAAAATATCAAAAAATAATCCCAATGCAAGGTATGGATGTTTTGTAGAACTTTTTACTGCTTATAGCCGGTCGGTGAGATTGAACTATGAAATGGTCCAAGGTCAACTCTTGCCGGCTTGTTCTAACAGTAAATTCCTATGTCGGTGGATTTTGAATTGAAAAATCATTTTTTATGAATTTTGAAAATATGAAATAATAATGTATAAGGATATGTAGTTGTAATACAAGTCGTATGCAATACATATCTAGTACTGTTATTTCATATTAACTAACAGACGTTACGGCATATTTAAATGAAGAATTTAAGAATTTTCAAAATTAATAAAAAATAAAAAACCTTGGTATTTCTGAAAATAAAATGTAATTTTAAGATAAAAGTATTCTTGCTAAAATTTGGAAAAAATTGATATTTAAAAAGTTAGCAGAAAAGGTTAAGTATAAAAGCTAATAAAAGTAAATAAAAATAAATTTTGAGAAAAGGATTGTATAGAAGCAATTAAATAAATAAAGTTATATCATAATTAATGATTAAAAATTAAAATTTGATTAAAACAAAAAAGTTATGGTTTTCACGCTATAGTATGAAAACGAAAAAAGATAAGAAGTGGAAATTTTGCAAAAAGAAGTTAAAACCTAATATCTAAGAGTTGTGTAAATATCAGGAAAATCAGTCAATAAATAAACCCCAAACCCAAAGGTGTGAAAATACGCACTGGATTACATCACTACCAGAAGTCACAGAGTTATGTTATCACGGCTAGTGCGTTTAAATCACGAAATAAACAAAGTGACAAAGTTTGAAAACAAAAACTTTAAAGGTGTAAGAATTAAAAACTGTAAATTACGCAAATTCTTACGTAAGCGATTAACCCTCCAAGTGGCACGGCGACCTACAGTAGGTCGCCAACGTGCTCCGAAGTGATTTCACTAACTTTTAATCACGTATTTTGCCATTCAACGTTACGCCCACTTAAAATTATCCGATCGCAATAAATAAAATACCGTTGGAAAGCTAATGTTCCGTAGATGCATAATCATGCAAAAAAAATACCACAAAACGTTATAAATAATATTCCAAAAATTGGTGAAGTTCGCATATTTTTGATGCGTAAAATCGTAGATTTGAACTCTGCGCCTAATCGTTAGCGCGACGCCATTTTTCCCGATATTATTCCAACTCTATTTATCTGTCATTGAAGTCAACTAAAACACTGTTCTATAGATCACATGTTTCTCTTTCCAACCATAGATTACAAATTTTTCTGCGTCTCATAGATCCAGAGATATTCCTACTTGAACGTAGAACAAACTTGACGAGACGAAATTTGGTTGGCATTAGGTTTGCATTTCTCTTTGGTTTCTAATATTATATTTCTTATATTTCTTTGCACTAAGTTGTAGGGGAAATTCCATTCTATAAGTTGGTACCACTCGACATAGGGCAAAAACTTACTAAGAGGCTTGTTTATTATCTCGAAATGTAGCAAATCTGTGACGTAAATACTATAATATTAGGCGTAGCACATATTGGTTTTGGGATTAGATTTTTGTTATTTTGAAGGTTTGTGTATACAAATTGTATATAAATTGTGTATACAAGTTACAATATATGTGTTTTTATATCTAAAGCTTATGTTTTTGAGTGATAGTTTGGTTTTTGAACGTTCTTATTTGCGATAACCTAGGCCGGTAAACGTAAGTTTAGGCTATATGCAAATTGTCTTATATATAGTGTTTTATATGATTATAAAAGTGAATATGTGTGTTATTCTTTGTAAAGTATATATTTTCTTAGTTAAATCTATAAGTTTTGTCTTTGATCTATCTTCAAATTGGTACTAGTGAGTCTAAATTGTGGAGGTTACAAACCTAACCTCACTTGTAAAAGTTACCTTTTTAGGGAAAATCGGTATTTTTATTTAGAAAATGTAACATATTATTATTTTTTTCCCCTAAATATATTCACAAATATATGACAAATCTCAAGAAATGGTTGAAAAAAATCCTAAAAATCTATTAGTATGTTATTCATTACCATTTTTGTGAAATTTCTGCTTCGTTACTCTTCGATTTTTTGATATTTGACTAAAAAACTCCAAATGTGATACATGTAACATTTTTTTGCACTACACACCTACATTCTATGCACCTTTCTGAACATAATGAGATATAGAACTTTTGTATAAGATAAATAATACTATTTTTAGTGATTTTTTGAAAAGAAAATGATCATTTTACATTTTTTCGTAAACTATTTTTTGTTTTTTTGATAATATAACAAATTTTATTTTTTTCCCCCTAAATATATTCAAAAATATTACACAAAACTTTTGTATATCTTAGAAAAAGGTAGTAAGCTATTGATTTTGGAATATACAGGTTTTTCCTGAAAATTGGTAACTTCGTTTTTGACATGTAACATACTTACTCCAAAACCGTTTCAAAAAATTTTTTTTTTATTGCATAGATGGATTCTATGCATCTTTCTGAGAAAAATGATATCTTATAAGTTAGGTTTTGTATAGAAATAATATATTTAATTAATTTTTTAACAAACGAAGAATTTTCAAGACAATTAACATTGCCACTTGGAGGGTTAAAGGTGAATGAATAGTCCGACAAATGTCATTCGAAGTGCGGGAAATTGCCGCGGTCGAGAGCTACAAGACACCGGTTACGTAAAAACGCAAAAACTGTTAGGAAAAGTGTTATAGACAATTAAAAGGAAAACAATGAAGATTTTTACATCGGCCAGTTACAAGTTGCAGGGTTTAAATGTTCAAGGATAAGTGACGTAGTCGTAGGCGGAGCCAGAATACCAACTTACAGCAAAAATAGATTAAAGGATTAATTAGAGCAAAGTGATTAAAAAGGACAATTTAAAAACGGTAAACGTAATAAATAAAATAATAATAAATAACTGAATCACCTACACCAAAAATAATCAAGAAATTGCATGGAAATACACCATAAATGGAACTATCGTATCGGTCCAGTGAGGGAAAAAAATTGGTATCGATATACGATAGTTTTTGGCTATAAAAAGAGCCGCACGAATCTCATAGAGGTCTCTCTTAAAAAAATTGTTGGAACAGGTGCTAGGGGTGACTATGCCCGAAGGTCTCTCGTAAAAATTTCGTCAAACAAGTGCCAGGGGTGGCTATGCCAGTTTGCCGACTCAAGATTCTCAGTAAAGAAGTTTAAGTGTTACTATGCCAAAGTATTAAAACAGCGTCAGCGAGAGCGATAGGAGATGATAGATTCGGATCAACCAGCCAGCCTTCTAAACTCCATGGAAAAGAAATGAGACAACTGTAATCGCTAAATACAACCAACCAGACACCAGAGGACCATCAGCATCCCAGGACTCAGGATCTTCAACACGGCGGTCAAGGTCTGATAAAAATCCAAATTTCCTTTTTAAAGGGCAAAATTGGCCCGATTTTAGAGTATCACTGATTTTCCTGAGATAATTTTTTTTTATATAATTAAATAAATGTGTTAAAATAGATAATGTTAAACTCATGTGTGGATAAAAATCTTTATAGATAAATAAATTTGATAAATTAAATTATTTAAATTCAGAGATAAATAGAAATCTTTATATAGATCAATTTTAAGAAAGTTATGAGTGATTGCCTTCTGCTCAAAAGAAAAAATATTTTAGTTGTTATCAAATAATTTTATTAGAGAAATTGTTTTGAGTTTTATTTTGTTGACTTGTGTCAAGATTATTATTTCCAGTTGTTTTTGTTTCAATTAATTAAAGGAATTAATTTTTTTATATATTCTCTAAAAACTGTGTTTTATTTAGAATTGGTCACACAATTATATGCTATATTTTCAGGTTTGTTATTATAAAAAAGGGTAAAATATATTGTATCAAAAAGGTATTCCTAAGGACACACACCTACGAGATTAAAATTAGAAAATAAAGTAAATTCGTGTTCTCCCTGAGAAATAAGGTAATATTAAATACAGTTACTGGAAGTCGTAAAAAAAGGGGGGTACCGGTAATTTGGGGCAACTCAAATTATCGAAGAAGTTATTCAATCCAGGCCAGCAAGATAGTAAGCCAAAAACTTCCAGTGGATTGGATAATTTATTCTTTTGTCACGCGAGAACGAATCCTGTAGGCTAAAAATCTCAGGATTCGAGACTATTACGTATTAATAAAGATAGGGGGCGTAATTAGTCTGACTCTAAAAAAGGTAGAGTTTTTTCGTTGTAGTACATAGACTTGTATGAATTTATTAAAGACGACCAATAAAACCCTTTTTTTATAACTATTCAATACAAAAAGTAAAATTACCATATTTTCAGCATAAAATTAACACACCAACTGCCTAGTTCGACTTTTATAATCCTAAACAATTACTGTATATTACTCTAATAATTAGCGGGGAAACTATTATTTGTGTTTCTGTTGTTTATCTTCGGAATGGTTGCACCAACTTTGTTTGAAGTTCGTCTAACTGATATTCAGTTAAAATGTTTAATTGGTTTAAACTAGAAAATGTTAACCTTTTGTAATCAAATGTTGTTTTGTCCATGTGTAACTGTTAACCAGGTATAACATTAGGTTTTCTCGAATGAATGTTGATGTAGAGAAAGGAACGTTTTATTGTAAAACAAAATAAACTATATAAACGTGACCAATAAAAGGTAACTTGGTTTAATAGTACTTCTTGTATTGTAGAATATAATTTAAAAACTATTTTAAATTATAAATTGTGTTATATCCTATACAGATTTATGCAACTGAAAATATTTATGTGATATAAATTTAATAATTGTTGGCTATAACCATCAAACTATTTTTTTATTTATTTTATTATACCTAAGAGAGGCGTTTCCTAATGTATAAATGTACCGTATGTTGTTTTTTTATTTTAAAACTCTCTTCATTTAGCATTGTTATTTGATTATTAAAAGATTCATGAAACCCAAATAATAAGTAAAATCTTTTGTTTGTCCTTTAAAATTAGAATATTGGTTTAATTCGGATATGTCAGATATCACATAAGGTTAATCGGAAACAAACAACATATTCAGGGTTAGGATGCCAGAACAAATTGTGATAAGCTGTATGTAAAATATAATTATTTCTAAAATATATGGTAGACACACTTATAATCAACACAATATTATTGGGAATAAAAATATGTAATGTTAAGTACGCTTGCTAGAGTAATAAAATATAAAAACTACACTTTTACTGTATATATAAATCAGTTACCAAAATGGTTATTGTAATCAAACATTTCTCAATTATCACATAAATAAAATGATGAAACTATTCCAAATACATTAACTTTGCATATATAATATATAGCAAACATATTAGGGCTCCAAATATATGTAAGGTGTATATAACGTTTTATATCTCAATTTGAATATTATTTTTAAGAATTCCACCTGAGAGGATTTTGGATAATACATTGTTAGAAGATAGCAATATCACTCAATTAGATAGGAATATGCGTCTTAAAAGTAATCTATATATAAAGCAGAGAAATAAAAATGAAACACATGCACAAAAACTAAAGATAAATGTGAGATAAATATAAAAACGGAGATGTAGAAAGCAACGGACCAATAGAAAAAGATTATAATATAAAATGTAATTGAGATCGGTAAGACAAACGAGGAAAACAGAATCTCAAATAGTGACTCACCTCTAGAATTGGATCATTCCGATTGCGTAAATGGAATTATACACATTTAGAACCCACAAATAATAAAAGTAAAAATATTATATATTCAGTAGTAGTAAACCAGCTCACATTTCAATAGATTTTTAGTTCTACTAACTGATCTCAGTTTAGTCATGCCTCCTAGATAAATGTCAAGCCGATATTTTGTTTCAGAAATATTTGATAAAAAGCGCCCCAGGATATTATGGTAAATGCTAAGGAGGAAATAATATGTAAAATGCGTCTAGTCTGTTCTATATCTTTGAATTATTGGAAGACAGTTTGACAAATAGACAATACCACTGGATTTGTATTTATATAGTGATATTTGTTTGTAGTATAAGTAGATGGTAGGGTCCAATATTATAGAATTTATATCAAAAATCATATTTTTTTTATTATTAAATAAATTTTATTAGATGAATACCTTTAATTGTGAAATATTTCTTTGGATATCGTTGGTTTGTTTTCAGTTTCCCACTAATAATTTTTAATATTCTGTGACTCATTTTTTTCGATAATCATTATATAGTTTATAAAATGTCACATGCGTAAAAGAAGTGGTGTTGGACATATATCGGTTTACTATCAAATGTTTAATTAATTACTATACGCTTTGGAGATGGTGAAATATAAATAAGTAATTTAAATAATTGATTGTTTCTTTTTGGTTTTTAAATACAGTATTGGTTGAGAACTATTTAGATATTTGTCTAGTTATTTAAATATTAGGACAGTGTAACCTATTCCAATTTGTCTTCTGGGACTAAAATACCGTAATAAATTATGACATTTGTATAGAATGTGAGGGAGGTGTATTATTATGACTTATAGAAAATTGCTAGGCAGACATTTTAGATAAGAAAACAGAAAGACATTTTAGGCTAGAACGTGGATTGCTGTTGAAGTTTTCAGACTATTTTCTGTTTACAACGATTGACAACATCGTTGTAAATTAATAAAATCAAAAGATAAAAATACAAAGACAACACTCAATACGATAATATTATTATACAAGAATATTTTATGTTCAATTTTTGAATTAAGTCAAAAATCTTGAGGTGTTACTACTGAAGTGTTATATTACAATGAAAACTTTGGAAAGAGCACAAAACCTTACGATTTTAAATTTATTATTTCAAAACTTAATCAATAATGTGTAAAGTTTTAAATATCAGAATTGTTTATTGCTTCATAGATTTTAATGTTCAAAAATAAAATCAATAAATTATCTAAAATGTCAAATTTAAAATAAAATAAAATTTTAGAGTCAGATGTTATAGTGTCCCTTCTAAGTTTCTCCGTCGAAAGTTTAATTAACTAATCTCTATCATTCTAGTAGATAGTCCGATGCCTGGTCTGTTATAGTGTATCTTGATTAACTGAAACCCAGTATTAATATTGATATACTTCCGACGAGAATTATGTGTTTTCATAGGCATCAAGATTATGAGTGGGTTTTTGGTTGTAACCCCACTGTGGAAGTATAAATAACGCACGTGACTCACGTCGTCCATTTGTCTAAACATTTAAATCTTCTCATGAAAAATAATAAAGTTCATTAACTGCTGTTAATGGCGGACGTGTCTGTCACTCTAATTCGAAAATTTTTTAATTGATTGTTATATAATTTATTTTAATAGTGAACCTATCGACTTACTGCGTTATTTTACAAAGGAAAATTGAAAATGAAACAATAAATTACGTTTATACAGTATATATTCTTTATTTTATTTAATTTTTTTAATTATACCATAGAGTAGGTAGGTCACGGACTTTTGTTTATACGTTATTGTAATATCAGTATGAAACATTTTTACAATACGCAAATTAAAAATTATCTACAATCAGGACGTTGATTTGATAATTTTTTGAATATTGAATAAAATTATTTGTGATTGGAATGTTGAAGGTAGAACAAACATTTCAGTAATTGGATTTTCCGTCGTTTTACTGTTATCATTAAAATTCTCCTCTCACACTAACAAATATATTTATGCTCTTTATAGCAGATTAGTGTAAAGGTGAAAGGTAGCAAAATATACAATAATTTACATGTTGATTTTATATATCCATCGTCTATTTTGTTCAATAAATCATCGTCATTTGTATGTATTTTTTTATAGGTTATGGCTCAATGACGTCAGTTACTTTTTCATACGTCTGATAACACTCTCTAATCCATGAAACAATATTATGTCATTTTCAGTTATAAACATTTTAAATCGTACAAATAAGCCTATTCCTACATTTTATAATGATTGTTAAAACGCTTATGGCTTCAGCTGTGTAAAAACTCAGTCAATTTCTACGTCAGCTCGCTTAGTTCAGACAGTTAAACAAACATGTGTAAAACACTAAAAGCAATTTCGGAACAGCACATATACGTGAACATGAGAAGATCAGATCAGAAGTAAACATTTATTTTTCAAAAAATTTTACGTCACACGTAACTACGGTATCATGATTTAAATGTAATTAACAATTTTAATAAGTTGGCTTTAAAACTGATTTAACTTTAAGTCTAGTAAATGGATAATAATCGCAAACATTATAAACCCATGATTTAAGTAACCTTGATGTTTTCTGAATAAGTTATTGTTGACATGTCTTTCGTCAATAGTTGTATTTTACTGAACGTAAGCACGGCAGGAGCTTCAGGGTGCGTGTAAGGTGAACTGCGTGACTGAACGGCTTTACATTAAATACATTCGCCCAGTTACACAAAATAAACTATAAAATGATCCACTTCGAGCTACCGCAGAAAACTAATTTCAAAGAGTTTAAATCAGCCGCCATTCAATTTTTTTAAATACTTTCGATTGACAAACACAATTAAAAATGATATAAAAAAATTAATAAACTAAAATTATAACTTTCAAAGCTATTACATCTTCTTTAAATAAAACTAAAGATATTTTA
Organism: Aphrophora alni; assembly: GCA_963513935.1. Lineage (NCBI taxonomy): Eukaryota > Metazoa > Arthropoda > Insecta > Hemiptera > Aphrophoridae > Aphrophora > Aphrophora alni. The sequence continues at coordinate 30,725,772 of OY740773.1, forward strand.
TTTAACAGTAAGAGTTTTGGTGATAATCTTACACAATAAAACCAAGTATGGGTAACTTTGGATATTTTAAAAGAGAACATATTGAATTATTGTGAAACAGTTATTGTAACAACCGACTAAATTGCCCTAAAGCAATAGCAATAGAGATACTAAACTATTTTATCTTCTGTCGAGCAAATTATTATGGAATTTTTGGAAAACCTGACTTTTTTGGAAATTTGAGGGATAGCCAATAAACCATCATACAATAAATTAAAAATAAATAGGCCAATTCTAGTGCTCTTTAGCTCACCATGGTGTTATATGCTTCCCTAGGTATAAATACAATAATATTGTAGTACTTAGGTACTTAGGTTATATTATTATTTTAGTATTAATTTCTATTATTTTAATATTCGGGAACTTTTTTCCTGACTATAGTCATAATGATATTTGTCAACGTTGGTAAGGTAAATATATACCTGTCGTCTATTGCCATCAGGGTGTAAAACATATTTTTATTATCCGCTTAACGTAACAACTTATCCAAGTTTTACGCAAATCTTAACTTAACAATTCTGTATTTTCTGAAAAAATAACACAAAAGTAATGTAAAGATATTATTACACTGTTAATATCATAATAGATTTCTACAAGGATATCTATAATTATGTTGCGTACAATATGTTGTCATTTCCATCGCTCGTATAAATATCAGTTCATACATTTCGTCATGGCTTTATCATCAAAACATTTTATGCTTTCAAAGATTATTAAAATTCCTTGTATGTAGCTTGAGTCCAGACAATTGTTATTAAACCATCAATTTCATTTATTTTTGTCAATGGATGTAAATTTCAATATATAAAAAGAATGTCTTAAGAGATACGTACAATAATTCTCTCAACTTTTATTGAGCTATTTTGTGACCGTTCGTTTTGCCTCTACTATTCGCAACTAAGTACGACAATGAGAAAGCGACGGCTAAATATTGAAGACATAGTTAAATAATGTTTAGACGAGCATAGGACGCGTTGTTCGTGAAAGGATTTTACATTTCTCCTTCCTCAATTGATGCACATTCACATCTCCCTTGACTGTATTTAATAATACATGAGTCAAGAAAAAAAAAAAGCTTTATTTTCATGCCATGCCGTATATGTACTTAAATTATTTAAAACACTGTAACCTAAATCGCGCATTTTACGTTAATTTTGTGAAACCAAGGTAACATTTTACTTCATTACTTCTGGTTGTTATATATGATTGGACTCCATATACAACAATATGGATTGTAACTAAAATTCAGTAACAATGGTGCGTGCATTAGAATCAAAAAGAAGAACTGAAAGTACCTAAACAAAACATACGTATTATTATAAAACAGTTGAATCAAAATTTCGTTTCTGAATTCGTTAGTAAAAACTGAACACTATTTTTAATTAGACGTTATTGAAGTAGCAGCAAGATTGGAACAATTACCTGCTGCTACCTGTAATACCTACTGAATAAAATGTAAATTCAAAACTAAAAAAAATATTTTCTTGTAATAGTTTTGATAAAATAAATAATAAAATATGTAAACTTCAAGTATTTTAAATCTTATTATCTGTAAAACTCAATACAATCTAATAAAACCTACACTTCGTTTATGAACCAATGGTGTACACCTTTCGCGCATTTGAGTGTTATTTGTTTATTGTATTTATTGTGTACGTTTTGTAGTTTTTTAATGTTTTATCGACCTCTCAGGAGCGATTTTGAAGATGGAACATACGTTCTGAAACGCGTCACCTATGTTACAAAATAAATCACAAGAAGGAGTAAGTATTAGGTAATAAATAAATTACAATAATTAAATAATGTGTAAATATATTTTTTTTAAAACAAACGAAAATTTAATAGAGAAGAATAGATATTTTAGTTGGTACAAACACTTGGAACACAAATGCAATTATAAAATTTTTAATCTATTTAGCCAGCAACAGATGATTTTTTAAATCATGAATGTTTCTTTACCATTCCATATTTTAGATGTTTGAGAAGGGTAATTGAAAGAGTACTTATTTATACGAGATTTATGTTATAGGGTTTTTCTGATTGAAGCTTCTTAAAATGACGTTGGAAAAATTTTACTTTCAGAATAAAATAAAAAACCAATATCTTTTTCTACAAATGTATTATAGCGACATTAAACGTAAATTGTTTATACTTCCGTGAATCTGTTTGGGTGTACAATATTGTACTCAGTGAAGTTAATTAGATTTAATTAGTAGTACGAATTATAGTTGTATTTATATATTGTAATGATTCAGATATTATAGAACCACTGTGCATTAATGTATGTTAGGGATGAAGCAGAAAAGTTGTATTATTTATTGTTGTTATATATATATAGTAAATGACGTTATTCCAAGTAATTTATTGAACAATAACGTTGTGGTTTTGTTTTATCGTGTGCATCAATTTGTAACGTCCTTATAAAATTAATAAATAAATCTGTACTAAAATTATCAACCAGCCGTAATGTCATTCACAAATTAATAAAATAATCTATACCTGCTTATCAACCTTCCACCCCCGCCTCGCCCCATCTACCTGCATCCGTCAGGTAGTGAAGCCTGGTGGCTGGCACAGTTAATCATCGCATGATATATCTCTTTCTCTCTCTCTCTCTCTCTCTCTCTCTCTCTCGAGAGAGAGAGAGAGAGAGAGAGAGAGATAAAGTCTAGTCTTACAAACCGTTACACACTTCTGTTCAACCTTTTAGAATATGTAGTCGCCCTAAATTTAACTGGACTTCTTTTGCACAATGCTCTGCAATCTTCGTTCTAATTATTTGCTAAATTATATTTAACATCTTGTTACGATGCAATAAGTGTTCTTTTTTAAGAATGTCAGTGTTTTTGTAAAGTGTAGAGATAACATGTGAGTGAGTTTTTCTTGTAAAAAAAATACGTATATGAACGGTTGAACCTGCAATATCAAACCAGGTATGTCTTTTCAGATTTTACTATATAATAAATTTGGTTTGTTTTTAAGTTTTGTTTATTGAAATATGCGTTTCGTATTTTCATTTTAGTTTTCAAAGAATTTATTGAAACTTGATAACTTGTAAAAAAAAAGATTTCTTTCATTTAAAGGACGCTTTACAAAAGCTAACTGTAAATTTGAACAGTCATGTATTAAATATTAAGCAGTCAAAATATTAAGTATTTAATCATATCAAAATACTAACTAGAAAAATGTTTTTCTGAACTAGAGTCCTTGTCTTTAGAAAATTTCTAACTCTTGTTATAAGTCTTTTATTTCAAACAGAAATCAAGATATTCATATACCATTAGTATTAACATCAAAGAAGGACTTAATTATAATCTTTTCTGGATTTCTGTAATTCCGATAATTTTATTAATTTTAATGAAATAACAAAGCATTTTAATAAGAGAAACTTGTTCAATAGCATGTCTAAGTTTGTATAAATCTCTAGTGGACTTGCTTTTCTTTTGTATAGCAAAAGCTGGTTCAAGTTTGCTGGATTTTGCAAGTCCATGCCGAAAAATTGGATACCTGTTTGAAAGACTCTACCTAACCGTTTAAGACATGTTTATAACAAGGAAAAACTTTTTGAACTTCACTAAGTGCACTATAAAATGACATTCCTCTAAAAATTCTAACTCGAATTGTGAACCTGTTATTATATATATTTTTGGAACTGAAATCTGTTTAATATTATGTCCTTTACTGTTTATATGTAATTATTTATAAGATAATATATATTGGGTGGTGCTGCATGCAAACTTTTCGGTCCTCACAACCCCAAAGGGGTTACTTTCAAAATTAATAAAATAAAACAATTGACGTCAATAAAAATTTAACTACCTTATATTATAAACAAAATTCTTTTATATATATATATATATATATATATATATATATATATATATATATATATATATATATATATATATATTAGTTGGCCAACTTAGAATGTAAGAAATTTAATAAACAAAATTATGATAATTTAAAAGTAATTTAATCATGAAAACTTGTTAGAATTAATATACTTTTGAACTAAAATTTTAATTTTGATTATAGAATCTTTTTTTATTCCTAAATTCTTTTATAACCGTTTGTTTAAAAAAAGGGGGGGATAAATGTTAAAGTTTAATTGTTAATTTTTGATTTAAGGGCATGTAATATTTTTTTTTTATTTAAAGGGATATTCAACTTGTAAACTTATTCTTTAATAAGCATCTGTTGTCAAGAAATCTTAAGCTGGTATTTACCTGATTGTGAATGGTCAAATCTGAAACTCAAAACTTAAACTTAAATTTAATAAATTTTGACTTTGTTAATTATATAATTTGTGTTTGCTTTTTTTTTTTTTTTAAACATTGTTACCAGTTGGTTCCAACTTTTAATAATTTCGTCAGCCTGGTAACAAATTACTACAAATCATCTTTAATATTTATTCTAAATTTGTTTTATATTTATTTCTTATATTGACGGATAAAAGTACAGTTATCAAATAAACTTTAGTTTTGGTGAAATGAATTTTTTACTGGAACTAATATACTATTTTAACCTCCTTTTTCTTGAAGAAATAAAATATATTCTCATGGAGTTGATACTCTGACAGAAATGTAAGGGATTTTATAGTTTAGTCTTTAGAATAGCGATTGCTATAAAATAAGACACGTCAAAAATACATTGGAATGCTCTACTATTTGTTAATGTAATTTTATATATTTTATACTAGCATAGGTACTATATTCATTGAATATTATAACATTGGTTAAATGTGATATTGGAGTGAAAGAAAAGTACAGTTTCAATAATAATAACAATTTCGATATATTTTTTTTCACTCTATTAATTGTAAAATAATTCATTTCTATAATTCACTTTATATAAGGAAGAATGAAATGAATTTTTCTCATAATCACGCAATTACATTATAATTTAGTTGTATATTCCTCCATTATGAAATAAATATATTTATTTCATTTATATGGAAATAGTAGGAAAGATGAAGTGCTAATTTTATTAGGATATTAGTACTAAAGTAATTAACAAATCGTATTCTTTGAAATCCAAACTAAGAATAAAACAAAACACTTGCAAAACTCTCTTTTAACGCATTTATATGTTGCAACTATTATTTAAATTTGTTTTATTACGATTAATATTTATTGATAAAATGAGAAAACCAGTTTTACCATCCCCTTCCACCCATCTCCACATCAACGTTTTTAATGTCTGTTCAATTGTTTAACATTATGTTTCATAAATTTATTAATTTACTAATTATATTTTATCTACCCTATTTAAAATTTGAGTCTAATACATTTCTGGAAATTAAACTTTTGAAATTTTGACAGACGCTATGACGTAGGCTAAGTCTCGTGATTGGGTCTATAGGATGAAGAGTTCAGGACAATTTGGGTCATGTGTGGTAGGGTTAAGATGCGAAAAAGAGTAGCGATGGACACGGAAGGCAAGTAGCTAAGGAGGATGGTATTATTTAGGATGATCGATCATGAGTGTAACTACGTTTTACCTGACCACACGGAGGCAACTTGAAAAGTGGGCCCTCGGTATTTTATCCCAATTTACAATTCTTACCGAAACAGTTTTATAAGTTGATATTATCGCAATTAATATGTTGAGACTTGATATGGTGGAGATAGAAGAAAAGAAGCTGGTTATGTCTTGGCTTAATTATATCCTTCTTTGCCTAATGCTAGCCTAGCCAGTAGTTTTGGATGTATGTGTGACCGGTCCAGTTTGGTGTAGAAAAGTTTGGATTATATTGAGGGAACGGAGGTATCTGGAGGAGGGGACGTTTTGAACGAGCTCGCGGTGAGAACTTTCAAGGAACAATGTCGGAGTCGAGATAGATGTAGTTATGAGAACCAATTTAGAACGAAGTTGGAAATGGAAATTATCTCTTCTCTTTTTTAAGTCCTTACAGGCCGACGACGTCTGTAACTAACTCTTTCTGCAAATGACTATATTGATATCTTTACTAAATTGAAATATTATTGAAAGATGTTTAATGAAAAGATTTCACCCAATTTATTCGCTTTGGTCTCATTCCCAGAAATTGTGTAAAATTTCATGGTTATGAATGGCAGTATTACTATTTTTAAAAAAGGGTGATACTATTCACAAATTAAAGGCAAACATTAGAGCTGCTATGTATTACTTGATACCTCAAGAAATTTTGCCCAAGGAGTGGAATAGGAATGTTTCCTTTTAAAATAACTTCAAACCATACAACATTATTATTTACGATTTGGAGTAACTTTTGAGTTGTTCTAAAATAAAACATTTACACAAAAATATATGCTTAGTTAGATATAAAGTAATATTTAAGATATATTCAGGAGATGAGTTTTTACTTTTTAGAAGAGTTTAAAACATGATTGACTATATAAATTATGACAATATTTCAACTTTCTTTTCGTGGTTTGGAATTCCAATAGGTTACATTAGAACCACCTTATCTTAATTGTGATAAAAAGTCTTAACTTTATTAGTTTACACATATCAAGTAATACAAGTAATAATATATTACAATACAATGCTAAGTGGGTCATGTCAAAAAAAAAACGTACTTTTTTATTCGCTTACTTGTCTACGTTTAAATTTGGGACTTAAGAGTTTTAGTTTAAATAAGTTATTATACATTAATTATTATTTGTGCTATGGTGAAAGAGTGATACATTTATCAGAGATCCTAGTCTCAAATTTCTCAATTATTCACGGCTCTCAGAAGAGAAAATATCATTTCTCTGGCAAACAATCCAAAATATAGTTTCAAAATAGTGCACTCTTTTTACACATCAAAAGATCATCTTCCGTCTTGAAGTTATTAACTAAAAAATGTGAACTCAGTTCCTAATTTTGTGAAAATTTTATATTGACTAACAATTACTTTTCTTAGTTTATTCGATGTCCCTCATTTGTTCGTTCCACATTAGAGGATGACTAACAAACAAAATAAAGTATCTCTTCCATGACAAATAACTGTACATAAATAAAATTGTGATTTCGAAATGTTTACCGAAAAACAAAACATACATTAGATTTTTTAATAGTTTGAAACGAACTTTCAAATATTGTATAAGTCTCTACAATTAAGAGATATCTATATTTTCTTATGTTTATGTGCATATGTTGATTGTAAAGTGCTAGTAAATACGCATTTTGTTAGGTACAATCTTCCATTAACTATTGTATTGGATGCAATAGGCGAAGCTAGAAAACTTCTCTCTCTCTCTCTCTCTTGCCTTATATATATATATATATATATATATATATATATATATATATATATATATATATATATATATATATATAAACAAACTAAAATAATAATTGTCAAAATATCCTATAAATTAACCCTACGTTACTTATAAGTGAAAAGAAATAGATGTTATTATTATTGGGTGTTCCGCAAATAAATACTACATGGACAATAAGTTGTTATTGAAGAGTCATTATCAACTTTTTTGAGAAACATTCCTTATTTTCAGTTTGGCCCAACAGTTATTAATAATCAATAACAACATTTTTAAGAATCCATAGAGTCTATATTGAGAAATTAGGACCGTTAACCATTGATATATTCGATTTCTTATTTTTAATGTCGTACATATACTTACTACGGAGGAAGCTATGTGATGCGTAATATTAAGCAAAATTACAAATTTATAAATTTTTTCATTCCTCAAATATTACAACTTTGATTAGTTTAAAATATTGCAATAATAAACAATTAATTATGAATTGAAATTTAGTCCATCTTATGAAATAATTACATTCTTAATTTATATCGCTAATACTAATGATTATCATTTTCCTCATCAGTTTCACAAACATAAAGTTAAAGTTAAGAACAAATTGTAAAAGTGATCGTCTTTATATGTATATAGTTTAGGGCTTAAAGTTACCGTTTCTCAAGCTAGGAAAATAATATTAAACTGTTAAATATATAATTTAAAAATAAAAAAAAACACTTTAAATTATTTAAAATAATTCCTGATGAAGAGACATGAGTGCTAGAGTCCTTAATTCAAAATTATCTGTGGATATATCTTTAATTTACTAAAAGACCATGTTTGCGTTCCTTATTTTATTTATTCTTCTGAACTTATAAGATTAAAAACGTCCTAATATCAATCTTAACATGTCTACGACGAAGAGGCATTTATATATAACTCAATTAGTATAAACAATATAACTTATTTGGAACTTTTATCTTAATACAGAATATATTGGAATATATATTGCAATTATTATCTCTCAAAACTGAAGAAAATTTTATTGGAAATAGTAGATATTTTAGGAAGCGCCGATTGTGAGGTAATAAAATTTGTCACTATAGTTTTTTTCTTCCATTAAATACAAACACTCTGGAATACTTTCAATGCTTTTACATAATATTATTAATCGATATGTTGTCCTAATGTCGTGCCAGAAATCAAAACAAATAGATGGGTTGTCTTGTACTTTGGTGTAACACTAAATAAATAAGTTTTTTTTATTTAACTGTAAGTAAAAGAGTATTTTCATACATCAGTCCTAAATTTCCAGAAATTTCATGGTACGTTTTCTCACAAATTAGTATGAAAATATAATCATTGTAAATATTTGATGTGATAATTATATTTTTTTTAATTACTTTTTTAATTTTTTTAGATTACTTCATTCAATGGTAATTATATGTTGATGAGCGCAGTTTATAATATCTTAATATATTGTTATAAGGCTAATAGTCATATTCACACAGTAAACGTCTCTCTTGAGATATTCTGTTTGAGTTTATTAATAATAAATGGTATGAGAAAAATCTGTTTCATACAACTTCCCCTATGATAAAATTTAATTAAACAACTCACCTCAAATGAGAATTCATTTGATATACTAGGTACCTCAATTTTAATTCTTTAGAAGGTTATAAAAATTATTCTCTTTCACAGCGTTGCAATTATAAATACTATTATAATAATCTTTCATTAATTATGTACAACTGTCCATTTTTATATCCCTTTACCCACCACCAAATACATTTTTATAACATTTAACGCCAGTCTTTGTGTAGGATAATGTGGTGGCTATTTGAAAAGACGGATATGTGTATGAGATTTACCTTGTAAGATTTTATTTTATTTTTTTACCTGATTATTGAAAAAATACCCAATTTTTAATATTTGATAGAGTTCTGTGTAAAAAATAAATAAATAATAACCTAGTTTAGCAACGCATATTTTAAAAACATTAATCATGCACAGTATATTGCTCAAAATGTAATGTGATTTAAGTGTAGCATTTAAATCCAAAAAAGCACATCCGCAATAACTTAACTCATTTCGTAAATATACTTTCCACTTTCCGTCGCTTGACAGATGCTGGCATCTAGCGGCCCGCTCCAAAACCAAGCATCACCTGATACTTGAAACCAAAGTACATTTCGCCGGTCAAGCTAGCTTCTCGATTACCAGTCCACAGTCTACATGCGATAACAACATGGTCTACATTCTTCATAACTCCGCTAGTTAAAAGTTTTCTTCTTCTCTCAAAATCACCGTCTTTCAAATACATCATGTTAAATTACAGCTCGTGCGCCTTAGTCTAATAATCTGTTTCAAAAATGTTAAAATTAACCATCATTTTCTCGGTGCTACCTCACGTGATCTGCGACAGGATTTACCAGGTACTACAACCTTACAGATTTTGTCATATTATAAATTTTGTTAATTTTTAAAATAATTTGTTAATTATCATGTTTTCTTTAAAATATGTATTTCATGTTTTATTCAATATTCTATTTTCTTTTGAAACTAAATGATTATAAAAAATTTCTTTTCTTAAAACATCATTTACAAAATTTTGCAAAGGCACATTTTACGTTTTGAACAATTTTGTGAAATAAGTGCAAACTAGTGTTGAACATTAAATGATCAGAATATGAACTTGTCAAATATAAAACAATTGAGGAAATTTCTTCTAAATCAGAAAATTTCGTTTTACAGACTTTTGCAAAATCTTACAAGTCTTATACAAGCTTTCTTTTAAACAAAATTAAAATATATATAAATAGATTTATAATAATCTAAGAAGCTTTTAAGTACCATCTTAACGAATTTCTGTTATACAACCAATTTTCTTTAATTTTGGCAAATGATCAGATATTTCTTTAATGATGAACATTAATGCTAAAACATGTCTGATTTTGTACAGACACTAAAAGAACATGTTTTTTTGCTCACAGCTAATATGCTGGTAGGACAAATAGGAGAAATTGGAGAAATAAAGAAATTCTTGTCTCACATTGCACAAACCAACGAAACATCCTAACAAGTTTCGTCCTGTTGGCAAAACACGTTTTTTGTATAACGTAACCTCACATTTTCAAGTGCATAAAAGTGATGTCTTTTTCTACAGCTGACTTTACAGAACTTTAACTAACTCTTTTTGTATATGTGCCTAAATTTACTTTCGCAAATATGTGTTCCTTAAGACTATTTTCTAAATGTAGACCTGTGTAGTTAATTATAAAATATATAAAAAAAAAATTCTTGGGTGGAGCCTGCATGCAATTTTCGGTCCTAACAACCTCCAAGAGGTTAATTTCCAAATTAAAATAATTGACGTCAATTAACAAAATTTCAAAATTCTAAATTCCTTTTTTTTTGTTTGTTTAAAATATATAAATTTATTTGGCCAATATAGTTTTTAAGAAATTTTTCAAACCAGTTATATTATGTATCTTTAGTTTAGTGATAAACATGTTAACTATAGATATGATTTTTTGAACTTAAAATATCAAACTCTTTTATATTTTGTTAAATTCTGTAATTGTTTAAAAGCAAACTATCATCTTATAAACTAAAAAAGGGGGGGATAAGTTTTTTTTTTTTTCTTTTTTTGAATCTTTTGATTAATTTTTTTTTTTATTATTATTATACTTTTACATTAAGGGCGTATAATCTTTTTTTATTAATTATAATTCTGTGAATTATTAAGCTGTGCTCATTGTCTTTTTTTTTATTGTTAAATTTTTGTAACTATAAATATCTATATTAAAAGGGGGGATAAATTTTTAGAATCTGTTGATTAATTTTTTTTTTAAATTATTATATGTTACAATTAAGGGCTTATAACTTTTACAATTTATGATACTGTTAATCATAAGTTTTTTTTTTTATTGATCATTTGTGTCAGAATGTCTTTTGTTGTAAATGACAAAGTCTGAATCGCCGAAATTTCTTTCTGCTTTCAATAAACTTGAGCCTTGTTAGTTATTAAACTTGTCTTTGTCTTTTTTTTATTTTTCATTTCTAAACATTGTTACCATTTTGGTTCCGCCTTTATTAAATTTAAGTCCCCTGGTAACATGTTTTTGGTAGCAGAGCGTGGTTAGTTCTAAATCATAGAGTTGTTAATTTTAAATTCTGGAACCCTAGTTAATTTTCAAAATTTTGCATTGGAACTATCTAAATTTAAATTCAAAATTTTCTTTGCTAAACAAGGCTCATTTTTATGTTTCGCAGCTTTTCAAATACTGCACAACTGTTGCTGATGAAATTTTTTTTTAATTTAGTTTAAATATTTAAAGCTCTATAAATCTATAGTCTCTTTTTTTATTATTGATTTATTTTATAAACACATTACACAAAAACTTCTAAACCAATTTTGATAAAATTTTTTTTTATTATTATTATTTTGTCTACTTAATTATTTTTTTTTCATATATATATATATTTACATACACTGCACACTAAACATTCACTGAATTTGATCCATACAGCGGGCTCATTCGGGAATCCAAAAAAAAAAAATTTAAATAAATAATAAAATCCAAAAATAGTTAAAAACAAAAAAAAAACAAAAAAAAATTCAAAAAATTTCATTCAAAATTTTCTCGAGTTTTCTTTCGCTTGTCTGTATCAATTCATACTTACACACACACATATATACACAACAACTACACTACATTTAATTCTTGAGTCTTTCTCTGGCTTTTCACCTTTTTGCATCACTTTAAAAGAAATTTTTTTTTATTATTATTAAATTACTTGGTTTATTTTTTTTTATAATCATCGGCAACAATTAAAAATGGCAGTGGATTTGCTGCGATTAGAAAACCTCGTTAAAGAACACGGAGCTTGCTTTTGAATTTTTTTTTTGGTCTTCGTCATCTTGAAAGGAAAATTATTTTTATTTATTTTTTTTTAATTTTATCATCATGGCGGTGGACTGGTTGATGTGGATGGTGCTGCTTGCTTGATAAATTGAAATGTTGAACACCTTTTTTTCTAAAAAATATATCATTGTGTGCGAAATTTTTTTTTTTTTTTTTTCCAAATTACAGGGGCCCAGTTTTTGTAGGACAACATGGTTGGCCTGTTTGTCTATTCTTTAAATTATTCGGTTGTTTGTCTTTTTATTAGCAGGTCAACATGTTTGTTCCTTAATTAGTTTTTTTTGTTTAGGGTTGAGAAAACCGGAGTTGGGTTTTCCTCACCATGGGTCACCTTTTATTTACATATTTATCTTGCTACACCTTTTTTTTTTTTTTTTTTTTACACATCTTTCTTTGTACATCTTTTTTTTGAACACTTATCTTATTTTGATGAAATTTTTTTTTACATAATTTTTTTTTGATTAAATTAAATTCCTTTTTGGGGCACATGATTAAAGATACACATACATAAGACCTTAAGTCAACGACAAGCCCTGCCTTGCGCAGCAGAAAATTTTTTGACTCCCCAACGTTTCATACTGCTTCTTTGTTTATTTTTCAAATGGATTATTTGTTTAGACCCTTCAAAATTCTTTTTCTCACGGAAATTGTTAAGAGCCGTGAATAGTTTGAATTTCTCTTCGTATGGGAGAAGAGGAATTTAAAAATAACGACGCTGAGCATGATCTGACCTAATTGGCTTCAGGAGTTTTTCTTTATTTTTATTTATTTTTGTAATTTAATGTAAAGGTCGGCTCAGAGGATACTCCCCCCCGTCTGAGTCCGGCCTTTCCTGTAAGTCCAATGTGCGATGCACATTCCCTCCCCAGTCCCCGGAGTGGTCACCTCCACTTGGTATTCCCGAGGTGCCACTCCACCCCTTTCCCCACGTACCTTAGAGTACAAAGTCAGTTCATGCACAGCAATGTCGACCTTTGCGTCACCCTTCAGCTCTTTCTGTACGGGGCTTGTCCCAAAGATAGGTAGGAAGAGCTGAGACGCTATAGAAATTTCAAAATTTAATAAGTAAATGCCGAAGGAGGCTACACCCTAGAGTGGTGATTATAAAAGCATTATGAAGCGTTGTTTCTATCAGGTGCCCCGTTTCAAAATTTTGCGGGAGGCCCTTCTGGCCCCTTCTTTAGAATCTTCTGGAGGCCCTTCTGGCCCTTTGCACCTTTTTCAAAATTTTGCGGGAGGCCCTTCTGGCCTCTTTTCTGACTACACCCTAACTCCGTCTTTCGGGGGGGGAGAGCTGTAGCATTTAAATCCAAAAAAGCACATCCGCAATAACTTAACTCATTTCGTAAATATACTTTCCACTTTCCGTCGCTTGACAGATGCTGGCATCTAGCGGCCCGCTCCAAAACCAAGCATCACCTGATACTTGAAACCAAAGTACATTTCGCCGGTCAAGCTAGCTTCTCGATTACCAGTCCACAGTCTACATGCGATAACAACATGGTCTACATTCTTCATAACTCCGCTAGTTAAAAGTTTTCTTCTTCTCTCAAAATCACCGTCTTTCAAATACATCATGTTAAATTACAGCTCGTGCGCCTTAGTCTAATAATCTGTTTCAAAAATGTTAAAATTAACCATCATTTTCTCGGTGCTACCTCACGTGATCTGCGACAGGATTTACCAGGTACTACAACCTTACAGATTTTGTCATATTATAAATTTTGTTAATTTTTAAAATAATTTGTTAATTATCATGTTTTCTTTAAAATATGTATTTCATGTTTTATTCAATATTCTATTTTCTTTTGAAACTAAATGATTATAAAAAATTTCTTTTCTTAAAACATCATTTACAAAATTTTGCAAAGGCACATTTTACGTTTTGAACAATTTTGTGAAATAAGTGCAAACTAGTGTTGAACATTAAATGATCAGAATATGAACTTGTCAAATATAAAACAATTGAGGAAATTTCTTCTAAATCAGAAAATTTCGTTTTACAGACTTTTGCAAAATCTTACAAGTCTTATACAAGCTTTCTTTTAAACAAAATTAAAATATATATAAATAGATTTATAATAATCTAAGAAGCTTTTAAGTACCATCTTAACGAATTTCTGTTATACAACCAATTTTCTTTAATTTTGGCAAATGATCAGATATTTCTTTAATGATGAACATTAATGCTAAAACATGTCTGATTTTGTACAGACACTAAAAGAACATGTTTTTTTGCTCACAGCTAATATGCTGGTAGGACAAATAGGAGAAATTGGAGAAATAAAGAAATTCTTGTCTCACATTGCACAAACCAACGAAACATCCTAACAAGTTTCGTCCTGTTGGCAAAACACGTTTTTTTTTTTGTATAACGTAACTTCACATTTTCAAGTGCATAAAAGTGATGTCTTTTTCTACAGCTGACTTTACAGAACTTTAACTAACTCATTTTGTATATGTGCCTAAATTTACTTTCGCAAATATGTGTTCCTTAAGACTATTTTCTAAATGTAGACCTGTGTAGTTAATTATAAAATATATATAAAAAACAATTATTGGGTGGAGCCTGCATGCAATTTTCGGTCCTAACAACCTCCAAGAGGTTAGTTTCTAAATTAAAATAATTGACGTCAATTAACAAAATTTCAAAATTCTAAATTCCTTTTTTTTGTTTGTTTAAAATATATAAATTTATTTGGCCAATATAGTTTTTAAGAAATTTTTCAAACCAGTTATATTATGTATCTTTAGTTTAGTGATAAACATGTTAACTATAGATATGATTTTTTGAACTTAAAATATCAAACTCTTTTATATTTTGTTAAATTCTGTAATTGTTTAAAAGCAAACTATCGTCTTATAAACTAAAAAGGGAGGGGATAAGTTTTTTTTTCTTTTTTTTGAATCTTTTGATTAATTTTTTTTTTTTATTATTATTATACTTTTACATTAAGGGCGTATAATCTTTTTTTTTATTAATTATAATTCTGTGAATTATTAAGCTGTGCTCATTGTCTTTTTTTTTATTGTTAAATTTTTGTAACTATAAATATCTATATTAAAAAGGGGGATAAATTTTTAGAATCTGTTGATTAATTTTTTTTTTAAATTATTATATGTTACAATTAAGGGCTTATAACTTTTACAATTTATGATACTGTTAATCATAAGTTTTTTTTTTTATTGATCATTTGTGTCAGAATGTCTTTTGTTGTAAATGACAAAGTCTGAATCGCCGAAATTTCTTTCTGCTTTCAATAAACTTGAGCCTTGTTAGTTATTAAACTTGTCTTTGTCTTTTTTTTTATTTTTCATTTCTAAACATTGTTACCATTTTGGTTCCGCCTTTATTAAATTTAAGTCCCCTGGTAACATAAGTATGCATGGGTTATTATGCGTGAGTCAATCTCTTTAACTGTTTTTCTTTGTTAATATCATCTAGAAAAATCAAGATAAATATAAATGTGCGGTATTATATTTAATATCTATGATGTATTGAATTTACTAATCATAATCATATAACTAATTTGGCACTAATCTCAATTTGACCATATCACAGAATAAATGTCTTTATTTATTTATTATTTTGTTTTATTTTTGAATTTAGGAAATAATATTAAATAAATTGTTTAATACGTGTTATAACCAATCAGTTTTATTGCAATTATTTTATTTTAGAGTTATTGTAAAAACATTAAGTTCTTGAAAGTTTATTTATAAGATCAATTATATTTTACAACTCGGTTGTGGTTAAAATTATGTTGCAGCTTTCATATGAATTTATGAACATGCAAATGCTTATTTATATTTCGTTATTTATTGGAATTACATAATGGACAAGTTTTCATCACATCCATTGAAAAAATATCTTCAGTTATTTTAAAGTATGTATTTATGTAACCTATATCGTTTTATGTCAAATTATAGTTGTTACTACATTAAAAACGGTTATATAATATTTATAACTTTATATCAAATAGAGTTATACAAAAAATCAATAATAGGTTAGAACATTTAAAACTGTTCTACATCCACAAAAATATAAATTAGCAGATGAAATAAATGTCTTTGAATTTTACCAATTAAAAAAAAAAATTATATTTTCTACCACAACAATATGTCGTACCAGTCACCACACAGAACTGCATAAATTCCATAAACTCGTATTTAAATATTAGTTTTAATGAGAATGTTTACTCGTAATTAAATTTATTATTGTTTTCCTACAAATCTTTATACAACTAACACGTATTGCATCAATTTAGAGCTATGATTTTCGAACTGAATACTTTATTCCAGTTAGGAATTCTATAGAGTACATATTGTTTATTTTTTGTTGTATGACTGTGAATGGACTAATACACGGGTAGGAAAATTATACAAAAAAAAACAAGTAAAACATATATTCAATTATATTGAAATTTGCAAATAATAGAAACGTTCAAAAAACACTGCTGTTTAGACGAAGTGTCATCAAAAAAATATTTTTTTATAAATTAGAAGATACATTGAAACTATGGTTTTTTTTACTGAGTATGTTTTTGTAAAGAATATCGTCCAATTATTATTTAATACAATATTAGTAACAAGCTAATCCATATTGTTCTTTGGAACAGATATAATCGAGAACCACATTGTATTGTTTTAAAATTTGATATTAAACTAAATTAAAGGGACGAATAGAAACGTCGAATTTGATTTAATGTTGTTATTTATAGTTATTGGATTTATTCCAATTCATGTACAAAACAATAACCCTGTGATGTGGTTTTATTTAATGGACTCAATAACAATAAATCTTCTTTTAATATTCTTTCTAAACCAACGTGTGGGATATTGGATACATTGACGTCCAAAATGTTCTGTTGTTAAAATCCTTTTTGCAAAATGAAGATTTTACTAAAGTTAATACGATATTGTGATCCCTCTCTGTAACAGCATGACACAATATATCTTGACATGGAGTTTAACTCTGATGTCCATGTACACAAATTACTTATTTACCATTTTGCATAGCGATTATAACAAGTGATACAAACACTAAATGCGATGCAAAACAAAACAGATAAAAATAGTTTTTTAAATTTTAGTTTTAATCTTAAATTTTAATCTTTTCAATTGTGACATTTACCTTTCTATATTTTATAGTAACAGACATAGTCATTGAATAGTAAAACGACGATTGAACAAACAAATAGAATTAAATAAATGTAAAATATCAATAAATAAAACAATTTATATTGATTTTCCTATTATACTAAATTTATTAAAATCTAAGCTTTAATTTATATACAGAAAAATATATAATGAATTAATAAATACCTTTCAGGTATTTGTAATCATTAAAGAATTTCTTAGAATTTAAAAACTACAAAATACGTTTACCAGAGATATCTCAGAAAACGATGTAAATATTGTAAGAATAAAATAAAATAATTTGTTTGTTCTATTATCGTTTTTATAGATTAGGTTCTAATATTTGTCTTATATTATTCTTAAGTGTTACGAAATCATATTTGTTAAAATTGTATAAAAAAAAGCTTTATAACTGTTTTTAAAATTGCTTGAATATTAAAACTGGCAAATCAAATTATATAATTGAAATAAAGACTATTAAACCCGATGTATATCTTGAATTCAGAAGTTTTAATAACAAAAAAGAATTCTACACGTTATTAGACAAACTTTTAATTTTACTCATTCATTTAAATCCAAATATAATCAATTCTTGATTGCACTCATGAAAATTAGAAATTTCGATTAAACCAAACCATAAAATTTTTATTTATTTCATTAGATATATTTCCCCCTTCTTTTGATGTAAATATGGCCGCTTGATACAATATCAATTAGTTATTAGTTTTTACTGTGCTGAACTACAACAAAACATTGATAAGCAGGCATAATTCAAAATGTTTTTAAATTTGCTCTTAATATTTTGATTTTACAGTACTGATAATCTTTATAGTATGGTAATAAAGACGAGTATTATAAGAGCCTAACATAAAGCGTGAAATGTAAAATTACTTAGTCGAAAATACTTGACGTATGTCAGTAAATTAATTATGTAAGTTTAATTAAGCAAATTGTACATAAACGGAGGGCTTTGCAATCCACTCTGAATCCATTATTGTTTTAAGCAAGTTAGTTACAAGTCCATTATATACTTGTTGCGAACTTTGGTCTCTAGCATTAATCAAAGAAATTCAATAAATTAAATTATTAAACAATTTTATTTTTAAAGGCTCTTCGATATTAAAGTCCTGTTGATTACCCATCTCTGGTTAGGAAATCTATATCAATTGTAATTAATGTACATTATATATTTCTTATTGAAACTCCATATTCAAGGATTAAATTAAATAAAGCAATAGCTAAAGTTTCAACATTATTTTAATAATATAAATGAGTTACAAATGTTTCGCCTTGTGGTATCATCGGGCAAAGATGATACGGCATAAGTTGCCCGATGATGTCGCAAGGCGAAACTATTGTAGCTCATTTATATTAATAAAATAATTTTGAAACATTAGCTATATTTAATCTTTGTATATCAATTGCTATATTTGTGAAAGTATTTTGTGTACTTTCTTCTTATCGATATATTCCAGAAATATGGATCGATCATATCCATTATTATCTAGTGGACTCTTGAGCAATAGAGGGGTGGGGATGAACACTTAACTCGTGCTCATTCATTATTGTTTATTTATTCAGTAATTAAATCAAATTTTGTTAAGTAAAATTAATTATGATTGGCTAGAATGTAGGAGCGGGTTAAGTACCTCTAAATTTGCATAAGTGGTTTTGTCTAGGATTTTTATACGTGTTTACTTAATGTGTGACTTAAAACATCATAAAGTCAGCACGTCAGGTTATGACCTCAAAAAAATAATAATACAATTACCAATAAATTTTACACCATTAGGGTACAAATTGAGTGTTTTTAAATTGTACATTTAGTATTAGTGGCATTAAACATAACTATAATAATTGAATAATTTACCAGTGGTTTTTTTAAGCTAGTATAAATTTGTATACATCATTTTGGTGGTGTGTTAAATCCTGCTTCATTTCAAGTTCTGCACGTATATATTTATTTATAAATACTTTCTGTTTTTGTGATAGGTAGTACTTCCCTTTACGGAAACATTGGACTCTCTAATATTAAAAATAATTTATTAAGCTTCAATTATAATAGATTTTCATTATTTATTCTTGGTAGAAGTAATGTAAAGTTAAATCATTACTTCCTCGTGCTTAACTAAAGTTAAAATTGATTAATGTAGCCATAATCAATAACTGTTATAATATACACCAGCTAATATGATAACGAAAAACACAGAAGATATAACTCGAGAAATGATATTAAATGTTTGAGAAACAAATTGTATAGTAAATTCTTTTTATGTTTTCAATCAAAATACAAAGTGCAAGTGAAGTGTGGAATAATTCCAATGACATTAAATATCACTAATTTATCAATATATTGTCTTCCATTCAAACATTAAATTGGAGGTTATTTAAGTTCAAGTTTCAATTGTGTGGTAATTTAAAAAAATTCTGTTCTTGCACTATTCCAATATTATTATATTCATCCCATTTTTCACCTTTTATACGACAGAAGAACAATCAAATCTAATGATCTCACAAATTTAGAAAAACAAATTAGGTTTTCACGTTTATTTCATTTTGGTGACATTGTATTTGAAAAGTTATTTAATACTTAATTTACAAAAGTTATTATATATTTAATTAGTTTACTTCTAAAAAAACATTGTTTATGTATTAGATTATAAGTAAAACGGGCATAACAGCTGTTATAATTAATAAATATTGAAATAGTGAATGAAATATTCAATGACCATGGCGCCAGCAATAATGTTACATACGTTTTTGATATGAACGTACTGTACATAAATGTATCATTATTTATTATAATTTGGTATCAACTAAGTCACCAACTATTATACATGTACTATTACGTTCCCTTCCTACACACATATACTGTAATCAAATTTTCACCAAATTTTTAGGAAACATCATTTAAAAATAACTTACACAAAAAGACAACGTATAATAAGTTATTGTATGACCAAATCGAATATATAGTTACTTACATTTTTTTTTTAAATATAGAACGAAAACTAACAAATTTTCATACCTCTCAATTGAACAAATCACACAAATTCGATATATGAATGTATTGTTATAATTCCTAAATCCCTTTAAATATATTTATTTTGTTGCTATAAACATCCCGAATTATAATGTAATAGTATTATGTTGCTATAAAATCATTAAAAATTTATTTGAGTTGTATGTTTTTTAAGTCAAAAATAAAGTATTGAGCATATGATTCGTTCTAACAATTTTAATCAAATATATAGTATGAAAGCCAAAGTAATTTCTAAAAAACTTTGTTGTGATCGGGGTGGGTGACATTATCCCAATTACAAGCGAAATTGTTATAGTCTTGACCATATGATTTGATTACTATATTGTTTTTCTCAAAAATACAAAATAGAACATAAAACGGGATAAATCAAAATAAAATGATATTAAACTACCGAAAATAAAATTTGTTGATGAAACTAAATGTGTAACTTGAAATTAATGTAAAATTAAAACACTTTTAATTTATACTCATAGCTAATGAGTAATAGATTTAAAGTGGTAACTTAGGGCAAGTTCGTATTTAAGGAAATATAGAAGGTGTGGATTCTCAAAGAGTATGTGGATTCTCAGTACTCCATAACTTTGTGGTTTGATAATATTTTTAGTCTTTCATAAGACAGGGTCATTTGACTAAAAAAACGCATTCATACAAACTTATTTCTTAGTAATACAACGCAATTTTCGAAAAATTGTAGTTCAAAATTAGGTAAAACCTCTATTTGTTTTACCAACTTTTTATTATTTCATAGTCTTACATTTTCCTTCCTTCATTTTTATATCACAACGTTTTTGAACAAATACAGTTTATTTTCGTGGACCGACTGTAGTTCTTACATAAATAATCATTTTTTCACCGACTTTTCAACACATTTTAGGCTAACATCTCCCCCCACCACATTCATCATTTGTTTTCATAATTACACATTGAATATGAATAACTAAAACGTATTAAAATGAATTGGCGAACAAAGACGACATACAATTATTTTTATATTAATGATATCTCTACGCTCACACAAGGTGACAAAATGGTTCCTAAAATACTACAGTCGGACTTAATCCACGAAAGTTTTAATCATTCCTTGAATCAATCGTACCTCTAACTAAAACTTTTTCAACCAAGAAGTTTTTTTAAAGTAATATGTGTCTGTCAGATTCATATAATTCAACTGATATCGCACAGACCATTAAATGTTTTGTTCCTAATTATAATTATTATATAAATGTGTTGTTTGAGAACTACTTCAGATGGATAGTAAGACACAAAATGGTATAGTTTATTCAAAAAAAATGTCAAATTCAAATAATGTTTGTAAATAAATACATCCAACATACAAAGTAAAGCTCAAATATAAAGTAAACATCCCTTTGCTTTGTGATACTAATTTGTTCGCCTTGAACTAACTTCAAACGATTGTTAATTGAAGCAATTTAGTTACAAGTCCATTATATAGATAATGTGGTGAACTTTGCTTTCTCCTATTCATGAATCTTTCAACTTCGGATAACTTAGAGACAATTTAAATTTACGCGGTTGTTTGAATTAAAAGGCTTGTTTAGCTACATCTCTCGTCTAACTTAACAATATCAATTTTTATTTTATGTAAGAATTTATTTCATAGAATTTTAAAGGAATATATTGTTGATATATAATACGAAAATTAACTTAGATTGAGATTAAGTTTCAGTGTTTGAAGATTGACTTGAGTATCCAGATAAGGCAAATTTAGAATATGTGAAGTAATACATACTATAAAAAAAAAAAAAAAGCATTTCAAAAAATGCGGGTGTAACAATATTTATTTCAACCGAACGGTCAATTATGCAACCTTGTCTATGTCAGTGAGTTGTTAAGTCGGCTGAGTTGTGTTACATTATAACGTGAGTTAATTTGTAAGTGAAATTACTATAAGGAAGATTTATTTGTAATAAATGGTGCAAGGCCATGTTTTTAGTTCTTACTATAAATTTATTCCGATGTAAAATTTGTTCCCTATTAAAAGTTGTTTTTTTTAAGTATTTTGTAAAATAGTTATAGGAATTGTACCATGAAAATATTGATGTTACTTTCTGGAATAAAATGTTAATTTTTGATACAGTTTTTGCTGAATTGTATGTAAAAGATATTTTGTAATGCCGATATTTTATTTAGAAATAGAAATGACTGACAATGTTCCACCTATCAATTTAGCGTTTCAGCTGTTTAAAAAATTTTTATACATAATTTGTTTTTGCTGTAAACTTATTGCTGTATAGACTGGAAGAAAAAAAATATTGAAACCTTCGTGTTTGAATCGTTTTACGAGATAACTTGTGACTCATTATTTAGTAGTTTTTGTATTAGATTTTGAACATACATGCACGCATAAATTATTTAGTTGATGTTTGTAGTTAATTATCGGGACTACTCAATTTATTTGATGATATAATAAATGCAAAAATAGTTAGTGTTTGGGAATAACGTTTTAAATTTTAAAATTTAAATGAAATTTTTTTGCCACATTAAAAAAAAAGTTTTCTTCCAAAATTGGGAGAACTTACTAAGATAATTATTATGTATAACTGAATGTTCTAATATTTATATTATCAGGATTATTGTTATTATTATTTTAATGATTATTGGTATTTTTATTTTTTCTCATATATTTAAGTTGCTCATATATTTATTTTATGTAAAAGTCGGAATTTATATTAGTTACACATTATTTATTACATCTAGTTATGTAGGATGCTAATAATCGTTTGGTGTCAACATATAGTTTGAAATGAAAAACATTTTACTTTCATAGAAAAAAAACATAGGTTTCTTAAATTTGCATTGCGTCTCCTTCCATGGAAAATAATACTTCACGTTTGTGGCACACAAACTATACTGAAGGTAATCTGTTTATTGTATTTAAGGATTGAATATTCAAATTTATGCAAAGAAAATTATCAAATTGTAAGCCTTCTTTCGTAGTTCATATTACTTAACAGTAAAAGACATTTGTAGAAAGTAAATGTTTTTTTAACTTGAACAATTTTAGAATAGCTTTACATATGATTTTGAAGTACATTTAGAAACTCTGATAATATGATCAATTATCCACGTTTAATTAGTTTTCAGAATATTACACTATGGTCTTCGTTACTGAATATTTGGTTTTCATATCACAAATCTCATTTTAGCATAGTAATTATCTTTGGTACAAAGCAATATTTGTGACAGTTTTATTATCTCATATTTCATTCGCCATTGATTTGTTCCAAAACACAATATCACATTTATACAATACATTATCAATATCTATCTCCCTACATGGTCGTTGTATTGTTACCCCCATTCCATTTACAATACTCATTTCACGTACATTATTTTGAAATTATATTCAGTTTTTATACTTATATAATATTGCTTCACTACGTTTATAACTTGTTCGATACATTAATTAATAGATGTCTATTAAGACGTATATCGACAAATCGACTGACATAGAATATTATTAACATCTAACTGTGATAAATATAGTTGTAATACGTGAATTTTTGCTAGAAACTCATTATTATTTTGTTAGTTAAACGTGATCAAAACAACGGCAATGGCTTCGCATCACATCATCACATGTAAGTCATAATGTGTAAGTCACGTTTATTGGCATGATTCATATCACCCACTTACTAATATTTCTACACTTCTTTCTCAATACAATACAACAGTTTGTTGTAAACTACAGATTTAATCCACCTTAGCACTTGTAACAGACAAACATTCATGCAGTCCAATTTCCACAATGATATATGCTTTTTTTTTCATGCTATTGTACTCTATGGCCATTAGAAGGAAGTAAAATATCGCAAGTTATTTTGTTGTGAATATCGTTATTGTTGGGTTTGCATAACCTGTGAATAAAGATTAAGCAAAATAATGGGGCTCAGATACCAAAAAAGCAAATATTTATCAACATCAAATGAAAATGAGATAGAAAAAAAAATATTACAAAAAAAAATTATGCAGTAGAACTGACTACAGAAAATATATCAACTGATATAATAAAATACCAGTTTTTAAGGGGATTTTGATGTGCAATAATATAACAAAAAATGTGAAGGTGATATTTCATTTGAATTGTGCGAAAACGGTTCAAATCACATGTTGTGACTATACACAGTTAACTAATTACTATAATCTATAAAATTAATGAAAACTGAAACTATGCTACAGTAAAGATCTGTATTCTTACCGAAAGGAAGATCCTGAATAATTGACCTATTAATAAAAGCGACACAAATGGAACTGTCTATAGACAAGAAATCACACAAAGGCATGCCAAATTATGAAAAACTATTTACATTTTTTTTTTATATATATTTTATTTGTTTGCTGTTATTTTTGTTTATGAACAAATAATTTTAAAGCCACTAATATCTCTATATAATTTTTCTGTTTAAAAAGAATTGATATTATTTTACAACATTTTAAAATCATGGATGATTGGTCTCTTAAATTTATTTGAAAATCCAGTTCGTAGATGAGGACAGAAAAAACGAGAGGATCAAAATTTGAAGTAAGTGAAGTAATTGAGAGATATGTTAAATTGTCAATAATAATATATTGTACAAAACTGAGTATCACAATTTATAAACAAAAACAAATTCCAATAATTGTATTGCAACATAGAAAAGGTAAACATTAAAAAGTTTTAAATAAGTAATGTTTGTCTGATAATAAAAACTAATGAGCATGTTTCGATGAAATCTTATGCTTTAAATAGTCTTAATATCAAATAGAAATCCTGTGACTCGACCAATTTATAAAACTGATGATTTCAATAACTCACAATTTATAAGAGAGACTGGTTAAATGTATTTGAGTTTCCTTTCACAATCTACACCTTGACAAATGTGATGTCCTTCACTCTATACTACGATTGAGCAAATCTTAATGATTATAATGTAATGTGACAACAGTCAGCGCTTGGTGGAATTCCATAAAATTGGAATAATGAAACTATTACATAATTCCATAACGTAGGTTTATTGAGCGACATATGTTTTGCCGTTATCCATTTTCAAGCTACTAAATATAAAACAAAACACGTGTACATAACCTAAACTAGAGAGGGTAAAGTAAGAATGTTAAGAAATGATAGTATTTATGTTAGAAAGGGCAATGATCTGACCTGTAGGATGGTGAGGGGGTAATATTTTAGAAAACAAAGGTTTATATAATAGGGGTAAAGATTTAAATATATTTATTCCTTTAGGTTGGAAGTATGGTTTTATAAAAAATGATATATTGTCCAACATTTGTGTTCATTATATTTATAATTGATTCTCAAGATATTTTTGTATTTTGAGATGTTGGATCATTAGCTATTTTTTTTCCACTAGTAATCATAGTTTTTACAAATATTGAATGTAGTATATATTTTTGTATTTGTAAATTTTAATAATAAAATAATATGGTGAAACGAAAATGTGCCTAAATCAATTGAAAATAAATAAGTAATAAATCCATTTTAATTAATTTTATTACGATATATCTTATATACAAATTTCAAAAAAATCTTAAATTAGACAACAAAGTAAACCTACAATAATTGTGAAAGCTAGTTTATCTCACATGATTGTCTAAAGAAATATTCAGCGGCATTGAAGCTGTGTGCTGATATTTTTATAAGAATACAATAATCCACAGAGTTATATAGATAGTAAAACCGTTAAACACATATTCCATAGCAATGAATACATTCATTTATTATTTCTTGTAGGCTAAACCGTTTCAGTTGTAATTCATTATTCCTGTAATGTCTAAGAGCTCATTGTGTGCTACATATCTTCCTTTGTTAATAATAAGACAGGTAGTTTCTGTGATACATTAACTAATCGTTTAGAAATTTCTTTAATCTCGGTAAAAGGTAAAACAGTTCAACATTGGATTAGCTCATTACGCTAGGGGCATAGAAGGAGGGAAGAATCAGGCGATAGATAAATACACTAGAAGTGGGAGTGCGAATGTATCCCTTACCTAATGTATTTTTACTTCTTTGGTATAACGGCGAAACATGAAAGTATTATGATTTTGATAACTGTGGCGCATTTTCATGTTCTCACTCACTTTTATTTCCAGAGTGTTTAAATTTGACGTAATTATAACACAAAACTACCTTGATTAATTATTATAAATCTCTTTTTGTTTGACCAAATCAACAATATATCAAATTATATGTCACAAATGAATTTTTAAAAACCGTAAATTAATCATGGGTATGCAATGATCAGCAAAATCTGTAAAACAATGTTATATTATATAAATTTTAATGTAACAGCAGATATTTCTTGTTGAAACTCCATATACAAGTATAAAATAAAGCAATAAAGCTTAAAGTTTCAAAATATTTTAATAATATAAGTGAGCTACAATTGTTTCGCCCGATCATGCCGCAAGGCGAAACAATTGTAGCTATTTTATATTATTAAAATATTTGGAAACGTTAAGCTTTATAGCTTTATTTTATCCGTGATATTATATATTTCGAAAAAATGTATAAATGTGACATTCAGTTTAAAATTTAATAAACAGAGCTTAGACATTACAGATTATTTTTCGAGTATTCACCTACTATTCATATCCTTTACATAAGTTTTGTTTGAATTAAAGCTGTATTTTTCATTTTTAAAACTTAGTTAAGATTCGATTGTTACAAACAATAAACCTTTTAACGTCATGAAATATTTTGGGTTTAATGGACTCTACTTATAACCACAAAGTCCAGATTAAAATAAATAAGGAAACAATTTAAAACATACTTCAACTTTAGTTTAAATCAGGTGCAAGTATCTGTTTTGGATCCAGATGAAAAATAGATTACATAATAAATGTATATTACACACACACACACACACACACACACACACACACACACACACACACACACACAATCACACACACACACACACACACACACACACACACACACACACACACACACACACACACACACACACACACACACACACACACACACACACACACACACACACACACACACACACACACACACACACACACACACACACACACACACACACACACACACACACACACACACACACACACACACACACACATATATATATATATATATATATATATATATATATATATATATATTGTGTAATATGTTTTAAATATATTAATCAGAAATATAACTTTTATTGTTTATATTTTTTAGTTATACATAAATATAGATATAATAGTAGTATCGAAGTGTTTTTGATACCAACAGTATTGCATGAATTTTTTTATTTTTCAAAACTGACATGATGGATGGTAGAAACAAACTATTAAAAACATATACATATTAATTTCATTCAAAAAATGTTTTATTACCAATAAGGATGATAAAAAACATGACGTTATTATATTACTTAAGTTATATATTTGCTTACTGTATTTTTAGAGATAAAATTAAAAATGTATAAATTGAATCGTTATTGTGTATTGTTGAGGATCAGAAGGTATATTACATCGAACGCATATTCAAAGCATTCTTTAATGGCTCCAAAAAGAGGAAGAAAAAAATTCTCCTGAGTTTTGTTTTTTATCGTCTTGTATAAAAGTGTCTTTCAAAAGTTAAGTTCAATCGTTATAATTAGAATTTGTAGCTGTATCAAATCATAATGGAGCTTTTTTCATTAAATTTGCATAACGAAATTATGTGATCCTTCTATAGAAAGGTTATAGGCCGAAATTATAATGACAATATTCACTATTTCAGATATAATTGTATATAGAATAAACCCTCAAACAATTTTCAGGATATCTCAATCTTATCAATATATCAAATACCGAACTATAAAATTAAGAAATGTACACTATTTTGTTCCTTCTAGTTATAACTAAGAAAACGTTTTTACATTCTGTTTAAAACTGTTAATTATAGGGGGAAAAAGACGAAATGATCTTATAATTTGCCTTTTGTTTATAAAACAAGGATGTGAGAATACTGAGATAATTAAATAAATGAAAACATATGATAGGTTAATTTTATGAATTCCTACAATTAGTATTCATGTATTTAGCTTTAAATATTTGTTCTGACGTTTCTTATTAAAACATTTAGCAGCAGCAGTGTTTGTTATAATAATATGTCTTTGATTTAACAATTTTATTAACAAAAATGACTATGAATTTATTGGAAGACAAAAAACTTCATATCTATCGAATTCTTACAATTGTAAAAATTGTCAGTTATAACTGTTATTTTAACTTTACCTTTGATTTGTTGATAACGCATCTTCAATTGTTTCAATAAATAAGAGTATCTATTAGTTTCAAAATATTGAATATAGATTACTAACATCTAACACTAAAACATTGCAGTTTGTTAAGTCAATACAAAAATGAAACTTATTTATTTAAAAATATGCATGTAAACTATACACAATAGTATATATATCTTTGAATAACCACGTATACACATTTGTATTCATCATTAGTTTCCGATACGTGTTACTAAACATTTCTAGCTCTCATTAAACGGGGGAAAATTAGAAATATAATAAACAATAAATAATCAGATTTGCACAGCAGTGCTACCTATGCATTACGTAAAATAATTATTTCATAAGCTTGACAATTTTACGGTTAAGTTCAATTCAAAATTATACTTTTCAAGATTGCTAAAACAAACATCCCTTAAATGAAACTTTTTTTTTCAGACAAGTATTGTTTAATAACTAAATATGTTTTAAACATTTTTGTCTAATTTAAAATGTCGTAAATTTTCCGGGCATTTCCAAACATACCGTCTAGCGATCACTACTTTGACTATAAGCTATTTTTCAATAATTAACAGTTAAACTGTCACTCACAACGGTTAATTATATCATAATCACATATTACATTTTGTTGACTAATGAATTCTATATTTTTTGACTTATACATTTTTGCCTTTATAAAAGGTTAATGAAAACTTTTTTCTACAGTTGCAATAGTAATATATTTCCAATTAACAACCCAAAATAAATTTCGTTAACAGACATTTTAGAGCTTTCTTTGAGTTGTTTATTTTTCATTCATCACCTGAATTGGTATTTAGTAAAATATTATGACACATTAACAAATTTAATATAAAACTATGTGGCTTACAAAACCAAAATCTGTGTTTTATATCTATAGCACCAGCACAATATAATGAACTAAAAGAGATAACCGCAACTTTAGCTAGATATTATATCGAAAATCCAACTGTTTTTTATAAACTTCGGGTAACTTTCAGCCTAAATTTGAATAGTTCCTATATCATTTGTTAATAGGATTAAAATAAATACTGAAATGTAAATATTTTGCATTTAATATTTATAAAAAC
Organism: Aphrophora alni; assembly: GCA_963513935.1. Classification (NCBI taxonomy): domain Eukaryota; kingdom Metazoa; phylum Arthropoda; class Insecta; order Hemiptera; family Aphrophoridae; genus Aphrophora; species Aphrophora alni. The sequence goes on from OY740773.1 coordinate 30,755,499, forward strand.
TGTATATTCATGAAAATGTATTTATATGGAACTATGTTATCATTATCTTAGATAATAAATGCAATTGTCATCATTATCATACAATAAAGTTGATATTTTAAAAATTAAATCTACATCTTTTATTGTTACCAAATGCAATTTAAGATAGAAATAAATGTGGCAATCCCTTCAAAGAAGAATACTATGTAAGTCTTTCCGTTCACTTTAAGCGGAAATACGTTCATGAGAGTTTCTTGTCTTTAGGATACTGGTTTGAGATATCAGTATGTACTATAATTTAGAATACAATACAATATATCATATAAATACAATGTTTATGAAAATATATAATCTATTCCTCCATATTTTGGAGAGAATATTTCCAATACAACCTGTACTCATGCCCTAATGAACATCTATTGTCACCAAAATTTATTGTTATCTCCTAAAATTGCATGCGTTTCCTATTTAGGTGTAACATAAATCTTAAACATATTATTAACTTAAATAAAAATTCGCTATTATTATTAATGAATGAATTTTTAAATCGTGAGAGATTATTTGTTGTTTTTATGCAATTTTAATAAGTTCTTAACCTCCTATTATTAATTTATTCAAAGAAAGGATACTTTTTCAAAAATATTTTATTTTATAGAATATTTAGATTATTTGAAACGAAATTGTGATAAGTGAATAATAATGAATAAAAATAAAAATTTTATAGAAGTCAATCTGATTTACTTGGAGAATCGACTAACGTAAAATAATGAGCATTCAAACTTTGAATTTTAGATTAATTATTATTTCTTTAAAACTCATAGAGTGGAGACGGTTTAAAAGTGTATTAGTCTTCGTCTGAAACATATCAATAAAACATAATACAAGTTATTATAAAAGAATAAAACTTAAACGATTTTAATTATTATTTTCCAATTATGTTTTACCCAATTACCTCTCAGCGTTAAATTATACCAATTTTAAAATCTAATGTATTACCCCTACATAGGATTCCCTCTTTAAGATTACACTATTTATACATACACTCAACTCAATAAACCTCATCAGTTATATATTTAATCCATTTATACACGTATAACATTTTGTGTATTATATAATACTGTTAGGAATTTATCTTTTCCCATGTCAACTGATCATACTTTAATTCTAAAATGTAATAATAGTTGCTTGCCACGCCCTCTAAATACCATGGGAAGGATATTTTCATTTTTTGTCATCATCCCATCCGTTTGCTCATGCCGCCCTGTTAAATCTTGTTATGTGACTCATTATGTCTACCCCTGATATCCCCCTGAATTTACCGGGCTCAAAAAATGGCAATTTCTCGCTCATTCTTCTCTCGAGTTTTATGTTAATATCTGTTAATTTAATATTTGCCAATCTTCCGAAAATACTTCAACCGCGTCGTATATGCGTTCTTCCCTTACCGTTTTGGGTTTGTTGTATTTTTCTTCAACAATTTTTATAGGCTAATTCATATACCGCTCGTCAAGTTAGTCTTGACTCATAACAAAACCCGTGTGTTTTTTCCAAAATCGAATACGTGACCGTAAGAATTCCAAATCAGCCTGTTGCGGAATCTCCAATAGAATTGCTTGGGTCTCGTTTAGCGCTTTTATGTCAGCTAATGTCAAATTCATAAAACAATATGTCTCGAAGTATTGGTGTCCCTACACAAAAAAGAATAATTCAACACCTGACACCCATAAATATTCATTTCGGCTACCTAGTCCACCGAAAATTAAAGATAAAAATGTAGTGTCAAGTTCGTTGTGTATTATAAACCCGAGAAGACTTCTGACGCAATAAGGAAGAAGTAATGTAAATAATAACAACGATCTATAACGGCACTATGTGATCTAATCGATGCGGCCTGGTGTAATCAAAATGTTATTGTGTGTTATCTGTAACCATGTTAGTTGACAATGAATAGAACTATTCTTATAAATAAACAATTTCTAAATGTAATGTAGCATTCATAAAATAAATCTGCATTTTTGTTATCGACAGTCCACTCGCCGTCCCCCTTATCTTCCCTCTCTATCGCATGATTCATGCAAGCGCAAAGTCCATTCCCTGGTTAGCCTACCTGTTCTAAATCCGTTATCTAGTCTACCGGTAGTCACTCACAATGCCTGACTCTTCATCGTTACGTTAGATATAATAAATTTCTTGATTCTCAAAAATTCTGCTTCAACCTTCAACGATGCTTAATCTACAGTTTCTGTGCGTTTTAGTCTATAATGTTGGTTAAATTATTTTTTTTTACGGCACAAGCTCACGTGATCTGCGACAGGATTTTCCCAGGTACTGAACCTTACAGATTTTATCATACTTTAAATTTTTGTTAATGCTTTAAAATAATTTATTAATTATCATGTATTATTTAAAATATGTATTTCATGTTTTGTTTAATATTCAATGTTCTTTTGAAACTGAGTGATTATAAAAATTTACTTTTAAAAAACATACTTTACAAAACCTTGTAAAGGCACATTTTGAGTTTTGAACAATTATGTGAAATAAGTGCAAACTAATGTTGAACTTTAAATGATTAAAATATCTTATTGAAAATGTCAAATATAAAACAATTGGAGAAATCTGTTCTAAATCAGAAAATTTCGTTTTACAGACTTTGCAGACCTTGCAAGTCTTATACAAGCTTTGTTTCAAACAAAATTAAAATATATATAAATAGATTTATAATAATCTAAGAAGCTTTTAAGTACCATCTTAACGAATTTCTGTTATACCATCAATTTTCTTTGATTTTGACAAAAAACCAGATATTTTCTTTAATAATGAACATTAATGCTAAAACATGTCTGATTTTGTACAAGACGCTAAAAAACATGTTTTTTGCCATAGCTAATATGCTGGTAGAAGAAACACGGCTAAAGATCTGAACACGTTTCGCCCTGTTAACAAAACACGTTTTGTTTCAACATAGATTCAGAGTTTCACGTGCACAAAAGTGATGTTACAAAAAAAACTAACTTTATAGAACTCTAATTAAACTCATATTGTATATGTGCCTAAATCTATTTCAGCGAATATGTTTTCAAAAAAAAAACTATCTTTTAGATGTAGACTTGTGTAATTAATTATAAAATATATAAAAAATTATTGGGTGGAGCCTGCATGCAAACTTTCGGTCCTAACAGCCTCCCAGAGGTTATTTTCTAAATTAAAATAATTGACGTCAATTAATAAAACTTAATATTCAAAATTTTCTTTTTAAATAAACTTCTCTTTTTTATAATAAATTCTTTATCTAAAATATATATATTTATTGGCCAATATAGCATTTAAGTAATTTATAAAATAAGTAATATTATGTAACTGTTTTAGAAAGCTATCATTTCATAAAGTTAAAAAGGGGGGGAAATAAAAAATCAGTATCTTTTCATCTTTTTTTTTATTTTTGTAATTTTTACATTTAAGGGCATATAATCTTTTTTTTTGGATTAATTATAATCCAGCTAATTGTTAAGCTGTGCTCATTGTCTTTTGTTAAATTTTGTAACTATAAAATATATAAACTAAAAAAGGGGGGGGATAAATTTTCAGACTCTATTGATTAATTTTTTTTTAAATTATAATATTTCACTTTAAGGGCGTATAATCTTTTTTTAAATATAATATTGTTAATCATAAGGTGTTTATGATAATTTTGTCTCAGGATGTCTTTCTCAGTTGTAAATGATAAAATCTGAAACGTCGAAATTTCTTTTTTTTGTTCAATAAACTTGAGCCTTGTTAATTACTAAATTTGTCTTTGTCTTTTTTTTATTTCTATTTTCAAACATTGTTACCATTTGGTTCCGCCTTTCTTAAATTTAAGTCCCCTGGTAACAGTAAGATAAATATTTAAAGTAGTATCTACACTTATAAATAACCTCAAATCGAATTAAGCATGCCTAAATATTAAAACGAATTAATCATACCTAAAATCCACAAACTCATTGAGGTATTAAACTTTAAAATCTTTAAAAAATAATATTAAAAAAAATCTCTCAAACAATTTTAAGTTAAGGCTTTAGTATAAATGTTATTTCAAATTAATTAAAATATAACTCTAAATGAGAGAAATCAATTTCAATAACTCACTTAACAAAATACTAAGTTTTCATTTCAACAAACTGAATAATATTCAGTAAAAAGATAAATTTAATAACTTAAAAGTGTACAACAAATCAAATGGCAAAAGCATAGACAAATCACAATTATTTTAGTAAAAACTGAAGAATAAATTTACAAATAGCACTAATTTTATATATGGTAATAATATTTATTTATTTATTATTATTATTTTAGTACAGACTGAAAATTCAGCAGATGAACCATTTGTTAGGAATATATCGTTAATAGGCCTGGGTTCTTTAAATTTTACATACAATTGATCAGTGTTTCAATTTTTGCGCAAATCATCATATATTGACAACGCAAGCTCAATCTATCTTTTAGACAATTCAAAAAGAATAGACAATAGCAAAACAATGGGAACAATATATACACAAATCACGTTATTATCTCTCAGAAAATACCATATAAACAATTATTTAAACAATATTCAAAACTCAACACACAAAACCAAGAATGATTCCAACTATTATTACTTTTTGATTCAATTGGAATGACTGAGATTACAAATGCCTTTATTTTATTATAATTCTTGCTCACCTTGTAGAATCTCAAAATCGGGCAGTCTCTTTCGTGTCCTTCCGCTTGAATTCAAATTCCCTGGGCTGTCTTCTTCCAATATGCCTAAACGCAGCCAGTCTCCTCCAACATCAAAAGCCCTATCTCCTTTGTGCCGGTAGCTTATATATCTTTTATCGCCCTTGGTGTGCCACTCCCGATGCAAGACAAGCATTTCAACACTTTTTCACTTCTTTCACAATAGTTGAGCCAATCTTAGAGTCGTATGATTATTAAATTTATTAAATACTAAAAGTTTAATGGTTATTATGAAACAATCACTAAAAATAAATAATAGTAAATTACGTTAATTATATTCCTGACACTACTCTCAATAAATAATATGGGAAATTTTCAAGCAGGGAATTTGTAAAGTGCCTATTTATATATTTATGCAGTAGTATCTGTTTTACATAGATTTTTATCAAACAAATTATTGATTATATTGCAACAATTTTACTCAATACAAATTTATTTAATATACTATACAAAGACATTTGGAAGGTTAGAGGTGTTCAACCTTATGTTGATTTTTTTAAGTGAGTCTATTACATTGTTCTAAGTTAAATATAACCATGAACAATTTGGTTGTTCTAAGGCCTTATATAAAGATAACCTCTTAAATGTTAAGTCAAAACTTATCTCTCATTTAAAGAACCTCTTTTAGTAATGCAGCTTTTTGAACATTCCTTATGACAATTAAACAAGAATACTGTTTTCACATTAAATAATGTAAACCAATATTATTCACACATGTTGTGTTTTTATTCTCTTGAAATTCACTCTCAGATTAAAATATATTTAGTATTTAATATATTAATTGTTTTAGTATTTGTAAATTATATTGTCTTTATTTAATCAGGTAATCAGTGATGTAATTAATTGAATTTGAGAGAATTTTTGTTTGTTTTGTTTTGTATCTTTCTTAAAGACTGTTTTCCTAATACTTTTATTCGCTAATAATAAAGCAGGAGATATTTAAAGTTAATATTATCCAGTGACAATATTGTATTATTCTTTATTTTGATCTGTTGAATTTATGGACTTCAACGTCTTTGTTTGGTTATTGGGTTAGTTTAAGGTTCACGAGTAGCTACATTTAATGTTTTGGTTGAAACCAATTCATAATATTTTTAATCTTGTCTGACTATAAATTGCTTCATTATAAGCTATTTAAATAACAGGATAAGCGGTTTTTTTTAGTATAGGACCATACATTTTACATCAGTATCAATGTGTCGCATTTATAGCCATTTCCAATAACTACTTAACATTTCATTCAAGCAAGATCATTATAGAGATCATTGATTACATTAGTTACTAAAACTTAAAACATCGTCTATTTTGGCATAAATTGTTATGATGTTCGTTTTCTTAGTTCAATGTAGCTCAAGAATTATTAGTAGACTTGAAAGACCAAAACACACAAGACTACCTTCTTATTTTCTTAATATTCTTATATTCTGAAAAAAATAATTGATTTAATTTCACTCACATGTTATGCTTAAAAACGTAATTACACTTAATTTTGAAATATGCAAATAAAAAACTTCAATCGAGTTATTGCTAATTAATAAAAAAATCGTTTGTTATTTCATTTAGTTATAAATTCCCATTTAACAGGATTCTATTAAAATACTAAACTTTATTATTCATTAATTATTATACCTAATTAAATTAAAAGTTCGGCCGAATTCAGTTCTTGTAGCTAGTAGTTGTCTGATTGATTTATTGTTTCTTTGTAATAATAGTTACGTTCCTTAAATTGTTATTGTTAGAACTCTTAACGTTTAATACAATTTACTACACACGAAAAACAGTTTTTTTGTAAACTAGAATATTGTTTATTTTTACTTCATTTTAGCAGGTGATTTATGTACTTTAAATTTACTGTAACACAAATATTTATTGTAATTGAGCCAACGTCTTCAATTGATAAGTTTAGTGAGACTAGTAATGTACAGAAGTAAGTTATTTGTCAAGAGTATGCGCTATTCTTTCTAGTTCTTATGATACTTTGGGACAAAGAATTATTAACATGAATAGTGTATATCAAAAAAAATAAAATCTGTAATTTATAAGTAAACATTAAAATATAGTTTTTTTAAAATAAAGAATGCTTACAATAACAGTATTTAACAAGATTTTTCAAACGATTGTTCTTTGAAAAATGTATAAAATATAGTCTTGAACGACCAAAATAAATATCAACATCTCTTTCACACAAATACAAAAAGTCTATGATAAATTAGTGGGATAAAAAATTAATCTATTGTTTTCAAGTTTTTCTTAATTTTTCCCTTTAAAATAAACAATGAATATAACTTTCTTCTATTGGCGGTTTTCACATTCCATTATATAATCAAATCGTGAACGGTATATTTTTCAAAAAAACATTTGCCGATTCATTAATGATAAAACATTTTATCTATGTTTCAATGTCATTGTTCCCAGAAAACTCTTGATCAGAGACAGAATAATATTTTAAAGTTGTTTATGATTTGGTTGGTGTATTAAGTATAAAATTGTATATACAGCATTAAAAAACATTGTTATTATTAATTTTATTGATTATATTATTATTTAGTGATGTATAACCGTTATAGTTTTCAGCAGACGAAAATTATCTTTACAAACTGTATTTCATTCAGAAATCTCGTATATTCTTTAACTTAATTATTACAAATTTAATTCCTCCTAAACATTTATATTAATAACAAAAGTTTTTCTTTAAAATATTTTCCTTCAATATCCGTTTTAAAGATGCTGGAAAGTTTGAAGACAACATTCGAAGTTTTCAGAGACTGAATAAAAAGTTTTAACGATGAAAACTCGTTTGTATTTGATAAATTATTCCTTCTTTATTCATTTCAGTTAGTTTATTCTTTATTCAGTTAAATTAATTGTCTTGATAAAATGACTTTGTAATTAGTTGAGAACAAACTGTTATTATAAATCAACGATGTCTATTATATGAAGTCCACCTTTATCAACTCTTATGTTGCATAATAATTTTTTAAAAATTATTATTATTTTCCAACAATTCGATTATTTCAGAACCTCGTTTTGGATAATTTAATTTTTTTAATTTATTTATTTTTTTTACATACATTTCACCTTTTACCTCTTTACTTAGAACTACAAAAGTATTATTGAAAACAGTACATTATTTAGACAAACTGCTAATAAAACTTATGGGGTTGGAATTTATTTAACTGTACTATACAGATATTTTGAAAGTTATGTTCTAAGATATTCTGACATTGATTTTATTATATATCGTCTATCAATTTATAATATGATAATAACTACTTCCATATCTTTTGTCCAAAACGTCATGAATAGAATTAACTCGATTGGCTTCATCACAGAAAAAACTGTGGTAGTGAAAATAAATCTCCTTTTAAAACAATAATTAGGGTATTTATTTCACGCCTTTAGTTCATAACTTTTGACAAGACATAAAAAGGCCAAATAAAAACGAGGTTGAGCAATAATGCGGTTAATAAATTAATCTATATCCTATTCGCCAATTTTTATTTGTTTAAATAACTATTGTTTAAACAAATGTAGAGACAAGAAACCAACTGAATATTGTATTGTCATCCAATTCTGATCTATGTTCAAATTTCAGGTCTCTAGCTTATCGTGAAGTTAGTTTAAACTCGATTACAAAATTCCACCCGGACAGACTAAAAGATATGACGGAAAAAGAACTAATAAAAACGTGGTAAAAAGGTGAAGATTCTACTAATGTCCCTCGCACTTGCCACGACCGTAGTTACTATAGTCAGCTAATATCAATCTTCCTAAATCCACAAAAATGTAACAGGTATAATAATATTTTAGCTATGCACGATTTCAAGTATTTCAAGACAGCTGTTATCTATCACTTTTTATGAGTTGAAGTATTTGTATTTACTTGCTTTTATTCGGTAATGTAATTTTCATATTTCATCAAAATTTTAATAATGTCGGATTTAACACGATGGCGTTTCTGATGTCAGTTTATTTTTTATCATCAATTACCGATCATCTATGCTATAATACCAAATATCACTACCCTCGACTTAAACCTACCCCTGGTCCTTGCTAAACGTCCCAGAAACAGGATGCTTATATTATGAAAATCCTTATACTTAAGTTCCCTAGCTCCAAACACGTTCCTTCGAACACACTTGTGCCCGGAATTCTCCATCAATCAATAAATTGCAGTTTGAATTTCCACTCCTAATAAAATATGTTTCATCTCCTTACCTAATAGATTGAGGTGTCTCTTCGTAGAATATTTCCCTGTCAAAACCAATCAATATCCTCTATTCGCTAGTTGAGTGTACACTTTCTCTAAGCTAAACTAGTCTTCTCATCGGACTGTCTATGTGTAATTTACTCTTGTAATCCTTCGTGCTCTCTACGAGCAAATTCTACATGTAGTATCCTATACATAATTATGTTCTGATATCATTGATAACTTTTGTCAGTCTCATCTAATATTATATTAAACACTGTTACTCCAAGTATCTAACTTTCAGAGAAACTGTTAACTTCCATAAAACCCCGGAGTTGACACCAAACTCACCTTTTGTCTTCCCTGTAGTTTATACCATTAAAATAAAAAATATATATATAGTTTTATCGTTAATACAAAAATTTTTAAAAACCTTTGGTATTTTATTATATATTTCATGATCACCGTATATTAAAGTTGTCCTTTTTTTAATCTCCTCTTACTATTCTACAAGATGTTTCAGTGCCAATGGTTATTTTAAAATTTTATTTGCATTTTTTTAATCAATTTTAAAAGTAATATATTTTTATTTAATAAATATTTTACATTTGACCTGCAATATAAATAAATTTAAAATTATGTGGTGAACAAAAATGTATATAAATAGTTATTGTAATGATTTTTAAAATATCAGTCATTGACAATTTTACACTGGTAAAATTATGTAAAGAAACGTGCTTAGAAAAGTCTCGTTTGTTTTTACACACTGCGAAATTATAATTACAAAACAGCGACAAATGGAAATAAAAGTTTTTACTTATTTAAATAATTTATATATTTAATTTTCGTATGTGTTGTTGAATAAATTTCTTTAAAATCCATTACATCATTTTAATCACACTCAATTATAACCATTGAAAGTGACGTACTCAGTAAAAACATTAAGGTTTGATGCTGAAATATCTTTTTAGGTCTTTTAAAAGTCTAAAATGTTTCTGTGAAATGTGTATATTCACATTGAAGTTCTTTATAGTACAAATTCAGAGACGGTTATTTACAAAAGTTATTTTTATTTCCATTGATTAACCATAACTCACGATATTTAACATTATTATTATAATTACAAATTAAATAGTATATGCACCATAGATACAATTGTAACGGAAATAGAAAAGAGGATTATGTTTGGTTTTATAAATGATATGTATGAAAGTTAGCGATATGCTTTTGTAACATTCAGTAAATGATTTTAAAAAATAAAATAAAAATACAATTTTGTTTCCAAAAGAATAATTTCATTACATACTAACAAATGAATAACAATAGATATTTCATAATTATCTAAATCATAATTCGACAAATTCAAGAGATTTGCAGCTCAATCTAGGATAGGGGAAACACTAACAAATCCTGTCAGAAATGCCTTTGACGATTGTCAATGACATGTATTGCACACTTCAGGCAGCTATTACATCTCGATGTAAAAGTAAACGCCTTTCTCAAGAAATATTCCTCTTTCAGTCTTAAGTGTTTTGTCGAGTTCTGTGTGTACCGTTTTGAATTTGTTTTCACATATATATATATATATTAAGAATAAGTTGTTCAGAGAACTGAAAAAAGTGTAGGCCATATTTACACAACATGAATATAGAATTACACAAAACCATATAAGAAAAGAAAAATCTATTTCTTTTTTGTTATTGTACAGACGCCTCGGACTGAGTTTCACTCATTCTTCTAACGAAATAAGTTACAAATTAGTTATACCTATTTTAAACTAAAGGCATTTTTAAGACCGATATATTTCTAGAGATCTTAGTGAGATATTTGAGAGCAATAATTTTTTTTAAATAATTTATCTTTTGCGTTCGTCTTATAGAGTCTGGAATTTGGCGTTTCATCAATTATTATTGGTCCAAATAAATATCGAACATTTTATTGACAAAACTGTTTACCTACATCGCTCGATCGTTTACTAACTAAGAAGAACAGACAAACGTACATGTTGTAGTTTATTAAACTCATTTTGTTAAACTTAAGAGTTTTGTTAACATCACGATTCTCTTTTCTCTGTCTCTCTGTCTCTCTGTCTCTCTCCCTCTATACCTTCTCTCTCTCTCTCTCTCTCTCTCTCTCTCTCTCTCTCTCTCTCTCTCTCTCTCTCTCTCTCTCTCTCTCTCTCTCTCTCTCTCTCTCTCTCTCTCTCTCTCTCTCTCTCTCTCTCTCTCTCTCTCTCTCTCTCTCTCTCGGGTGAGTTTAAAATAATAAAAAATACAACTAAACCCGCTTAATCGGTCCTAAAGTTCAAAAAATTATTGTTGATTAGTGTTTTTGTCAGAACTGGAAAATGCCATGATGGTCCAAAAGGACTTGATTTGCTTACATTTATTTGCATTGTCTTATCTTCTACTAACGTCCTTTAAATATACTTTATTTTTCAAATCCATTTATGTACTCAATATTTAAAATGGAGTCCATCCGAAACTCAAAAGATAAGACGATACCAACAATGATAGAAAATATACCGAAATCCATTAAGTAAATGAAAGCAGAAATATAGTTTATTATAATTATAAATCCAATAACTTGTAATAATCTCGAAAAAAAGAAGAAAAATGGCAGAGTGTCCAAAACGGATACTCCGTCGTTTAGTTATGGTACTGCAAATCATAATACTACAGATGGAAAAGAATTAATTGTTGATAAATTTTTCGTCACACCAGAGAATTAATAATTCTATCGACTCATCAACTATTCACCTTCTTACAACTTCTGTTTTTGCATAGTTCTACAGTCATCATATCCATAATTCCTAAAATAAAATATTGCGTGCAAATATTGAATTTTATATCGTGTCGTTGTTTGTGTTATTTAAAAAAGAAACAAATTACAATCAATGACCAAATGTAGGCAAACAGGTATAAATAGTATTTGTGAATTTTTATTGACGTGATTCTGATGAAGAAAAACAAGAAACAGGTGTAATACCAAGAGTATTAAACAAAGTGATTATTTGACGTTCTTGTAATTAACATTGTACATAATATTTAATCACTAATCCGTATACTGAGGTGTAATACTATATTGACCTCCAATATTTATTGTTATCTGTTTAAAGAATGTAAGTGTTGTGTTTAACATAAACATTACTTGAAGCCAAGATGCGTTTAACCGATTGTTCAAAAAATTGGTTTATAACAAAAAATCACAATAATTGTAAAGAAAAGTAAAACAGTTTTCTTTCAAATCAATTTTTCGTTAGCTATAATATTTCAGAATTTCACATATTACATTATCTCTTTATAATTACCGTTATAATATTAAACGTTGGATGTAATTCATAATTAACTGATCAATTATAATATATGTATCACTGTGAATACAGTGATTTTATATTATTCGTAATTTACCTATATATACACGCAATCTCAACGAATTTTACCTAACTTTAACAAATTTAGCGATGTAATATCCATGTTTTACCGAATGACAGAAGTTGTATTTCCATTCCTACAATTAGCTAGAAACGAAACAAGTCAGTAGTTGTGATAAGTTATAGGCATTTAATTATTTCCATAAATTTAACAACAAAAATTATCAAGAAGCTACTCGTTAAGTAGAGTTACTCTATGTGTAAAAGTAATCGTTGAGTGTGTTAATATCAGTGGACAGTGGATTCGTCCTAAGGTACGAGCTTGAAATGTTAGTCAGAATTTTGGTACAAATATACCAAACAGGTGGATTTAATTTCCATAGACCAAATAATTCAGTAAGTTACACAATATTGGAAACCACTATCCCGTTGCTCAGGGTAGGACTTCTCTTCCCTAATTCTACATCCTTAACCTTACTTCTGTTATATTGCTTAAGGTAAATCCTATTGTAGTTGAAGTACCACTGGAACTTCAATTGAAGGTAGGTAAAATCCTACCAAAAAGGTAAATTGGGAGCCAACAGGGGTAAAATAAAAAACAACATGAAAGCGTAACACCAACGGGGAATAACTGTACTCACCGTTGAAACACCCAAAATAAAAATATAATTGTTATAATAGTCATATTCAACAATTAAAATATGACCGATCGTTTTTCATATATTTTATAAATAAATAGTGCATAATAATACTTTTTGACAGATTTTACACAAATTTTTAGTAGTTTTATTGATTTGGGGCCAATTGAATCAAACAAGTTTTGTGTAACAGAATATATGTCTGTGTCTATATGTCGTTGGCAGTGTTACTAAAATTATATCTTTAGATATAAACTCAAAATAACGTGTACATATCTGCAACTTTATTATTAAATATGTTGTAGGGCCTAACTGTAATATAACTTTCATCAAGAAGATTTTAAATTTTTTAAATTGTTTTCATTAGGAAAAAAACATAGTTTTCCCAGATGTATAAAGAAATCGAAAAAAACAGCCTTTAAGTACAGAAAACATTTATTTACTATAGTATTTATTGTTTTGAAAAAGTTATGTATGGAGGATTTAACATATCCTAGATGTAGAAAGGAATATAAATGTATGCATTAAAATTATCTTTTCCTTATATTAAGCAATCTGAAGAATATTTTCTTTCCAAATAGATTGCAGAGTTAAAGCCTAGTAGTTAGTTAATTATTCCCTCCCAGGGATAAGCTTAAAGCTGTTTGTTTTACCGCTTGGCATCCAATCTCGTATCATGTCAGACAATCTAAACCATCATTAGTAATTAGATATCCAATTTATTTTAACGTACGCACAAGGATTCACAAAGTAAATTAAATCTAGGAAGCAACGTAAACTGATTTTTTTAGGATTCAATATTTTTTAAGTTTTAATGTTATTTTTTATATTTACTTATTAAATACCTTGAGTTATTAGTTGAATAACACGCCCATAGTGTAATTTTAAAATAGTTGCAGAATGAAATCTATATCCTTTATTTGATTAAAGTATTTTCTAATATGTCACTTATATATAAGATTCGTTTACTTTTACTTTTTTCAGAAGTCATATAGTTATCTTAATTCTTGTTTTATGTAATTGTTTATTCCAATCGTGTTGTGCCCAAACTAAATACATTAACTATAACTAATTGGTACATTTTAACTTTGGTACGTTCTTACTTTGTATGTATAAATTCTTAGTTCGTATTGTTTTGTAAAATATTAGTGGGCTACGCCTAAAACGTTAGTGACAGGTGAAAAAGCAGTGTAATACATCAAACAAATTAATTAGATATTTAAAAGACAAAGGGAAAGAAAGATATTGTTATTAATGTCACGTAGAAAGAAATTAACGGTTATATAATTTGTGTAATACGGTAGATTAAAATATGCGTATGTTTATTATAATATTACCTACTCCCTTTGATTAAAATAAAGTTGATACAAACTATATGCGTATAAGTAATTTTATTGCATCTATCTAGTCCCAACTAGTAATCATAAATTTAGAATATTTGTCAGTGTTATTATTGTTTATTTCTATGACAATAAAAGTAATAAGGCTATGTTCAGTTTGAAAGACGTAACTTTTTATCTGTTATGTAAATAATGTAAACATTTCTAGTTCTATCTAAATCAATTCTTAGTAGGCTAACGGTATTACAATATCTGTGAAATTATTTATTGATTTTTAGTTAATTATAAAGTATTTTAAGCAGACATCAAAACGGCTCCATTTTTAAGTTATTTATATTTTTTCACGACTAAAATCAATAATAGCTAGTGCAGTTACTTTGTACGGTTACTGTAAAACTTGTATTTTCATATCTGGGATCAGCTATTATGAATTCCTTGAAATATGTGTATAAATACAGACTTAGTAGTGTAATTAAAATAAATGAGGGGCTAACATTGAAAATCCAATATCTATTCTTAAAACATCAATAACCCTACAAAGGCGTATAATATAAATAATTATCTAATTGGATGTTGGAAAACACAAGTACATTTGAATTGTTAATTAACAAATTTTAGGGAATTTGAGGTTTATTACCTCCTGACCGTATAATAAATCTACACAATTCTAAACTTTATTTGATTTGTAAATAACCCTCTTCTGTTCTTCAAAGAATGTTTTCGTCTAAGAGGTGGGATTTATGTTTATAACAGCACACGATCAATTAACAATTATATAACCAATATTAATTCGATGCAGGAAATTCCCCTAAAAAGACGTCAGCACTTTTTTAGACGTAAAATACAAGACAAAAGTGATATATGTAAAAATTGTTAACACAACTTGCACAACTCAATCATGACATCTAGTATCTATGAGGTTTTACGTTCAACATCCCCTGTTTGTTGAACAAAAATTATGATTGAAAATTGTTAAATCTATAAACAAATATATGGTTTTTTCGGATATTGTAGTGGAACTTTCAGAGTGATAAAATGGAGTTGCAGGTATGGGCTCATTTCGTAAATCGTAGGGGTCACATAAGAGAATCGTAATGAATAAACCGTTAGAGAGTTTTAGACTCTGAGGTCCGTCGTTTTCAACTGAGGGAAACTGGGAACTAATGAGAATATAAAAGCATTTGCATTGAGGGGAAATGCGTGATTGATTGAAGTTAGGCCAATCGATTTAAAAAGAAACATACCTAGTGGAAATTTAAGTTTGAAAATATGGGTATTAATTAAACAGTAGTTATGATTAGGGAATGTTATTTCTAGAACGATTAGTCGATTGGGTTGAATTTAATATTCTACTTGGATGCAAGGTAGGCACTTTACTCAATTATAAAACACGAACACAATTGATATTGTAGAACCAAATGTAGGATTTGCCGTGCATTGTGATGACACAATGATTAAATGATCCGATGTTTATTCATTTCACTATGGCACTGGGGTAGTTGTATTTTTGAACACTGATAAATGATGTTCATATGTGTTATTGTACGTATTAAGTTTCCGTATATCTGAATATAATTTTATAAATTTAATTTATTTTAAAAATTTTATTATTTAGACCATAATTGACTGTTTCCAACAACAAGAGATTTATAAGTTATAAGTTATAGACTATAAGTCTATGTAGACTATAAGTTATAGACAATTAAACTGCTTGTTTCGTAATCTTTTATTGAGTGCATTTTACAGACGAGAGACTTAAGATGTTTGGTACACAAGTACCAAGTTGAACTCTCGCGAGATGTTGTGTAAATTATTATTTCTCGTCGTAATTAATTAGACTTTATTAACTTCCAGAGGGCCACAGTTCCCTTAACCTCTATATTACATCTAAACTATAGTGTTGATATTTTAATAGGTTGTGTTTAATCTTTATTGATCGTTGCTTAATTTAATAGTTCTGTTGTTATTGAAGTGGTAGCAGTAAAAGATTGAAAACTTATACGTGATTCAAGCACCGGGAAAATTCTGTTATTGGAAGGCTAAGCATGTTTTCCCTTTTACATAAACAATTGAAAACATAACGTTTGTTATGAAAATGTACATACAATGTGGACATAGAGTAAAACAAAAAATAATTTTTGAAACGTCAGTTATATATTAGTACACATATCATAACTTTTTGTTTTCATCTTGAACGAATTGAAAGCTCAATCCCTCTGCGTCTTACATAAAGAAAGAATCAATCATAATTATTTAGAGTCTGTTTCTTTGGAAGTCTTTTGGTTTATAAAACAAAAAAAAAACAGATTCAGTGGTTCTTTAAAATAAATCATGTTTGTAATGTGGTCAACCGACAATATACTTTAAATTAAATGTTTTGTATTATCAAGCTTCAAGTTTCATAAATGTTTTGTTCAAAATAGTTGAGTCATTTTGTTTTTGGTTTTACCAAAGATTCTTAATCTGATATATTGAGGTCCAATATTTGTTTTAGGTTAGATATATGCTGCATTTAAATATTATAAAAGACTGATTTGTAGAAAATGAAATAGTTTTGTTTTGGTCTTATAAAATGTAAACTTTAGAGCAGAATAATAGTTAGCTAATTATGTTTATCAAAATCGTTTAAACGGTGTCTCTAAAATCACAACGAATAGGTATGAATAATGAGAGACTATTATTGATTTAGTAACGAAATATTTGAAAGATTAACATATTTAAAAATCGATTATCAGTTAATAAGTGATAGATGAACACATGAAAGTGCACCCTGGCGTAGCATCGGATTATATAATTATTTCGGATTTGCTTGAAGAGTTCAATACAATTCTATTTATTTAGAAGTACAACTATACAAGAATATACTTATTTAGAGTCCTAATTTTTGTATTGAGCACCTGCTCGTCGTCTTTCCGTCTCGACTTTCTGTATATTCAAAGATCATCTATAATTTTAACAAGTACGTTTTCGCCTATTGCACTCAAATGGGTGTGTGCTTTAAACTAGGAGTCATTTTTTTCTGATTTTTTACAGGATATATTGATTCCCTTTTATAATATTGTGTGTCATTGCCGATCACTAGTCATTATCATCAAATGATATTTCAATTGGTTTTAATGCAAACAATAGATTTAACAGGTAAATTCAGTTCATACTAAAACTTTGATTTATGCCATTATTACAGTACGAGAGAGGAAAAATAAAGTTATATAAATCCCTGATTCGAGTTGAACCCCCTTCACTTGTTTTTAATTAGGTGTTTCAGTTAAAATATTTATGCATTGGTTGCATGTCAAGGCTGGATAAGTAAAATGATGATGATCATAAAATCGTTTTATTATTATTATATTTTAGGATATTATTCTAACATGTTCCTACAATTAAACACCTGGGCCTAACAACAGACAACGGATAAAGTATTTATTAATGAATGAATACATTATTAATTTGTTTGCTGTCACATTCTGTTAAACGGCTTTATAAAAGAAAATACTATAATGATATATAAATTTTTCCTTAGTCATCTTGTACTATTTAATCATTGACAATCAAGTAAAAAGTTTAAATTTGTTAACTATTTAGAAGCTTGACGTTATATAGGGAAATTTAAACAGTGCAATAATTTTTGGCATATTGTTTAAAAGTTTGTTTTTCAAGCTGATCGTTGGTTTAAGTTACATGTCGATTTAGATTTTGGAACTAATAATAAGCTAGTTCTTTTAATCGTATACTTTTTATTTATTTTTTGCTTAGACATTTTTAATTTATGTAGTCTTTTATGAGTAAAATATTAATTGGTATTATCATTTTTTTTTAGTGCATGTTATAGAACAGTTTTATAAATTGACTTTTACCTTTGTTTTATGAATATTAATCAGTAATTAAGGAAGATTTTAATGCGAAATAAATGTATTCGATAGGGAAACTTTTTTTTTAAGTTTCTACAAAACGCTAATGGATTTATGCCTTTTGTGTATGTTTGTGATTCTTTGTTTCTCTATTCGTGTGTTTACTTTAAAGTTATATTATCCATAAAACATAATATTTTTTATACATTTATACAATATTCCTCTCACTTATATGGTGAGGTATTAGTTTCCTAAGTAGTTACTAATTTCAACTTAAAATGATGTTTGGCTGTACTGTAAAAGTTTATTCTAGATGTGTACTGTAACATTTTGTTTTATGAAAACAAATAGATAAAGAGTGGATAAATATTGTAATATATTATATATAACATTCGCTTATGGAGATCTAGCAGACATGAATGAATAACTGATATATTAAATGTTATCAAATAAATTTTGATTATTCGCATGTTTGGTTTTAAATTTATTATAAATTACTATATTTTATTTATTTGATTCAGTTTATTTGTTTGCTTTTTATATATATTAGGTGTTGATTTCAAATAAAAATTAGTAGTAAAAGACTATAGATGTAGAACTTTTGTCTTCAAATTTGTAATATTGTTTCTCTTTTACAATATATTGGTCGAGTAAGCACAAATTGAATGATTTCAAATAGGTGAATGTAAATATCTTTTCTCCATGAGTTTTAAAACTATTTGACTCAAACCACAAAAACGTGATGTATACATAGCAAGTAGATTTTATTCTGTGAACTATATTAAATCCACGTGGAGCACAGTTAAAAACTTCCTCAATTACTAATTTTTAAATTGACAGGAAGTGATAGTAAATGTATTTCTTGCGTGACGACTGACAATCATAACATAGAAAACCGGCAAACATGTAATTTCTGTTTCTTTAGAAAAGATTTGTTTTTGTTTTTTAATCTTGATATCCAAACCTTTTGGGTATTAATAACATGATGTGTTCAAATCGAATTCCTAATAAATTTCTGTGAGAAAGTGTTTTAAAATGTTTAATATAACGATGACATAAACTTTTACAGGTGTTATACAAACATTAATCGCAAAAATCGGTTACACGGTATGTAGTATGAAAAGGTCTTCTAAATGTTGAAAAAAAAATAATAAGAGAAATATAGAAAATACTTATATTCTAACTCTTTCTAACATATGAGACTAAACGTTATTTAAACTTATTGTATTTTATTACTATAAAGCTTATAATCGTATAATGTGTCGATGCTTTGCATTGTTGCCGATGCAGATAGTCATAAAATTGATAAATTAGTGGATTTACAAACTCTCGTTGGTTAATGATGTCAGTAATAAAGATCAGTTCTCGAAAAATAACGTGAAATATTTTATTCAGTTATTTCATTTTAGCATTATATAAGAAAAAATATTTTAAATAGACCTTTTTTTTTAAAAAAAATAATTACGAACTTACGTATACAATCAATTTTAAATGTAACAATTCGTAAGTTGTTACAAGTTACAAGTTTGAATCTACAGAGAAAGTATTTTACAATGAGATGTTATAGGATAAATCTTGCATCATGATCAATGCAGAACGTGTAAACCTTCTATCCTTGCACTGCTTTAGAAACATATGTGGTCCGTTCGCTTAAGTGCCCGATAGTGTAATTTTCCACAACCAGACTTTTTTAACAGTTTCAATATATTTTTATTTTGAAATTTCTACAGCCATTTTAAATATTAACATAATATGTCAATACTTAAGTGTACATAAAAAAAGTAATATCTTCAAAAATGTTTATCTGCTGTTTTAATATCAATATAAGCATTATTTTTTTATACCTACAAATTTCCAGTTTAGGAAAATTTCCAATAAATACAAATATATTGCAAAATAATATTTTTTTTCTCAAATATACCAAATATCAAACAAAATGACACATTAAGTACTATGTTTAAATCTTATTTTCATATGGGGATCTCTATGAAGATGTTTTAGTTTTATAAATAATGAAGCGCCCATAAAAACACTCTTATAAACGTTTATCTATTGTTCACAATAATGCAATAGGATCGTCGTCACTAAATAATTAGTTTTGATAATATAAATCTGAATTTAAAATCGTTAATATCATTGGTTCGATGACATATATGTGACAATTATTATTATGCTATATCATATTTTACTCGCCATTGATGTGTTACAAACACAATAAAACGTTTCTACAGTACATGTTCTATATCTACCTTCCTCCAGGTTAGTTGAATTGTTTCTCTCTTTAAATTCACAATAATCATATCAAGTACTCTTCGATAAAATCAAGTTCAATTTTGGATATTATTTATTTATTACGTTTAATAATTAGTTCAAAATTGTAATCAATAAGTGTTTATCAATACATCTATCGATAAAGTAGCTCACATAATATAAAATTTGTTTAATTTTCTTTGCGTCTTATAATCATAGCTGTTTTACGTGAGCATTTGCTAGGAAGTAGAAACACACTATTAATGTTTTTCAAACGTGATCAGGACAACGTCAATGCTTAAGCAACTCATTATCTACAACTTTAAGTCCCTTTATCGGCATGATTCAAGTCGCTCACTAGATGACGTTTCTTTCTTCAAGTCTTCTGGAGATACCTTCTTATTCGTGTTTCCTTTATAGTTGCAATTCAGTTCCACACATCCTTCTCAATACAGATAACAATTAGCTGTACAATAGAGATATATTGCATTTAAACTTGAACATACTGTTCAATTTTAACAATGAATATATTTTCTTATGGTGTTGTTTCGTCTTTTTAATAGAAGTTTACAAGTTAATTGCTTGACTTTACTTAACCTGTGAAAATAGATCAAGTAAAACTATGGTTAATTGACTACCAACGAGCAAAGTGAGAATCAATATAAGGTGAAAAATCACAAAATAAAAATTATAATATTTCAAATATATTCAGATGAACTGACAACTGAGAAGATAGCTACGCATATGATAAAATATCATTTTAACATGACACTTTAACTTGACAGTAACTGTGAAAGATACATCTCTCGGTGATATACCATATGAATAGGGCTCCAATATTCCAAACTGTATATTAAATTAGGAATACATTACTTGGAAAGTTAATAATTTAAGTTAAGCGATGTTATAAATGGGGTTTATTTCAAACCATTTTTATTACATTTTATATATTAATATTTTGATTTCTTAAAATATAGGTATTGTATTATAATACTATAATACATAATATCTGCTTTATCAAATATGATTTTTATTACATTTTACTTAACAGATATTTATCAAAATGAACTCTACAATAACAGGATAGAGTATTTCACATATTGTATATCTGCTTTAGAGTAATTGACATAGCTAAAAAAGTTGTCCATCACATAAACTTACGAAACTTACTCTTAAAAAAAACATAAAATACTACCAAATATTATTTAATAACCGTATTTTTATTTTTTAATCAAATATCAATATTTGTTTTAGTTTTCGGTTCTTAGTTTTTCAAATAAAATATCATAAATTTAACTCATTAATTTTTGGTATCAATGATAATTAACATCACAAAAATAAAATTACTAAACATGTTTATAATGATTAGAAAGTATATATACTCGTATATATATATATATATATATATATATATATATATATATATATATATATATATATATATTGGATTTGAAGTAAATCCGACAGAGTAGAATAATATTTATATTATATGGAATATTACGTTATTTTCAAATATAGTATACCTTAATATAGTAGTATTTTCCTTAAAAATTCTAAAATTATATTACTGTTGGTGCAAATACTCTGATTCAAATTGTTTTAGTAAATTCCCTCAATACAAAACGTTTCACTACCCAATGTTACTTAGTTCAGAAGATATAGGTTAACATTCAAAATTGTGTAAACACAAAATATTGTTAAAACAAAAATGTACATAAACGAATGAAAACGAAATTAATAATAAAACCCATTTACTTACTTGTATAACTATAAAAAAAATCATTGTATATTAATCCAAAATGAAAATGTAAAAATGTGAAAGTTAGAAAAGTGCAAGTCTTAATAGAAATAATCGGCATCACTGTAACTGTGGGCTGTTATGACAAACAGAATAATCCATAGCCAGGTTTAAATAATAAAATAAGGAATGTATTAGTTGTTACATACCAATAACTACTTTATTGCATTTATTGTCACTTAAGAAGTATAGTGAATTATATAATTTACGATAAAAATTGTATTTAATCACTTCACATCTACCTATTCACTGAGAACTAATCCCCACGTATTTTATACAAAACAAAAATGAATTGAAAACGTAATCCTTCATTCGTAATATTTTATATTCTACAAAATTTAATACATCACCAGTACAGTTTATAGCGATCAACCCATTACTAAATTTAGAATCAATATTATAATACTTTTTTTTTTTACACAATTTGTGTACAATTAGTAAAAAGTTGATGTAAATTTCTTTTTAAAATAAAAGCCGTTTGTGTGTTTTATTTTTGTTGTAAAATTATAAAAAATCTGACATGAAACCTTTAAATGAAAAACTGTGTATTTTCTTAAAAATTGATACTCTTTTGTATATTGTTTTCCTAATATTTTTGAGACGAAACATAACATCAATTCAATTAGTTTGAGTAATGTATCTACTTTTAAACTGTTCCTATACTTTTACATAATACAGTAACAAATTAACCAATAATTTCAAACAAAATATCTAGAAATTAATTCCGGGGAAAATGATATAAATTAAATCAATAAATTTGATAAAATCGGCTTTAAGTAAAAGAAAAACTGACTACAATGTTTTAACAGAACAAACATTTTTACTTAAGTTTTTCACATACAGGATGTTTCAGGATAACTAAAAGAAATTTTACCAGTTGATTCCTTACGTGAGGACAATAAAAAACTGCCATAACAACGTAGGTCTGGAAGCCGTTCTTTACGGAATTCCAGACAAAATAAGTTTTTCTTTATTTTCATTGCAGTTAACTTTTGTTTTGGGCTTAAGATATTGATACTATTTCGTTATATTTATTACTTTTACATTTAAAGACAGTTACTTATCTTTAGAACAAGGTCAGTAATTATTGTTTCCAAGGTGCTCAGTATAAACAACCTAAATGTAAAACCTAAAAAACGTATTTGATTTTAACTATATACCAAGTTTTTAAAAAAAACTTTCAACTATATGTAATATGAGGAACAATTTATCTACAACTACATCTAAAGTTACCTTCTGTTATCGACAACATAACCTTGCAATTGATTATCCATAAATAAATAAATTTATTCTTCCCTAAAAAACACTAAATTGCAGCATTTCTTAATTTTTGTTATAAAATTATAAATTTGCACAGGCTCAATCCCTTACCAGTAAAAAGTCTCTTTCGATTTTGTCTGTAAATATTTATTACGTTAAAATGTTTTGAAAAATATGATACTCAAAAAGCACATTAGCATGCTAGTACAATTTATTTGATAAATACTTTTTTTATTTATTTTATTGTAGCATTATATTTTTATTTGAAACTCTTAGTTACAGTAATATCATATAATTCGTGATCGCTTTGGTTATACATTTGTATCTAGTTTTAGAATATTATTACATTTTAATATGTTTATAATTAGACATTTTTAAGAAATGTTAAAAAATGTACATTAAAAATAATACTGCAAACAGTTTACTTCGCAGCATAATTGAAATATAAACTGTACATAGTTGAACTATCATTCTAATAAAATTCTGAATATAGTGATTCCTGTCAAGAATAAATTCAGTTATTTATGGGAAACCAATTACAAGTTTTTGTCTCCATAACAGATGGAAACTTTAGATGAAGTTGCAGCTAAATTGGTCCACAGATAAATGGTTGAGAGCTACTTAGAAACTTGGCATAAAGTTTAAAGGAAATATGTTTTGAAAATGTTACTTTTACTGTGTCATTACCTAAGCACCTATAATTTTTTGGAAACCATAATTAGTCCCCCTTGTTCTACAGATAATTCTCTGTCTTTAAATGTAAAAGTACTAAAAATAACGCAATAAGTTCATTGTCTGAAACCCAAAACAAAATTTAACTTCACTGAAAATAGTGAAAAACATTCTTTTTTGCTGTAATTCTGTAATGACCGGTTTTCGGAACTATCTTAATAGGTCCTTTTCTTCTTATTCTGACTTAAGGAATCACCAGATAAAATTTGTTACGCCTACCCCAAACACCCTGTTGGGAAGACCGGGGTTAGAAGTTACAGGGGCAGGTTGTTACAAATAAGTTTATAAATATTCCTCTTGGAGCAGCACTTTTATGTTCTACTGGTTGATGTGCTTCAAGGTTACACAGTTGTTGTTGATATATCTACATAGTTGGTTAGACTGATTTGCTTTGGGTATTTTTTTTCCTTTCTGTTTTTTAATAAATATAGTAATTTTTTGGTTTTGAAGTTCATCAATTTCATCGAACAAACAGTTAAATTTATGTAAGTTATTGTTTATATATTTAAATTAACAATAATTATGATTCAGATTTATGTGGCTTGAAAAAGTAAATTCTTGCTAAATAGGATTTTATAACGTTTTATACACAATGGCGTCAGTCCGCACTAATAGTTACAACGGACATGGGGTATGTTGTTACATTGTAACCCTAACACATTCGCTTTTACCACCATAAAACACAGAGTCTCATTTTAGGCTAGGTTATGATCTCATTTAAAGTAATAACTTAGGTCATGGTCATCAATTTTTTAGTAATGATATCTCAGGTTGGGGGCCCCATTTTAGGTTACGGTCAATGCTAGTTACGTTGACAAATATTTCGGTGCGACTTGTAACTAGTTACATAGAAATAAAAACATTCTCTCACTGTAATGCGACACTTGTCTAATGGTTGTGCAACTCTGATAACACTTGGCACGTGTCGAACGTTGGACAGTTCCAGACATATGACCGCTAGCACTATCTGAGTTACGGTTGGGTGGGTACTATGATGGTAATTTTGGGTTGGATAGTTACTATGATGGTTATAAACACTGGTGATGGATACGAAATATGATGGTTAAAGTTGGGTAGGTGCTATGATTTCGGAAAATACTTTCTAATTGGGCGCCACCAGCAGCGAATGTCGGATCTATTACCGACAAGCTCTTGTAGCCAAAAGTATAAACATCATAATACTTAGCATACATTATAATACACATTATATAAATATATTACACATTATATTTACCTTAAAAATATCTGTGGTGCAATCTAGTTGCCAAATGTGTAACTATAATATATCTCTAGATAACTACACACTGGTAACTAGATGAGGTTAGGTCTCGTTAGGTTAGGCAACACAGTCACAGGTTTTAGTTGTAACACGTATATAATAATACAATACATAAACTCAAGTATAGGGGTATTTGCGCTTTCAACCGGTGCTACGTCCTGGTAGACAACGGAGGAACTATAATTCATACAAAAGTATTACATATTAAATGTACCTGTGCTACGCTGGCTGTGGAGTGTGGACACTTGTCTCTTCTGTATTTCGAATATTGGTTTGCTGTTATTGTTTACAATGTACATGTTTCTATCATATAAACTTAGTTACTTGCTGACTGACTTTTGTTGTTATTACCATACACACTCCAACGCAGATCAGCCTAAACTAAGAGTTACGAGTTAGACTCCTACCGTGCGTATCCGCCTCACGGTACGAATACGTTCTCGTACTACGTGGTATGCATAATTATCAAGTGATATCCTCTGGTAACCAGTGTAAACAACTACAAACAAACCTCCCTCTACCGACCACCAATAAATCTGTACCTATCGAAGTGCGGTCAGTGTTCCATCAACGAAACTAATCGGAAAGGTGGTATCTAGTAACCAAATAAGGGGTACGTGCTGGACCTATGATTGTGCGTCGTCGTTTGTGTTTAATATACATTCAATAAACAAATTTTATTTCAACATAAATAATATAATTAACAACGTACTTGGCTGTGCTGCGCTCTGGTTTCCGAAAACCTAAACTACTACTGTCAACCATGGTGCTGAGATCTACTAGCCCAAGTGAGAAACTATACATCATATAAATATATCACACATTAAAGTAGATGAATATACCATCAATGACAAATAAACTAATATGTGGTGCGACCTGGTATCGGACAATTTAACTATTAAATAGTCCTGTAATGTCAACAGCAGCAACTCTTACAACAGTAGTAACCATCATCGTCTACTGTCGGTAACAAAATATTAATAGGTGGAGCTCTAGTGACGTCCAAAATAGACTACGACAATCAACAACTACCAACAAAAACATGGCGACTTATATTCTCCCTTTAAACTACAACGAGTAATACTATGCACAATAGCTCAGTCGGTATAGTATCTCGCATCCAATCCAGACTTCATTGGTTCGAATCAAACTGAGAAATTAAAATTAAGGGTCTGACGTCACAGAACATAACGTCAAGATGTAACGTGTAAATGTGACGTCAAAAATGGAGACAATGACAGCCACAAATGACGTCCAAAAAGGGAAAGTGAGGGAGGGGCAAGGGGAGGTGCAACCCGACCCCACCACACCTACAAGTTGGGAAAAGTCGATAAATTGAAAAATAACATGTAATATTTCAAGAAAAACAAATAAGTTTAAAACAGTTGCTCGTGAAATAATTTTAAAATTTAGTCAATCATTTGCTGGCGAAAATTGAAACCATTTAATGAGCAAAACAATAAACTATTACAGTGCATTTTGAAACACAAATGTAAAAAGGGCGATATAGTTTTTCTTGCAATTAGTAACGCTTAGAAATAATTTATGAAGAGTCGATTAACTTAATGCTTAAACAATTATCCAAGCCGTAGTTCTAGCAATTAACTGATTTACGTCAAAGGATTCAAGCTTATAAAAAATGGTCTCACGTAAGGGCGATTAGACCCGGAGCACGTTGAAGGGTGTTGATAGATTACTGAAAATAGTTAGATGGTTTTAGAATTTAAAACATCCCTCATTAAATATCACATAAAAAAACTAACTCCAACATCTGATGTTTTGTTAATATCTTATAGTATATTGAGAATATTTATGAATTAATTAACCTTCCAACTGTAAGTACTTCCCTAAAATATTCTCAATATACTGTAAGATATTAACAAAACTCAAATAAAATTTGTTAATAATTTCAACATACATGTAATAAAATTAATTGAAAATCTAAGGTAAAGTATATATAACTGTGCTTTGTGTCAGTAAATTATTTAAGTTTTAATGCAATTGTGTGAGAGTGGGCTAATTGAAAACTACTCTGAAGCCATGGTTAATTGTAGCAAGTTAATCAGAAGTCCATTACATAGATGGCTTGGCGAACTTTGCTTTCTCTTATCATTAAGAGGTTTAACTAAAGTAAACTTGGTAAGAATTTTAATTTGTAAAACTGGTTTTCTAAAATGACTTTTTGCGTCTACATCTCTTGATTTTGATTTATGGTTTATATTTTATTGAGTTAAGATCCAGAAACGCAGTCTTTATAAAAAAGTAAATTCCCATTGATCGGTTTTTACTATGTATAATATGTATGTACTATAGCTGTTTTTTTTTGTTTTTTTTTTTCTAAAGGTCTAATTAATTTTGATACATATATTTCAATAAAAATAAAAATGTTTAATAAGTTCGTGACCCATGAAAACAAGTCTATAAATTTAATTTTAATATTCGATTAGCATAATAAGTGAGTAGTTTAGAGTATATTACGTTATATAGGTTTCTATGATTGTTATTAAATAAATTGTGATCAATGAGAAACGGTGGCCATTTCAACCCATTTTTTCTATAATTTTATTATATCTAGGAATCTACAAGAACTTGATTTGGACTAAATATTGCTATTTGGTAATTTTACTAGAAATGCTGTTTTTAATATTATACTCTACGGGGAGTTCGTTTTTATAGTTATTTCCATTAAGTTGTTACATTTTATCAATTTTTGATTCAATATTGAATATAATAATTAGAATAATATTTAATCATTGATTATAATCTCAGTTTTTAGTTTTAATAAATAATATCAATTTACAGAACAAAAAAAAATCGTTTAGTTGTTTATTTATTTTTATTTTTTATAAACAAGCAAAAGAATTTATTTATAAAATTATTTATTGAAAATAGTCTCTTCTTTTAAAAAAAAATTTATTATTATCTTGTCTTAAATTATAAAGAAGCACAATGTTGATATTAAAATTGTTTCTATAACACTTCATTGATCATAGAATATATAAGTCTCTGTCTCGGGAAGGGTTGGGGCTGCTTTCTTCAAGGAAGGGGAATGTTACACTTATATAAAGAAGACTTCATAAAAAAAAATATCAATTAGAATTAATATAATAAAAAAAAATGAATGCATGAAATTAGGATTATAATGTTCAGACAATCGTTTCCCGAAATGCACAAACTATTACAATGATGACCATTGTTCAAGTTCATGATTACATTAAACAAATTTTTAAAAAACACTTCACAACAAAAAATACTCATGAAAGATTTCCAACACAGTGTGGGAAAACAGTTTATGAAATAAACTGTCTGTAGGCCCAAGTTTATGATCAAACAAAAGTATATATAAGGAGTAAAGAAATGGCTAGATCTCACCAATAATTATGTGTAGTACACCTGACTCAATACAAGTTCACTTCCAGAGATGTAGCACTATCTAACACTTTTTATTGATGATCAAGTATTGGAGCCCCAATTCAAAATCTTCTGATGCTCTATTTATTAAATTTCAATACTGTTATTTAGGAAAACTGAACTGTCTAGAAAAGCATCCATATAGTCTTAATGGCTTCTTAATATACACTCTCCCAACTTATTCAATTGTTTTTCTTTTTCAACAAAAGCGTACAGAGAGATTGTTTTTATAAGTTCATTGTTCTTATACAATCTTGTTTATTTTCGGGGGGAAAGATGAAATGTAATTATGATCCTACTTATTAAAGAAACTGTTAATAGTTTATAATATTTAAATATAATTTTATATTAGGCCTATTCAATTAAAATTTAGAATGTTGAATAGGGTTAAATAAATTCTCTCAAAGAATAAAAAAAAATTATCTTATATTGATATATATATATATATATATATATATATATATATATATATATATATATATATATATATAATTTCTGTTCGTATCAGCAAAGAAAGTCCCGCGATATTCTTCTCCAATCACAAACTTCTGTGGGCGTGTATATTATAATTATTAGCGTCTTGCTTCTAGTGGTCGCCATCTTAATTCCAGATTTTCGGTCATATTTCGACAGATTATGTCTTTGTTATTAAATATTTATATGAACTCAGGTGATGTTTTATATTTAGAAATATCTACTTCGTATTTCTGTATATCTCATTTTGTCTCTAGGTCTTCTGTATTTTTATAATCGGCGAAAGATCGGAGTTATATTTTCAATTCGGTTATTTTCCAAGTTGTCCTTTCACGTCTAGATAAAAACAAATTATTAAAGTTTTCTTGTCTTTAACTGTGTGTTGTTATTTTTTATAGATTAATCAAATCCTTAGGAGTAATTTTAATATATATTTTGATTTGTTTTAGATTGACTATTTTCTGGATTAGTTATAATTGGGTCGGAAAATATTAGATTTAGAATTTGTTTTGATTCGAGTTTTATCTTTTTGCCGCTAGGCGCGTGTTTTCGACGTTTAAAATTAAACGAATGAAATTGACTGTATATCTTATTATTTTTATTGTATTGATTGTCGAGTTGTTATAATATCCCCTGGGTTATTTTTCCTGAAAATATTAAGTATTTGGGATTTTCAGAGAATAAATCGACTACGAAAAACCATATTGTAATTAATTTAGCCTACTAACAGGTGCTGTCTGTTTGCTTCCTTACTTCAGGTCATTGACATTGCTCAGCTGTTTCTAATAAAATGTTTATAATTGAGAATTGACATTCCTTACATATTTATATTTTTTAATGGATGATACATGGTACGGCCCTTTTATGTTATTGCCTTGTAAATCACTGATGTAATAAGTGGACATTCCTTTTATCTGATTTATTTGGTAGGGTCCTGTAAATATTTCAAATAATTTATGTGTTCCACCCTCTATTCCCTTTGACATTTGAAAGTTTTTGATTAGTACTAGTTCTCCAATTTCGAAAGTGGTTGGTTTAATTTTGGAATTTATTTTATTGGCTCTTTTCTCTTGTTTGGTTTTTAACCTATGTTTAGCCATAGTAATTTTAAATTCTAATGGTGTTTCTAAATTTGCTACATTTGTTAAGTATGGTTCCCAAAATCTTTCATTTCTGGTTCCTAGTTGCAACTCATTAGGAGTGAAACCTGTAGAATCATTGTGGACTTCGTTTAACATTAAGTTTATGTCGGGAATACATCTAGCCCAATTCTGATGGTTTTGAGAACAATAAGTTCTTAAGCATCTTTTGACCTCCCTTATGGGTCGTTCTGCCATGTTTGTTTGTGGGTGGTAGTAAGGATTGAAAATCGGTTCTATGTTGTTTTCTGTTAAGGTTTTGAGCCATTTCTTACTTCTAAATTGTGTTCCATTGTCGCTTTGGAGTCGAATTGGATTGCCATATGTGGGAAAATGTATGTTTAATGAAAATGTATAATTTATTTAATATGGTTTTGGTGTTTGCAGCTCCCATGGGATACAATTTTACAAATTTGGTGAAGATGTCTAAAACAATTAATATATACTTGGTTCTGCCAATGCTGGTAGGTAGTGGTCCAATAATATCCACTGCTATTTGATGGTTCTTCACTGTGCATGTAATGCCTTTGGCCAAACCGACTGATGGGTGTGGGTTACATTTGCATTTTTGGCACGAATCGCAGGTAGAGAGTGTGGTTCTGATCCTTCTACCCATGTTTTTAAAGATAAAACATTCCTTGAGGATGTCCAGACACTTCTTAGCTCCACAGTGGAGGTAATAATGATGACATTCCCATATAAGTCTAGTAATGAGATTTTCTGGTACTAAAATAAGCCATTGTTGATGTAATTGTTTATATAAAATTCCTTGTTGTATTGTATAAGTTTGTCGAATTTTTGAATTTTGATCTATGTCTAAATTTTCTTTTAAAGCCTGAATAATGGTGTATAAATTTGGGTCGTTATTTTGATGTATTGTGATATTCCGTAATTCTTCTTGTAGATGAACGTCTTGTATTCTATTTATATAGGCCATAATTAGTTCTGGTTGTACAGCAATTTGAGTAACCTCATTTTTGTTTAAAATTCGACTTAACATATCTGCTGTGCAGTTTTCGTTCTCTTTGCAATGTTTAATTTTAAAATTGTAGTCTTGTATTGCTAATATCCATCTAGTTAGCCTTGAATTCAATAGCTTGCATGTTTTAAGAAATGTAAGGGCCTGATTATCAGTAACTATGGTTAAATCAGTATTATATATAATATAACGAGTTTTTTGTAGGCAGTGGACTATGGCTAATAACTCCTTTTCAGTAGTAGTGTATTTCCTTTCGGACGGTTGAAGAGCTCTAGAAATAAAAACTATGGCGCACTTTTCTTCCAACTCGTTAATCTGATACAAGTGACCACCTATGGCATGATCGGATGCATCCGTTTGCAAATAAAATGGTTTGTGTGGATCAGGATGGTGTAGCACTTGAGTACCAAGGAAAAGTTGTTTTATTTTCTGAAAAATTTGTTCGTCTTCTTTGGTCCAAAGGAATTTAAATTTTTTGGAAGTTAGTCTTAAAAGTGGTTGAATGTGTTCCGAAAATTTAGAAAGAAATTTATTATAATAATTTATACATCCAAGAAATCCTTTTAATTGTTTTCTTGTTTTTGGGGTTGGAAAATCAAGAATTGGTCTTATTTTGGATTCATCCATTTGTAATCCCGTTGCAGTCATGGTATAGCCTAAAAATGGAACTGAAGTTCTGCAAAATAGGGATTTTCCCAAATTTATGGTCATATTCGCCTCTTGTAATCTCTTGAATATATTTGATAAATGGTTTAGATGACTTTGAAAATCGGAGGAAATGACACAAATATCGTCTACATATATACTAATGTAAAACTTTCTACACTTTCTCCAAAAACATGATCTATTGCTCTTACCAATGCCGCTTGTGATGTTGATATACCAAAGGTGTAACGGTATATTGATATGTCTTTCCTCGGAACTGAAAAGCCGTGTATTTCCTCGATTCTGTGGCAAGGGGAATCTGCCAATACGAAGCGGTCAGATCTACAGTGCTGAGGAATTTACAATTTTTTTCCTTTTGTGATAATTCATTTATACTAGGATTTTTTTGATAGTCGGGTATGATGATTTCGTTCGCTTTCCTAGCATCTAGACATAACCTAATCTCTCCATTCTTTTTTATAACAGGTATAATGGAGTTAATGAATGAACTGTATGATGTTTCGATAATACCAATTCGCAACATTCTTTGTTCTTCCTGTGCTACAGCTTCTTGGTGAATCAATGGTACAGGATAATTTTGCCCTCTAAAATTTTTATCCCCCCTAATGTTAATATAATGTATATATTTATTACACAGGCCGGGAATGTCCGAAAAAAATTGTTTTAAAATCCAAAATTAGCTTCTTGAGTTGTTCCTTTTGTTCTGGTCCTATAATTGTATTTCCACTTAGAGAATTGTTCAAAATATCTTCGTTTACTTTGCTGTCGCCTCCCATCATGTTTATTTCTCGATCATTATAATATTTATATTCGCTCGTTTTATTTTTTATTTTATTAACTATATGATTATTTATATTATCATCATTTGTAGTTAAATAGCATAAAATTCCTTCGTTATTTACATCCTCAAATTTCATATCGACTTTATTATCATTTATTTTAAATTCTGCTATTTTAGTCTTGAAATTTATTACCATCTCTGTATTACTAATCGTATCCATTCCTATTATTAGTGTGCGAATTAAATTAGGTATGATCAAAGTTTGTATCCATATTTCTTCATTTCTTATTCTAACTTTAAGCATTATTATTCGGGATATCCTCCTAGTCTTTGATCCAACAGCAGTCATAATTTGAACATTCGAAATTGGTAGTTCTTCATATTTCCCTAAATACTTTTTATTTTCTCTAAACCAAACTTCTGATATACATGAAACATTCGATCCTGTATCGATGAGTGCCGTAATTTCTTGCTTTCCTATGAACACTTTTATTTCGGGACATTTGATTAATTTTGAATTTGGATTCATTATTTTATCCTCGTCGTCTTCTTCTAATAAAAAATCTCTATCACATAACATATTGTTGATAGATAAAAATATTTTTTCGGGGATTTCTGTTATTTTACTTGTAGTTGTCGGCCCGTCAATTCCGAGGTCGTTGTATCGCACAGAGTTAATGTCATCGGGTGTCTGTCGGTGAAATGTTGTATTTTCTTTACACCTTTGGCCGTCGACATCTTCTGTGCTCAGCAGTTTTCCGACTGAGGCATAGTATTGGTTGGATTTTGCTCAGTCTTATTAATAGGTTGCAGATTTTCTGCAATTGTATGACATACATTAATCTGTTCCGTCGTAGGATATGTTCGTATCCTTGGACTTGTTGTTTGTATCTGTCTTTGTCTATATTCATTGTTTACATTATTTTGATTATCCCGGTATGATTGATGTACGAATGGTGAAGAACGATATTGTTGTGGTGGATTTATTGCTCGGTATTGTCTGTTTGGATACTCATTATCGCGTAGAGGTCTAAATGAAGGTTGAAAATTTTTTGGGTTTTGTATGGGTTGTCTTTGGGAATATTGATATTGTGAAGAAGGATGAGATTGATAAGGTGTCGATGATAAAGATTGCGGTTCTCGGTATGATGTTCTATTTCTCTGTTGAGATGGTATATGAGTAGGTTGGTCTCTTCGGACCCTTACATGTGAATCTTTCTAATCTTCTCTCTGTAATAAGAGTTCAAATTCCAGGATATTCTCGATTCTTTGTACTCGCCTTGCATCTCGTATAATTTCTTCAAAATGATCTCCCAAACATGTTATAATTTCCTCTTCGTATAATGGGGGTTGCATCGCTTTTAAAATTATCACCCTTTCCGTAAAATATTCCGACCGATTCAATTTTCCGTTATGTCGAAACTTCTCCACTTCCATCCTTTGTTTAATGCCTCTTTGGATCTCGCGACTCCAGTATTTCTTTATAAAAACTTCCTGAAAGTGTTCCCATTGTTTAATATCATCTCTCACAAGTGTAAACCACCTTGCCGCATGTATTTCTAGGCATATTTTAAGTGTATCTATGAGATAATCGGTTGACTTCGTGGTATGATTTTGATTAGTCTTTCGCTCCTAGAACTTTCGAATCTGTTGTAGATGCTCCATCGGATTATGTTCTCGTCCATGGAATTTCGGTGTGTTGTTCTCAAAGATGTTATTTGGTGATCCGCTGCAGGTTATATTATTATATATCTGCGGTTGGTCACTTGTTTCATTTTTCTTTAAATCATTTCCGATGTTATTTACTCTTTCATTTTGTTCAGTTATTAAAATATCCAGTCGTTCTATATGTTGACCGTGTTCTTTATTAATTGTTTGTATTGTGTTAATTTCTTGTTTTAGTTCTGTACTTAAATTTTGGTATTCCATCTGATTACCTTCCCTTAACGATTTCTCTGTTTGTTCAAGCTGCGATTCTATTTTTTCTTGAAAGTTGTTATGTCGTGTTTTAACATCATCGATTATTTTCTCATATTTATCCTTATTTTGTTCTTCTACTTTTTTTAAACCTTTTCTTTTATTCGATCTATCCGGTCATTTAAATTTTGGAATTTTTTGTTCTGTTGGTCAAAACGTTTATCTAATTGTTGATTAAGTTGTAGTTTAAGATCGTCGGATTGTTGTTTGAAACGTTGGTCTATATTATCAAATCGTTTATTATTATCGTCAGATTGTTGTTTTAATTGGTTCATGAGTTGGTTAAACATCTGTTTCATGGTGAGTGGTGATGTTTCTTTTTCTTCTATTTCACAAACTCTGATTGAATCAGGAATAGTTTCAATATCGTTATCGTGGAGGTTCTCCCGAAGGTTTATAGTTGATAGTTCTTCATCGCCTATAAGATTATCGCCTATTTCTTCCTCCCCTTCTGACCGTTCCCTACTATCCACGTCTTCTGTCCGGTAAAATTGGTTGTCAAGAATCCGCGACCCCTGCCTCGTTTCATCTTCCACATCGTAGGTTTGTTCTGCGATCACGTCTTCTTGTCGACGGGACGAGGACATGTCTGGTAAACATTCAGATTAGCAAGCCTTCTGGGTTTTTGTAATATTTTTGCGAAGATTATATGAAAATTATTGATCCATGGTGATAATCTACAAGTTATTATTTGTTATATAAATTTAAAGTAATTTTTTTTTAATTTACAGAAATATTAAATTTAAATTTTGAGAGAATTTATTTTTTGGACTTCTTGAAAAAAGCAGACACGTTGGACGCCATTTTGTAACATTTTATCAATTTTTGATTCAATAATCATTATAATAATTAGAATAATATTGAATCATTGATTATAATCTCAGTTTTTAGTTTTAATAAATAATATCAATTTACAGAACAAAAAAAATCGTATAGTAAAGTTGTTTATTTATTTATTTTATTTTATTTTTTATAAACAAGCAAACGAATTTATTTATAAAATTATTTTTGACACTTCAAATATGATGTGGTTTTTTACATAAACAATTGTTTTGTAGTTCTCCAAATAAAAAAACAAAACAAAGTCTTTATTCAGAATAATAAGTGTCTGACCTAGTTGCTTTAGAATATCTAAACTGATATAATGTGACTTAAGTAGCCTAATACCATGAATAATGTACTTTGTAGAAGTATTTTATAAACTCAATTTTAATGAATTAAATGATACTTTCCAGTAGAATTTAGCATGTAAATAGTTTTTAACGAGATTGTTGAAAATATTGTTCTTCTGAAATTAAACTCAAATATGAAAATAAAATTTATTATTCTCCTTCTCACAAATAGAAATTAGTTTTGTAAAAATTTATAGAAACAAATTCAGTTTCCTCATGGAAAGTATTCGTCCACATTTCCTCTTTAATTTATTCAACAACCGTTAATTCTTTCAATGTTTACTTTTTAACATTGGTATAGATAATAAAATCTTGATCAGTCAAATATTATCAAAATCACTTTGAAGATTCGTCATTACTCTCACAAAGTGTTTAACTTTCAATTTAGTTGTTCCTCCATAACTTTAAAGCTGACTTAAATTTTTTTGAGTTATTTCAAAAAAATTTATGTTTGTATTTGGTGTGGTTTCTGTTTGAGCATTGTTCAAATATATGAACTGAAGTTACAAAACATTAAATGAATAGTTATTAAATCATTAATTATAATGATTATATTAGGAGAAGTAAAATTATTAAAATAGTTATGTGAAGAGATACGATTATCATCACAAATTGATCTAATGAGGATATCTACTTTCAAATCGATTTTTCAATAATCTTATCTGTTAATAATAAAAGTAACTCAAATTTTAGTTTAATACATTTTGATTCATTATAATATTACAGACGTGGTAGAGTTTGAAGACAACTATCGAAGTTAAGAAAGACAAATTAAAAAAATTGTAATAATGAACACCTGTTTGTTTTTTGTATATGTCAGAAATGTAGCCTCTATCATGTTTATTCATTTGAGGTTTTCATCTTCATGTAGTAAAATTAATTGCTTTGAAAAACTCCCCTAGTAATTTTGTGAAAATTGTTATTATATATTCACAATTTTTATTACGTTAATAAAGTAGAGTAATACAGATGCAAAACAAGTTTACTTATATTAACACAAGACTTACACAATCCTTTCGCCTAAATTACTGTTAAACGAATATATAAAACTCACAATAATACAAATTGCTTTATTCTCTACTCAAATTGACGTAAACGTATTTACCACCTGTCCATATACTCAAAAATCTCTAAATACCTCACTAGTGTAGTGGTCTCAGCCATTCCGAACTTTGTATGTAGTGTAAAGTTTGGATGCCAAGAAAGTGTTAAAAACGTCAACAATTTTTATTATCTATTCTCTACTTCTGGATATCAATCATTCCCTATAAGAGTATCTATTGAAATTAAAATTTTATAAATCATAATAAACATTTTTTTTCTAATATTACTTTAAAGCTTTGAATGAAATTTTTCTTTTATTAATCACTGTTATGTGTACGAAATGCTTTGGCGTGTTTAAATGATTATTGTACATTAGAAATAATTTCCCGTCTCACATTTAGTATCTAGAATGTTTTTTTCAATTATCACTTTCTTTCCACAAAATATTTTATTACGTACAGCGCAATTCAGCTCTTTTTGTAATTTTACAAGTCAATATTGTTATAAAATAATACTTTCTTTTCATAAAACTTTTTAGTTTGTTCAGTTTCGTTTATCTATTTTTAATAGTTAATTAAACTACTGTTATGATTTCAAAGACCTTATTTTAAATCGGAGGTTTTACCTTCGATTGTTGTTGCACGTGAATATAGAGTCCATGAATAAAATTTTTCCTGATTAATGCTAGTTATATAAATTATAATTCCGCATTCTTTTAAATATTTTCTTCTAGTTTATAATTATGTAAAACTAACCAAGTTTTTATTTTGTGATTATACGTTCAAATTACTAATAAAAATAACCATTTCCCTTAACTATTTGATTTTATTCTCCCTCTTCATCAGTTCCTGTACAGGTAATTATGTCTCTTCTTAGCAATAAATTAATTAAAATACAGATTTACAGTACTTTAATAATATCAAATATTTTACACTATCATTAAAAATTAATTTTCTTGTATGTATATGAACATTTTAGGGAGAATTAATGTCACTGTTGTTCAAAATAAACCATATTGTTATTAATTAATATATGTCTACTAATAATAAGTGGTTGCTAAAAATTCATCCTATAGTCGAAATGTTTTTTTTTTTTTTTTTTTTTTTTTTTCAATTAGTAAATCTAATATAAGCAAATTACTTAATTATATATTTTTGTGATTTCCCATTCAAATATAATTCATCCATAATATATTATTTTTTGTCTATTTATAAAAAATTTTCTTCAGAGGTTCTACTTTTTATAAAGTTATTTTTTGCAAATTATTGTTTATTTATTACTTTCTACAATTGCATTAAACTTCACTTCTACCTTTTTCTATTTTGACATATTTTAGAAAATTCCTGCTATCTTAAAATCTATCTAATCATGTTAGTAATAAATTCTATACATTATTTGGCACTTGTAATGTTTCGTTTATGCAAAAATAATCCTACTTTACTTTTTGACAAACGTTTAACTCTAAACCACAGATGATGGATAGTTGAGAAAGAGAAAGAAATGAAAAAAAAATTTATTTCTTGGTACTTAATTTGAAAGATAAAATATTGGAACTGTAATTTGTAAAGTAAAAGCAAAATTTTCAAAATTTTCCTCAATAAGCCGACCAACCATTTTACCATAGTAGTAACTGTATCGTTAAACAAAATCAACATCACCTGACGTTAGTTTCAGTTAACTGCATTAACATTATCACGAGATTAAACCCACTGCAGACTTGAACACGTACGAAGTTATAAACTAGTAATTCATAAACACGAACGTTGCAGTGTTATGTAAATGTGTCTAAAAGCTCACCTCCTTGCGTCTAGGGGTGACTAGAGAGTTATATTGCTGAACGTCGTGGATATTTATTCGTATCCTCCATAGCTGCACACACTTCACTATCATTTTATTTAATTTGCTACCATAAGTAGGGAAATATAATACAGATTGTGTTACATACAATGTGTTTAATTAAAATTTAAAAAAAGTAAATAACTTTTACTACCTGCATGCTATAATATTTTTTCGGAACAGCTGTCAACGATGATACTTTTCCAGAGACATGCAAATTGTTTATTTTATATTACTTGAAATTTATTAACTTTGTAACCTCAATATATTTAAAAATAATCATCATGATCGGACTTTGTGGTAAATCTTTTATTTATTGGTTTTCTCTTCAATTTGACCGAAATCGAAACATTTCCTAAAATAAATACATGTGGGTTTTTAGGTATTACATAATAAATTCCAACAAAATGTAAATTGCTTTGAAACAACTCCAAGTTATAGTAAACTTTGGATGTTTTAGGCACCAATTTAAAGATTTATTTTGAGATATATTATTATGTTCACATTTTAACACTCAAATACACGCTCAACTTTATACTAATAGTTGACCAATTATACTAGAATATATATACATCTGTGTCGTGAATGTGTTTTTGTGTTAAGTGTCAAAAACGCCTGAGTATGCCTTCTGTTTAGGCGAAAGAGCCTTCAGCAATAAATAAGAAATTAAACTACATTTGACAAAGTAACTAAACCCATGGAAAATAAATAATACTGTGTGTGTGAGTGTGTAATTGTGTAATGAGCAAATGTTCTGTTATTGTGCATGTTGTAGAATAGCATTGCAGAATGTTGAAAATACCAGATATTTACTATTATCATTATATTTTACTATTGTTAAATTTATTTTTGTTTGTACTATCTCACTACATTATCATCAGTTGTAATATCAGCGATTAAAAAAAATTCTTCAAAA
Organism: Aphrophora alni; assembly: GCA_963513935.1. Taxonomy (NCBI): domain Eukaryota; kingdom Metazoa; phylum Arthropoda; class Insecta; order Hemiptera; family Aphrophoridae; genus Aphrophora; species Aphrophora alni. Next base: position 30,795,338 of record OY740773.1, read on the forward strand.
TCGATTTCTTGAGTGGTTTTGCTTAAAAGTACATTTTAAATTATGTAAATTCTGTATGAAACTATAAGTTTCTATAAGTAAATGGAATCATTGTAACAAGTTCCATTTTACATCTTCTCTTAATAAAGATTTGTTTGAATATGAAAATTGTAGTCCTTAAAACTCTTTTTGATCAATTAATCGGTATCCATTGAATATAATTAGATCTAAGATTATTTCAAGGTGAATGTTTGACTTCTCGTAAGAAATATGTAACGTAAATATTAGAAAATTAGTATAATATGAAAGGAAATACGTTACACGGGCATAAAAAGTGGATGCAAAAATGTAAAAATTACGTAATTTCCATGGAAATTGCAGTCAGTAAGAATGTACATAATGTACTAAATAAGACTCCGTGTCATCAAAAAAACTAAATTTATCTTATTAGAAGATTCAAATTAAAAAGGGTGTCATTTTTCTTCCAGATTGTAAAAAAAAACAATATTGTGATTTTAGTAATGGAATAAACTGTAGCTGATAATGTATATTGTTAGGTGAAACAGATATAAACTAGAATCTCAGTGTATTACTGTAAAATGTTTTATAAACTTGTATGTCAGGGGTGAGAGGATATATCTTTATGATTTATTGTTGTTATTTATAGTTATTGGATTTATTCCAAGTTATTGATAAAAGAGAACCCTGTGATGTTTTAGTTTATGGCTTCAATAAAAATAAATCATCTTTCTAAACCAACGTGTGAGTTATTTGATATATTGACGTCTAAAATGCAATGTTGTTGAATGCACTTTAGCTTTCGTAAAATGAACATTAAATTAACATATTACGTTTGTGATCCCTCTCTGTAAGAGTAAGAATTTATATGTGGCCTTGAAATTTCCGTATCATAGAAGTTCATAAAATACAAGTTTCCAGTGACGTCCATATCTTCAAGTCAATGAATACGAATTTAGTATTTAACCTTTCCAATAGCGATTGACACTAGGGTTATTAATACAAAAAATTCTATCAAATAAATCAGGTAACAAATTATATTATAAATTGTATGGTAACAAAGATAGTCATTGAATAGCAAATCATTAAACGAACATCCAAATAAAAAAGGTAAATTTCAAAAACTAAAACGATTAATTGTTATTTTTTTAAATTGTATTAAAATTAGTTAATAGTCCAAGTTTCAATTTATATGCAGAAAAAATATGTTATGAATGGATAATTTCTATGTTTTCGATAATTGTAATTGTTATGAATTTATTAAAATTAAAACGATAAATTATCTTAAACTGAGATATCTCAGAATACGATCTACCTACTGTAAGATGCAAATATAATTACATGTTATAACTATGGTCGGTTTTAAAGATTTAATTAGAATTTTGATCAAATAATAACATTACTACCTAATCCTTTGGAGCAAATATCAAATTAATCAATGTTTATGAATATGAAAAACATAGAAAACAAACCATGAGTTGATTTTTAACAATTCACTTCCGTCATTTAGGTCGCCCTTCTGACAAAATATGTCAATTGGAAGCTCTGTTTTATTACGGAGCCCATAAACTGTAGTGTAAACCAAAACGTATTTAAAAAAATAATATGTGAAAAGTTATTGACTAAAACACTACTTTTTATTTTACTTTTCTCACAAAAGTGTCAATTTATAAATGACAGCCTTTAAAAATAAATATAAAAATCCGAATTCAGAGGTTTGAATGATTATATTATTAACCTGTAATTTTTACTCTTACCCCTAATTTTGAATTTAAATTATAATCATTCCTTGATTACTTAAAATTTAAAACATTTTACTCAATAAAACTGTTAATTTTCTGAATTATTACTTGACAATCTAATTTTTATGTAGTTCTTACCCAAATTACAGTTGATTTGATCCTACATATATTTATTATGTATTTTACCTGTGTTAAACTAGACAACTAGACTAATGCAACAGGCAGAAAGACATAATTTTAAAATGTTGCGTTTTCTCCTTAAAATTTGTAATTTATTTAAAGCGTAGTAATAAAGAATAGTATCATAAAATCCTAAAAGTTAACTTTAAATGTGGATTCCATTAGTCAAAATATCTTTGCTTTGTATAAGTAAACCAATTAGGTGCGTTTAATTAAACAAATTACATGTTTAGGAGGGGGTTTTGAATCACTCTGATTAGATTGTTGACTGAAGCAAGTCCATTATATAGATGGCGTGACGAACTTCGCTCTCTACGATTCATCAAACTTCCTCAATACATTAACTTAATCAGCAATAGTAATTGTTAAATCTGTTGCATTTTGAAGTTCCGTTGATTGCACACCCCTGGTTGGAGACTTGATATCAGTTTACAAATTGTGAATTTATTTTATTTACGTTCTCTTTATTTCAATCGTATATGACATTTACCTCGGAGTCACTTGATCAAAATAGTGATGTGTGTGAACACGTGAAATTTGTCCCCCCCTACACGCATACTTTCTTCTTTTAGCCTTTTTTGTCCGGTAATGAACTCAAATTTTGTTTAGTAAAATAAATTATGATTGGCTAATTCTAAAGATTGCTAGATAGCCTTAAAGTGCGCAAAATTTAATGCATGTGACCACGTTACACATTTCATATTCTATATTAACTTTATGATACATCGTACTTGTAAAAAATATTTTAACTTTTGTATTAACTTTATAATGCATCCTATTCGTTTTATTATTAATATTCATAAATTGAAAACCTAATTAAAGTCACTACACGTACTATATATTATTGAATAATCTAGTTGTTATTACACTGTTGAGGTTTTTTAAAAAAAAATTACTTGTATTTTAAATGCAAACTCTTGAGCCAATAGAACAATCCTACCAGCTGTACTTAAATCAAGATTTATGTTTATATTAGGCAATAAATAAACAGTATAACACAATAAAATCTGTGGATCGTTCTAATTTTACGTAAAGTTAAGCTCCTTACTTCACTGAAACCTACTACAAAAAGGACAAAATATAAAATTAAATAGTTTTAGGTTTTAATATAGTTGACACCAATGTGTCAGGAAACGAATTACATTTGTATTTGCAGGAAATACTTTTATATTGTTGAGGTCAGATGTTGTTTTCTCAGAAAAACATTAATGGCTTTTACGACGACGTAACATTTCAGCTTAATATTTTTGTAAAAAACAAGTAGATTGGTGATATCACGGTTTTTACCTAGTCCAGTAAAATAATGAAGTCAATGTTCAGATTTATTGAAACACATTACTAAGTGCATGTAAGGAGGCTTCATAGTTTTTTCTTATTATCAACTCAACACTTTTTAAGGGTTTTATCCTAGTTAATTAATTATGTCTATAATTGTCGTGTGCATATCCGAGATCCTATATTAGCGGGCTGGCAGAAAGGAATATGAAAACTAACCGTAGTCGAAAATGGTTTTCTATTATTATATTGTGTGTGTGTTTTTTTTTTGTTTTTTTTAATTTGAACAATTTGCAAACCGAATATCTGAAAACTTAAAGTAACTCTTAGGTTTAAATTACAAATTAAAAGTATATCTACCAAATTTTATCTACAATAATTTTGGAATCCCCTGTCGTACATATTTATACATAAATTCTATTACAATTTGAAGTTGTGAGAAGCAATCTTTAGATTCCATGTCATGTAAATAAAACATTGTTATTTATCACATCCCCATGATAAGTCTACGAGATATTGGGATTTTTATTTTAATTTCAACAGAAGGAATTAAAATCAATTCTTTTTAAATTATTCCCATAGAAATCACATTTTCCATTAATCGTAGAATGATACGGTCCTGGGACAATGACACATACATTGACAATTTTAGAAATATATCTAAGATTAATCTTGATTGATAACCGTTATTTGGGCTCAGTTGATATTATAAAGTTCTTATACTGTATTTCATCAACAAAATACATATATTTGTTACCAGGCGACTGAAATTATTAATAGTGGAACCAACTGGTAACAATGTTTAAAAAAAAAAGAAAGACAAATATCATTAACAAAAGCCAAAAATTTATTTAATTTAAATTTAAGTTTGAGGATCAGATTTGACCATTCACAATTAATTTTTTTTTTAAGAAAATTAGAGAGGTTTTTGTTGAAAAAGAATTTATATAAAAAAAATAATTTTCTGATATATATATATATATATATATATATATATATATATATATAAAGGTGAAAATGGTAGATTAGTTAACAAGTTTTGTGTTATCCAATGCTTAGTCTAAACATACACATAAATATATACTTATACATATATAGAAGCACATTTTACAAATAAATGGATGTTATACCATTTTCCATTTTAAAAGAACAAATTCATATTATGTATATAATATAGAAATTAATTTTGATTTGTAAAAAAAAAATATATATAGAAAAATTTAAATTTAAAAAAGAAAAGTGAAATATTGGAATTTTGAAATATTGAAATTTATTAAATATTAACGTCAATGTTTTTTTCTTTTATTAATTTTGAAAAATAACCCCTTTGGGGTCGAGAAGGCCGAAAAGTTTGCATGCCGCACCACCCAAGTTTATTATTGTATAAATTGATACACATTATTACATATATATAATAAAAGACATATTATCGTACAGAGTTCGGTTCTAAATATTTTTGAACAATAAATTCACAATAATTCAAGTTCCTTTCTTTTAAACAACTATTATTTTAGAGTGCACTTAGTGAAGATTGAAAATAGTTTTTTTTGTTTTTAAACATGTCTGAAGACCACAGGGGAAGAACTTGATAAGTCCATTTTTTGCCATTTTCTGTTTTTGATATCAATTTGTAGCTTTAATTGCATACTTTCTAAGAGTAACACAATACAGAGCTTTACATTGATAAGTCCGGAGATATAGGTGATTAAAAAAACCCTGTACAGGGGAAGAACTTGACTTGTCCATTCCAAACAGGGGAAAACATTGATAAGTCCAGGTAATCCTAGTTGGTTGGCAACGGTGGCATGCGAAATTGGCTAACCTGATTTCTGTAGGCTTTCAGTTTGTGTGTTTTGGAGGTTATGTTAGTGCTCTGTTGTTGTTGTGTTACAGTAAAAGTGATTATTTATAACGTTTGATGGTTTATCTGATAATCTGAACAATCATGGAAGATACGGGTGAGTGTTCTAGTAATGAATCGCCTTGTGGTAGTGGGAAAAGCTCCAAGAAAAGGAAAAGCTTTGGGAGGTTGCAAGATGTTTCAAAGAAACTAAAGTTACAGTCACATGAAACTGGCGAAGCTTGTAAATGTGCTAAGAATTGTTTCGAAGCAATCTCTGACGATGAAAGAAAATGTGTTATAAGAAATATGAACTCTTTTAAAAATAATGACGAAATAAACTTATATTTAGCGGGCATGGTTAACTTGGTTCCTGTACAACGAAGAAGGGCTAGAAAACCTGAGGCTGAGGCTGGTTTTGGAGATTGCACGGTTTGTTATTGTGTGAAAATAAATCGGGAAACAGGTGTAGAAAATGTCCAGGTGTGCAAGAATGCTTTTGTGTCACTTCATGGAATAACACGAGGTAAGGTTGATATTCTTGTAAATAAACTGAAAAATCAAATGAACCTACAAAGGACCTACGGGGTTTGCATAAAAATCGCCCTAACCAAATGGACGAAGGGTTAATGAAAGCAGTCCATGATCACATAAATTCTTTTACCAGCAGAAACGGTCATTATAGTCTCAAAAAGTCTGAAAAGACCTATTTAGATGACTCAATAAACATTAAAAAAATGTTTGTAATGTTCAAGGAGAAATATCCCCACTTAATACATCAGTGTCCTAACTTTTCTTATGAAAGTTATAGATCTATCTTTAATCGTGATTTCAACATTGGATTTGGATATCCCAGGTCGGACACATATAGCACGTGCAATATGTATGCTGCGGAAAAGAAAACGTTAAGTTTGAAAATAAATGAGGAAAAAGATCCACCAGAAAAACAAAAACTTAGTCACGAACTAAAGGCACTTGAAACTAAACAAGAACTTCACTTGAGAAAACAAGCAACTTTTTACGAGAGAAAGAAGACTGAAAAAATAAATGCTATGAAATCGTCAGAAAAAGAAGCGATTACTATGGATTTCAGCAGAAACTATGGATTTCCGTGCCCTAACATCGAAACCAATGACGTATATTACAAAAGACAGTTATTCGTGTACATGTTTAATATTCATGAGCTTTCAAGAGCTAAGGCTTATTTTGACAAACTCACCTCATTCTTAGCCAAGAAACGAACCATAGCAGTTTAATAAAATATGACGAGATATTGAACTAGGCCTACCTGGAAAACTGTAAATATTTCTTTCGCTGTTCAATTTGATACTTTTTATATTATAAATGTATTTTAGCTCTATTTTGTGTTTCATTTCAATTTAAAATTATCATGTTATTTCACAGTATATGATTTTACTGGGAAATAACATGAGAAGTCCTTAATTACAGGGGAAAAACTTGTTAAGTCCATGTAAATAAATTTTCAAAAAATTATAATAATAACATATGATACAAATATAAATATAACCAGTACGTAAACCAACAACCAATAGAGCAAAATAATTTATAAAATTTATTTAATAATGGTAAGTCATATTTTAACAAAGCCATAGAGTTTTAAACTTAAAAAACGCTGTCCTGAAAAAAACGAAAAATGTGACTTATCAAGTTCTTCTCCTGTGGTCTTCGTCTGCAATTGTCAGGTAGAGTAGATCCAATTATTGCTGAACAAACTCCGACAATCTTCCACCAGCTTTTTGCTAAAGCAAAAAACACACGTCGAATAGAGATTTGTACAATCTTATACAGGTTATTGCACAAGTCTTTTTTGCATTAAAAATGTTTTGTTGTTTCATCAAAATGAAAGGAAAATTAGCAGAATTACAGAAGTCCCGAAAAGATTATAATTAAGTTTTTCTTTGATATTAATAAAGAATCGTATATAAATATCTTGATCTTGGTTTGAAATAAAAGAATTGAAACAACAGTTAGAAAAATTCTAAAAGCAAAGATTCTAGTTCAGAAAAAACATTTGTCTACTTAGTATTTTGATACTATTTAATACTTAATACTTTGACTGTTTAATACTTAATACTTTTACTGTTTAATACCTAATACTTTGACTGTTTAAATTTACAGTTAGATTTTGTAAATTGTCCTTTAAATGAAAGAAGGCTTTTTACAAGTTGTTAACCTTCAATAAGAATCATTTAAATATTCAAAAGGAAAATATGAAACACATACTTCAGTAAACAAAGCTTAAAAATATTAACAATTTTACTGTACGGTCAAATCTAAAGTAGACATACCTGGTTTCTATTGAAAGAGTTCGAAAGAGCATGTGCCGAATGGAGATTTGCAATATTTTGTGTGTGTTATAAAGAAAACTCAATAACATTTTATCGTTACATTTTATCACTAACATTTTAGAAAAGATTGCACTTATAACTTCATGAACAAGATGTTGAATATAATTAGAACTAAAACACTGAAGAAGTTGTCCAAGATGAGTTTAGTTAAATTTTTCAAGACTACATTTTGAAGAGACAGAACTGTAATGAGTGATGTTGCAGAACTTGATTCTCCCGTGTATGGGAGAGGGGATATCATACGATGTTGAACTGTATTCGCCACCAGATTTCAACACCGGACGGATGCGATATGGTAAGGCGGAGAGGCAGGTAAAAGGTTGATAAGGCACGGCAAGTAGGATTGTCGATAATTTAGTACAGATTAATATTGTAGTCTGAAGGACGTTACATATTTACAAATTATATAGCTGTAAAATCTTGATTAAATAAGAAACAAGTGTAAGATTTATTGTAATCAGAATAAAATTTAAGTACTATATGAAAATAACGAAAAATAAAACATAACATGACCTCTATGTTCTATTTACAACAGAGAAAAACTGAATCTAATTTCCATCCATGAACTTATAAAATTGGTAAAAGGAATAAAATCAATAAAATTACGCATTATAATATTAACAAAATTACTTATCTAAATAACGTTATCAAGATAACAGGAACAATAAAGAAAAGAAGGTAAAATACTAATATAAGAAAATACACTCCACCGTAGAAATGTTACGGCTAAATCACAAAATAATCAATTTGTACTTTGTTAATAAACATCAACCATATCCTATGATTGAATTTTACAATCTGCACATTGTAACTATAAAATATTTATTGAATAAAGATGGATGGCGGAGGTGAATTTAGTTGATGTTAGAAGAAACACTAATTTTTACACATGAATATCAGACATAAAATTAATACTTATTGTTGGTAAATTAATATTGTTTATTTGCATACCAACTTAACAAAGGAAGGTCTCTTAGAAAACCAAACTTCAGCCATTTTAGTTTCTGTTAAAAGGAGTAACATGTCTACCAAAATGTATTTAATAAACAAACGGATACGGAAAGAAAATATTCTGATATTTCTCTTTAAATACGCTCTCAAATAATATCATAAATCATATTTTGTTTGCTGTAGCTTATTTCTTGCACCTGTAAATCCCCGCACAAATATTTAAGAGGTAATTTGTTAAAAACAAACAGTACGACACAATTCAAGCCAGATTTAAGTAGTTAATAGTAAGTTGCTTTCGCTTTCTCACACAGGAGAATACGATATCATATCAGCTCTTCAGTAAAAAAAAATATATTTATTTTAGCAAAAAAGGTATATTTGACATAATTAAACTTTATAAGTAAACGTAACAACAACAATATCTACATTGTTTTAGATTTAATAAAACTTAAAAAAATATTGTTGTTGAATTATAACAATAAAACCACATCATAGGGTTATTGTTCCAACCACAACTTGGAATAATTCCAATAACTACAGATAACAACCATAAATATAATACTAAGAGTCTCAACCTGATTAACCACCCTTTTATTTATACTTCTAAAACAGCACTCTGTAAAGATCGTCTTTAGGAATGATCGTCCTCATACATTGAGAGTGTCTTCAAAGAAAGAACCATATCTTAGCTAGAAGACATAATAAACACAATGAAGTCCTATTGACTTAATAGAGGCACTACCTTGAAGTAATGATTTGCAAGAGTTTCGAAGATGGATCTACTTCAGAAGAGAAAAAGTGAGATTATTTAGCCAGTAAGACTTCGTCACAACCCCTTGCGTAAGAGAAAGTCAATGAAAGAAAAACAATTGTTATTGTTATATAAAACTAAACAAATGTGCAAGGGCGTACATAATAAATTAAAGTAAACTCTGAATTAAAAGCACAAAAATTTCTCTAAAGTATTAATAGAATAATCATTTATTTAATATAACTCTAATAAAATTTTGCGATGTTGCTTATGAATTGCAAAATTTGAAGAAATAAAACTTAGTAATGACCAACTACTACAAAAAGGAAGAGATTAGTACAAACTTTAAGCTAATTAAATCAACCATTGTAGAATATACACTTAATTTAATGCACAAAACATAACGTCAGTTGTCTTGGACATTAATAAATTTCAAATGGATTTCTTTTTAGAAACGAATGAAATGCAAAAATGAATTGTTTCTAAATAGGTGTGTCTAAGACAAAAGAGTAAACGAGAAACATAAATTGTTCCCACCGAATAATGTATACAAACTTAACTAAATAAGCTTTACGATTAATAAAACAACACAAAAGTCTTAAATACAGTAAGTACAGGTTGGGAAGACGGAGGACCTTTGTTGGGTGCACACCTTTCTTCATGTTGTATTTCGTTAGACCCCTTTCCTATCGGATCTGTCTTGACAAACTCTTTTGCTCTTCTGTACCTGACGCTATTAGTATTCGAGGGCTAGGCATCTTGTTCCTTTTTTAAATTTTATTATTATTATTATTATTATTATTATTATTTTATTTATTAATTATTTTTTTAAAGCGATGATGACCAAGAGGTGTTTCGCAATTTGAATAAAAAAAGAATAAAAAATTAATAATCCAATAATTATTATTAACAAATAAAAGGTTAATAAATTACCTCCAAATACAGCGAGGGTTAAGTTCGCTAATATTAAACATTTTGAGCTATAGTTAAAAATATAATTCATTAAAATATAGCCTTAGAAAAACTTAATAGGCTATATTATGACCGTCTATATATTGATTAATAATATAGACGTATTTTTTTTAATTTTTTTTTTTTTTGTAAATTAAATTTATACTTTGTTTTGTGTTTGTATAGAAATCTTTTAAATGTCTGATATTCGACAGTGAACCTAATCGTTTTGTTCAAATTGCATTTACAGTACCAAAATTTGTTCAAATATCTAACAAAAGATTCAATAACCGATATATTTCCATTTAAAACCACAAATTTATAGCTTATTTATAAATGAATCTAAGCATTGTTTGGTTTTCAAGCTTCATTGAAACACGTAAAGTTTAATTTGAATAAAATATGTTTTTTTTAATATTTTAGGGTGACGAATTAAAAATACTTGCATTGTCTTCATTAAATAGGTCGTAAACATTTTATTACATGTGTTACTAATTGGTTATTAGCACATTATTTCTCTGTGTGTATAAATGGTAGTTGAAATAAAATACTTCAGTCTTACCGAAAGAAAAAGTTTAAACTGAATATACAGCCAACAAGATGGTGAAAACATTTTGTTTATATCTGATAATCTGCTTCGTTCTCTTTTGCATGGTTGATGTTACTGCGGGATGCCTACCTCTTGGCAAGAGGGTAAGTTATATCTTTTATATTTTTCGTCACAATTAAAAATAGTAATTTCTTTAACTGCAATATAGAGAATAAATAAGGTTACAGTTTGGAAACAATTTAATAAATAACAATGTGCGTGAAATCAAAATCATAAACTGGTTTTTACAACTTTTAAATTAATTAGTTTTTATATGCATAGTGTTTTGTTTAGAACTGAAGATGTCCATTACTTTAAGTCACATTATCACGTATAGCATTTAAAGTAATGTTATGAAAAAAAAAATTAGAAATCGTATTATTTTTGAAATTAATTGGAAATTAATTAATCAAATGTAGTTGTCCCCTAATGAAAAAAACAAAAAAAAAACAAAACAAAACATTGCATTAACATATTTCAGGTTTTATAATATAACAGAGTATTGAGGCAAACTGTATCATGTCAATCGACTAATTGGTAAAACATTCACAAAAACGTCATTTCATGTTCTTCAAATTTTAAGTTATAAATAAACTCCTTTAAACAGAATTAGTTATAATTAAATTGAAATCTGTAAATGGAAATAAATTGTGGTGTTCAGAGTATGGAGCTAATCTTTGACACAATCTACTGATTATAATTTTTTATCCGTGACTCAGATTTATTTAACTTGTCAATATACACTGCCGCTTCTTCAGATGGTTCCTTTAACTGTTGCCTTAATAATTTTATTGTTCTGATTTTTTCTTTAACTACTTGAATACATCAATCCAAATAACTTAAATATAATTAAGTTTAGTGAATTTTGAAAAATATTCATAATTATGAAACAGCTCAGTATTTACATTTCGAATAATTAATAAACAAATCCCAACTTATACAAAAAACAGAACACTAACGCAATCTATTCGCGGAAGTTGACAACCAAATTTTAACTTTGTAAATCTAGGAAATATAATTCAGTCCCATCAGAAGAAAATTAATAATAAATACTCAAGGGAAAACTGATAAAAGAAAACCTGGCCTATTGAAACTTTAATATATTGGCTATCTACCACAAAAAGCCCGAAACATAAACCAAAGCCGTTAAATAAATAAATAAAGGGATAAGTGGACAAACACAATACCAGTGAAAGCAAAATATTCCATGACAACACTAACTAACCAGTACAAATAAGGCATAATAGCGAATTATCCCAAAGATCAAAATATACTGTGAGATGAAGAATTAAATTATCTTTCCAATGGTTACCTCACAATTTTAGTAAAGGTCCGTTCAATTAAATATTAAGTCTTCAAAAGTGATGAACTCTGGGAAATTTACTTAGTCAAGTTACATAGGAAGCTAAGCCCCGCCTCCAGCTCGCATTGTAATTGGTTGACGCCATTCATGGCGGCGATCTTCAAACCGTCTTAGAGATTAGCAATTTTCTAAATTAATAATTCAGGCATAAATAAAGAGTTTGTTTCTCAAAAATTAGTTTTAAATTAAATAGAATTAGTTAGAACATGTAAATAAGGATATAATCATCATATCATAAAATCATTTTCAGTCACCAAAAATTGCCCATGCAAATAATCCGTACTAACGATTTTGGTAACGAGATTAAAAGTGAAACCCGATTTATGTATGAATTTCCTAAAAGGACGCTAGATCATTCCTAAGCAGACGCTTAACCGGGACGGACGCATAAAATTCACGCCGGCTCTATTCATTTGATTTTGACTTCAAAACGTCCAGGAATCACAACTAGGAAGAAGACAACAGATACTGGGTGAGAGAAAACCAATTATATGAACATTTCATGGTTATGAACTCCTATTTTCATCAAAAAAATAACCCAAAAAAATCTCATAGTGATTCAAACTTTTGTGTACCAAAGCCTACAACGATAAGACACTTTTTAACTCTTTTTTTTAACAATCATCCTCATCATTTAATGTTCTCACTAGATTTAAGTTAGTTAATAGTTAATTTTAAGATTTAAATGCAAACTGTAATTAACTGTAGGTGTGGATGGATCCGGCCGAATACCCCTAGCCCGAGATTTGTAATTTAAGTTTAAAATACGAACAAAACCCGACTGAGACTATTATAATTAATTCTTTTAATAACTCAATTTGTATAAATGATATTGATATTATTTTAATTGAATTTCAAGTGAATTTTATGTATAATTCATTGATTGAGAATCCCAAACTAACATTCAGTGAAGGGATCAGAGACAATAATATACTTTAAAATTATTGTGAAGATTTGAATTTTATTTGTGAACCATAATTAATTATTTATGTCATTAAAGTTTTCTTTCTTTTATTATGTAAAACATTATTTATTATTGTGTAAAACATATTTTGGTGTTTATTTCTTACTATAAACTAACCTAAGATTTTAGTTAAAATTTTCTAAAGGAGATAAATCAATTTAAATCTCAGTAAATCAAAGTGACTCTCTATATAGATAAGTAAAGCAATCTTAGATTCAATTAAAATTGATTTAACCAAAGGTTAACAATAATAAATCAGCTTATATTAAAGTGTGTATATAGAAATTGTAGCTTTCAATTAGCAGGCTGTTTTTAAAATAGGCTTACGAGCTTTATTAAACTATCTCGGATTTAAAATCATAAACATATTTTTTTAATGATATATTTTCAATATTTACAATAAGTTTAGTTATATCGGATTAATGTCTGTATAATGAATAAAGAAACATTTCTTTATGGTAAATTTATAAATAAAATATAAGTATAGGACAATATAGGTAAACAAATTAATTACCTCCTCAGATTTCACCAAACAACATAAATTATAACATCAAAAAATATTAGGTATTCTACGTATGTCATAAGTATTCGTAATGCCGTAACGTAAAACTAAGAATTTGTATTGTGATTTATGAAAAAGGGGATAAACATTATTTTACTATTTTACATGTAGTACTAAACCTCTATTTGCGTTGTGCTATTCTTTATTTCACATTCTACATCTCTAGTATTATTACGCAATACATTATATACAGTATATATATATATATATATATATATATATATATATATATATATATATATATATATATATATATATATATATATATATATAAACTATAAGTGACTAGTTTTCACTTTTGCCTACGTGGATTACACAACCTGTGTTACATTGTGTGCAAAGTTCAGGATATCTTAATGAAAAATCAATGTTCGTAGTTAGATTAATAAAGTTCAGGACATTTTATAACATATATATCTACAAACTTTTCTTTAAAATATTTATGAAATTTGTATTTGTTTACTCTTTACAAGTTACAATATTTTGAACAAGGAACTGAAAAGGAGAAGATATAATAGAACAGACTTTTCACTGAGTTTGTAAACAATATTTCAATTTCACAATCATGTGCTAATAGATATATTATAAGAACTGATATGGAAACTTGCCACGTGAGCAACAAAGAACCATTGGTTTCGCTAATCACTTATAGCTGCTACATTCATAGCCACAAATTGTATTGCTAAAATAAAAATACTGCAGTCTTTTATTTTGAAACCCGCTATAACTTTGAAATTTCAACCGTTGTTTGGTATTTATTATTATTTAAATCATAATAAAATTTTCTCACTGGCAAAAAAATTCAGTTTTTATTTATTGAAACAATGATGATCTAATTTAACAGTTGTTTTATTGGTGATACAATTATATCTTAGCTTGGTATAGTAAGATGTTTTAGTTAGTGTTTTGTTTTATTCAATTTACCTCTTATTGATCGTTGCCGTTGTATAAATAAAAAAAGGTTTATCTTTTTCATTATATGAATAGATTTTATCAATTACAAACTCCAATTACAAATCTTATCAATTACAAACTCATTACTAATGAATACCTTTATTATTTATAAATGTGTGACATACGCATTAAGCAATGAATTAAAACTTGTTCTTGTTTATTGGTTCCAGTGTAAAATTTACACGCAATGCTGCAGTCGCCGTTGTTTTAAAATATACGATTTTGACCGTTATGGTGTATGCCAAAGTAAACCTGAATCTCGAGATGAAGAAGAAATATGATCTTATGTAGTTAATGTTAATGGATAACCTTTAAGAGAAACTTTGACAAGAATATTCATCATGTGATCAATATGCAAAAATTAAAATATTCTTGATCCCTGAATTATGTACATTTCATTTATACTTTTCAGTGACTAAATTTAAGAACCTTATTATGTATTATTAGTATTATGTAATTACTATATTATTAGTATACATAAACCAGATATTATGTATTATAGTATTATAATACAATACCTATATTTTAAGAAATCAAAATATTATTATATAAAATGTAATAAAAATGGTTTGAAATAAACCCAATTCTTAACATCGTTTAACCTAAATTATTAACTTTCCAAGTAATGTATTCATAATTTAATATACAGTTTGGAATATTGGAGCCCTATTCATATGGTATATCACCGAGAGATGTATCTTTCACAGTTACTGTCAAGTTAAAGTGTCATGTTAAAATGATATTTTATCATATGCGTAGCTATCTTCTCAGTTGTCAGTTCATCTGAATATATTTCAAATATTATAATTTTTATTTTGTGATTTTCACCTTATATTGATTCTTACTTTGCTCGTTGGTAGTCAATTAACCATAGTTTTACTTGATCTATTTTCACAGGTTAAGTAAAGTCAAACAATTAACTTGTAAACTTCTATGAAAAGACGAAACAACGCCATAAGAAAATATATTCATTGTTAAAATTGTACAGTATGTTCGGCTGTTACCCAGTTTAAATGGACTAGATCTCCAGGGTAGAGCAAACTGTTGCCTGTATTGAGAAGGTAGTGTATAACTGAACTGGACCTATAAAGGTAACATGAATAAGAGGATATCTCCGGATGACTTAAAGAAAGAAACGTTATCTAGTGAGCGACTTGAATCATGCCGATAAAGGGACTTAAAGTTGTAGATAATGAGTGGCTTAAGCATTGACGTTGTCCCTGATATCGTTTGAAAAACATTAATAGTGTGTTACTACTTCCAAGCAAATGCTCACGTAAAACAGCTATGATTATAACACGCAAAGAAAATTAAACAAATATTATATTATGTGAGCCGCTTTATCGATAGGTGTATTGATAAACACTTATCGATTACAATTTTGAATTATTATTAAACGTAATAAATAAAAATATCCAAAATTGAACTTCATTTTATCGAAAAATACTTTATATGAGTATTGTGAATTTAAGAGAGAAAACAATTCAACTAACCTGAAGGAAGTTAGATATGGACATGCATTGTAGAAACGTTTTATTGTGTTTCTAACACATCAATGTCGAATGAAATATGATATAATAATAATAATTGTCACATATATGTCATTGAACCAATGATATTAAAGATTTTAAATTGAGATTTATGTTTATCAAAACTAATCATTTAGTGACGACGACCCTATCTTAACCCTAGATTACTACTCTTAGTTCATTGTTTCGTGATCACTATTCATTCGTAAATTTTACTACTTTCTCTTATATTTTTATTATTATTTTTAAACATTACTTTAGTGTTGACTATTTTTTATATTAAATCCTTTATTGTTTTTAAGTGTTTTTTTTTAAATATTAACAATCAACTCCTATATATTTTAACTGTAAAAAATTTCTTTTACCACCACTACAAGTATGTTTTACAAAAATAATTAATCTGGGAAAAATTATAATATAATTTTATTGGAAAAACTAATCCGAAATTCATAAAATACATCATTTATAAGTGTTTAATTTATATAAAAAGAGAAAAATGATTTACAATAAGTTCATTATGTAGAATGCCAAAAATGCCAAAATTAGAGTTCTGTTTACACTGAGAATCTCATTCCTTGCATTGATTAATATACACTTAGTAGCTAAATCAAACACTTTGAACTCTAAAATCACTATTTACAGAATAAACTATTTACAAAACTTAAAACTAACAATGTAAAAAAATTAATTTACAAAAAAAATATTCAAACACTCAATAGTTAAAACTTTCTCAAACACTATTCTTTCGTAAAATATACGACGCGAGCTTGAGTACGGTAATAACGGTTCAACTTTGAGCTTAGCCGAAGAGACAGTGGCCTCTATTCACAATGGCAGGAAAGGTAAACAAAAAGACAGAGCGTGTCCGTCTTTTGTCTACGAGTTCTCCGAATTTTACAAAGGGCGGGTCGTAATTTTTACGAATGAGTAGTAAGTGTTCTAGGGTTTTAATATTATAAAAACTAGATAAACGTTTATAAGAGTGTTTAAGGGCGCTTCATTATTTATAAAACTAAAACATCTTCATAGAGATCCCTAAATGAAAATAAGATTTAAACATAGTAAAGGATAAAATAAAGCAAAAGCTTGAATATGGAGTTTCAACAAGAAATATCTGCTATTACATTAAAGTTGATTAAACATAGTAGCTTACTTAATGTGTCATTTTGTTTGAAGTTTGTTATATTTGAGAAAAAATATATTATTTTGCAATATATTTGTATTCATTGGAAACTTTCCTAAACTGGAAATTTGTAGGTATAAAAAATAATGCTGATATTGATATTAAAACAGCAGATAAACATTTTTGAAGTTATTACTTTTTTTATGTACACTTAAGTATTGACATATCATGTTAATATTTAAAATGGCTGTAGAAATTTACAAATAAAAATATATTGAAACTGTTAAAAAAGTCTGCTTGTGGAAAATTACACTACAGTATTGGGCACTTAAGCGAACGGACCACATATGTTTCTAAAGCAGTGCAAGGATAGAAGGTTTACACGTTCTGTATTGATCCTGATGCAAGATTTATCCTATAACACCTCATTATAAAATACTTTCTCTGTAGATTCAAACTTTTAACAACTTACGAATTTTTACATTTAATTGTTTGTATACGTAAATTAGTAATTATTTAAAAAAAAAATGCCTATTTAAAATATTTGTTCTTATTCTTCATTCTAAAATGAAATAACTGAATAAAATATTTTACACTATTTTTCGAGAACTGATCTATATACTGACATCATTAACCAACGAGAGTTTGTTAAAATAAAATAAGTTTAAATACGTTTATTCTCATATGTTAGAAATAGTTAGAATATATATGTGGTTTATTATTATTATTATTAGTATACATATTTAGTATATATAAATATAGACATATATATGTGTGTGTGTAGGTGTGTGTGTGTGTGTGTGTGTGTGTGTGTGTGTGTGTGTGTGTGTGTGTGTGTGGGGGGGGGGGGTGTGTGTGTGTGTGTGTGTGAACTTGTATTGCTATTATTATGAGGCTGTAAACAAGTCACATTCTATTCTTGTGAGGATATGCCCCCTTGTGAGGATATGCCCCTTGTGAGGATATCCTCATAAGGTAGTCACTTCAGATTTCAATAGAAATGGCTTTAGATTGCTAGCCCGAACCTATACATATATTTTTTGTCGATATTAAAAAAAGCTTCATAAGAATAGTATAGGACAACCCGAAGTTCACGTGTGTAAGGTCTAGGTAGCGCTAGTAGTCATTTTGCTTTACACACTTGCCTAGTTTTGATTGGCAGTTGGCACAGTGGAAGAGTTCAAGTAATATGAAATAAGATGTTTAGCAGTGGAAAATGTATGGTAAACTTATGTTCTATGTTCATTAAATAAAAAAGTTAAGTCAAGTGTCTTTTCATGTTAGGGTTATGTTTAGTAACTAGACATAATGCAATAGTTTCTATGCACCTTCCTACATTCGCCATGAAGCTTTGGATAAGTTTATTTTATTTCCATAAAATGTTTTTATTGAACTACTAACAACCTAAAGATTCACAACTTGTGGAAATTTATTTTATACAACTTAGAACATTAAAAAAATATAATTGTATAGGACTACAATTCAAGCCTAATGTGCTACTTTTGTACAAGCCTAGAATATTCTGGGTTAAGTCCTACATAATTAAAACTTTTTCATTACCCAGAACAATTGATACAACTGTTCCCATAATAAGCCATCTATATTTAAGGATTGTAATAGGCTATGCACTGCATGCCTCTATTAAGGCCCATGAGAAAAATATTTAATTAGGCATCACCTCTATATTATTTCTTGGGCTGTTTTTAAATAAACAAGATTAAGTTATGGCTTAGGCCTAATTTGCCTTTTACAAGATTCAATTAGCCAATTTTTCTTAATTATTGAAAAATCTAGAGTAATGACCTATAGGTTCTAAAAGTTAATTAGGCTAGATTTTTTTGTTTACACATTTTAAAATAGCATAATGCATAGACAACATAATAAATCTCTAATTCCGAAAGCACACATTAAAAACAAATCTTGTTGAAATAATATTTTTTTGAAATCTGTGACATCTGAAGGTAATATGACGAATAATAAAGGTAATAAAGATGGAAACAATTCTAAATATCTTAAAGAAATTATAAAATTAACATTTTACTATATATTTTGTCATATGTTAGCCTACATTCCGTAATTCTTGAGATGTGATTGTCATTCTTAACTGTATGCAGTATTAGGCCTATAGTATTTTGTCCGGTTCTGAAAGATCGACTTGTTTCATAGCTATGATATTGGTTTATTATGTATGATGAGAATGGAGATTTAGGACAGACACGTTATAATTAATCACAGTTGTTGCCTTAAGGGGGTCGGGCCAGAAAATTTTTTATTTTTTAATTTTTTTTTTTTTATTTTATTTTATTATTCTATGTTCTTTTCTGTTTAATTTGATATATAATAAGTGGGGTACATATAAGAGGAAGCATACGTAAAAAATATTTTTAAAATGTATGTTTCGCTTCACTCAAGGAAACTTTGTGGCGTTCAAGCAAGCAACATGTCTTATAGTACAGCAAAAACCTCTGTTAGAATCATATTTGTTTCTGTTGGGTTAGTAGAAGTAGTTAGTGTAACATCATGAATGCAGCTGTTTTTTTTCAGCAGATGGAATTATTGTTGGATTGTATGTTTATGTTTTATGTAAACAAACATGTAACCTAGGTAATTTATATTTGTGATTGTGAAGTAGTGCCAAGTAAGTTTTTATAAGTTATAAATTTGAGAGTTGTGCTGTGTATTTGTTATAATGAAGCAAATCACTAATTATTACCACTTAGCAATAAAAAGAAATGCAGGTCCTAATGCAACATTAAAGAGTATCAGACGGGATGTTTGGGCTGAATGGTACCATCTTGCATAGAGTGACGAGCAGCCTATTCACGGTCTATGCCCTGCCGGTAAAGAAAGTTGGTGTAAGTTTAGGAGTGCTGAGGCTAACAAAGAACCTTACCATCATGGAGAACATTTTCATATTCCTTTAGTGGTAATGGAAGTGATCAAACCGATTTTTATTAACTTATCAGAGCCACACCTCTTGAGAAAGTGCCTTCACGGGAAAACTCAAACCCGAACGAGTTTGTGAATGGAGTGATATGGTCCAGACTACCAAAGATAGTCTTTGTGGGAATGAAAACTCTAAAGTTAGGAGTAGCAGATGCTGTGTCAAGTTTTAAAGATGGTGCAATATCCAAATGCCATACACTAGAAGCGTTAGGCTTGAAACCAGGAAAATACTGTGTAAAAGCTATGTCGAGGATTGACAACGAACGGATCCGTAGAGCTAAAAAGGAGCGTGAAGAGCTGTTGAAAAATATCAACACCAAGAAGAAGGCAACCTTGGCTAAAAGAAGGCTGGAGTTGGAGGAGGAAGAAGCTGATGCAGAGGCTGGGCCTTCCTATGCAGCTGGAACTTACTAAAACTTCAAAGTAGGCTACTAATCTTGCGTTTTCCGATAGTTATGTTTTTTCAACTTTATGTTCCTTTTTCTCAGGAACCATAATAGTTAGAGACCTCAAATTTTTACCACATGTTTTTCAATATGTATCACAACAATAGACGTGGGGTTTTTTAAATATCTTGCTTAGTTTCAAAAATAAAAAAATAATTAACGTCAAAAACATAATAAACAAATGACCGTTTAGGAAAAAATTAATTTTTCATAAGTCGAATAAAATAATACGAAACTGCCATGTCTAAAGGTGTAGAATATATTGCTAAATATGTGGTAAAAATTTCAGACCATTATCTATTATGGTTTCTGAGAAAAAGGTACATGAATATGTCTTATTTAACATGGCGGAGATAGGACTGGCCGGACCCCCTTAAAGGAAAGAAATAGTTTATCGTGTTGAGGATTAAATTAGAATCAAAATATACCAAACTAATTACGAATGGGTATATTTTTTAGTGCACCAACTAATTATAAAATTACTGCATCAAATTGGATTAGAACCAAGATTTACCAAATTAACTAGAAATGCGTTTATCCTAATTCATCAGTTGATTCGAAAAAAACAAAAAAACAAAAGAGAATTAAATTACAGCTAATATTTACTAAAGTCATTGTAAATGTGTTTGTTTCTGCATCAGTGGACTAAAAATCTAGGTAGAAATAAAATTAGAATCAACATTTAACATTTTAACTTACATTTTTAAACCGTATTGTTTTTAAACTAAATAACTTCATCAGTATTTGAATGTACATTATAACATAACCTGGAAGAACCTAGCTTATTTGTAGAGTTTTTGCTAAACCAAAACAACTTAGATTAGATTAATGGTGGAAGCAAGAATCACTCCAAATAGGTTAGGTAATAAACAAAAGGAATAGAAATAAAGCCACGCTCATGCGTAATACGATGTTTATTTATTGTTTCTCTTTATTTTGTGGAAATAATTGTTACGTATGAATAACAGATCATACATCAAGCAGAGGGATTAATGTTCTCATTTTAGAAAGTTTAACTTGAAGCAAAATTGCCTTGAAGAGTAGGCATATGTATGTTTATAAACATTATAAATTACTGTTTATAGGGACCAATGTAACTTTATTTGCTAATCTGCAGATAGTCGTAATTAAGGTTAGGCCTAAACCTAAATTATTGTGATATTGAAACTTATAATTAGACAACAAGCATGTAAAACCTTAACGCATGCACAGTCCTAATTTGTTTGAATTTGACAAATATGTTTAACAGATCAGAATGAGGTGGCATTAATATCCCTTACAATTCGGTTTAGAAGTTAATAATTTTTTTCTCTCAAGTGGTTAGAACTGTTTCTGACAATTATGTCTGTTGAATGTATTACATTTAGTCATTGTAGATTTAAAAAAATATATTTCATCAAGAAACTATAGAAATGTGTTTTTTTTTCAGAATTACCTAAATCTAAGTTTTAAGACTAACACCTTAATGTTATGAATAATCTATACATAAATTATGCTTTACCTAGGTATTAAATTTAAAAGAAAATGAATTGGATAATCTAGCTCAATTTCTTGGCCACAATATACGAGTCCATAGGCAATATTACCGCATGCCAGAAGAAATGGTCCAAAAAACACAAATTAGCAAAATACTAATGACTTTAGAAAAAGGACGATTAAGAGAAATGAAGGGAAAATCTTTGTCTGAAATAGACATTGAAATGAAAGACATACTAGTAAACAAAAATCAATAGCTGTTGTAGATGATACATTATACAAAGATTCTGATGAATCTGACGACTCAAACTCGGAGCTTTTTATGTTTGAAAACCTTTCAGTTAATACTGTCAATGAAAACAGTAAAAAAAAAAATAGGCCTATGACCAGGAACAATCATAATTCCATCTTAGAATTTGAAAGTTCTTACATTGAAAAGACAGAAAATAACAATTGTAACAAAAGAAAAAACACAGGTAGCAAATCAGAATCTGAATTCTCTGATTTTGAAGCACCAGGAAAACAGTTGAAAAAACAGAAAGGGAGAGGCATACGAAGGAAAATTTGTGTTAAATTTAGCTGGACCGATATTGACTTGGAAATTGTGAATAAATTCTTTTTAAAAAGTATTTTATGTAAAAAGTTCTGGGAAAAAAGTATTATGACAGTTTTATCAAAATATATCCGCAATTTGAAGAGAGGGGTTGGAGTAAAATAAAAAGGTGTGTATACAATTTGATTTTAAAAAAGTAACAATTGTGGGATAACTTAGAAGTAAATTAAAATAACTGAGAATTTTCTTGACTTTTTGAAGACTGTACCAATTTAATTTATTAAATAATCAAATTAGAACTGTATAAGTATTATAGTAAAGTGGTAGTTGTTTGTTTATTACTACAAAAACAAGTGTTCTCTAAGAAGTTCTCAAAAATATTAAGTTATTTCTTTCTAGAAGCCAGTTAACTTATATGATTTTGTTATTTAAGTCTAAGAACTTATATAGGAATTATGTTTGCCAGTAAGTTAAAAAAATGTTCATGTACCAATGATAAGGTTACATTTTTAATAATATACTAGGAATCTTGTTCGAAAAAAAGTTTTAAAAATGTTCATGTATCAATGATAAAGTTACATTGTTATTAATATACTAGGAATCATGTTTGCAAAAAAGTTAAAAATTGTTCATGTACAAATAATAAAGATACATTTTTATTAATATACTAGGAGTCATGTTTGAAAAAAAAAACTTAGAAAATTGTTCATGTACCAATGATAAAGTTACATTTTTATTAATATACTAGGAATCATGTTTGCAAAAAAGTTAAAAATTGTTCATGTACAAATAATAAAGATACATTTTTATTAATATACTAGGAGTCATGTTTGCAAAAAAGTTAAAAAACTGTTCATGTACAAATGATAAAGTTACATTTTTATTAATATACTAGGAATCTTGTTTGAAAAAAAAAACTTAGAAAATTGTTCATGTACCAATGATAAAGTTACATTTTTATTAATATACTAGGAATCTTGTTTGAAAAAAGTTTTAAAAATGTTCATGTATCAATGATAAAGTTACATTTTTATTAATATACTAGGAATCTTGTTTAAAAAAAAGTTTTAAAATTGTTCATGTACAAAACGATTAAGTTTCATTTGTATTACTATACTAGGAATAATGTTTGAAAAAAAGTTATAAATTGTTCATGTACCAATGGTAAAGTTTCATTTTTTTTAATATACTAAGAATCATGTTTGCAAAAGAATAATAAAATTGTTCATGTACCAAATGATAAAAATTTGTTATTGCCTTAGCTCGAATAAATACTTATTGGATTCATAATTTGTAGGTTTCATTGACAACCTGTTTTAGTTGTAGACTGTAGAAATTAAAAGTATTGAAGGTTTGTCTAAAAAATGAATTGTTGGTCAATCGTGACTAAGAAACTATTCTCAGAGTTATTACACTAACAGGGATAAATATAGTTTGTTATAATGTATAGATTTATGTAGTGAAATAATAAATATGACATATGTATTATTTTCGCATTAAAACTATTAAAAACCAAACTATTAGGTATACCAATTTTAACGTAGGCTTACATTACTATTATTAATTTTTTTCATTAATGCAGACTTTATGTATTTCTATTTTATATAAAGTTTTTTTTCTGCAACTCAAGATATAATTTTACTGTTTGACTATATTTTTCTCAATTTCGATATTTTTATTTTATGTATTCTAATTTAAACCAATAAGTTTACTCTGATAATGATTTTAATTAATTTCTTTGATATATATTTTATATAAATTAATTTACCTCAATTCACACTCAGTAATATTGTGTATATGTGAATTATCCCCCCCCGCATAAACGTCTTTTTATCTTTTTAACTTGGCTTGTAGATTTTTTTTTCTTTTATTGGATGATAGGAATTAAAATTCTCTAACTGTGCAGATAGTTAATTATATGTTTGTAATCCAATTATATTCTGAATATGTAGGTTAGGGCAGAATAAAACCTCTGCTTTTTGGTCCGGTTAATTTTGTTTTATATGGTAATAAATTCTTGCTTTTCAAAAATCATTAATGATAGACTTTGAACATTTTTTGAATCTCTGGCGATATCAATATATTTGTATTATTTATTTTTCAAACATGCTAATTTATGGCTTAAGACGTTATATTTTCTCGTAGGTCATTGCATACTTCTGACATTTCAATATAAATGGAGATAATATTTTTATAAGGTCATACACGAAAACTTTTTTTTACATATATTATTATTTATTAGGTGTATTCAGTTGCAATAAATTATATAAATATATTCAGATGTTCGGTATTTATCTAAATATGCCCGATTTGTTTTATGACGGACGAGCTAACGGTCAAACCGTTGGCGAACTCAAAAAATAAATACAATATTTGTGTTTAGATAAAAAAAAAAAAAAAAAAAAAAAAAAATACATGAATTGTAAGAAATTAAAATTTTGATGACGGACATACCATTCTCCAAAAATAAGTTCAGCAACAGAAAATACACAAGAATTTTAATTTAATTGGTTAAATTCGATCATTCTAAAGTTGTTGGGCTCGGACAGATGGAATAACGGACCGACCGTTGATCAAACCGAAATATGAATTCAATATTTGAGTTCAGTGACAAAAAATACATAAGAATATAGTCTGTTTAATTCTGTAATTCTAAAATTGTTGGTGCCGGACAGACGGACTAACAGACAAACCGTTAGTCAAACCGAAAAATAAATGCAATATTTGAGTTCAATGACAAAAAATACATAAGAATATAGTCTGTTAAATTTGAGCAGTCTAAAGTTGTTGTCGTCGGACGGACTAACAGACGAACCGTTGGTCAAATCGAAAAATAAATGCAACATTTGAGTTCAATGACAAAAAAATACACAAGAATATACATTTTAATTTTTAATTTCGAACATTGCACAAATGTTGATGGTTGTGATTATTCCGAATGCTTTAGATATGTGAGAAATGGTTCTGTTACAGCTAAGGGGCTACAAGTTAGTGAGACATTTAAACTCCTCATAAAGGTTTACACAAAAGGCTCACAAAGTCTCACACATATCCTCGCAAAACAGTTAACACAAAAACCGTTATAGCCCTCTAAAAATAGTCTAGGACACATTAAAAAAAAACTATATTTCAACGAATAAACTTTGGCACTCCTAACAACTTATGAATATCATGAAATTTGTTAATTGCCACATATAGCTGGAATCACTTTAAACCGATTTATAACACCTTTCTCACAAGGGTCGTAGGGGACACACATCCTCACAACGGTACCAATACAAGTATGTGTGTGTGTGTGTGTGTGTGTGTGTGTGTGTGTGTGTGTGTGTGTGTGTGTGTTGTGCAATATGTGTTACAATATAATTTGTAACACAGATTGCAAAATGCATTCTTGAAATATAGTTTGGATGAAGATTTAAGTCCAATAATTAACGCTTTGGTTTTGTAACATACGGTCTCAAAACAGTGCTGACATCATTTAAGGAGAAGTTCTTACAACGAATTAGTTTTGGTCCTAAAATAATAATAATAATAAATGCATTTATTAAACCAAAGTAAAATTAATATTACTACATTAAAATCAATGCCCAGATGGCATGACCGAGGTCGTCTGCCAGAGTAGCGAGTTTTTAATTACCAAATTTGATTTAATATAATTAAACTTATTAAAATTTAATATATTAACACTTACATAGTATGTATAAATAAAAATAACAATAACTCTCAGTACCCATTACAAATAAAAAGTAAATAAATATAAGCATGTGAAGCAAAGCAAAAGCAAAACCAAAATAATAAGTACACCCGTACTAAAACTAACATTCAAAATTTACTAATTTACGTTAATGTTTAACAAATTTCCCACTGAGTAAATCCATATCAAGTAAACTAACATCTGTATGCACAAAACAGAAGAAGAAAGAAAAGCACTTCCGTCTAGTAAGAAAATTATTCAATAATTAAATTCAAATATCAAATTATCTAGAATAAGGAAATAAATAAATATCTGGTGCAAATCAAAAACAATAAATAGAACCTGGACCAAAAAACTAACATACGAAAATTCCAAATTTCAAATAAAACTTGAAAAAATAAAAATAACATAAAAATAAGTTAAAATTCCCAACCATATAAAAACAATTTTAAATAAACTACCAACTATATATGTATATATATATATATATATTTCAAAAGGGAAAAAAGGTAAGCACATTTTTTGTCTAACAAGAAAAAATATTTAATAATTAAATTCAACTATCAATCTATCTCTATATTTTTTAGCCTCCCATGTGTAATTCACTAATGAAAACCAGTGTTTGCCGTTCAAATAATCCACAACAGCCTTCCTTGACAGCTTACCATCGCCCAGCCATTTTCGCTGTATTTCCGCTAGGATAGAACAGGAGCCCAAAAAATGCTCGGCATTCTCTATATCACCCGAATTACACAAGGAACATCTAAGCTCATGACTCTGCGGTCTGCAGTTCAGCATTAATTGCCCACACCTGGCCTTAAAAATTGTATTTATAATTGAGCGAGGGTACCCATCTCCAATATAAGACTTATCTCCCAACGAAAGTGAAAATTCTTTGTAGAGAGTGTTAAACTCTGCCTGCGTTGCCCTTTCTAACCAAACACAACGCTCTTCCTCCCTTTTTTTCGATGAAATCTCCCGCAATTTCTCCCGCCATACTCCAATTTCCCTATTTTTATACTCGAATACATACTTATATCTCAGACCTAGATCCTTTCAAGCACTGTACCATCCGATATTTTTTTCCACTACCAACAATGCCACTCGCTTTGTCAGTCTCTCGTCTGCTAACTCAAATGTACGAAACACAAAGCTACAATGCAGATTAAAGAATAAGTGTCACAGAAAATCCACTCCCGTTTCTAAATAACTTACGTTTTGGTCCTAAAATAGTTAATGGATCGAGTTGATTTTCAAATGACAGACCAATAAATTTTCCTTATCTTTACTCTAGTAATCAACATAAAAGCAAGTTATTTTTGAATTAAATGAATGGTCACTTAGTTAATTTAGTGTTTACCTTTATTTACAATAAAATATCTAAATTTTAACTCAGACAACCAAACAGTGTTATTAATTCTTGATTGTTAGTCCAACAATTTTCTGCATGTCTTTGACTGAATGAACGACACCGTTAGAGATTGCGTGTAGGCAGAGTTGCGTGACTAAACTTCTTACATCACCAAGATACACTAAATTAAAATTATATAAGAAGGAACCACTGCGACTTTCAACACGACGGTTAATAATGATGAGTCACAACGTGTAATAGAAAGTCTTTATTTCTTATATGTAGGAAGTTATGTAACTGGTAGACAAAATCAATCTGTCGGTATATACGATTTATCGTTCCTGAGTATCACCTGTCGATTTAACATTTGTCATATTTATTCTGTGGATTGCTTTATAACGCATTGGCCAATTTAAATCAAATTTTGTATCGTTTGTGCATATTTTTTTTTATTTCTGTTTTCTTTTTTATTTGGTTGAGAATAACTCAAAAATTAGCTGTACGTAACAAGTAATAAACACGAAATTACAATTATTATAAAATTTGACTCAGGTATAGTCTATAAGAACATATTGTCTATTGTGATGGATATTTCAACATTGTCATTAACGATTTCTTTTAAATTTTAGTGAAATGTAAAAATTAACGACACAGACTGGAGTTCAAAATCGGACGTAAAAAAATTGCGATTATCAATTAATAACAGTAAACAAAAATGGACCACGATGGCATTAGTTTAAAATATATTTCAATATAATACGATTTACGCTGAGGAAAGTGAAATAATTTTAAGCGGTATTTAATTTGTTTTCAGATAATGTCCAACGTTCACAGACAACTACGGAACTGATATTTTAGACGATAATTAATTTTGACTAGTTTTATATGTTTTTAGAAACAGGTTTATTACAAAGTGTCTTTAACGTTTTTACAGCATTTATTAAGTTATTATTTCATTCAACAATTTAAAAAATGTATTGAAGTTCTTTTATACATCGAAAGGTGGAAACCGTTTAAATAAACATGAATGTAAAGACATTTTATTTCTATTTTATAATAATAATAATAATATACGTAATATTCAAATTAAAAAAAAAAAACAAGGGGCAAAATTTTGCACTAATTTTCTCCCTTACCTATTTCGAGATGAAAACAAATAACACACCGAAAATCACAGAATATATGTATTCGATAGCTGTAAGTCAAAAAGTGAAAACGAAGTAGGAACACTGTCTTAAATTTATTGTTCTAATTAAAAAGGGCCTAACTTTTGTCCATTATGTTAAGGACACGTCTTCGGCGTAATTGTGTATGACTAAATATTATAAAATCGTATTCATTTTGACGATGTAGTTAATTTTTAATTAAAGTAATGGTTTTTATTTCCGTGTCTTTGTATTTACATACTTACATCTTTTATAAGAACCTCATGGTAGCCTTTCTTTTTTCAGTGATAACTTTAAAACCTTCATTCTTAGAAAGATATCTATCTACCTATTAATTTTGTTGATCCTTGTTAACTACAATTGAGCAAATATTTAGTACTGATTTTATTAGAATCATAATTTTTTTTTGTTTTTTTTTTCCACGGTAGCTACTCCAAAATTCTTAGTTATCAAAAATATATAAATCGTCAGGATTGATGGCTGAAAAGTGCTCACCTAACAAATTTCATTAATATCGGTATACAAGTTTTACTATAAATCACGGCATAGAAGTTAGTTGTCAAACACCCAAACAAAAGCAAACATTATTAAAAACTCACACTTTATTGTTCTCAGAACACCACAGAAGAGATAAATCCACAGAAATCAGTTAATGTTCTTTCCTAAGTCTAATAAAACAATCACAACCACATTGTAACTAATGTCAATTAACTACGCTGTACTGTTATTCAAAACAAGGTAATATAAAATTAAAATTATTATAATGGAATGGAACAAATATTATTATATCTCCTAATATAAAAAGCGTTTCAAAAAAGTACATATTATTGTTCATTATATAATTGATTAATTATGGTTTCGTGAACATTTGACCTTCATTATTATTACATTGTTTTGTAATGTGTTTGATACATACTCAGTACTAATAGAAATATAAACGGATCTATTTAGTATTTCGATATCACTAACTGTTGCTGCATTTTTATCAGTATGTTTGTATTTATTTTAAGTTTTATTAAATCCATTTAATATATTATATCCTAAATCTTACACGTACACAAATTATTTACAGCGAGAACTTATTAAATATTTTAATGACTTTTATTCAATCATGATACCTCTTGTTGTGTTACATTTTGTCATTTATATTACTTTTATAACACCTTATAGTCACGCAAGATCTACATATAGATAAATGTTTTTTATCATCTGATAAGTGTAGAAATCTGTTCTACGTTATATTTTAAAATGATACACAGTATTCAACATATCAGCAAACGTATAAGGCTTAGGATTCTGTGAACAAATATTTCTATACTATCTGTTTTAAAATACATATACAAAAATATAAATCTTTGGTTTTTGCATTTTAATAATTGATGTAGTTATTAGGTTTTACATAAAACTATTTGCAAAAACAATTATGTTTACAAAATTATTACAGGAAACATATATTCAGTTTTTAAACTATAGTCAAATATTAAAATAAAAATAGTTTTTTTAAATTTACAATGTACAATAATTATTTATTCTAAACTTTTTTTCTTAAATGAGGTAATGTAAATTTGACTTTTCTCTCATGTAAAGAGGAAAATAAATGTATTTGCATTAAATATCAATTATTCTTATATTAAGTGGTCTAGATACAATATTTTATTTCCAAAGAGATAGCATAGTTATCCCTAGTAGGAAGTTAATTACCCCCCCCCCCCAAGGATACGGTCAAAGCTGAAATGCATAGAAATCTATCTCGTATCGTGTCAGCCAACCGGACCATCATTAGTAAGTGGACATCCAATTAATTTTAAAGTACATACATGGATACACAAAGATAATGAGATCTGGGATTGCAATGTGGAACGAATTAATATAAGATTACATTCCTTTAAAATTTTGATGATTTTTTAATAAATTTAATGATTTAATAATGTGGATAACTAAGGGGCAAGTCAATAGTGCAATTTAAAAATAGTTAAATAGTTAAATGTCAATTATTTGCTTTGTCAAAGTAATCAAATTAAACTGCATTACGTCAATCTCACTACAATATTCATTAATTTTTTTACTAGTTACGGAAGATATATAGTTATGTTTGTTTTTTGTAGTAATTTGTAATTCCAATAATGTTATAAAATACTTCTATACATTAAATTTAATTAATAAGAAGTTATTTCTTTGGTCTGTTGTAAATATTTTTTTTTACATGTATGAATACTTGGTTTTTCCAATGGGTAAAAACTTTATTGTACTACTCTTTAGTAATCAGTGAAACAGCAGTGCAATTTATCAAACAAAAATAATTGGTAATGAAAATGACAAAAAATCAAAATTGTGTCGCAAAAGTTACATAGAAAGGAATAAACGGTAAATTAATTATTGTTTCAATCTGCATAAGATAGTGTCATATTTACTTTCTGTGGGTACAAACTATAGTTACATTTATTTTAAAGGAAATATTATGAGACATCGTAAAAATAATGATCTATTTTTAAAGTTCGTAAATACAAGAAAATTTCTAAAACCATCACATTTTTGATTATTGTGATATTGGGGAATATTCATTCATTGTATATTCACCACTGTACTTTAGTGATTCATATAACATATCTGTACATAACGGACGACGAGGAAATAAAAGCGTACGCAGATTTGATAAATTCTAACTACTCCAAACACCTTCCTCTACCATCGAAAAATTATAAATAACAAATTAACAAAATTAACAACTGATTGAAATAGCAATGTGAATTTGGCGTCCTCTCTCGATACTCTGTCGGTGCATGGATTATACAGAAAAAAAAATTGTTGGACTTGTACAAAACCATTCGTTTTTTAAATAAGTCCCTTGTTTATATGAGTTTTATTTACACGGTAGAAATTGATCATATGCAAATATTGGAAAAAGATATATATATATATATATATATATATATATATATATATGGTTTACATTAAAAGTAATTAGTAGCATGTATAAATAATTACAAAGGTAAAGGTGTGATTACAGTCTATTCCTAAACATCATGCTTATAAACATAGATATAATAACACGTGCCTAAGAATGTGTGGAAGTGAGAAAGATATTGATAATATTTTGATTGACTGTTGTGTAAATGAGTTAGTAACATATACATTGAAATTTAAATATAAGATATTTAACTTGTGAGAAATTTAAGATACAATAAAACTCTAACACAAGATCTCACAAAAAATACGTTTACATAATCAAACGCGTTTCAACGACAAAGTCACCATCCTCACTGATACATAAACTACAAACAATAACTAAACTATAACTAATTGAGTATTATAATAAATATAAAACTGTGTTAGTTGTAGTTTAGTTATTGTTTCTCATGTATCACTGAGGATGTCGACTTTGTCGTTGAAACGCGTTTGATTAGGTAAACGTAATTTTTGTAAGATCATGAATACAAGTTTTATTCTATATCGTATCAAAAGATCAGATATTCTCAATTTTTTGGAATATTTGTCTAAATGCAGATACGATATGCAATTAAACAAGGATATTATTAATTTTATATTCTTTGTTTAATTAGTTGTAAGATGTGTAATCAAATAACATTAAAAACAGTATTTTTAATTATTTGAAAAAACCAATAACATATTATTTATTTCCGTGTCTCAAACTGGTGGGCTTTGTAACTGCAACCATAATTCAAATATAATAAATACGTTTTACAATCAATTATAGTCTTCTTTACAAGATATTTACAAAAAATAGTCTAAAGAAGATAAAAATATTATTTTCTCTTTTATTATCTTTAGGAAGATTTTAATTTACTGGAAAAGTTATTTGTTTAAAATTATCGTTTTTTAGCTAAAGAATAATTATTAGATATTTCAAAAGACCTCCAACCACTACACTAATTAATCACTTTCTACATATTTGTGTGTATATAAGTATGTTCAGTGCGAGGTGGGTGGGAGCTATTAACCAAACACGTTTCTTCTTATAAAGCTTTTATATCAGAACTCATCTGCCAATTTTTTTGGCCATTTTTTTTTTCGTTTTTACGTAACTTAGTAAATAGTAAAAAAGTAAATAGTATCATTTGGTTAAAGACTTTACAAATGTGCAAATGTTTTAAATCTCCAAACTAAACTGATGGAGGAAATTACATAAAAGTAATACATTTTTAAACGTCAAGAAATGATGTATTGTTTGAGAATAGATAAGGGACAATGCATTGATTTATGTATGAATCTGTTTGTGTATATTTACTGAGCCATTCATCATTTGATTTGACAGCTACAACTAGTAATGCAGTGTTTGTAATGTTTGATTGAGAAGCAAACAGTATTTGTATCACGAATCCGTTTATACTTGATGATTACTAACCCAATAAATGATTCAGAAACTTATGTTGATAACTGTAAAATTGTTTTATTTGAATCTATAGAATCTACATTGTGATTCCATCCAGTATATATACAAATGCATGCCTTTATACGTATTTAAACAGAAATTTACTATAAAGTTAGAAAATCAAAATACTTATTACGTTCATAATTGAACAAATATATATTCATTAATTTGAGTTAAAAAAATGTGTTAGCATTGCAGATGCAATTTATAATTACTAAACTGTTATCAGGTTAACAAGGAACTATGATACTGCCCAATATAACCTATAATAGGATCTT
This sequence comes from Aphrophora alni, assembly GCA_963513935.1. Classification (NCBI taxonomy): domain Eukaryota; kingdom Metazoa; phylum Arthropoda; class Insecta; order Hemiptera; family Aphrophoridae; genus Aphrophora; species Aphrophora alni. The sequence goes on from OY740773.1 coordinate 30,828,778, forward strand.
CATAAAACCTTGTAATTTTTATATTAAAAAAAATACATATTTTCAATTATTTTTTTATTTATTATAGGACTCACATTTAAACTTCTAAACTTCAATTGATATTTACCTACACGCCCCCACCGCTCACTCAAAATAATATTTTTGTCTTATGGACTGTGTTTCTCTTCCTGAGACTGCCGGATAAATTGCTTATTCTTAGACTGAAATAAATTAAATGTAGAAACTCCCCGTTACTAGATGCTATCATTGTTTCGAGACGATAATATAATAAATCATGTATAAAATATTACTCTACGCTATAATTTAATCAAATCAAGCTACTCTTGTGATTGTTTGTGTTTTTAAAATATGTTACTCGTGGATATAAGTATAAAATGTATGTCACTTACTCTCATGTTTACAAACAGTAGAAAATAATTTTAATAATTTGGTATTTCGAGAAAAGAAAAATGGTAACATCACTTACATTCATGTGAACTAATAACCGCATGTAAAACACGAGTTTTTAATATTCAAAATCAAATCTGATTATTTCTTGTCAAAGATGATCTTATTACAACATTCACTCTATACGTTCTTGTTGGTCATTTTTAACAGAGCTTTTTTGGCGTATATATTAAATAATGTTAAACAACCATTTTTGAACTTATGTTTATAGTAGGTATTTTATTATACAAAAAAAGATAGGAAAGAAGGATAGGAATATTGCATCCAAGATTACTGTTCAGTACTCATTCTTCATTTTTCGGTTTACATAAATTTTCCCTTTCTACTACAACACGCCACTTCGGAATAGTCCATTCCCTAATTCAAGGGGTGTTTTGCCTTGAATATCAAGTCCAAGGTCTAATGACATCATTTGCAATATTTCTGATTGGTGGACGGAAATCACGTGATCATGGACGCAAAGCCTTACCTACCCTCATGGTCTCTAGTTAGTATGTCTTCTACAACTCCGTGCCTACAGTTCGCGTGCCCACGTTACGCTATTTACACTTAACTTTGCATCAGTCGAAGCTAAGTTTTCGCAACGCTTCTCGTACTATTCAGCACATTTAATTATTTATACGTTCGCATCAGTCGACGTATAATTCGCTATAGTATGTCTTCTACGACTCCGTGCGTACAGTTCGCGTGCCCACGTTACGCTAATTACCTTTGAATCAGTCTAAGCTAAGTTTTCGCTACGCTTCTCGTGCTATTCAGCTCATTTAATTAATTATACGTTCGCATCAGTCGACGTATTATTCGCTATAGTTAGTTTTTCTGCTGGAACTCCGTGCGTACACTTCGTGCCCACGTTACGCTAATTACCTTTGAATCAGTCTAAGCTAAGTTTTCGCTACGCTTCTCGTGCTATTCAGCTCATCTAATTAATTATACGTTCGCGTCAGTCGACGTAATTCGCTATAGTTAGTTTTTCTGCTAGAACTCCGTGCGTACACTTCGTGCACACGTTACGCTAATTACCTTTGAATCAGTCTAAGCTAAGTTTTCGCTACGCTTCTCGTGCTATTCAGCTCATTTAATTAATTATACGTTCGCGTCAGTCGACGTATAATTCGCTATAGTTAGTTTTTATGCTAGAAATCCGTGCGTACACTTCGTGCCTACGTTACGCTAATTACCTTTGAATCAGTCTAAGCTAAGTTTTCGCTACGCTTCTCGTGCTATTCAAATCATTTAATTAATTATACGTTCGCGTCAGTCGACGTATAATTTGCTATAGTTAGTTTTTCTGCTGGAACTCCGTGCGTACACTTCGTGCCCTAACTTTAAATGTGTCAAGTGATCTGTGTGTTTAAGAGTAACATTTAACATTACCTGTAGCATCACAAGTGAGACATAGTGCACTGAGGACGCCAATCGCCAGGAAGACGCTTGGACATCTCTTCAGACAAGGTAAAGGACAATATATGTTACTCAAATCTTTATCACACAGATTGCCTATTATATGTTAAGTCTTTGTAATACATAATTCTCTTTTTTAATCTGACAAAATTCACGCTTCAACATTTGGTCCTACGGAATAATAACACTTCTCAAAAAATCACGCTTACCATTTTTTGGTCCTACGAGCCGGATTATATTCTAAATTTATTTTAGAAATATCAGTTAAAAGAGTCACGCTTAGAAATACAGTATTTTCAAGTAAAATTAATTTATTAGAAATAAAAGGTCAGATTTCAATATTTTTCAGGTCTTATACAATACTGAAAATTCAGTTGTCACCATTTTGATTTATGATCATCAACGCTTAGGACGCGCTACCTGTGCGCATCGTGTCCACGCATACGCATTAGAATAAGAAAAGAGCCTCCAGCAGGGTTTTATTGCAACTGTCAATCAACATAAAATAGCCTCTGTTCAGGTACGTGGAAATGAACGCACAGGAAATAGTCTAAAAACTGGTTTTTTTTTGCAGACATTCCTATACAGACCTTCGGACTTTGGAAATCAATAACTCCATGGTTCCCAAACAAAATAAAACTTTATTCAATTTTAAATGTCATTTGGGTTTTAAGTAAATATTTTTCTTTTTTGATACAACGCTTATTTCCTTATAATATCTGTGTGTATGTACTAATTCTGGTGAAATCTATTCAACAATAATTAACACCTTTAGTGTAATTGTACTTTTGGAAAACTTTAAAAATGAAGTTTGCCAGTTTTACAAGACAAACCGCTGTAATATCTGGAAAAGTTACTAAAATAAATGAACATGTTAACACTATTGCAAGTCAATATTCAGCAGATAACTTACCAGAAAAAATTTCATCTAAATTAAAAAAATTACTATTCTATTGTTGAAAGTAAATCAATTGAATTTGACAAATTGGTTTATAAGTTAGCCGATGAAGGAAGTCCAACGTATTTCGATTTAGAAGAAGTATTACAATCGCAGGACGATTTTTCGGAATTAGTTTTTGAAATTAAAAATTTAATCAAAATTTTATTACCGCATTTAAACTCAGCTGAAACTGATTTAAACACTTCAGCTGTTTCAAAAGAGTCGGAACATGCTAAACATTTGGTAAAATTACCAAAAATACACTTACCAACATTTAATGGAAATTTAAGTGAATGGACAAGCTTTTATCATTTATTTGACACCTCGATTCATCAAAATCAAGGTCTTGCACCAATTGAAAAATTCACATATTAGCGCTTATGTTTAAAAGATGAAGCTTTAAATCTTATAAAATCCCTTCCAATCACACCGCTTAACTATTGTATCGCTTGGCAAAATCTTGGTCAAAGATATCAAAATCCCAGACGACTCATTAATTTGCATATTACCAAGATTATTGACCTACCTTCAATCAATATTCATTCCGTGAAAGGAATACGCAATTTTATTGACACTTTTAATGAAAACGCACAAGCTTTATTAGCACTTAAGCATGACATTTCACAAGAGCTTACTTTAAGCACGCTAATTCATCGAAAATTAGATTCAGAACTCAACAAACGTTTTGAAGATAAACGCGATCTCACGCATATCGTTCCGAATATACAGGAATTAATAACATTTCTTCAAGATGAATGCTTGAAACTGGAAGACTCACAATTACACGCAAACGCACAAACAACATTCGGTTCAAAACAGACACTGTCGAAACAACCTTTAAAAAAACCAAATTCGCGTTCCACAGCTGATCCGAACAAACGGTCCTGACTAGACAGACAAAATGCAACTTCCGGTCCATTCAAACAATTTAAAAACCGCATTCCGATCAACTATAGCAAAACAACACAGGATGATACAAGTTGTAATCAAAATATCTCCATTCACAACTCTGTGAATAATACTTTGAATAATTCTGTTGTAATTTTAGGCACTTTAAAAGTAAGATTAATTTCAAAACAAAATAAATCCAAAATTTTCACTGCTATGCTTGACTCAGGAAGTCAGAGCTCATTGTTAACCACACGTTGCGCTATTGAGTTAGGACTTACTCTAAAACCTGTTAACATGTTATTAACTGGTATATCTAATATTTCAACCGCAATCAAAGGATTAACTAATGTTCATATATCCACATTAGAGGGAAACCCTTTCGTCAATAATCACAATGTTATTGTTGTAGATCAAATAACTTCCATTCTACCGAAATTAAATAATTGCACAGAATTAAATAACAAAATTAAATTTTTGAAACTTGCTGAAACAGAATTCGCTAATCCACAACAAATTGATTTATTAATCGGAGCTGACTTGTACGGAAAAGTAATTACTGGCAATAAAGTTGATTTATCTGAAAATTTACCTACTGCAGTTGAAACGATCTTCGGCTTTGTTTTAATTGGGCCTATGCAAACTCAAGCTTCCGTTAATAATTCTATTTCAATGCTAACTATTAATGATTTAAACTTAAATAAACTATTGCAACAATTTTGGACACTTGAAGAACCATCTTTGTCTACAAAATCGAACACTGTTGATATTGAATGTGAAAATCATTATAAAATTAACACTACACGCGGACATACTGGAAGATACGTCACACGCTTACCATTTAAATCGGACACTTCCGTTCTTGGAAAATCTTTTGAAATTGCTAAAAAACGCTTTATGCTTTTAGAAACCAAACTCAATGCAAATCACAAGTTAAAAACCGCCTATTCAGAATTTATGTGTGAATATATCGCTTCCGGACATATGGAACTTGCTGACAATTCTATTTTAAAACAACAACATTACTTTTTACCACATCATGCTGTATTTAAAGAACACAGCTCTTCGACTAAACTTCGCGTAGTTTTTGACGCAAGCGCTAAAACATCCACAGGCTTTTCACTTAATGATGCACTCCACTGTGGACCGAAACTTCAAAATAATATTATTGACGTGCTTTTTGAATTTCGTAAACCAAATATCGTATGTTCTTGTGATATCCGCCAAATGTACAGACAAATAAAAATCGCAGATGATGATCAACCATTTCAATTAATTCCATGGAGACCAGACGACTCGCAATCGCTAAGCATATACAAACTCACTACTGTCACTTATGGTATGAAACCGTCCTCTTTTTTAGCTATCCGTACGCTGAAACAATTAGCCATAGACGAAGGGAATGCTTATCCTGAAGCCGCTAAAGTTATAACGCAAAATATTTATGTCGATGATATAGTCACCGGATGCAGTGATATTTCATCCGCATTAACGCTACAAACGGAGTTAATTTCGTTATTAGGAAAGGGCCAATTTGAATTGCGCAAATGGTCTTCAAACGCTACTGAACTTCTTACTTCAATTCCAGAAGAATACCACGAAGTTCCGCATTACTTTCAATCTACGGATCAACCGCTTTTTAACATTTTAGGAATGAAATGGATGCCCATTTTAGATGTGTTTTCTTACACGATTGAAATTCCTGAACATACGCACACAAAACGCTTACTACTTTCTATTATTGCACGCCTTTATGATCCATGTGGCTGGTTAACACCAGTCATATTTTACGCTAAATGTCTTATCCAGATGTTATGGACATTAGGAATCGCATGGGATGACCCACTTCCGGAAACAATTAGTAAAGACTGGCAAAATTTCATTTCAGATTTGCCTTCTCTGCAAAATTTACAAATCAAACGCTCCCTTGATTTATGTAACGCTATCAAAATACAACTTAATGGTTTCTGTGACGCCTCGGAACAAGGTTACGCCGCTGTTGTTTACTTGCGAACAACTAGTCAAAACAATATAACAAAACGCATTTGCTAATGGCAAAATCAAAGGTCGCTCCGCTTAAACGAATTTCGCTCCCTAGATTAGAATTATGTGGTGCACACTTACTCGCTAAATTAGTACTACACTACTTAGAATTAATTCAACCCTTTTTCAAAATTATTCAATTACGATGTTGGTCGGACTCTACAGTAACTCTATCCTGGATAAGGACACCGCCATATAAATTAAAAGTCTACATAGCCAATAGAGTAAGCCAAATTCAAGAATGGATTTCTCCAGAGAACTGGTTCCATATACCCACACGTCACAATCCAGCTGATTGTGCCACGCGACAAACTTTTCCATCCGCACTCTTCAACCATCCTTTATGGTGGTCGGGGCCACAATGGCTAACACTTTCGGACCATGAATGGCCTAATACACCACATCTGGTGTTGGACATTATCCCAGAAACTCGCACGCAACCCTTTCTCATTGGAGTAACTGCAATCATTGAATGGGACCTACTCTCGAAATTTTCTTCTTGGACAAAATTACAACGCGTCATGGCTTATGTTCTGCGTTTTACAAAAAATTGCAGATCGTCAACAAAACATCTCGACCTTCTGTAAAGGTTTTCAAGCTACCCATTGAAGACAATTTACACTAAAATTCAATTCCGCTCTTTCACACCAAAATTTTTAACTCTTTTACTTCACCTTAACCTTTCCTCCGGGCATCCACGTTCCCATTATCCACTCTCGGCTTTCCAAACCTGTTCAATTCCAGACTTAACCATCCTGGTCCTTAAATGTGTGACTTGTTAACCCTTTTGAAACATTGTTTCAAGGGCGCCGCTATGTTTAGTACTCGTGCTTCATTTTTCGGTTTACATAAATTTTCCCTTTCTACTACAACACGCCACTTCGGAATAGTCCATTCCCTAATTCAAGGGGTGTTTTGCCTTGGATATCAAGTCCAAGGTCTAATGACATCATTTGCAATATTTCTGATTGGTGGACGGAAATCACGTGATCATGGACGCGAAGCCTTACCTACCCTCATGATCTCTAGTTAGTATGTCTTGTACAACTCCGTGCGTACAGTTCGCGTGCCCACGTTACGCTATTTACACTTAACTTTGCATCAGTCGAAGCTAAGTTTTCGCAACGCTTCTCGTGCTATTCAGCACATTTAATTAATTATACGTTCGCATCAGTCGACGTATAATTCGCTATAGTATGTCTTCTACGACTCCGTGCGTACAGTTCGCGTGCCCACGTTACGCTAATTACCTTTGAATCAGTCAAAGCTAAGTTTTCGCTACGCTTCTCGTGCTATTCAGCTCATTTAATTAATTATACGTTTGCATCAGTCGACGTATTATTCGCTATAGTTAGTTTTTCTGCTGGAACTCCGTGCGTACACTTCGTGCCCACGTTACGCTTTGTGCTATTCAATAAATCCTAACTTTAAATGTGTCAAGTGATCTGTGTGTTTAAGAGTAACATTTAACATTACCTGTAGCATCACAAGTGAGACCCAGTGCACTGAGGACGCCAATCGCCAGGAAGACGCTTGGACATCTCTTCAGACAAGGTAAAGGACAATTTATGTTACTCAAATCTTTATCACACAGATTACCTATTATATGTTAAGTCTTTGTAATACATAATTCTCTTTTTTAATCTGACTAAATTCACGTTTCAACATTTGGTCCTCCGGAATAATAACACTTCTCAAAAAATCACGCAACAATTACAATATATTCTTAATGCATGACTTAGGTCGCTCAACTATGAGATAGTCTTGTTGAAATTCACATTGTATGAGGTTTAATGATTGCGTTAGGATAGTTACAAATCAATTTGTATTATTAAAGTTCTTTTTTCATATGCAAGTAGTGTACGAAAACTAATATGTTAGGTTAATATAAAATCTATATACTATACGGGTTGGGTTTCAAATATTTCCGTTCCGAAAAAGCAATCTCAATATGCTATATATATTGTTATATCAACAAATGTTTAAAAAACCAATTTAGATATTGCATTAGCCGACTATCAATTTTGTAAACGTATAAATAAATTTGTTGTATTGGAAAATATGTGTACATACAATGCCTCTTTAGTTCACTGGGGGAATACACCCATCACCTATCTACGTATGAAATTGTACCAAATAAAAGTATACGAACTAAATTACAATTCACAAACACATATAAATTTTCAATATTTATCATTTGTTTTACGCAAACTATACTGATTGAAAATAATGGCTTCACTAAAGTAACATTAAAATGAATTATGTATATATATATATATATATATATATATATATATATATATATATATATAGATATATATATACACATTCATATATAATTGGCGATTTAGGCCAGTGAAGGGTTGTTTTAATTCCCCCCCCCCCCACCAATATTCTTGACGTAGGATGAACAGAAAATAATTTGTATTCGAACAATTAAACACAAGTTTTTTGTAAAGTTTTTCTGACCACTTAAAAATTGTTTAAAGGAAATTGCTGAGGTATCTGAACAGAAAATAAACACATGGTTAATGTGAGAGTAGTGTCCCAGAAAAGGTTTGATATACCAGAAAAGCGAGCACAATAAAAAAAAAACAGATTTTCCCGTGTGATGACAAAAATAAAAAAAATGTACCTTGGCCGTATTTTAGAAAATTCCAGTTCACATTATTACAATTTGAAATTACGACATATATTTACTAAAGACTTTTACATTTTAACATTAGCAATTTTCTTGTCGATAAATGTTAAAAAGGCGAATCTAACAAAGGAAGTAGATACATAATTTAAGTCCTCTTCATTAATCATTTAGCCCATTTCACATAAAATATATAGTCGGGTTTTAAACATTAGTAAAAATAATAAACCCGTAAAATGTATAAAAATTGCAATATTAATATGATATAATAATGCATTAGTAATATGTATTTCCTATTTCAAAATGTTAATGCTATAACTGCTATACTAATATAAGAAAATGTGAACGACTATAGTATGATATTGTTGTCTCCAAACTAAATACCTTATCATAAAACTATTTTAGGTAAATTATATTAAGTAAATTTCAATTGTTATAGTAAAACAAATGCACAGTTATTACCTGCTGTTGTAAAATTAGTGTGGTTGGAAGAATGTAGTCACCTATATACGACAATGTATTGATTTAATGTTGATATAATAACAACTATCATTATCTATTTATACAAATTTGGTGAAAAATAGCGACTTTCGTTCAGAAAACATTTATTTGTATAATTAATTGAAAATCTAATAGGTTTAGAAGCATATTACAGAGAATAGCTTATTATTTAAATTGTTTAATGAATTTTTTAAAGATGTCCATAATTTAAATTGCAAATTATTCTTAAGTTATCCCATTAATAACATTGTTCATAATCTACAAAATATCCGAAATAGCATCACAATATCTGAGGTTAAATTACATATTTACAAAATACACGGTTTTAATTACAGCTGGACTGGTAATACATGAAATAACATGGGATTCAAAAATGTTGAATTCAGTTATTTGAAAGAAAGGTAATTTTTAATTTCCAGTTTTTGTTTTTGGAAATTACCACTACCAGATATTTTTAGATTGTATACTTTATTCTAAATGGTGATTTTAAGTTGTGTTTTTTAACTGTTTTTAGAAGAAATGAATTAATTGAGTTTTACTTGTTTTCGATTTTAGACCATTTGATCACAACCAACTGTTTACCATAAATAACGATGAAGTGCCTAGGTCAATAATATTATTCATTTATAAATCTAACAGATTTGATGTGGTGGCAAACATTTATACATATATAATACTTCTCGACATAATTCGTAAAGTAAGGATATCCATTTGTTTTGAGTTCATAAGGCTTAAAACATGTGTAGTCCTAAAGATATGTACAGCTAAAACCAAATAATACCGATATACAAATTATTGTTATGTTTGTTTCCTTTGAATATATTTTAGATTTTATGAAAAATATTATCACAGTTTTACTGAGTAAAAAATTACCAATTTTCTTCAAGTTATTTGTTGTTTTTATAAGTAAATGTTTCGCAAATATAAATAATAGAATATTTTATCTATTAATAATTGATACTTTTCCTAATGATGTATTTATCGTAATGTCAATCAATACACGGTTCTCTAGATTTTATAAAATATTATTTTACTATATGAGCTTAACCTTGTAGTTGTCAATTCTACTTAATATCTTTTGGAAAGTTTTATCTTTGTATTTTCAATATTCCCTTAATGTTTATACTCTATCCTCTCCCATGGGAGCTCCTTTCAAGATGTTTTTACTAATATTTAAAGTAACACCTGACATTTCCTCTTGCAACTTCATATTATAGGATTAAATAAAGCACTGACCCAAAAGTTATTTTTTAAACATATTGAAAACAAAAGCAAAAATAAAAAAAATTTGAATTTTCAAATATTAATAGATAAATTAACAAAGGCCTATTTTTAACTTAAATGACCAAATTAAATTAAACCATTCACCCTTTCTAAAAACCATCCAATAACTTATTTCCTTAACCATCCTCTGCTTAACCAACCAGTTAGCTCATTCCCCCAAACTCTCCCACTTTCCTTTACTGTCATTATTGTACTTCAGTTTCCTGTTCCATGTCAAAACTTGTTAATTATCAGTTGCCTTAAGATGCCGCAAAACAAAACAACTATATCATATTTATGTTATTAAAAACTTTTGAAATTTCAGCTTCATTACCTTATTTAATCCTGTATTTTTACTAATTTCACTCACAGAGATTTTATGTAATATGAAATAACAGAAAAATTCTTAAACAATTGTGTATTATTTTTTAAAATTTACGGGTTCAAAAAACTACTTTTTGTTACATATGTAGCAATAAATCAGTCTGTCAGATTCCCAGGAAGTAAATCATTGAGAGCTCTGAGTTATGAGAGTGATAACTTATTTTATGATTTATTTTGATTTGTATTGAATTCTATACTATTTTATTCTTTCGTATTCCTATTAATAAAATTATTTTATTTAAATTAAGAATATGTTCGTCATTGTGCAATTTTACAAAGAATTTACATGCTGTATAAACGCTTTTTTATCACTTAAAGCTCCCTACTTGTAACTCAACTGTATAATATAACGAAATAACACAATAAATGTCTCAAAAGGTTTACAAGAACATCTCAACAAACAAATTACTATTGTATGTTTGCCAAGCTGAGTTATTGTCACTAACATATTAATGTTGTTTACAACAAATTATAGTTTAAGTTGTATAACACTTTAGATATTATTAAGAGACATATTCGTTCCTACTCAACTATGTCATACATCCAATCCTTAGACGGCAAATGAGTTAAAATCAAACTCGTAAATATGAACTTGTTATGTAAGCAGCCTCTAGTCGCGAATTTCGTCTCTTATAGTCAGCACAGGTTTGCGGTGTTTCGCAGCTGTGCATGTAATTTTAAGTCTTGACGTTGTTTGTTTAATTCAATGTTATCTGATATCGCAAATAACAAATATTAATTTATATTGTAAGCTCATTACCATTTGGTTCAAATATTATACATTTTGATTCCATTATGTATTTCGTAATTTATGACAACTAATAATAAATTACCAGAATGTAAAAAAATATGACCAAAGAGAGTTAATTTTAAAATATACTTAAAAAGTTGTAAAAATTTACCTAAATGTCAAAGATAAATAACCTTCGTACGTACAAATATCGCATAACAGGCAAACTATTTATTCGCTCAATTATCCATAAATAAAAAGAAATGAAATTAGATTGCAATTGTAGATTAGGAGGATGTTAGGAAGTAGTGAACTAGGTACAACTTAATAATTATTTATATGGAAATAAATTTATCAGGGAATATACGTTTCAAGTTTGTGATATCTTCACCGATTTACTCATGACATAAGTTTTATTAAAATTACTTTTCAATGTATATAATTTTTGTACAATTCATAATAACTGCTCGTTTGTCAAATTCTAATAAATATTGCATTTACTTTAAAAGCTTAAATTTTTGCATAGTGTTGGTGTGAAGTAGAGAGTCAGAGAAACAAGGAGGTAAAAGAAGAGAAATCGGAGATAGAGTGAAATTGAGCTTTTGACTTTATTTGAGTGGCTTTGGGGTTATAAAGTTCCTCTTACTGAACAAATCAATTAACACAATTTGAAATAACAACTAATAAAAAAGTAAGCCGTACATTCAGGATATAAGAAACAAACATATTTATCAATTAGAAATGAAAACAAAATAATTACGAAATTAGAAGATAATTCGAAACTAAAGCAAAAAATGGCAAATACACTTGTACTGATGAAAAACATCCAAACATTACACAAATTGTTAAAGGAGTGAGGAAGGAAGGAAGAGTAGGTAGAAAAAGAAAGAAACGGAAAAGTTAATTAATATATACAAAGAAACATAAATATATTGATTAATTAGAATGATACTAACAATGAGATAAAGAAAGTGATAGAGAGAAAAAGAGGGGGGGAGAGAATTATTACTGTTATATACGTTTAGTCAACGACATGGTATAGTTACTATATAAACATTTAGAGCTAATTCATTGTAATCGCTGTATAAACAAAGTGATTTTCTAAATCTTTTTTTATAAGTGAAATAAAACATACATTGAATAAATAAAGTAAAAATTGGTATTTAAATATCTACTATTTGAAATATGTTCAAAAGGTGTAGATTTAAAAGATTTATTCCACAATCGACAAATTAAATCATACCTACGTAATCCCATGAACAAAGTTATATTTTGTGCTTTTTTTAAAATAAATATGTATGAATATTTTTTTATAAACTATTCTACAACCAAATCGTGTTAATTTACGATATATAATTTAGTTGAAATAGAAAATAAGTTTTACTAACTTTAAACTTTCACACACTAGATAAAGAAAACAAACAATATACAATAAAAGTTTTTTTTTAATATGAATGTAATAAAATTAAAGGAGTAACTACTTCTTTGGGAGATAATTAATATTTATCTTTCAACCAGTTCGGATGGGTAGTTCTAATTATTGAATTGGGTATCTTAAACTACGACTATAACAAAATAATTTTGATAATTTGACGCCGATAGTAAAGATATTTAAAGACGTAGTTTATTTAAGCATTGAAAGACCAAAAATTTGGTGTATATCAATCACTTTGAAATACAATTAATAAAACAAATATTCTATAAAATCCAAAATCTTCTTCTATTGATAATCATTTTTAAAGATCGTACACAAGCCTATTTAAATTATTTCTATGCAATTTAGCGTTACGTGAAAAACAGTGGTAGTGAGAGGTTGGCAACAGAGTTCATATACAGAACAACAAAATAATGTACTGCTTTATTAGAACAGCATATCTGGTGAATACAAAATATTTAATATATCAACATTTGCTATTCAGTGTATGACTTAATTAGTCGCCATTTAAATAACACCAAAGTGAAAACTTTATGTTTAATCACAGGAGAATATAATATTATTTCAATATATGAGTTTTTAAATTATTTTTCATTGTCCTCTTCTGAATATCATTGTTTTATGCAATGATTTTCAAGATATGTCCGCATAAAAAATATGACACTTCTAAATCTGAGTTTATAGAATTGTAGTGGTCTATGTTCTGCCTACATCAACTAAAGCAAAAAAAGAACCGTGTGTCTAAAATTTCGATAACTTTGAAAAGTGTATGAAGTGAAAACTATAAAATATATAATCCCAAAAATTTTAGAATTACATAACTCTCATATAACGTATAATTTAATACAAAAATACAACAATATTTGTGTGTGATACTCCTCTGTAATATAAGCTCTCTTCTTTGAGAAATATTTTTGTGCTTTACACAAAGTTTTATTCTTCAATTAACATGAGGAAGCACTGAATAAATTCCACTTTACTTCCACAATGAATAAATAACAAACCTCAGTCAACATTAACGAAGAACAATTCATCAACATTTATCTTTGTCAATTTACTCTGCACTCTGAAGTATTTACGACCACACAAAATATTTCTGTGTCACAATTTAATTCAATAAATATGAAGACTTGAAATGATACATGGTAGAGATTAAAATTTATAATACAATGATATATACAAGTTATTGTAGTCCTGCTTTTATGAACACAGTTGTAAATACAATATAATGTGTATTTATCATTTATGGCTAATACATTTATACTAAATGGAACAACGATTGGAATTCAAAACACGCAGCTTACGTCCCTCTGTCGGTATTTTCATTGTTTATTGTAAAATACTTCTGCCAATGAATTGCAAATGTTGAAATATTAAATATTTTGTATTCAGCAGATGTGCTGTTGTGATAAAGCAGGAAATTCTTTTGTTGTTTTGAACATGCACTCTGTTGCCAAACTCTCACTACTACTGTTTTTCACATAACGCTAAATTACATAGAATTAATTTGAATAGGCTTGTGTACAATAAAAAAAAAATCAATAGAAGAAGATTTGTTTTTTATAGAATATATGTTTTATTAATTGCATTAAAAAGTGATGGATATACACCAAAATCTTGGTCTTTCAATGCTTAAATAAACTATGTCTTTAAATATCTTTACTATCGCCGTCAAATTATCAAAAGTATTTTGTTATAGTCGTAGTTTAAGATACCCAAGTTAATAATTAGAACTACCCATCGGAACTGGTTGAAAGATAAATATTAATTATCTCCCAAAGAAGAAGTTAGTCTTTTAATTTCATTACTTTCATATTAAAAAAAAAATTGAATACTGTGTGTTTTCTTTTTCTGGAGTGTGAAAGTTTAAAGTTAGTAAAACTTATTTGCTATTAATTAAATTATATATTGTATATTAACAAGATTTGGTTGTAGAATAGTTTATAAAAAAATATTATTACATATTTATTTTTAAAAAGCACAAAATATAAGTTTGTTCATTGGATTTGAGTTTATGAAAACTGATCAGAGATTAAGGTTTTTGACATGACTGGGTGAGTACCGTGATACAAAGATTCAATAGACGACATTGAATTAAAGAAATGGCGTTGTCTTAACTTCTACTGACGTGTTTTGAATTTTTTTAAAGACATTTACGATTTATACAAAATGGAGTTCTTCTGAAATTCCAAAGTTAGGACTACTCTATTGAGACAACTAGAAATATTTACACAAAACTCAATTACGTTTTTCGACGCAGAAATATAGATTAGTGAACCGACTAAATAGTTTCATTCACAAGAATAGAATATACAAAATTGTATTTTATTTTTTCCACGGCAAAAGGTATCTTAGTATCTCTGGAAGACAACATATGGCTCCAATTACCTTTAACGATATAAACGCATTTATTGTTGAATATAATAATAATCCTTATGTTATGATATTATTATAAATAATTAAAAAATACAAATGTAATATTTTAAAATATATAATTTAATATTATGTGTGGAAATTTAATTAGTGCATCAGGTTTCGGAGTCAAGATGTTTTAGAGTTACTTTAATTTATTTTTTAACTGTTATTCACGTCTCTTTCCTAGTTTCGCACATCAATATAGTGAACCATTTAACATGTGTCATACTTTAATTTATCATTTCAAACACCACATGAATTATAGAATAATATTTGAAGTGAAAAATATACGACCTAGACTAGGAATCGAACCCAGGACCTTTGGCTTTACCCGCCAATTCTCTACTAACTGAGCTATCCTAGTCGCTTCCCAAATCGGTGCGTAGACTTCTTCCTTGACTTTACTTTATTGCTAAATTTTTTGAGTTGCCAAATTAATTACCTCGCATATGCGACATTGATATTAAATTTTACTGTTTTTGCAGCCCTTACGTATGTACTTATTAATTTTTTATTTATTTATTTTAACTGTAATACGTTTTTACCAGCAAGTGTTGACAATATAATAATAATTCAAGTAAAAAATATACCACCTAGACTGGTTGGTAGAGCAATGACGTGCAAAGCCAAAAGTCCTGGGTTCGATTCCCAGTATAGGTCGTATATTTTTCACTTGAAATATTATTGTATTATCAATACTTGCTTGTAAAAACGTATTAGCGTTAAAGTCGATAAATTAAAAATTAGTGAAATATTCACTTGCTTTATAATTCTGTTCCAGTAGAATTTTACCATCATCAGGTCTACAAGTATAAGAACATGTTGACGTATATTAATTAAGTGACGAAGTGTGTGTTGTTGAGAACAAAACAAGAAATGATCGTCAACGACATTCAGTAGGAGTAAACGTTTTAAATAATATATTTGAAGTTTATTTTATTTAACTGGGATCTGATAAAAAATACACCAGAAAAAGCTGTGATCGCAAAAGGGTTCAACAAAGTGATAATTTACCGTAGCTTGTAATTAATAATTTACAAAATAGATTATAGTATTTACTGTAGAGTGCAGTGTCATTCTATATTAATTTTCCATATTTATTGTGTGTGGTTTTTTTTTTTTTAATTTTTTTTTTTTAGGATATGTTTTACTACCACCATATACATTACACAAAGCAAATTGTGTTTAAAAGATTACAAATAATTGGTCTATATTTAAACTACATATTTGAAAACCTAAATAAAAACAATTTTATTAACTCTTTTTTAATTTGCCATAATATTTCTGAATATCGCAAATTACAAACAACGATAGTTTCAATTATAAATTAACTTACTAAATCATTTGTTATTAACTTATTATAACTTAACTTCAGTGATAAGATGATTGTCATAGCTGTTCAACGATTTAATGATATAAGTGGTTTTAACTATATAGATGTGCAATATCAACGATTTATACCTAACTGTTCCAAATTTATAAATTTAATTTTAAAATTTTATCATGATGACGTTATATTTCTATTCACATAATTAGCTAGTAATGAATGAGAAGAGAGCAGTTGAGAAAAGTCACTTGCTATTTACAATACTCAGAAATTTTACTCTACGTGTATAGTAGAGATCGTCTATATATTAAAGAAATTTTACTATACGTGTATAGTAGAGTTCGTCTATATATTAAAGAAATTTTACTATACGTGTATAGTAGAGTTCGTCTATATATTAAAGAAATTTTACTATACGTGTATAGTAGAGTTCGTCTATATATTAAAGAAATTTTACTATACGTGTATAGTAGAGTTCGTCTATATATTAAAGAAATTTTACTATACGTGTATAGTAGAGTTCGTCTATATATTAAAGAAATTTTACTATACGTGTATAGTAGAGTTCGTCTATATATTAAAGAAATTTTACTATACGTGTATAGTAGAGTTCGTCTATATATTAAAGAAATTTTACTCTACGTGTATAGTAGAGTTCGTCTATATATTAAAGAAATTTTACTATACGTGTATAGTAGAGTTCGTCTATATATTAAAGAAATTTTACTATACGTGTATAGTAGAGTTCGTCTATATATTAAAGAAATTTTAGAGTTTGTTGATAATTCCTGAAGTGCGGGAGTGAATATTTAGTCAGCTTTTTGGAAGAGGTACTAAGCAGAACTAGCTCACCTCTTTACAATAAATATCAGTAAGTTCATATATTGGACACCACTATACTGGTACTGATTATAAAATATAAGACTCTTCCATAACTCCTTATTCTTTTTCATTAGTATTGTTAAGGGTAAAGCATATTGAATTTGACGTACTACTGAAATGTGAAACCAGTGATACAGAAGGCCACGAAACAAACTGGTTGAAACAAATTGACAGCCAAAAGGGCTCAAAAATAAAACGCCATGAAAGCACATGGGGAACCCTTACTAAGTAAAATGTCGTATAAATTAATTATATAAAGATACAGAAAAAAGTAGTTTTGTTGTAAAATTCTATCCGACTGCAGTTAGAAATCGATTGTCCGTTTTTAATTTACTTTATTAATACTGTGTTTATCTGGTAAAATTTTACACATTTTACACAATTTTCGAGTAACTTTAATTAAATGACATCTATTGAGTCCAACAACGGCGGGGTTGTGTTTGGCAACATAACAAGAAAAACATGTTGACATATTTAACATTAAAATAACATACATTTCTATAAATTAAAATTTCACTTGTGTGTTTTGTAATATTATCAATATTGTTTTATATTGGTTTTTATTATTTACTTTAAAAAAACATATTAATCCTAGAATTATATGTTATTAATAAAATTTAAATAAGACTAAAATAAAATTAACTATTTATTTTAAGATTTTATTATACTTGTAATGAAGAAATTCCTTATATTAAAGGAACTGAATGCAGTATTTTCTGTTCTAATAGATTGTTGGACAGTTAATAATTTCCTCCAAGGGATGAGATCAGAGATGATTTGATTTGACGTTTGGAATTATATCTCATATCGTTTTAGCCTACCGAATCAATCATTAGTACAGTAATTGTAAATCCAATCTATTATAACGTACATTACATATATGGATAAACTGATTATTTCCTATCTAGAAATTCAAAATAAACTGATCTACTATATATATTCCTTTCTTACCTAATCTATCACCGATTTCATTCTAATTGTATTATAATTATTGAAATTGCAGTTTAAAACACTGCTTTCACTTATTAACCATCTGTTAATATTTAATTAATCATAATTAACTCATTATTTACAAATAGAGGTGTATTTGTGGATTTTTTGTTCCCAGGATTTAGATAGAAATTTGGCTGTAACAAACCTTTATTTACGGAATTATGTCCAATGTTTATCTGAGTATTACATTGTGTTGAAAGTGGTTATATAGCGTTGTTGGAAGATAAATTCATTAAAAATAAAATAAACATTATTGCCGTTATTTAAAATTCCAAGAAAAACAGTTTTAATTAACTCATATTAAATTTTCATTGATTTGATGGAAAATACTATTATATATTATAATTAAATCAAAATATTTTCAATATCTAATTAATAAAACTTAACTCTGAACCATTCATATTTCCTGCATTTCTCATATTATGATAAATAACAATATTATTAAGAATCAAAATTAATAAAAAGCCGAAGTTAAGTTTAAAGGAATTATTATAAATGATTTAGTATGTTCATTATTATAATTGAAAATATCATTATTTGTAATTTGTGATATTCAGAAATATTATAGCAAATTAAAATTGAGTTAGGAAAATTGTTTTTATTTAGGTTTTCAAGTTTTCAAATATGTTGTTTTAATATAGACCAATTATCTGTACAATTTCTTAAACACGTATTCGCTTTGTGTAATGTATATGATGGAAGAAAAAAATCATTTAAAAATAATAATAATAATAATAATAAAACACAATAAATATGGAAAATTATTATTGAATAATGATTTTAATACACTCTTTAGATTAATGAATAAATATTTTGTACAATATTAATTACAAGATACGTTAAATTACCACTTTGTTTAACACCCTTTTAACAGTTAACATTGTAAACTTTACATCTCAATTTACACTTTGTTGTCTTCCAGAGATACTAAGATACCTTTTACCGTGAAAAAAAAATTCAAATTTTGTAATTTCTATTCTTGTTAATGAAACTATTTAGTCGGTTCACTAATCTATATTTCTGCGTCGAACAACGTAATTGAGTTTTGTGTAAATATTTCTATTTGTCTCAATTGAGTAGTCCTAACTTTGACATTTCGGAAGAACTCCATTTTTTAGAAATCGTAAATGTCTTTAGAAAAAGGATTTCATTCAAAACACCTCAGTAGAAGTTAAGACAACGCCATTTCTTCAATTCAATGTCGTCTATTGAATATTTGTATCGCGGTATTTAATAATCTCCTAACCCTCTTCTGGTACGTTATTATCTTATATCTAATGTTCGGTGAAGACAGGCTTAAGGAAAACGTATACTGAATATCTTTCTCCACATAAGTGTTCAAAAAAAGTAATATGTTATATGTCATTATTACAATAACACAGAAGAAGAAACATTACGTTATTACATTATTACATTAAGGATAAGAAGAAAAATAAAATAAAACAATTAGCCTAAAATATTAAATATCTCTAATGGTAAAAATATTATATTAGATATTAACTTACCTAATTTTATCAACATTTATTAATTGTTGAAGATGCCACCATATATATATATATATATATACATATACACGAAAGGGCAAAGCTGATCAAAATATGTTGTAGACTCCTTAAGCCACGTAATGTATAATTTCATTAAAAAATCTAAGCGAGAGTCCTAATAATTGGAAACACTAGGTCTTAAGTATAAAAGAAATGTTTTAATCTTTTTCCATAGATATATTAATACATATATCGTAGATTGATAAGGTCATGGAGCAATAATTTGAATTAATTGAACATTAATTAATTTGAAACATGTTGGTATCAATTCTATATATATATATATATATATATATATATATATATATATATATATATATATATATTTGCGTCGTAGGAACTATCTGGTTTTTAAAATGTGTACCTCTATAAATCTTAAATTAATTAATGCGACAAAAAATTATTTTATTAATAAAATGAGTTTCATATTATCCCTTCGCTAAGAGAGTTAATCCATTGTTATACATTGCTAAGTTTCAATTAAATGTACCATCTTAGAAAAAAAATTAAATATCACATTAAAATCGTCATAATAACGATGCAAAAACAGCACTAAATTTCACCCACATAATCAACCCCCCCCCAATAATATTCTCCATATCCCCTAAAAACATATCTCTACTATATATGCTATACAATTTAAAAAAGTAATTCTAATAATAAACACCATACGATATTGTGCATTAATGTAAATAAATGAAACTTTTACAAAATCAGTCCTTGCATTAGGGCTGTAACAAACGCACACTCTACGGATGATTCAAAATGATGTAATGAGATTTAAATAATTAATTGTAAATAACAGAATAATGTAAGAATCTTAATAATAAATGTCTGACAACTCTTTGTTTTTATCTGTCATAATGTTTTGTTTTATGATTACAATTTCACGATATATGATATGTAATAAATTTTTCATTCACATTTAATTACATAATCTTTAATAGAGGTACCAAAACAGTCATTCCTTCAACGTCCATAATATATGTATTTTTAGTACCCTAAATTTCAGAAAAATTTGTTTAGTACAACTATAACATCTAAGTGCATTATTAGTTATTTGTTAGTAAGCGATTGAAAAAACTAGATACAAAATATGATCAAAATGATTTTATTTGGACAAGTAAACAATGTAATTATTCCAGGTCAAATACCCTATGAAAAATAAACAAACAATTATTTACTTAGAATTCTCTAGAACTGCACATAAATATAGCACTAAGAACTTTAGACAAATATTCTTTTAAATATAATTTTTCGGAAGAAATAAATACTTTCTGAGTTGTTATCTGATAGAGAATTAAGTAAACATTTTCTACCTCATTTTTATGATAAAAAACAGAATACTTAGTCTGGGTTTACAGGAAAATAACAAAATACATTTTGGATTTATCCATACATGGTTGTGAAATGTGTACTGCAATATGAACATGTTGTGTAAATATACCTCCGCCATTCCCGCGCTCTGAATATGGTACTGTTTTTTTTTAAATATTTTGTTGTAATAGTTATTTGTAAAATAAAATCCAAACGTTTTAGAGAAAACTAAACAAGTTATTTAAGATATAAAAATGGATATTTTTTTAGACACGCGTTTACTTGTCTGCTTGATGCTAAGAAGTATTTATGACGTGGATTTTTAATTGTTTCCTCTTATAGGGTAAGCAGTAAGTCTTCAGAAACATGTGCAAACATACCATACTTCTTAGGAGAGTGATTCTATATTTATTTCATTTTAAGGGAGTAATTATACATCCTATACTTGTCGTAATTTCTTACTTTAGGCTACAATATAATTTATATAAGTTAATCTAGTGTTATACATGGCTAAGTATCTAATAAATGTACCTCATTGCAAAATTATTAAGTATCACGATAAAAACGTCATATTAACGAGGCAAAAACTTAGCACTAAATTTCACCTACAAAATCAACCCCCCCCCCTCAAATAATATTCTCCATATCCCTTAAAAACATATCTCTATGCTGTATAATCTAATAAAGTAATTCTAATATTAATCATTATGAGTTATGAATGGTGAATTAACGTAAATAAAAGAAACTTTTATAATATCGGTCCTTGCTATAATAAACGCACACTATTCACGTGATTCAAAATAAAGTAATGAGATTTAAATAAATGATTGTGAATACGACAATAATATAAAAATCTTAAAAATAAATGTCAGAAAACCCTTTTTTGTCGTAATGTTTTTATTGTGTTTTAAGATTACAATTTCACGATATACGATATGTACTAGATTTTTCATAGGTACACATTTAATTACATAATCTTTATTAGAGTAAACAAAACAAATATTCCTTCAACGTTCAGACCATATTCTTATTACTATGGGCTGTTAAAGACATTTTAAACTTTTTTTAAAGTGAACTGTAGAAAGCAATGGAAAGTATAAATAAATATGGATATCCTGCAGTACTATAACTTTGTATTCAGGCACAGCATGCATTGTGTTGAGCTTCAACATATATTTACATAACACCCTGACATTCGTGTTTATGTATTATTAGTTTATAACTTCATACGTGTTACATTCTACACTGGATTATTCGTCTTGATAATGTGCATACAGTTTACTAAATCTTGCCTCTAATAAGGTTAGTTATGGCCTATGATATAGGTGATACTATGTGGAATAAATATTTTACCCATTTGGAAATAGGTTCCCTAGATTTGTTTCTATTAAAAAAATTGCTACTTATAACTGAAACACCACAAAAAGAGAGTAATAAATCCCTTTTTATCTTTAAATTTCTAGAAATTTGAACTTTCGTCTCAATGCCAAATCAAGGAATGTTTTAATAAATGTGAATAATTATAAATTAGGCTACATAAACAAAATTTTCCAAACCATCAAAAATTTAAATTTATGTTGATATGAGCATATAAAGGAAATATAATAAAAATATCTTAACATATACACTTATTAGCTGTAAGTTAACTCTAGTTGTTTATATCTAGCTAACACTGTACTAGGTAAGAGAACTTAATTACAAATGTGAATACTTTAAGCAAATCATTCCAATCACATTAAATATCTTCATATTCTTTAAACAGGTCTTAGTTTATTAACCGGTGAACCTTAAATTGAATATTGCCATAATATACTATAATTAAAATACCATAGAAAATTGAAGGTGCTTTTTTATGCGCATTATCTACTCTATTATCTAGTCATTAATATTCATTTTGTACAGTCTTTTATAGTTAAACATTAAACACTATGTAATTAAACATTCCTATAAGAAGTATGCATTGTTTCATTGACAAAATATCGATATGTAATTAAATGTAATAAGTGATTATCACTAAGCACGAAATACCCTACGGAAATTAAAAAATATATATATATATATATATATATATATATATATATATATATATTCGTAATAAAATTCGTAACGACTTAAAGATAATATATTTTAAATATCTATTGGGCAGGTGTGTAGTAATATAACAAAAATATGAGAGTTTTACTCTCCGCGTTAGTCTGGTCGTCATGATTTAAAATGCAATGCATTTCAAAAAGATTGTTTCATATGAATTCAGTCTATCATTGTTTGCCAATCTTTGTACGGTAAACAGAAGTAAAAATACGGCATTATTATTGGTTATGGATCACATCTTTTTAACTATTCTTAAACTTTCTGGAATTTTCAATAGCCTTCAACAAATTTTAATTTAGTGGATTCGGAGTATATATATATTCTTGTGCATATAGTTAAACACATACCGGTACTAAATTAAAACCAAAATTTCCTGCATTTAAATTATCCTCAAGTATCATGACTACCGACTCTCTGCTATAAAAGGACAATTTTTGAAAAAGGATATCATCTCACTTTAATATTTTCACAGATAATAAATCTGTCAAAACCTATTTGTGTTCTTTAAAGTGTTATTTCACAGGTCTTTAAATACACTTCAGAAATATTAGATTTGCGTTATAGCTAGATAACATGGTGAGGATCCAATGAGTTCATTTCTGTTTTAATTGCAATAGAAATTATTTTAAATTTTAATTAGACATGGTGCTGCATTGAAATATGCATATGTGAGATTTTTCACACGTAAAATGTATTTTTGGGTAGTAAAAATATTTATGGTCTTCAATAATCTTTCTATTTTCTACAAAACTCTGATCGTTTAGGCTACTCAGTTATTTTAAGTAGATCTTAATGCTAAGATATCTTGACTGTCTTCATATAAACTAGATTTACACATTACAACAATTGGAAAACAATTCACTTAACAACAAAAGCATAAATAATTTGAATTTATGGCTAAAGTATGTGACTATGTGACTAGTAGATTCACAGTTTAGGAGGGTAATAGTCATCAGTAAAATTTTAGATATTGGGCGTTTTTTTTCATTAACGTAAGTCATCAACTATTTCGAGTGTTTTAATTGATTTGTTGCATCGTTACGTGTTTCGTGTATGTCAAGTTTTAATTAATGTCAACAGAAAGATCCTAGTATTAAAATAGTGTCTGAATAGTTTTATTAAAATCAACATAAAGACAATTGAACAAAACAACACATTACTTACTAATTATTATCAGTAGTTGCAATGACGTATTATAAATAATGTCTATATCACTAAGATGTTATTATGCTACTTTACATTTTTAACATTAGGTGTGATTGATATTATTTATTTTTCTTATAATGACTTAAAATTGTATAATGTATAAAATATAACTCTTGGTTCTCAAATAAATTCTAGATTATGATTGTCTATACATGAATAAAAGTTTGTAGAGTAAATCAAAAATGGAGTAGTTCATAATATATATATATATATATATATATATATATATATATATATATATATATATATATATACTAATTATATGTTCACTAGGCGGGACTATATATAAGAAATTTAGTGCTAAATACTTAAACAAACTTAGAAATAAAAAAAAAGAAGTTTTTGTAAATAATCGAATTACTAAAATATTATCAATTGATCTCTTTTTATGTAAATTGACGAAAAACCGGTAATTTTTAAAATTGTTAAAATTTTTTGATGTAGTTGATAATTACAATTTTGAAAATTGAAATTAATATTCATGATATGCAAGAGAAGAACAATGAAAACTACTTAATATTTGTTTAGGTATTTGGTCTATGTATAATATACTATCAGTCTAATTTTGGAGGATTTGTTGTTTCATATATCAAGTGTGTTTTCTTAATTTTGTTTGTCACCTACGAGCTATTTTGTTTTTTCTGGACAACATAATTTTCATACTAAAAAACGAACCATAATAGAAAATACCACTTAAAAATAAAATCAATGATGAATGCTAGAATCAATTATAGTGATTAGTTGTAACTTTTAGATGAAACTGTACGCTGACGAAATAAAACTTGATATTTAGGAGATGTTGTTTCTCTGAAGAAAGGAATGTTTTCAATAAGTACGTCTGTGTAATATAAATTCCTAACGCAACAGTACACATCCATATTACATATTTTACTTTTCTCATTTTACCTGTAATACAAAAATAGCGAACAAATGTATCTTATGCCTTATAATGAAATCATACTGTTTAAAGCTCTTATTGTTAAATAAATCCGGTTAATAGTAATTAAATTGCTATTTAAATTCCTTTGTTAAGCTATAACATGAATCGTCAAAATTTGTTTCCCCCATAAAGTATGCAAACATTGCACGGGAAAATAACCAGCATAGAATAATTTCTAAAGATTACAGTTTTTCCCCCTTCCAATCATCCATCAACTCTGGATGTTTATGGTTTTTGTCACAAGGTAGTAGATATTTATCTTACGTCCCAAAGATATTGAAAGTTAATTAAAAAGTCATTAAACTGAAAAAAAGCCGAATTGTAATAAACAATATTTTTATTAGGAGGCAAATTTCGTTTTGAATGAAGTAAGAAGGAGATCATTTATTTGTTATAAGTATTAAAAAATATTTGCCTACATGTTACCAAAATTAAAGACATGACGTGCGTTCTCAAAAAATACTAATAAAAACTCATATATATATATATATATATATATATTTACAAATGCATATATACAAAATCATTGTAAAGTTTATGTAACATTAGTTGAAGTGTCAAAGATTATTGGATACGCATTCAATAATCTTTGACACATCAATGAATGTTACAATTTTTTTTGAGAATACTGCTGAACGTTTCATTTGTATGACACAAGTATAGCTTTATCCTTTTACTTTGGTTAGATGATGTGAATATAAATTGGTGAGAATTGTAAACACTAAATGTGAAATATTGAAGAAGTAAGAATATTTTGTGATATTATTTCATAAAACTTAGACTGACTGAAACAAAAGACGGTATTGGGGAAAATGACTAATGTTCACAATATGAAAATACATCGGTAGATGGACGCTACTTTCTTAAGTATTACGAAAGAAATTACCGCGGCTCATTGATAATGTAAAATATTGCTAGGATGCGGTGTCAACTTAAAATTAAAATCTATTCAAATACTGATCAGTAGATATTTATATATGTAGTCGTCTACAATATTAACATCGGAGGAGATGAGAGCGAGAGACTAAATATGTTAGAATATTGTTTTTTTAAAATTAGAATTCGAAAGCTTTAAAAGTTTAAAACGATTAGACATCCAAAAGTGGGTTATAAATCTACAAAACATATGGATAAAACAGACTAAACAAACTACATATGAGTTCGTAAAATAAACCTTATTATTTTCCGATTTTAAAACTACTTTGGACATGCATTGTGTGACTAAATAAAAATTTGAGGTAATTACACGATTTCCGTTTACTATAACAAATAACATCCATCTCTTACATACACCCCACCGCCGTTTAGAATCTCCACCTAACGAACTATTTATCATAAAAAACACATGTATACTATTACATTGAATTTAAGATGTTACATGTATTGTGTCTTACTTATATTTATAGATAACCATTTTTTAAAACATTTAGCTACAATAATAAATAGTTTAAGAGTTGAGGTATACACTTCGATTTCAATTTTTATCTTGCTTTTGAAGACATATACATCTCGTCCTTCACAACCATTAAAAGTTAAGAAATAAAAAGATGTATAAAAAACCCCTAACAACTAAAATAAAAAAATACTCTCAGAGTAGAAGAGATACATTTTTTTTCGAAATGATGTTATCTATTGAAGATATAACTAAAGACTACACGCAAAATTGAAGCACTAGCTATGATTAAGAGAAATTGAGAGACCTGTAAAATCTATTATAGTATAACTCATCATTACATCTCTCAACCAACACTAGTGTACCATTAAAAACAAACAAAATGAGTATACTTTTAATAACATATTTTTTGACATCTAATTCAAACTAAAGAATAAAGTCTTCTCCTGAAAAAATATGTATTTTTATATGTCGAATTTTGTAACATTCACATTATGTTTGAACAAATATTTATATAACATAGTGACATGACTTTAAGTGGTGAATGCTTATTTTGCTGTAGTTCTGATAAAGAACTAAAAGGTAATTCAGTTTCAATCTCAATTATTGCCTTTACTATTTTCGGTGTTACACGATTCGGCCGTTTTTTAATTTATCTAACCACTATCATATAGTGAATATTTACCTGCATACTATCACAAAATTAGTAACAACTCTCTCTCGATATGATTAGTGATAAACTGATATGAACGGACACATAATAAATACGAAAGTGTAACGGATCTATGAGAAAGTTGGCGAAAAATATCATTCCAGTAATATAATCATAAATAAAATACTTAATTAAAACTGATATTTATTCTAAAAGAGGTACAATTACTGCACACTTTTAGTTTAAGACCAAAAACGTGTTTACAGTAAATTTACGCAAGTCCAAAAATTGATGAATTGGCGAAAGGAAAGTTCATTTCGCTAAATATAATGGAGTTGTACCTAACTTTTTCCAATTAACAAAGGTTTCAGAGTAGTTTGCAATTTCCCCTGCCGCTCACATGACTTGATTTTAATGTAATAATCGTAACAATGCAAAGAATGGTTGGTTTACTTTATATTTTAATTGTGATGAAATAAGCTATACAAAACCATTGAAACAGTTACTTTTTCTTGGAATTGACATACTATATTTTCCTAAAAAATGTATTTAGTATTTTTGTTCTTGTAATTTAAGCTTTGAAATTCAAGTAACGTTCACTTTATGTTAAGTGCACAAGCAGAAAGGGATGAATTACTCTACTTAATCAATTATACAATTTATGAAAACATAAAAAAATAAAGTTTTTTTTTACATTTACTTCTGTCTTATATATAAAAGTATTTTACTTTTATTAAAACACACGTCTTCTTTAATAATAAAAAATGAAATAACTGAAATTATAAAATAAACATATTTTCAGATTGGACTAATATTCTTAATTTACCTACGATTTATCGTGGTGGCTTTTATTTGTACATATAATTTTCTTTTACTCTACTCTGTGCCTAATGATATCTATATTTGCAATTGCGTGGAATGAAAATTGAGCAAGTATAAAGTTACAAATACACATATACTTCATGAGAATGAATGTTATTTGTTTTTCACAAAGATAATTAAAATTGTTAAATAATTCTTTGATTAAGCATTTAAACGTTATTGATATTATAATGTTAATTTTGTTATAACCATTTTAGTACAACTCTTTTAGTCTCGAGCTTCTGAATTGTCAATCAACAATTTAAATCAAAATGTTTGAAGTAGCTAAAATTTGAAATGTGTAAATTTTCTGTTCGGTAAAATAAATAAGAAAAACATATATTGAACAATCACATAACATAAAACATG
The DNA here is from genome assembly GCA_963513935.1 of Aphrophora alni. Lineage (NCBI taxonomy): Eukaryota > Metazoa > Arthropoda > Insecta > Hemiptera > Aphrophoridae > Aphrophora > Aphrophora alni. Next base: position 30,857,441 of record OY740773.1, read on the forward strand.
TCACTTATAACAAGACATTTTAAAATAATATTACATTAAAATAATATTTTAATATTATTATTTATTTATATATATATATATATATAATATATATAATATATAATATATAAACTGTGTAATCTTTGAAAGTTGTCTTCCAACTTTATTGCATATTTAAAACTTCTATTGTAAGAAATTATGTCAAACTAAAATTTTAACCTATTTCTATTAATTGAAAAGTTTAGTGGGAATTAAATTGAATTTTAATTAAATTAAGTAATATAATAGACATCTTAATAATAAGCAGTCTGTAGAGATATTGATTTGCTTGCGCATTATTATTATCTTTATACACCACAAAATATTTGAAGTATAATTATTTATTTATAAATTTATTTTAGTTTTATAATTTTTAATGTTTTGTTTAAAAATTGGTTTACATACATTACATCAATACTCAATAGACAACCCAAAATATATTCATTCTAAAAATATTATTTTTTTGTTCTCATTAAAAGATCGTTCTAAAAATTTCGAGAAACATTGGAGTTAAACTTATACATTTTTGTATGACCAAACTTCCTAATGACGATTTATTATCTAAACCAATGCCAAAAACTGTACATTGGGAAAAAATATGTTTATTGTTTATGTTTATTTTTAATTTACAAAAACTTGACGGCCAGAGATTATTGTTTTTAATCTATAATTTTCTTACAAAACTTAATTTGTAATAGTGAAAAGGAAAATAAATATGTTTATCAATCTTTTAAAAAAAGTCTTTTATGCTAAGTGCTTATGGAAAAAGTCATTTAATTTTTATTTATCAATTAAAGAGTAACCCAAATAAACACTACTTTAATATTAAATTTTCATTGTACTAATAATAAGATCTAAATTTACCCTTTTTGATATAGAAATAATAATTATGCCAGACACTTATTATTCTGAACAATCACTATTTTTCATTTAGAGATCTTTAAAACTATTAATTATATAAAAAAACTGTTTTATATATCATAAGTTTGAGACAAAAATACATTTATAACATTGTAGCGCATTGACATGCAAAGAAAACCTATATTCGTAAATTAAAAATCTCTCACTAATCTTATTATAATAAGATATTTAGTTACATTAAACTTAGCCTTCAGAAATTAACCGATAGAGGAAAGTTAAATAACATGTTTTTTTCCAGTTCACGAAAAACTCTTTCACTTGTGCAGTGAACCTTAATATACGAAAACTGTTAAACAATAACAATGTACGGCATATATCTAGAATAAATACAGTTCAAAAAAACAAACACAACAAACAAAAGAGATTACTTGTAAGATAATAATCAATATCTGCGGAACCTGTAATTTAATTAATAAACGTATAGCTTTTGTAATAAATCTTTACATTCAATTAAATACAATATTGACTCTGAACCTGTTCCAGTGAAGAATAAATCAAAACAACTCTAAGGATACTATGTCTTTTCAATCAAAATTTATTTTTAGTTGTAATGTACAAAGCTTATATGCTATATCTACTCTACTGTAGCAAAAGTAAAGTTTATATTGTAACTGTTTTAAATTATAAATGTATAAAAGTGTGGTCAAATTAAATTTATTAGTTAACCAAATGTAATTACTGTTTACAATAAAAACAGTCAATGTGAATGATATTGGAATCGTTAATTACATAATACGAACTTGTGGCTTAAAGTGGTGATCGCAGGACATTATGATTGGAAATGTACATTGTAAATTTGAAAACAAATGTCTCAAAGGAATATTTTGTTTATAAACAGTATATATCTGCAATAAAATGAAGGTTTTATTAATTTTAAGAAATTTAACGATCATTACGAATTTGTATCAGCATTAAGAGTATATATATATATATATATATATATATATATATATTCGTAATATTCAAAAGAAATCAGTTTCAATCAAATTTCATAATGACGAAGAAAAAAAATTACTTTATCTCCGCGCGTACTTAAAACTAACAATGTTCATCGTATTGAGCTCCTACTAAATCCTGAAAACCATTAACGAACAATTTTCCGATAGGCTATATAAAAAAATTATTAGGTAATATTGACAGTTTAAAATGTATTTTTTGTACAAACGATAGTTTATATATTAATTAAATGTCTGCTCGGCTCATTCTACCGTTTTTATTATATCCCGTACTTGTTGCTATTTTATATACTTTTCAATTGTATATTTCAAATTGAGTAAGAAAAATATCAAATTTAAACAAAACAAAGTTAGTTATTTATCTCCTCCCCTTTGAAATTAGTATGTTAAACTGGAAATTTTAGCTTCAATGATAGAGAATGTAAATAGTCATAAATCTACTCCGAAAACACCTTCCTCAAAATGTATTATGGGTATTTCAAAGGAAACGCAAGTGACTGTTCATATATAGACCAATTTATATAACAAAATAATACAATTAACTAGACAACAACATTAAATTTTAAGAACATCTAAACTCTTTGAGTAATTAAATTTCATCAAATATTTTTCTTATCAGAAGGTTATTGACATTTTGTACAAAAACTGCATTACTATCGGTGTATCATTGTTTAATTACCCCTAAATTGAGCTATCCTATTATAATTTGGGGCAACTTAAATTCTAATATCCAAAACCTATTTATTTTACAAAAACAGAAATCTATTCGAGCAGGAAAAAAGGCAAAATTATTCTTGCAAGACTATCTTTAAATAAAACTAATTATTAACCCTTACATCTATTTATATTTTATAATATATTTTGTTCCAAAAAATATTTTGAATATTTAAAAGAATACTTCAATATAAAAATTTTGAAGAATACAAATAAACTGGCCGTACCAAATCACAAAACAACAAATAATAAAAGACATACCATTTAAAGTATGAAAACCTTTTTTAGCCATTTACCAACAAGTTCAAAAGGAAAGGGTTCAAGACATTGTTAAAAACTAAGACTTACTACAATTTAAAAGAGTTTTTGAGTGAAAGAAGAAGAGCTTGTCATCACTTCTATTATATAAGTGTTAGTTATTACTAGACTTACTTATTTTGTTTTTTATTTCCTGTTGTTCATGCTTTATGCAATTTAATTTGTCCAGCAATAAACAAATTATTATTATTATTACATTCGTACAACGGCAGTTTTAATTTTAAAAGTTCCTAATTACTAATTTTCTAAATAGGTTATTAAAATAAACTGTACCAGGAACTGGCACATACTTTCTCACAAACATATTTAAATTAATAAACAGATTTACGGTGACTTGTAGGGTCGAGGAGGAGAGGTGATTTTGTATTAAAGTTGTTTTCCCATAAAAATCCATAAAATAACGGAAAAACCAACTTTTCTCAAAAACGGCTATAAAGATTTTGATTAAAATTTTACAGTTTGTAGTACTTTAGGTCCCTAATAAACCGTAAAATTTTAATCAAAATCGTTACAGCTGTTTTTGAGAAAAGTAGATTTTTCCGTTATTTTAAGGTTTTTTATGGGAAAATTACCCTTAAAATTAAAAAATTCACAAAAATGAAAAAAATGCCTGGAGATACTGTGGATTAGTACCTCCATACCAAATTTCATCAAAATCGGACGACTGGTTTAGGCTCTAGGTCTGATAACATCCACACAGACACGCAGACACACACACACACACAGACATCACTCCGAAAACCCACTTTTTTAGGTTCAGGGGGGCCCAAAACGGATATATCCACAAAAACTCAAACTCGAAAATTTTGACGAATACAATACTTTCTCCATATACTATGGTATAGGGGGAGAAAGTAAAAAAAGGAAGGGCATTATGAGTGAAGATATACAAGCTGGTTTCTTTGGAGTTCAAACAAGGAGTTTAAATTAAAGAAAGGCACACAGCTAAGTTCATTTAGCCATACAGAAATACTTTTTTCCCAGAAAATTATGAAAGATTTCTAAGAAAATATAATTAAAAACACTTTTAAAAATTGATAGTTGCTTAAAATGTCTTTTTATGTAGGTTTGACACCGGCAGCCGAATAGTCGAGATATACACCTGTTCGACTTGACAACACTGCCGGCAGCTAAATGTACCTATACCAAACATATATGGCAGCCAAAAGGGATATATATACACTCTGCGCCGAATAGCCGCAATCTTGATGCTGCCAAATAGCACCAATATTGAAACAAGATCTTAAAGGAGTCATAAATTAATAAAAATTTAATACAGTGATCCATAGAAGGTCACAATCAATTTAGCAAGTTAAAACATGGATATACTCTTCTCTAAAGGGTGGCAGCCAAATAGCTTACTTTTTGACGGCCGCCAAATAGATAGGTATATATATATATATATATATATATATATATATATATATATATATATATATATATATATATATATATATATATTTAAATTCGTAATATTCAAAAGAAATCAGTTTCAATCAAATTTCATAATGACGAAGAAAAAAAATTACTTTATCTCCGCGCGTACTTAAAACTAACAATGTTCATCGTATTGAGCTCCTACTAAATCCTGAAAACCATTAACGAACAATTTTCCGATAGGCTATATAAAAAAATTATTAGGTAATATTGACAGTTTAAAATGTATTTTTTGTACAAACGATAGTTTATATATTAATCAAATGTTCGTCTATTACATCAGTTTTTCAGATATCCATTATATAGTGGTAAGATTGCAGGCTGCTATTCTCACTAGACAATATATTATTTTTTAAATATAAAAATTAAAAATAACATTTTTAATAGATATATTCCAAGAATTAAAATCTCAATTGTTAGGGATTACTATAACTACTAAATGCAGCTAATACAAATTTTCTATTGTTGGAGCTGATTTTATATCCAACACTCATACAGATCACATCTTCCTTAAGGAGGCTGGCTGAAAGACTTACATTTGCAACATAATGGCCGTTGAAGCACCAGGTTAGTTAGCGGTGGAAAGTGGAAGGTCCATCATATGGTGGACTCCATATATCTCCACTATGGTGGGATATATGAGCACTTCACTTACGCCGGTAGGTAACTTGTCGTAGCGCCGACCTATACACATACACATATACACACACACACACACACACATACACAAACATACAACACACAACACACACTCTTTATGAGTGGGTCTTTCAGCTGGTACACACAAGACTGCAATAAAACAACTTTCACATTATGGTATTTGTGTTTTATTTATTAGCCTTAAGTTAGAGGTAAGATTAATATAAAATTTTTAAATGAATGTGATAAAGAGATAAACTTGAAAATATTTTTAATGGTATTTAACACCTCCAGTACACAAAATAAAATTTTCTATTATTGTATTGTATTAAAAGTCAACATGTTCTTGGTTATTTAATACATTTTTTACTAACCTACATAACTCACTTTTTGTTGAACAGCACGTGACATAATCTGGTATTAGGTTAAAAAAATATTGGAGCAAGAAAAAACGCAATCAACCCACGCCATGATCACATACAAAAGAATCGGAATATACGATTGGTATTCAAGCATACATACTAAGAAAACGAGTTTAAAGACATAACCGAGTTTTCATTACTGTTGAGACAGAAGGTTCATGGTGGAATTCCACATGTTTAAAGATAATAAAACACATTTTTTTAATTTTGTAACATTCACTTTTTATTAGTCTAGCCGAACAATGGTTTCGCCTTCTAAGGTATTGATGAGGCTGTATTACAGACATGTTTACTTATGACTGCAATACAGCCTCATCAATACCTTAGCAGGCAAAACCATTGGTCGGCTAGACTAATAAAAAGTGGATGTTACAAAATAAAAAAATTAAAAATTGTGTTTTATTATCTATAAACGAGTTTTTTTTTTAAGAAAGTCCAGTAGAACCCATGGTGTTTAGGCGTTGCTTGAATGATTCGTGTTCTAGTGACAACAATCAAGACTTTCCTCGGAGAGACTTAGTGTCTTGGATCGTTTGATAGTGTCACCACAACCGGGAACTAGTTCACCCGATTACTTTCCCGACACACACACACACGCCGACCAAACATCAATTTCTTGGCCTTAAACGGCATTGCTTCGGCCAATATCACCTTAGGCATCCCGCACTCGCAACTTGTCCCTAACTGGCCGATAGCTTCACGTCGATCACGAGGGCGTCTACAAATAATAGCGCCCCGCAACACTATTCCGAACCAATCACAACTTACCTCGTCTCGCTGATTGGTTCGCATCAGGTAGATATTACACAATGTACAGCTCATTGTGTAGTCCTAGGCAAGCTAGGCTTCAAGCTGGTATGGCTGAAAGTTGTATAAGTACCGGCACAAACACACCAAAAATCACTTCACCTGCACCCTCCAGGGAGACACTACTACCACACAGTGGACGTTATTAGGAAACCACACTCGCCTTGCTGACTGAACCCTGAGCCACCTGCCGCCTACCAGCCTGTTCAAGCCAATACACGTTTTGACTTTTGGGAACAACACCTTATTACCTGACTCCTGCCAACCTACCACCGAGATCGCCGCCTCTCCGAAAGGTCACCCCGTGGCTACCCATAAGGGAAATTAAAAGGAGAAATCCGGGCAACTGCAGCAACTGGCTCCCTCAGTATCACCTCCTTAAAAGGACATTGTAGGTGCTTTGGCGGCAGGCGATAGTGGGTGGACACAACTCTGTAGATTCCCAAGACTAATCAAGATCAGTGAATGGTCCGCCGGAAGGCCAGGAGGCAGTCCCGAACCAAGCGGATGGAGCAGAGATCGCTTACTCCTTCCCAACCTTGGTATTTATACCTATCCGCCCCGTTCACATCCCCAACTACTCCCCCGGCAATCCTAGGGCCCCACTTTACGTGGTGATCTAAGAAAATAGACCGACTGGCTCTTTTCAGGGCCAACAAAAAATGTCAATATCGTCCCGTAACCCGCCTTCACCATTCCCCGCACCAAAACACCTAGACCCTCTTGGGTCGATCTACCTAACCTCACCTCACTGTATATCTCTCCTTCCCGAAGGGTCCACCATCTCCGAGACTACGTCAAACCCGTGTTGCTTGAATGCTTCGTGTCCTAGTGACAAAGGTCAAGACTTTTATTAGTGCGACTTGGTGTCTAGAAAATTTATAATTGTGGAATCATTATCCCTTGAGGCTTTCTCTTATCTGTTAATAGAGACTGTCTTTACTCAACTACTTAAGGCTCTGCAGGAGCGAAATGAAATAACCAAATTGACACCAAGGCAATAGCAGGGCACGGGAGATTTGTGAATTACTAACACCATTGCGCATTAGCTTTTGCACAATATAGTCCTAGTTTCATTTCCAAGGGCGGGAAAACTGGAAGTAGACATTAGGCTAGACTACTACTATGCATGCATGTACAATGTACATTGTACATCTCAGCATGTACCACGCGTGACGCTCTTATCATTTGACATCCTTTGTTTATATTTTCAATTCATAAGTATTCCGGGCTTTTGACCTTTACATTGGCTTTGTTTACACATATCCTATCTACTGCACTAAACCACTGCCATGGGCTTGGACCTTCTTTGCATTGTAGACCTAGTTGATTTCAAGTAACAAAGTAACCTATACATTCGAATATCTAAAATTGATTAACACACTATGAATATTATAATCTTTAATAACTATTTCGTTCTTCTTATATTTTATGAAACCACTTTTGACACTGTAGCAAATATTGTAAAATAATTGAACTACGTTTAACTATATTTTACGCATACAAAAAATAAATTTTTACTCATTTTTAAGCGTTGGTGTTCAACTTTTAAAATTATTAATACTTGTAATTAATTAAGATTTATTTTATTTGCGACATGACAAAGGTTAGGTATGCATCTAAATAAATTGATCTTTTGAGAGAAATATTTAATAGTGATACATACATTTTACTGTACTGCTAATTATTAAATTTATGAACGAGTGAATAATAAGGTGCAAATATTGTTATTGACATTAAATAATAATACATATGGTATAAAAATCATTAGACAAACTTCCTCTTCTCCCATCTAAAAAACCAAAAAAATCAAATCCTCACCAAACATTACATTTAGGTAAGTTATCAATAACAAAAAAAAAAAAAAAACTACGAACAATGGCTATGAAAAAATAGTTATATATTTCAATAAGGGACAAATTTTGCTTCGCTCGTACCATAAACACGTCCGTAAACCGTATTTGGTAAACATCGAGGTTTTAATGACGGCAGCCATGATTAATTTTGTTTTTTGTCAATTTAATTATTCCTGAAATGTAGGGCCTACTACTTATTTTTACTTGCGATTTACCATACGGATTTGGGGTATTATTATTCACATTTCAATAATATCTGAACGAAATCTGTGATCCATGATTGATTATTGATTTTTTGATAACTCACTAAACTATATTTTTGGAGAGATGGCAACCAATACGGTTTGTTTGATCTCTTAGAGGCTACACATTCGAAAAAAATTTAGAAGACAATCTTTGATCCGATTATGAGAAAATCTTCTTCTTTTTTCTTAGGTAATTGTTTACAATTACTTTGTCACCTCTAACGTCTTTAGTATTTAGATATGTTATCAACAATGGACTACAAACGACAGATAAACATGTTTGAAGGCCCGTTACATAAAATACCAGTTACACAGGGTCAAAGTCTTATCAATGCTGCGATATGAAGCGGTCCTTTGCAGTCAGTTCTAATGGCGTCGTGTTCCGGTTTCAATCCGTTTACCTACGAAAGGTTTGGCCAGGTGGTTATATATATAGCTACCTGGCCAAACCTGTCATGATAGCCTATATAATTATCTCGCAAAGTAAGCATTATTAGGTCCGTTGTACAATGGCGAAGACAATAGCCAATGGGCACCTTGTGAACCATCTCCGAACTTTAACGTCAGTAGCTCATCTGAAGACGACTTCTAAAGTATCCCACTTTTTTTACTCTTCCTGGTCATAACAAATGTTACTCCTTTATTTACAAACTTAAATATGCCAAATGTCTTTATACTAAATAGGTTAGAGTTGACAAAGTAATTGTAAACTATTACCTTTTCTTATGGCAGCTACCCTTTAAGTTTGAATTATGAACAAACAAAAAATAATAATAGTTCTGAGATAATATCAAAATATGGCCATTAGGTCCACGTGTTTGATCTGTAGAACTTACGACTGACAGTCAATATTCTAAAAGCCACCTTTTTGCACTCAGGGGACCTCAAAAGGGATTCTAAAAAAAACTAGACTTTTATTTTTTCACCCATCACGTAACTACGTGTTGACTCAATATAACTACGAGTAAAGTAGTGCAGCTGTATAGAAATGAGTTCCTAGGAACGACATCAGGGTTCATTTTAGTATTTTTCAAAACTGTGAACATTTTGAGATATGACCGGCGTTTTTTTGATAATCTGTTTGTTGGTTTTGTAAATTTTATCTAATAAACTGTTCTGAGCTTATCGTGGGAGGGAATGTAGCGTTTCGTTATCCATTTAGCTAGATGAAACTAAATCACTCTACTATGCGTAAGTTTTATTTACCTATTAGCAATATCAAATTTTAAGTGGGATTTTCACCTGTATTTTGCAAAACAAAAACATATATATTTTGTATCGGATTCTAGATATAACGTATACCACACCTCCAAAAATAAGATAGCAGAGAAACATTACTATATTTTTACTCAACCAACTTATTTCTAATATCATAATTTCTAATTTACTAACCTTTTTTTATTTAAGATTAAAGAACACACTTGGCAGGACCGGGAGATGTACCCATCCGCTTTACACAATCCATTGAGACGGGGGTACAATGGCGTTGATTTGTATCAGAGTCAGTTACTTTAGAGCGTATCTATTTAGATCTAAAATAGAATATAGCCCGACTGTCCTGTCTATTGAGGAATACTTGAAAACGTAAAACACATGTTCTATCACTGCTTACGTTCCTTTGACGAAAGGCAAAAATTTACGGAGATGCTTAGACAGCTGTCGTCTCCCAAGATCAATACTGTTCACATGCTGGCTAGTGAAAGATATGCAACGTAAAAACGCAACACAACGCATAAAGAGTTGTCGTAGCCACAGGGCGCGCACAGACATAATAATTGTGCTGTGTTGTATAAATTGTTTCGTATGACAACCTCAAACAATTGATTAGGTTAATTTGATGATGTGTTAGAAATTCCGAAACGTGTCAGCCAAATTTGAAAGATGTCACATGACGGATCAAAAATGAAAAGGTATTGTACTTTAACATTTATTTGATTACATTCAGAATAATAGATATACTAAATAAAACATAAAAACCAAATTTTTTACTAATTTAATCCTTTCTATGTAGCTTTTTTATCCTAATCAGATAACAACAAAGTATATATAAAATATTTAATAAGTACGATAACATTTTATAAAAGATTTGTTTAAATGTTAATATTCAGTGAATGAAATGATAATTTATATTTTAAACTCATTCTTATTTGAAATCAAGTTGTTAGGATTCAATACTGGAAAATATAAAATTCTTAATATAATGTAGCATATTTGTTGTATTTTTTGTAATAAATTTGGTTTGGTCCAAATAACGGTAAATTAATTAATTTTTTTTTAACATGTATAAATGTATGTAAGGGGGGAGAACGCGCTACTATTCATTTCGCCTGCTTACTACGTACTACCCTGAGTAAAAACATCGTTTCACAAACACTGTCTATATATTCTTACAACTGTCTGAGAATGAGCTTATGAGGATTTAAGATTGATATTTATTAATTAATAGTTTTTTTTAACTATAATCATGTTTGTATAACAGCACAAATAACATCTGAGACTAAGCATTATAAACTAATAAATAAGAAGAAATAAAATTAGGGTAAAATAAAAAGCCAAAGCCACTATCGAATGAATTAGTAAATATACGCCCAGCTGATATTTGTAATCGCGATTAGAAACAAAATTTAACCATTTAAATAACAACTAATTAACCATAAATTGAATTATTATAAACAATATGAATTTAAAAGTGTATCAGTATAATCAAAAATTGCCTAATATCCAGAAAAGGTATAAAATACCAGGACTATATACAACAGCGGAAGACGATCGGCACATCAACAAACGATGCAGAGAAGAGATCCCTCCGCAACGAAGCAAAACCCGCTTAGATATGAAAATTATTATTAACATTGTAGCATTCGACATAGCAAGAAGCCAAAAATTCCACCTCCAAAGTTTTTTTATAATTAATAAGTGTTTTTTTATTTTTTTTATACAGTGAATAAAAGTAGGTAGTGCAAATACAGAAATTGGTATATTCTGTCTAATAACAGTTAAACGTTTTATTTTTTTTAATCAATTTAAAAGGAACCTTATTAAAGGCCTAGAACTATTAAGTAACCATTATAAGAACTTGAATATTTAATTATTTTTTTAAATTTAATAAACTTTCACTACAATTTATATATGCGTTTTTAAAAATAAAATAATACAATCATCCCAGCCGAGTGCCTATCCCGAGATTAATTGAACTAATTAAAATATATTTCTAAATATAAATTTACTATATAGACTGAGCTAAGCCTAGAGGCATTTGAATTGAACATTTATTTCAATTGTAATTACTAAAGATCAAAGACTAATTAAAAATATTTCAAATATGATTTTGTATTATAATAATTAATAAATAACTGTTTAAAGTGATATTGTTAACTAATCTCTAGTTTTTCATTTTAATAATTTTAGACTTAGAATTTTTTTAAAATTATTCATAAGTAAAAATTTGTTATATTTGTATCAACAACAAATCATGCGTGCATTTGAATATTAATGTTGTGTTTATACAATTTTTTTTTAAATAAGGAAATGTTAACTTTTACGAAAATTGATATTCTGTAAAAACCTATTGGTCCGATTTTTATAAAATTTGTCTCAAATTAAAGGTAAAATAATGCTTTAAAAACTTACGTAGAACCATGGAAATCCGTTATAAAAACACTAACAAAAAATAATGTTTTAATTAAAATACTATTTGTCCGGTTTACAAAAAAAATATGTGAGTATTTACTTTACATTACATAGAGGATGTGTGTAAAATTAATATGCCTTAGTGCTACTACTTCTGCATCTGTAAACACAAAATTCTGAATTTTCGGAAAATTGTCGTCAAAGTTCTAGAAGACTTTTGCACTACAAATCTGAACGTTGCTTAGCAACAGCTCTGCCTTATATCAATATATGTAAAATCATTGTTATAACTAGTAAAAGAAAGATAATACTGATAGTATTTTTACTCAAGATTGTAACTTGAGGGCCTATACTGTTGGAGGAGTTGTAATGCGCTTTTGGAGTCGCTGAGTATGCATATCTTTTCACATAATAAATAAAACATAAGAACTTTTTTAATTAACAAGGTTTATACTTTATACTAAAGGTTTATACTAAAAATAAACGTGTAATTAATTATATTATCTATATAACACATTATCATTGACATAATATGAAGTTTTGAGAAAGTCTTGTTATAACTCGAAAAATTTATGTTTAGTATTTTCCTGATAGTATCCGTTTTTCTAGAAGAAAATGGTATAATGTCTGTCGTCTGTTATATGTACTGCGCTCTACAGAGTAAACGTGTGGGCCGATTTTAATCAAATTAAGTATTTGGGCTACTTTTGGGCATAACTAGGGACTTTTTTTTCATTTTCCCCCATATTTCCACAAAATTAAAAATAATATTCGTCGCGTATACGTAAAAAAACATTGTAAGTTTATAATTTAGTCCCTATATATATATATATATATATAAAGATTAGGTACCATTTGGCTGCCTTATATGGCACGATTTGCATTCGATTTGGCGGCTGGTTCTAAATGGAAGCCGTATACGGCCGCCAAATTGCAGACCCTGTTATTCTGTCTTATAATGATGATTAATGACGAATAAAATTGATTTGTATTGGCAGTCAAATGGGACCCTAGTGTATATTTTTAGTTCCAAAAAGTTATGTCTTGGAGTGCTAGCATCGCTACGGTTCACAAGTGGATATTCATTTTATCAATTTCGGCGCAAATCTGGCGGCCGAGGTCTGGCAACGCTGCAATGAGACACTGCATCCTGTTTTAACGGATGTGGCTCGAAGCTCTGTCTCTCGTTTGCAGGAACTCCTGATTATTTCCTTATTTAGAAAAACTCTGCCTCTAAGGTTGTTTTTATATTGGATTTTTATTGACTAAACGATGGTTTCTGTTTCTTTCTTTCGAATCATCGCTCTTCTTTTTCTCCGCGGGTCTGTGTAGCTGTATAAACATAAACTATATGAAATAAATACAGGAAATAACTATCAGTATATTACCTGCTTGTTAGTCCGTCGTGTGACTTCTTTGATTCGTTTTACTACGACGCGTTTCGAGACCGTAGTCTCATTATCGCATTTTATTTTCATAGTTGAAAATATTTTTTAAAAGGTTCATTCTAAGAGTGACAATACAAATCTAGTTTATAAAGAGTAATTACATTTGAATACAGAAGACATTTATTTGTTTTGTAGTGCTAGAAGGTAAACATTTATAATGCTCCTTATAGGGTTTTTGCAATTGTAAATAATTTTAATACGTACATAATACTTATGAGCGGCAGATCCATTTAATAGCTAAGACATTGGAATTTTTAATGTTCGATAATGCGTAAGAATAGATTTTAAAATAAGAAACATTCAGATTTCATATGTACAGAAATAGCCAATTTTTAAATTTGAATGAGGTACACACTACACATTGCCACGGAGCTTAACGCTGTGCAGGTTGGAGCCGATTAGGTTAGTTTTAATAGGTATAAGACTCAATATTTATGCCTACGTATAAATATTGAGCATTCGTATGGCCGGAAATGAGATTAGCGCCCCAGAAACCCCCGATTACCGATTTTCACGGCTTTTCATCCATTTTTAGAGGTGTCAAAAAAATTATGCACTTTTAGAGATAGCCTACACTTTATTCACTTGTGATGCATTTCCGCTTTCTCCAAAAACTGGTCATATCTACACTTTTTTCCTGTTTTCTGAACACGTTGCAGAAAACTGCAACCAAATCCGGAACTGTAGGCAAAAATTTATGAATTTTTTTTTAGTAGCCTACTTTGCCTGGTCTACATGTTTCCGTGTTTTCCATTTGGTTTGGGAACAGAAAACAATGTTTTTTGTTTGCTGAAAAAAGTTAAATGTTTGTCATTTGTTTGCAAACTGTTCGAAAACATTTTGAAAACTTTCGGCAAACATCAAAGAAACAAATGAGAAATAGGTAAACAATTGGAAAACAGTTTGTAAACAATGTTTCCGCAAACATGTTTGTAAGTGTGGACTAGGCTTAAGAGGATGAGCTAAAAGCGCAATGTGAACAAACCAAACCCAACCCCAAGGCCGTGTCAAAGCACCCCTAGAGGTATGTGAAGCTGGCAGGGCCCAATTCCAAAATTAAAAAATAAATTATTAGTTTCGTTTGTTTATCGTTTGTTTACGTTTGTTTAGCTATGTTCATAGTTTGTTTAGCCTTAGTTCAAGAGTTATTAAAAAATGGGTGCTGCTAGGTTCACACCAGCAGCGCCCAATTCAAAAATCTTTCCAAAAATAAGTGGAATCGTTTGTTTACGTTAGCCAATTTCATCATTTGTTTAGGCTCTGTAAACCATACATAGCCAAAAAATGTGGGCGCTGCTAGGTTCACACCAGTAGCGCCCATAAAACATATTTATCCCAAAAATTAATTAAATCGTTCGTTTATCGTTAGTTTACGCTTGTTGAGCCTTAGTTTAGCAAGAAATTAAAATAATTTTCTTAATTCTCTCTACTAAAGTCACTGTTCAGCTGCATGGTCAAATTATTTCTTCATACAAAAATTTCTTCATATGGAAATTTGATAAAAAAATTATCTTTTCATTATCTCCCTGCAGCAAATTCATTAACTAAAAATGCATGGTTCTATTTGTTCCTTTAAATTTAATTGCAACTGTTAAATATAAATATTTTGCTAATCACTTCATTTGAATCTTATTTATAAAAAAATAGAAAAGCAAACATAAAAAAAATAGGTAGCCTAAGGTATTTTATAAAGAAATTTACCAAATAATTTAGTAACAGTTATTGGTTTAGCTTCGACATTGAATCTTCTGTGTTATTTAATTTAGTTTTTTTTATAATACAGTCATTAAATTTTATCGTATCTTGATGATTTTCTCACAGAATGTGTATATATACTCTATTAGTATTTGTGTTAAATTTTATTCAAATTCGTTAAATAGTTTATTATAAATTTATATTTCGACATTACGAGACGACACAATCGATTATTTGAACTTTTACTATAAACGTTAATAACTTACGTAATTATTATATTTATAAAATTTTAATATCTGTTTTATATAGTTAATTAGAACATATGTGGAAAGTTTGAACCAAATCGGTTAATAATTATAAGTTTTCGATTAAAATTTATTTAAAAAAATCCAAAATTGAGTACATTATTATAAAAAACCGTGTAAGGTATATCTTAAAAGCTAGTTGTCGTAAGTTATTTTTAAAAACAGATATAGATTCCTCATGAAATTTACTATAAATTATCATGTTTTTATTAATATGTATTATTTTACAAGTTGTATAATGTAATATTTAAAACAATATTCATATTTTTAATTACCTGTTTCCAATAAAAATGTAATAACTTTGAAAATATTCAACCAATTTCAATGAAATTTATACCACATATAAAAAACATATATATAATAATGATATTGTAGCATTCAAATTCAAAAATCACATCTGCAAAATAATTTCATTTCCTCGTTTTCCACATATACTACTTCCGTCGCTTGACAGATGCTGCCACCCGGCGAGATTGTCCAAAACTAATCATCGTATGACATCGGAGGGCAAAGTACAACGGCAAGACAGCCTATCTGCTAAAATACCCGCTGGCTAGTCTACCTGTAGTCACTCACAATGCCTGACATTCTTACATAGGTATTGACTTTATGAAAAGATAGTTTTTTTTTTAAAACAGTTACATAATATTACTTATTTGATAAATTTCTTAAATGCTATTTGGCCAATAAATATATATATATTTTAGATAAAAGAATTTATTATGGAAAGAGTAGTTTATTTTAAAAGAAAAGAAAAGAAAATTTTGAATATTTAAATTTTTAAATTGACGTCAATTATTTTAATTTAGAGAATAACCTCTTGGAGGTTGTTAGGACCGAAAGTTTGCATGCAGGCTCCACCCAATAATTTTTTATATATTTTATAATTAATTACACAAGTCTACGTCTAAAAAAAAAAATAGTTTTTAAGAAAAACATATTCGTTGAAGTAAATTTAGGCACATATACAATAGGAGTTTAAATAAAGTTCTATAAAGTCAGTTTTTTTGTAACATCACTTTTGTGCACGTGAAACTCTGAAGCTATGTTGAACAAAACGTGTTTTGTTAACAGGACGAAACATGTTTAGATCTTTAGCTGTATTTCTTCTACCAGCATATTAGCTATAGCAAAAAAAAAAACATGTTTTTTAGCGTCTGTACAAAATCAGACATGTTGTAGCATTAATGTTCATTATTAAAGTAAATATCTGGTTATTTGTCAAAATTAAAGAAAATTGATTGTATAACAGAAATTCGTTAAGATGGTACTTAAAAGCTTCTTAGATGATTATAAATCTATTTATATATATTTAATTTTGTTTGAAACAAAGCTTGTATAAGACTTGCAAAGATCTGCAAAAGTCTGTAAAACGAAATTTTCTGATTTAGAACAGATTTCTCCAATTGTTTTATGTTTGACATGTTCAATAAGATATTTTGATCATTTAAAGTTCAACATTAGTTTGCACCTATTTCACATAATTGTTCAAAACTCAAAATGTGCCTTTTCAAGGTTTTGTAAAGTATGTTTTAAAAAAGTAAATTTTTATAATCATTCAGTTTCAAAAGAACATTGAATATTAAATAAAACATGAAATACATATTTTAAAGAATACATGATAATTAATAAATTATTTTAAAGCATTAACCAAAATTTAAAATATGATAAAATCTGTAAGGCTGAGTACCTGGAAAATCCTGTCGCAGTCCACGTGAGCTTGCGCCGTGAAAACGAAAATTTATTTGGCATTTTAGACTAAATCGCACAAACTGTATATTAACATCGTTGAAAACTGAAGCAGAAAATTTTGAGAACCAAGAAAGAAATTTATTATATCTAACGTAACTATGTAAGAATGTCAGGCATTGTGAGTGACTACAGGTAGACTAGCCAGCGGGTATTTTAGCAGATAGGCTGTCTTGCCGTTGTACTTTGCCCTCCGATGTCATACGATGATTAGTTTTGGACAATCTCGCCGGGTGGCAGCATCTGTCAAGCGACGGAAGTAGTATATGTGGAAAACGAGTTAATGAAAATATTTTGCAGATGTGATTTTTGAATTTGAATGCTACAATATGAAAAATTAAACTTTTAAATTAATATTTAATACGTTTACTAACTAGGCCTATAAAATTAAAATCGATTAAGTTATTTAACTTTTTGCCGTAAACGTTAATAACTTGCATAACTATTAACGAATATTTATGAAGTTTTAATAACATTTTTTATATAGTTATTTAGAACATATGTGGAAAGTTTGAACCAAATCTGTTAATAATTATAAGTTTTCGAAAAAGAAATATTATAAATAAATATTTATTTAATCAGCATTTACATTATATCGAATGGTATTCGTACAATTATTACTAATAGCCTACATATTAATAAAAACTTGATAATTTATAGTAAATTTCATGAAGAATATATATTTGTTTTTAAAAATAACTTCCAATAATTAGTTTTTAAGACATAAACGTTTTTCTATAATAATATACCCAATTTTCGATCCTTTTTTATAAATTTTACTCGAAAACCTATAATTATTAACCGATTTGATTCAAACTTTCTACATATATATTATTCTATATAACTATATTAATAACACATAAAAATTTCAAATATATTCATTAATAACTTTTCTTATTATTATTGATATAAAATAACTGATAGGTATATTCCGAAAAAACATCTATAACCAACCGGACGAGATATAAACAGACATCCTTCTTCCATCCTGTCTTCAGACTGTCAAAGATGCCGAACGGCCACACATAAGTTCACTTTTCGCTTATCGAACCACAAGTAATAAAAACATTATTTGCTTGTGTTTTTTAACTGACGACTATCAGCTTATTTTACGCTAACATAATGGTACACGTTCGACAATCAGTAACATTTTAGAATACCGTATACTAACGCTTGTTTTAAGACAAGATGTTAAACAAATCTGAAACATAAATCCTTTTACTTTTTGTACTGAAGTATTTTTGTTTTAAAAGGTTTTAAATAATTGTTATATGCTCTTAACCGGAATTAAATATTTGGAAACTGTTGTTTAAATCCATGAGCGTAAATTATGTTTTCCCGTAGCATATGCACAAAAAATTTCAATATATATTTTTAAAAAACATGTATTTATTTTTTGATTTGAATAATTCTGTAGAACTACAAGTTTGAAGTTATTCATACTGGAATAATTGTAGTCTTGTAAAGATTAGAGGAACATTTTGTGATTTTCTTGTCGTTTATATTTTATTTTATAATTTATATTTATATTATATATATTATAATTATAAGCTTGATGAAGTGGTGATTTCATGGATCAGACAGCTGGATTTAAATCTTTGAAGACTGATATGATATATCCTATTATTTCCTGTATTACTTTGCGTATCTTTTTATTCCCTATTTATTTATTTCATTCAGTAACAAAGGCATTTCAATTTTTTTTTACGATAACTTTATTTAATTATATTTGTACAGTATGACATAGGAAAATCATACGGTAGATAAATACCAAGAACTAAGCCGGTCAGGGAGAAGGGCTCTCCGAGTCACCCGAGTGTTGCGAGCAAAAAATCGGTAGGCCCTACACGGGTCACACTCCACAGGCCTACTATTTAGAAAAATTGTTTTCGTATGATTGTATCTTGTAAACTTGTCCAAATAATTTTGAACAAAACACATCCAATTAACTGCAATAAATAAATTACACTAACGTGTACACTAGTATTGTATGTAAATATTGGTTTTACAATATATACGATAGTGACTTATTTTAGTATGGAATAGCCTACTGAAGATCAACAAAACGCTTAAATACCGGCCGAGACCCATTAATCACAAATTGTCCTTTTCTTTAGTAAAAACTATGTTTAAACAGAAAAAATTAATAAAACAATAATGGATAATTAGTTCGTTAAGAAATTTAGATTAAAATGATTTAACGTTAGGCCTAACTTGAAATAGTGGTTAATTAAACCGATGACATCAGGTTTGTTTGATAAGACTGTGCAAGCCCAATGATTTTAAATGCAGGCGAGAAGATGGACGAATAATATCTTAACATGACTCAGAAGGCCTGATAGTTGACGAGAGGCCCCGGTTCGACACTCTGCTGGTGTTTGCTCTACAACTGTAGACACTACTATGACTACTATATTTATTTAGGGTTACCAGACGGGTAACTCCAAAAATAGGAGACTCTGTTCCGAGACCTTACGGGAGGTCCGGTGATCTTCCCCCGGAAATTGAGGAATTATGGAATTTAGGAAAATTAAAAATGCTAAAATGCGAATGGTGCATTTGGATAATTTCATCTACATTGCAAAAATATAATTAATAAACAATGTTTTTACCTTCAAAATTAGGTTTAGTAACTGTATTCATAAGAACTTAGTTTTCCATGTGTATATACGTAACAGGGTTCAACTAGTTTGCTGTCTACAATGTTATTGTAACTTATAATAAACTAGTATTTGTGTCACAGACCAAAATGAATTAGGCCTACGATGTACATAAATAACTTTATGTATTTAATAAATTAAACGAGTTAGGTACTTTGTTTTAAATTCTATCCAAAACTAGAACGATGAGTTGAAGTACATTGTTTTTAGTATTTTTTAACCTGTTTACCAAGTTGCTTACTTATCTTCTTGGAAACTTCGAAGCTTTTTCTTTCCCACGCGACTGCATCCGGCATTGTCTTCCTCTTGAATTTGTTGGTCAGTTCGCCTTTCATCAGTTCTCCTGTAGTCTAAATTATAATTAAACCTATAGGCTTATAATATTATTGAGAAACTTGCTTTTCTTCCATTTGGCCTTTATTATCCAATTTAAAATCTCTCTTCTCCTCCTGATATTCTCAATATACATTCAATTCTTTAATTAATTTCTCTGACTTTTCTCTATCATATTACACCTTGTACCCTGTCATTACTTTTAAATCTTCTCACTGGCTTGTGTTATTTATTTATTGAACGCATTTAATCTCGGGAATAGCTAGACAATCAACAGTTCATTGTCCTGTAGACCTACATTACATTTGTATTTGTTGCTCCAAACCAGCTGTGTTTACTTAGGCTTCTCTGTATTCGACAATTTCTATGTTAATCGACCTTGGACTCGGCCTTTCCTAACCGGTCCGAAACTAGCCTTTGTTAGACTACCTGTGTTGTACTCGTTTTTCACCATAATGTTAACGACCTTCAATGTTTTATTTAATTTACCGTGTTTAGGCCTTACATTTTCTGAACGTAACTTATTTTATTTCTTACTTTTAGAACATAATTTCTTATATGAATACATTTTATAGGTCTATTTAATTAAAACTTGAATTTTATTAGTTTAATATGTTGGCATTTTAAACTCTTGATGTTTTAATCAATTTGAATAGTATTTCCCAATTAATTATTATATTTACATTACGTGCTCTTTTTATTGTACATATATATGGCCTAATAGCATTCCTTCCTCAATTTCCGTGAGTATAGCATTGTGAACTAAATTATGGCCTAAAAAAACTTATTGCACTTCCATCTCGCCAACGGTGTCTGCTAGTTTGAACTTTGACAATAGCTTTCACTTCCTGATGGATGGTCTTTACTTTGTAGGCCTAATTCTTTTTTCAATTTAACGTATTTACGTACAAAATTCCCGTTATTATAAATTCGATTGCTTGCACCCGACAGTTTAAATCTTACTTAAAGGTTTCCTTTCGCTCCATTCAGTGTCACGTCCAGTTGTTCAGTAATAGCCTACCTTGTTGAATTACAGTGGTTTGTGTTGCTCTCATAGTTCTCATAAAGTGATGTTTTCGACGTTACAGTGTTTTGCCAACAATTAATTTACCAATGGATAACTCTTTAATAGGCAACTTCTATTCTTTTTATTATTATTTCGACGCGAAAATTTTTGTGTGCTTCCTATGTGAAATCATCTATTTATTTTATATATATTTAACACTCATTGAAGTCGCAATTTTTTAGATACGAATTGCTTCAACCCAATTTCCGTTTGTAACCTATCCGCGTTTTTCTCCCTAGCAATTGTGCCCATCTGCGTCCCTTTACATCCTTTTTCAATACCAGCGTCTCCAACCTCTTATAACACTTAATCAATTTGACTTGAATTGTTTTTATTTATTTATACTCCGTTAACTCCTTTTTTATTATTTTTATACCTTGAGTTTATATTAAAACATTTTCATTTTATTTTCCTAATGGCCACAAAGTAATGTATAACATGCATGTTAGGTACTAGGTAGGGCCTACTATTTGCATTACCCCCCCCCCTTCAACTACCTTATGAATAGAAGTACATATAATAATTACGAGAGGTTTCATGTCCACATACAAAGAATTTTTGTTTCATAACAATTTAAATGACAAAATGCAAACTTTATTGCTGGAGACTTATTTGTGGCTATGAGGCTTATTTTTATAAATTCGTAGAAAATCACAAACGTTTTTCCAATTTTTGATTAGATGAAGATAAACCAATGAATAGTATATTCGTTTTGTAGGAAATTTAATTCTTTATAACCTCATTGACAAAGTTTGTCTCTGTAATCGACGGTAAATAATTCCAGAGGAAAAGTTTATCGAAAAACGTGCGGTAAAATTAATTTTTTCATAAATTAGCGATTTTGTCCGGCTCATATCTCACAAACCACTGAAGATACCAATAAATTTTATGGAATATTTTTTGTAGGGAATTTTGTCAGCTATATTTTTTTAAGAAGCATTAATTTTGTAGGATCAACCATTTCAAGTTATAAGCGCAAAACCAAAAAAGGGACCTTCTTAGCCCCCCTAAACCTCCCCGCTCCCCCCTAGTAATGGGGACTTTTAAGTATGTTTACCTCCTAACAACTACAAACAAAATTCTGCAGTCAGTTCTTATGACTTTCCACCTAGAATCATTCGTTGACTGGAGTACAACCCATTAACACACGTGACCTTAAACCTTTTACGACTAACAACTTCATTCATGGCTATTGTTTTTGCCTCCAATTTAACTTTAATCATAGCTTGCTTGTTTATTTTTAGTATCCGTTCTTTTAACGCGGTAACTATTTCAACATTTACTACAGGAAGTTCCAAAATTTCTACATCATTGGTTTTGAAATGCTCAAATTGTACTAGTGATGTTTATAATCGGATGAAATAGTTAATAGGATTAATCGGTTTCGAATGAAATAATCGTATAATTCATTCGAATCCGATTATCTACGCAGAATGGTTTTGCGCATCGGTATCCGATTCAGCTCGACCAATTAGATCGTATTATAAAAATCTACACTCTAACCCTTAAGAATTGGAAAAATAATCGGGTTATTCATTCGAATTCAGCTCGACCAATCAGATCGTTTTAGAAAAATCTACTCTGTGACGTTTAAGAATCGGAAATAAACGGATTATACATTCTAATTAAAGTATCTGCACTGACATTTGGACTAACCGATTATTTTAATTTGAATTCACCCATCACTAAATTGTACTACAATTATATCCGCACTTGTGTCAATCTCTATTACCGCCGGGTTGTGTCCAATTTCCGCTAAAATGTCCCGGAATCTCTTCTATAGGCTTTTCCTGTATCTCCGCTTCACCTTGATTACTTAGCAAATCATCCCGTATGTTGTAATGAATACATCCTAACGATTTCTGTTTACTATTTTCATTTTTGTCAGTTAAAGATACATTGATTTCAGGTTCGATCCTAGCCAATGGCACTAAATTTTTTTTAGCTTTTTATTTTATTTAGCTTTTTTAGCTTTGTCCCTCCATTATTTATAATTATTGTTATTTTATCCACGGCCCTGTCTTTCCGATATAGTAATGTTTTCCTAGGCACAATCTCCTTATTTAGTTTTTCAGCTTCTGATTAGCAGTAGGTTTTGATGGACCGGGTCTATTTTTGTTTGGGTGATTGGAGTTATTTTGGTTTTGACCAGAGGATCTTTGGAAATGTTGGGTATTTGGTGGTTGGTTTGGCCTATTTACATTTTCTGTGTTTTGTGATCGGTTCTACGCCTCGCTTCCTCCATCATATAATTGTTGTTTAGAAACGTAATCGCATCTTCGATATTTCCGCTTGGTTTACCTATGCTGGCTAATTCCACTTGGTCATTAAAATGTTGCATTACAGTAAATACTAAAAAGCTCTCAGTAAAAGGCGGGTCTAATCTCCTGCTTTATTTAGCATCCTACAAAAATAGTCTGCTCGGCTCATTCTACCGTTTTTATTATATCCCGTACTTGTTGCTATTTTATATACTTTTCAATTGTATATTTCAAATTGAGTAAGAAAAATATCAAATTTAAACAAAACAAAGTTAGTTATTTATCTCCTCCCCTTTGAAATTAGTATGTTAAACTGGAAATTTTACCTTCAATGATAGAGAATGTAAATAGTCATAAATCTACTCCGAAAACACCTTCCTCAAAATGTATTATGGGTATTTCAAAGGAAACGCAAGTGACTGTTCATATATAGACCAATTTATATAACAAAATAATACAATTAACTAGACAACAACATTAAATTTTAAGAACATCTAAACTCTTTGAGTAATTAAATTTCATCAAATATTTTTCTTATCAGAAGGTTATTGACATTTTGTACAAAAACTGCATTACTATCGGTGTATCATTGTTTAATTACCCCTAAATTGAGCTATCCTATTATAATTTGGGGCAACTTAAATTCTAATATCCAAAACCTATTTATTTTACAAAAACAGAAATCTATTCGAGCAGGAAAAAAGGCAAAATTATTCTTGCAAGACTATCTTTAAATAAAACTAATTATTAACCCTTACATCTATTTATATTTTATAATATATTTTGTTCCAAAAAATATTTTGAATATTTAAAAGAATACTTCAATATAAAAATTTTGAAGAATACAAATAAACTGGCCGTACCAAATCACAAAACAACAAATAATAAAAGACATACCATTTAAAGTATGAAAACCTTTTTTAGCCATTTACCAACAAGTTCAAAAGGAAAGGGTTCAAGACATTGTTAAAAACTAAGACTTACTACAATTTAAAAGAGTTTTTGAGTGAAAGAAGAAGAGCTTGTCATCACTTCTATTATATAAGTGTTAGTTATTACTAGACTTACTTATTTTGTTTTTTATTTCCTGTTGTTCATGCTTTATGCAATTTAATTTGTCCAGCAATAAACAAATTATTATTATTATTACATTCGTACAACGGCAGTTTTAATTTTAAAAGTTCCTAATTACTAATTTTCTAAATAGGTTATTAAAATAAACTGTACCAGGAACTGGCACATACTTTCTCACAAACATATTTAAATTAATAAACAGATTTACGGTGACTTGTAGGGTCGAGGAGGAGAGGTGATTTTGTATTAAAGTTGTTTTCCCATAAAAATCCATAAAATAACGGAAAAACCAACTTTTCTCAAAAACGGCTATAAAGATTTTGATTAAAATTTTACAGTTTGTAGTACTTTAGGTCCCTAATAAACTGTAAAATTTTAATCAAAATCGTTACAGCTGTTTTTGTGAAAAGTAGATTTTTCCGTTATTTTAAGGTTTTTTATGGGAAAATTACCCTTAAAATTAAAAAATTCACAAAAATGAAAAAAATGCCTGGAGATACTGTGGATTAGTACCTCCATACCAAATTTCATCAAAATCGGACGACTGGTTTAGGCTCTAGGTCTGATAACATCCACACAGACACGCAGACACACACACACACACAGACATCACTCCGAAAACCCACTTTTTTAGGTTCAGGGGGGCCCAAAACGGATATATCCACAAAAACTCAAACTCGAAAATTTTGACGAATACAATACTTTCTCCATATACTATGGTATAGGGGGAGAAAGTAAAAAAAGGAAGGGCATTATGAGTGAAGATATACAAGCTGGTTTCTTTGGAGTTCAAACAAGGAGTTTAAATTAAAGAAAGGCACACAGCTAAGTTCATTTAGCCATACAGAAATACTTTTTTCCCAGAAAATTATGAAAGATTTCTAAGAAAATATAATTAAAAACACTTTTAAAAATTGATAGTTGCTTAAAATGTCTTTTTATGTAGGTTTGACACCGGCAGCCGAATAGTCGAGATATACACCTGTTCGACTTGACAACACTGCCGGCAGCTAAATGTACCTATACCAAACATATATGGCAGCCAAAAGGGATATATATACACTCTGCGCCGAATAGCCGCAATCTTGATGCTGCCAAATAGCACCAATATTGAAACAAGATCTTAAAGGAGTCATAAATTAATAAAAATTTAATACAGTGATCCATAGAAGGTCACAATCAATTTAGCAAGTTAAAACATGGATATACTCTTCTCTAAAGGGTGGCAGCCAAATAGCTTACTTTTTGACGGCCGCCAAATAGATAGGTATATATATATATATATATATATATATATATATATATATATATATATATATATATATATATATATATTCGTAATATTCAAAAGAAATCAGTTTCAATCAAATTTCATAATGACGAAGAAAAAAAATTACTTTATCTCCGCGCGTACTTAAAACTAACAATGTTCATCGTATTGAGCTCCTACTAAATCCTGAAAACCATTAACGAACAATTTTCCGATAGGCTATATAAAAAAAATATTAGGTAATATTGACAGTTTAAAATGTATTTTTTGTACAAACGATAGTTTATATATTAATCAAATGTTCGTCTATTACATCAGTTTTTCAGATATCCATTATATAGTGGTAAGATTGCAGGCTGCTATTCTCACTAGACAATATATTATTTTTTAAATATAAAAATTAAAAATAACATTTTTAATAGATATATTCCAACAATTAAAATCTCAATTGTTAGGGATTACTATAACTACTAAATGCAGCTAATACAAATTTTCTATTGTTGGAGCTGATTTTATATCCAACACTCATACAGATCACATCTTCCTTAAGGAGGCTGGCTGAAAGACTTACATTTGCAACATAATGGCCGTTGAAGCACCATGTTAGTTAGCGGTGGAAAGTGGAAGGTCCATCATATGGTGGACTCCATATATCTCCACTATGGTGGGATATATGAGCACTTCACTTACGCCGGTAGGTAACTTGTCGTAGCGCCGACCTATACACATACACATATACACACACACACACACACACACACATACACATACACAAACATACAACACACAACACACACTCTTTATGAGTGGGTCTTTCAGCTGGTACACACAAGACTGCAATAAAACAACTTTCACATTATGGTATTTGTGTTTTATTTATTAGCCTTAAGTTAGAGGTAAGATTAATATAAAATTTTTAAATGAATGTGATAAAGAGATAAACTTGAAAATATTTTTAATGGTATTTAACACCTCCAGTACACAAAATAAAATTTTCTATTATTGTATTGTATTAAAAGTCAACATGTTCTTGGTTATTTAATACATTTTTTACTAACCTACAAAACTCACTTTTTGTTGAACAGCACGTGACATAATCTGGTATTAGGTTAAAAAAATATTGGAGCAAGAAAAAACGCAATCAACCCACGCCATGATCACATACAAAAGAATCGGAATATACGATTGGTATTCAAGCATACATACTAAGAAAACGAGTTTAAAGACATAACCGAGTTTTCATTACTGTTGAGACAGAAGGTTCATGGTGGAATTCCACATGTTTAAAGATAATAAAACACATTTTTTTTAATTTTGTAACATTCACTTTTTATTAGTCTAGCCGAACAATGGTTTCGCCTTCTAAGGTATTGATGAGGCTGTATTACAGACATGTTTACTTATGACTGCAATACAGCCTCATCAATACCTTAGCAGGCAAAACCATTGGTCGGCTAGACTAATAAAAAGTGGATGTTACAAAATAAAAAAATTAAAAATTGTGTTTTATTATCTATAAACGAGTTTTTTTTTAAGAAAGTCCAGTAGAACCCATAGTGTTTAGGCGTTGCTTGAATGATTCGTGTTCTAGTGACAACAATCAAGACTTTCCTCGGAGAGACTTAGTGTCTTGGATCGTTTGATAGTGTCACCACAACCGGGAACTAGTTCACCCGATTACTTTCCCGACACACACACACGCCGACCAAACATCAATTTCTTGGCCTTAAACGGCATTGCTTCGGCCAATATCACCTTAGGCATCCCGCACTCGCAACTTGTCCCTAACTGGCCGATAGCTTCACGTCGATCACGAGGGCGTCTACAAATAATAGCGCCCCGCAACAATATTCCGAACCAATCACAACTTACCTCGTCTCGCTGATTGGTTCGCATCAGGTAGATATTACACAATGTACAGCTCATTGTGTAGTCCTAGGCAAGCTAGGCTTCAAGCTGGTATGGCTGAAAGTTGTATAAGTACCGGCACAAACACACCAAAAATCACTTCACCTGCACCCTCCAGGGAGACACTACTACCACACAGTGGACGCTATTAGGAAACCACACTCGCCTTGCTGACTGAACCCTGAGCCACCTGCCGCCTACCAGCCTGTTCAAGCCAATACACGTTTTGACTTTTGGGAACAACACCTTATTACCTGACTCCTGCCAACCTACCACCGAGATCGCCGCCTCTCCGAAAGGTCACCCCGTGGCTACCCATAAGGGAAATTAAAAGGAGAAATCCGGGCAACTGCAGCAACTGGCTCCCTCAGTATCACCTCCTTAAAAGGACATTGTAGGTGCTTTGGCGGCAGGCGATAGTGGGTGGACACAACTCTGTAGATTCCCAAGACTAATCAAGATCAGTGAATGGTCCGCCGGAAGGCCAGGAGGCAGTCCCGAACCAAGCGGATGGAGCAGAGATCGCTTACTCCTTCCCAACCTTGGTATTTATACCTATCCGCCCCGTTCACATCCCCAACTACTCCCCCGGCAATCCTAGGGCCCCACTTTACGTGGTGATCTAAGAAACTAGACCGACTGGCTCTTTTCAGGGCCAACAAAAAATGTCAATATCGTCCCGTAACCCGCCTTCACCATTCCCCGCACCAAAACACCTAGACCCTCTTGGGTCGATCTACCTAACCTCACCTCACTGTATATCTCTCCTTCCCGAAGGGTCCACCATCTCCGAGACTACGTCAAACCCGTGTTGCTTGAATGCTTCGTGTCCTAGTGACAAAGGTCAAGACTTTTATTAGTGCGACTTGGTGTCTAGAAAATTTATAATTGTGGAATCATTATCCCTTGAGGCTTTCTCTTATCTGTTAATAGAGACTGTCTTTACTCAACTACTTAAGGCTCTGCAGGAGCGAAATGAAATAACCAAATTGACACCAAGGCAATAGCAGGGCACGGGAGATTTGTGAATTACTAACACCATTGCGCATTAGCTTTTGCACAATATAGTCCTAGTTTCATTTCCAAGGGCGGGAAAACTGGAAGACATCTCAGCATGTACCACGCGTGACGCTCTTATCATTTGACATCCTTTGTTTATATTTTCAATTCATAAGTATTCCGGGCTTTTGACCTTTACATTGGCTTTGTTTACACATATCCTATCTACTGCACTAAACCACTGCCATGGGCTTGGACCTTCTTTGCATTGTAGACCTAGTTGATTTCAAGTAACAAAGTAACCTATACATTCGAATATCTAAAATTGATTAACACACTATGAATATTATAATCTTTAATAACTATTTCGTTCTTCTTATATTTTATGAAACCACTTTTGACACTGTAGCAAATATTGTAAAATAATTGAACTACGTTTAACTATATTTTACGCATACAAAAAATAAATTTTTACTCATTTTTAAGCGTTGGTGTTCAACTTTTAAAATTATTAATACTTGTAATTAATTAAGATTTATTTTATTTGCGACATGACAAAGGTTAGGTATGCATCTAAATAAATTGATCTTTTGAGAGAAATATTTAATAGTGATACATACATTTTACTGTACTGCTAATTATTAAATTTATGAACGAGTGAATAATAAGGTGCAAATATTGTTATTGACATTAAATAATAATACATATGGTATAAAAATCATTAGACAAACTTCCTCTTCTCCCATCTAAAAAACCAAAAAAATCAAATCCTCACCAAACATTACATTTAGGTAAGTTATCAATAACAAAAAAAAAAAAAACTACGAACAATGGCTATGAAAAAATAGTTATATATTTCAATAAGGGACAAATTTTGCTTCGCTCGTACCATAAACACGTCCGTAAACCGTATTTGGTAAACATCGAGGTTTTAATGACGGCAGCCATGATTAATTTTGTTTTTTGTCAATTTAATTATTCCTGAAATGTAGGGCCTACTACTTATTTTTACTTGCGATTTACCATACGGATTTGGGGTATTATTATTCACATTTCAATAATATCTGAACGAAATCTGTGATCCATGATTGATTATTGATTTTTTGATAACTCACTAAACTATATTTTTGGAGAGATGGCAACCAATACGGTTTGTTTGATCTCTTAGAGGCTACACATTCGAAAAAAATTTAGAAGACAATCTTTGATCCGATTATGAGAAAATCTTCTTCTTTTTTCTTAGGTAATTGTTTACAATTACTTTGTCACCTCTAACGTCTTTAGTATTTAGATATGTTATCAACAATGGACTACAAACGACAGATAAACATGTTTGAAGGCCCGTTACATAAAATACCAGTTACACAGGGTCAAAGTCTTATCAATGCTGCGATATGAAGCGGTCCTTTGCAGTCAGTTCTAATGGCGTCGTGTTCCGGTTTCAATCCGTTTACCTACGAAAGGTTTGGCCAGGTGGTTATATATATAGCTACCTGGCCAAACCTGTCATGATAGCCTATATAATTATCTCGCAAAGTAAGCATTATTAGGTCCGTTGTACAATGGCGAAGACAATAGCCAATGGGCACCTTGTGAACCATCTCCGAACTTTAACGTCAGTAGCTCATCTGAAGACGACTTCTAAAGTATCCCACTTTTTTTACTCTTCCTGGTCATAACAAATGTTACTCCTTTATTTACAAACTTAAATATGCCAAATGTCTTTATACTAAATAGGTTAGAGTTGACAAAGTAATTGTAAACTATTACCTTTTCTTATGGCAGCTACCCTTTAAGTTTGAATTATGAACAAACAAAAAATAATAATAGTTCTGAGATAATATCAAAATATGGCCATTAGGTCCACGTGTTTGATCTGTAGAACTTACGACTGACAGTCAATATTCTAAAAGCCACCTTTTTGCACTCAGGGGACCTCAAAAGGGATTCTAAAAAAAACTAGACTTTTATTTTTTCACCCATCACGTAACTACGTGTTGACTCAATATAACTACGAGTAAAGTAGTGCAGCTGTATAGAAATGAGTTCCTAGGAACGACATCAGGGTTCATTTTAGTATTTTTCAAAACTGTGAACATTTTGAGATATGACCGGCGTTTTTTTGATAATCTGTTTGTTGGTTTTGTAAATTTTATCTAATAAACTGTTCTGAGCTTATCGTGGGAGGGAATGTAGCGTTTCGTTATCCATTTAGCTAGATGAAACTACTGTAAATCACTCTACTATGCGTAAGTTTTATTTACCTATTGGCAATATCAAATTTTAAGTGGGATTTTCACCTGTATTTTGCAAAACAAAAACATATATATTTTGTATCGGATTCTAGATATAACGTATACCACACCTCCAAAAATAAGATAGCAGAGAAACATTACTATATTTTTACTCAACCAACTTATTTCTAATATCATAATTTCTAATTTACTAACCTTTTTTTATTTAAGATTAAAGAACACACTTGGCAGGACCGGGAGATGTACCCATCCGCTTTACACAATCCATTGAGACGGGGGTACAATGGCGTTGATTTCTATCAGAGTCAGTTACTTTAGAGCGTATCTATTTAGATCTAAAATAGAATATAGCCCGACTGTCCTGTCTATTGAGGAATACTTGAAAACGTAAAACACATGTTCTATCACTGCTTACGTTCCTTTGACGAAAGGCAAAAATTTACGGAGATGCTTAGACAGCTGTCGTCTCCCAAGATCAATACTGTTCACATGCTGGCTAGTGAAAGATATGCAACGTAAAAACGCAACACAACGCATAAAGAGTTGTCGTAGCCACAGGGCGCGCACAGACATAATAATTGTGCTGTGTTGTATAAATTGTTTCGTATGACAACCTCAAACAATTGATTAGGTTAATTTGATGATGTGTTAGAAATTCCGAAACGTGTCAGCCAAATTTGAAAGATGTCACATGACGGATCAAAAATGAAAAGGTATTGTACTTTAACATTTATTTGATTACATTCAGAATAATAGATATACTAAATAAAACATAAAAACCAAATTTTTTACTAATTTAATCCTTTCTATGTAGCTTTTTTATCCTAATCAGATAACAACAAAGTATATATAAAATATTTAATAAGTACGATAACATTTTATAAAAGATTTGTTTAAATGTTAATATTCAGTGAATGAAATGATAATTTATATTTTAAACTCATTCTTATTTGAAATCAAGTTGTTAGGATTCAATACTGGAAAATATAAAATTCTTAATATAATGTAGCATATTTGTTGTATTTTTTGTAATAAATTTGGTTTGGTCCAAATAACGGTAAATTAATTAATTTTTTTTTAACATGTATAAATGTATGTAAGGGGGGAGAACGCGCTACTATTCATTTCGCCTGCTTACTACGTACTACCCTGAGTAAAAACATCGTTTCACAAACACTGTCTATATATTCTTACAACTGTCTGAGAATGAGCTTATGAGGATTTAAGATTGATATTTATTAATTAATAGTTTTTTTTAACTATAATCATGTTTGTATAACAGCACAAATAACATCTGAGACTAAGCATTATAAACTAATAAATAAGAAGAAATAAAATTAGGGTAAAATAAAAAGCCAAAGCCACTATCGAATGAATTAGTAAATATACGCCCAGCTGATATTTGTAATCGCGATTAGAAACAAAATTTAACCATTTAAATAACAACTAATTAACCATAAATTGAATTATTATAAACAATATGAATTTAAAAGTGTATCAGTATAATCAAAAATTGCCTAATATCCAGAAAAGGTATAAAATACCAGGACTATATACAACAGCGGAAGACGATCGGCACATCAACAAACGATGCAGAGAAGAGATCCCTCCGCAACGAAGCAAAACCCGCTTAGATATGAAAATTATTATTAACATTGTAGCATTCGACATAGCAAGAAGCCAAAAATTCCACCTCCAAAGTTTTTTTATAATTAATAAGTGTTTTTTTATTTTTTTTATACAGTGAATAAAAGTAGGTAGTGCAAATACAGAAATTGGTATATTCTGTCTAATAACAGTTAAACGTTTTATTTTTTTTAATCAATTTAAAAGGAACCTTATTAAAGGCCTAGAACTATTAAGTAACCATTATAAGAACTTGAATATTTAATTATTTTTTTAAATTTAATAAACTTTCACTACAATTTATATATGCGTTTTTAAAAATAAAATAATACAATCATCCCAGCCGAGTGCCTATCCCGAGATTAATTGAACTAATTAAAATATATTTCTAAATATAAATTTACTATATAGACTGAGCTAAGCCTAGAGGCATTTGAATTGAACATTTATTTCAATTGTAATTACTAAAGATCAAAGACTAATTAAAAATATTTCAAATATGATTTTGTATTATAATAATTAATAAATAACTGTTTAAAGTGATATTGTTAACTAATCTCTAGTTTTTCATTTTAATAATTTTAGACTTAGAATTTTTTTAAAATTATTCATAAGTAAAAATTTGTTATATTTGTATCAACAACAAATCATGCGTGCATTTGAATATTAATGTTGTGTTTATACAATTTTTTTTTAAATAAGGAAATGTTAACTTTTACGAAAATTGATATTCTGTAAAAACCTATTGGTCCGATTTTTATAAAATTTGTCTCAAATTAAAGGTAAAATAATGCTTTAAAAACTTACGTAGAACCATGGAAATCCGTTATAAAAACACTAACAAAAAATAATGTTTTAATTAAAATACTATTTGTCCGGTTTACAAAAAAAATATGTGAGTATTTACTTTACATTACATAGAGGATGTGTGTAAAATTAATATGCCTTAGTGCTACTACTTCTGCATCTGTAAACACAAAATTCTGAATTTTCGGAAAATTGTCGTCAAAGTTCTAGAAGACTTTTGCACTACAAATCTGAACGTTGCTTAGCAACAGCTCTGCCTTATATCAATATATGTAAAATCATTGTTATAACTAGTAAAAGAAAGATAATACTGATAGTATTTTTACTCAAGATTGTAACTTGAGGGCCTATACTGTTGGAGGAGTTGTAATGCGCTTTTGGAGTCGCTGAGTATGCATATCTTTTCACATAATAAATAAAACATAAGAACTTTTTTAATTAACAAGGTTTATACTTTATACTAAAGGTTTATACTAAAAATAAACGTGTAATTAATTATATTATCTATATAACACATTATCATTGACATAATATGAAGTTTTGAGAAAGTCTTGTTATAACTCGAAAAATTTATGTTTAGTATTTTCCTGATAGTATCCGTTTTTCTAGAAGAAAATGGTATAATGTCTGTCGTCTGTTATATGTACTGCGCTCTACAGAGTAAACGTGTGGGCCGATTTTAATCAAATTAAGTATTTGGGCTACTTTTGGGCATAACTAGGGACTTTTTTTTCATTTTTCCCCATATTTCCACAAAATTAAAAATAATATTCGTCGCGTATACGTAAAAAAACATTGTAAGTTTATAATTTAGTCCCTATATATATATATATATATATAAAAAGATTAGGTACCATTTGGCTGCCTTATATGGCACGATTTGCATTCGATTTGGCGGCTGGTTCTAAATGGAAGCCGTATACGGCCGCCAAATTGCAGACCCTGTTATTCTGTCTTATAATGATGATTAATGACGAATAAAATTGATTTGTATTGGCAGTCAAATGGGACCCTAGTGTATATTTTTAGTTCCAAAAAGTTATGTCTTGGAGTGCTAGCATCGCTACGGTTCACAAGTGGATATTCATTTTATCAATTTCGGCGCAAATCTGGCGGCCGAGGTCTGGCAACGCTGCAATGAGACACTGCATCCTGTTTTAACGGATGTGGCTCGAAGCTCTGTCTCTCGTTTGCAGGAACTCCTGATTATTTCCTTATTTAGAAAAACTCTGCCTCTAAGGTTGTTTTTATATTGGATTTTTATTGACTAAACGATGGTTTCTGTTTCTTTCTTTCGAATCATCGCTCTTCTTTTTCTCCGCGGGTCTGTGTAGCTGTATAAACATAAACTATATGAAATAAATACAGGAAATAACTATCAGTATATTACCTGCTTGTTAGTCCGTCGTGTGACTTCTTTGATTCGTTTTACTACGACGCGTTTCGAGACCGTAGTCTCATTATCGCATTTTATTTTCATAGTTGAAAATATTTTTTAAAAGGTTCATTCTAAGAGTGACAATACAAATCTAGTTTATAAAGAGTAATTACATTTGAATACAGAAGACATTTATTTGTTTTGTAGTGCTAGAAGGTAAACATTTATAATGCTCCTTATATGGTTTTTGCAATTGTAAATAATTTTAATACGTACATAATACTTATGAGCGGCAGATCCATTTAATAGCTAAGACATTGGAATTTTTAATGTTCGATAATGCGTAAGAATAGATTTTAAAATAAGAAACATTCAGATTTCATATGTACAGAAATAGCCAATTTTTAAATTTGAATGAGGTACACACTACACATTGCCACGGAGCTTAACGCTGTGCAGGTTGGAGCCGATTAGGTTAGTTTTAATAGGTATAAGACTCAATATTTATGCCTACGTATAAATATTGAGCATTCGTATGGCCGGAAATGAGATTAGCGCCCCAGAAACCCCCGATTACCGATTTTCACGGCTTTTCATCCATTTTTAGAGGTGTCAAAAAAATTATGCACTTTTAGAGATAGCCTACACTTTATTCACTTGTGATGCATTTCCGCTTTCTCCCAAAACTGGTCATATCTACACTTTTTTCCTGTTTTCTGAACACGTTGCAGAAAACTGCAACCAAATCCGGAACTGTAGGCAAAAATTTATGATTTTTTTTTTTAGTAGCCTACTTTGCCTGGTCTACATGTTTCCGTGTTTTCCATTTGGTTTGGGAACAGAAAACAATGTTTTTTGTTTGCTGAAAAAAGTTAAATGTTTGTCATTTGTTTGCAAACTGTTCGAAAACATTTTGAAAACTTTCGGCAAACATCAAAGAAACAAATGAGAAATAGGTAAACAATTGGAAAACAGTTTGTAAACAATGTTTCCGCAAACATGTTTGTAAGTGTGGACTAGGCTTAAGAGGATGAGCTAAAAGCGCAATGTGAACAAACCAAACCCAACCCCAAGGCCGTGTCAAAGCACCCCTAGAGGTATGTGAAGCTGGCAGGGCCCAATTCCAAAATTAAAAAATAAATTATTAGTTTCGTTTGTTTATCGTTTGTTTACGTTTGTTTAGCTATGTTCATAGTTTGTTTAGCCTTAGTTCAAGAGTTATTAAAAAATGGGTGCTGCTAGGTTCACACCAGCAGCGCCCAATTCAAAAATCTTTCCAAAAATAAGTGGAATCGTTTGTTTACGTTAGCCAATTTCATCATTTGTTTAGGCTCTGTAAACCATACATAGCCAAAAAATGTGGGCGCTGCTAGGTTCACACCAGTAGCGCCCATAAAACATATTTATCCCAAAAATTAATTAAATCGTTCGTTTATCGTTAGTTTACGCTTGTTGAGCCTTAGTTTAGCAAGAAATTAAAATAATTTTCTTAATTCTCTCTACTAAAGTCACTGTTCAGCTGCATGGTCAAATTATTTCTTCATACAAAAATTTCTTCATATGGAAATTTGATAAAAAAATTATCTTTTCATTATCTCCCTGCAGCAAATTCATTAACTAAAAAGGCATGGTTCTATTTGTTCCTTTAAATTTAATTGCAACTGTTAAATATAAATATTTTGCTAATCACTTCATTTGAATCTTATTTATAAA
The DNA here is from genome assembly GCA_963513935.1 of Aphrophora alni. Classification (NCBI taxonomy): domain Eukaryota; kingdom Metazoa; phylum Arthropoda; class Insecta; order Hemiptera; family Aphrophoridae; genus Aphrophora; species Aphrophora alni. Next base: position 30,893,951 of record OY740773.1, read on the forward strand.
AAAATAGAAAAGCAAACATAAAAAAAATAGGTAGCCTAAGGTATTTTATAAAGAAATTTACCAAATAATTTAGTAACAGTTATTGGTTTAGCTTCGACATTGAATCTTCTGTGTTATTTAATTTAGTTTTTTTTATAATACAGTCATTAAATTTTATCGTATCTTGATGATTTTCTCACAGAATGTGTATATATACTCTATTAGTATTTGTGTTAAATTTTATTCAAATTCGTTAAATAGTTTATTATAAATTTATATTTCGACATTACGAGACGACACAATCGATTATTTGAACTTTTACTATAAACGTTAATAACTTACGTAGATATTATATTTATAAAATTTTAATATCTGTTTTATATAGTTAATTACAACATATGTGGAAAGTTTGAACCAAATCGGTTAATAATTATAAGTTTTCGATTAAAATTTATTTAAAAAAATCCAAAATTGAGTACATTATTATAAAAAACCGTGTAAGGTATATCTTAAAAGCTAGTTGTCGTAAGTTATTTTTAAAAACAGATATAGATTCCTCATGAAATTTACTATAAATTATCATGTTTTTATTAATATGTATTATTTTACAAGTTGTATAATGTAATATTTAAAACAATATTCATATTTTTAATTACCTGTTTCCAATAAAAATGTAATAACTTTGAAAATATTCAACCAATTTCAATGAAATTTATACCACATATAAAAAACATATATATAATAATGATATGAAAAAATTAAACTTTTAAATTAATATTTAATACGTTTACTAACTAGGCCTATAAAATTAAAATCGATTAAGTTATTTAACTTTTTGCCGTAAACGTTAATAACTTGCATAACTATTAACGAATCTTTATGAAGTTTTAATAACATTTTTTATATAGTTATTTAGAACATATGTGGAAAGTTTGAACCAAATCTGTTAATAATTATAAGTTTTCGAAAAAGAAATATTATAAATAAATATTTATTTAATCAGCATTTACATTATATCGAATGGTATTCGTACAATTATTACTAATAGCCTACATATTAATAAAAACTTGATAATTTATAGTAAATTTCATGAAGAATATATATTTGTTTTTAAAAATAACTTCCAATAATTAGTTTTTAAGACATAAACGTTTTTCTATAATAATATACCCAATTTTCGATCCTTTTTTATAAATTTTACTCGAAAACCTATAATTATTAACCGATTTGATTCAAACTTTCTACATATATATTATTCTATATAACTATATTAATAACACATAAAAATTTCAAATATATTCATTAATAAATTTTCTTATTATTATTGATATAAAATAACTGATAGGTATATTCCGAAAAAACATCTATAACCAACCGGACGAGATATAAACAGACATCCTTCTTCCATCCTGTCTTCAGACTGTCAAAGATGCCGAACGGCCACACATAAGTTCACTTTTCGCTTATCGAACCACAAGTAATAAAAACATTATTTGCTTGTGTTTTTTAACTGACGACTATCAGCTTATTTTACGCTAACATAATGGTACACGTTCGACAATCAGTAACATTTTGAATACCGTATACTAACGCTTGTTTTAAGACAAGATGTTAAACAAATCTGAAACATAAATCCTTTTACTTTTTGTACTGAAGTATTTTTTACTGTACTGAAGTACTGTATTTAAGTACTGAAGTGTTTTAAAAGGTTTTAAATAATTGTTATATGCTCTTAACCGGAATTAAATATTTGGAAACTGTTGTTTAAATCCATGAGCGTAAATTATGTTTTCCCGTAGCATATGCACAAAAAATTTCAATATATATTTTTAAAAAACATGTATTTATTTTTTGATTTGAATAATTCTGTAGAACTACAAGTTTGAAGTTATTCATATTGGAATAATTGTAGTCTTGTAAAGATTAGAGGAACATTTTGTGATTTTCTTGTCGTTTATATTTTATTTTATAATTTATATTTATATTATATATATTATAATTATAAGCTTGATGAAGTGGTGATTTCATGGATCAGACAGCTGGATTTAAATCTTTGAAGACTGATATGATATATCCTATTATTTCCTGTATTACTTTGCGTATCTTTTTATTCCCTATTTATTTATTTTATTCAGTAACAAAGGCATTTCAATATTTTTTTACGATAACTTTATTTAATTTAATATTTAATATTTGTACAGTATGACATAGGAAAATCATACGGTAGATAAATACCAAGAACTAAGCCGGTCAGGGAGAAGGGCTCTCCGAGTCACCCGAGTATTGCGAGCAAAAAATCGGTAGGCCCTACACGGGTCACACTCCACAGGCCTACTATTTAGAAAAATTGTTTTCGTATGATTGTATCTTGTAAACTTGTCCAAATAATTTTGAACAAAACACATCCAATTAACTGCAATAAATAAATTACACTAACGTGTACACTAGTATTGTATGTAAATATTGGTTTTACAATATATACGATAGTGACTTATTTTAGTATGGAATAGCCTACTGAAGATCAACAAAACGCTTAAATACCGGCCGAGACCCATTAATCACAAATTGTCCTTTTCTTTAGTAAAAACTATGTTTAAACAGAAAAAATTAATAAAACAATAATGGATAATTAGTTCGTTAAGAAATTTAGATTAAAATGATTTAACGTTAGGCCTAACTTGAAATAGTGGTTAATTAAACCGATGACATCAGGTTTGTTTGATAAGACTGTGCAAGCCCAATGATTTTAAATGCAGGCGAGAAGATGGACGAATAATATCTTAACATGACTCAGAAGGCCTGATAGTTGACGAGAGGCCCCGGTTCGACACTCTGCTGGTGTTTGCTCTACAACTGTAGACACTACTATGACTACTATATTTATTTAGGGTTACCAGACGGGTAACTCCAAAAATAGGAGACTCTGTTCCGAGACCTTACGGGAGGTCCGGTGATCTTCCCCCGGAAATTGAGGAATTATGGAATTTAGGAAAATTAAAAATGCTAAAATGCGAATGGTGCATTTGGATAATTTCATCTACATTGCAAAAATATAATTAATAAACAATGTTTTTACCTTCAAAATTAGGTTTAGTAACTGTATTCATAAGAACTTAGTTTTCCATGTGTATATACGTAACAGGGTTCAACTAGTTTGCTGTCTACAATGTTATTGTAACTTATAATAAACTAGTATTTGTGTCACAGACCAAAATGAATTAGGCCTACGATGTACATAAATAACTTTATGTATTTAATAAATTAAACGAGTTAGGTACTTTGTTTTAAATTCTATCCAAAACTAGAACGATGAGTTGAAGTACATTGTTTTTAGTATTTTTTAACCTGTTTACCAAGTTGCTTACTTATCTTCTTGGAAACTTCGAAGCTTTTTCTTTCCCACGCGACTGCATCCGGCATTGTCTTCCTCTTGAATTTGTTGGTCAGTTCGCCTTTCATCAGTTCTCCTGTAGTCTAAATTATAATTAAACCTATAGGCTTATAATATTATTGAGAAACTTGCTTTTCTTCCATTTGGCCTTTATTATCCAATTTAAAATCTCTCTTCTCCTCCTGATATTCTCAATATACATTCAATTCTTTAATTAATTTCTCTGACTTTTCTCTATCATATTACACCTTGTACCCTGTCATTACTTTTAAATCTTCTCACTGGCTTGTGTTATTTATTTATTGAACGCATTTAATCTCGGGAATAGCTAGACAATCAACAGTTCATTGTCCTGTAGACCTACATTACATTTGTATTTGTTGCTCCAAACCAGCTGTGTTTACTTAGGCTTCTCTGTATTCGACAATTTCTATGTTAATCGACCTTGGACTCGGCCTTTCCTAACCGGTCCGAAACTAGCCTTTGTTAGACTACCTGTGTTGTACTCGTTTTTCACCATAATGTTAACGACCTTCAATGTTTTATTTAATTTACCGTGTTTAGGCCTTATATTTTCTGAACGTAACTTATTTTATTTCTTACTTTTAGAACATAATTTCTTATATGAATACATTTTATAGGTCTATTTAATTAAAACTTGAATTTTATTAGTTTAATATGTTGGCATTTTAAACTCTTGATGTTTTAATCAATTTGAATAGTATTTCCCAATTAATTATTATATTTACATTACGTGCTCTTTTTATTGTACATATATATGGCCTAATAGCATTCCTTCCTCAATTTCCGTGAGTATAGCATTGTGAACTAAATTATGGCCTAAAAAAACTTATTGCACTTCCATCTCGCCAACGGTGTCTGCTAGTTTGAACTTTGACAATAGCTTTCACTTCCTGATGGATGGTCTTTACTTTGTAGGCCTAATTCTTTTTTCAATTTAACGTATTTACGTACAAAATTCCCGTTATTATAAATTCGATTGCTTGCACCCGACAGTTTAAATCTTACTTAAAGGTTTCCTTTCGCTCCATTCAGTGTCACGTCCAGTTGTTCAGTAATAGCCTACCTTGTTGAATTACAGTGGTTTGTGTTGCTCTCATAGTTCTCATAAAGTGATGTTTTCGACGTTACAGTGTTTTGCCAACAATTAATTTACCAATGGATAACTCTTTAATAGGCAACTTCTATTCTTTTTATTATTATTTCGACGCGAAAATTTTTGTGTGCTTCCTATGTGAAATCATCTATTTATTTTATATATATTTAACACTCATTGAAGTCGCAATTTTTTAGATACGAATTGCTTCAACCCAATTTCCGTTTGTAACCTATCCGCGTTTTTCTCCCTAGCAATTGTGCCCATCTGCGTCCCTTTACATCCTTTTTCAATACCAGCGTCTCCAACCTCTTATAACACTTAATCAATTTGACTTGAATTGTTTTTATTTATTTATACTCCGTTAACTCCTTTTTTATTATTTTTATACCTTGAGTTTATATTAAAACATTTTCATTTTATTTTCCTAATGGCCACAAAGTAATGTATAACATGCATGTTAGGTACTAGGTAGGGCCTACTATTTGCATTACCCCCCCCTTCAACTACCTTATGAATAGAAGTACATATAATAATTACGAGAGGTTTCATGTCCACATACAAAGAATTTTTGTTTCATAACAATTTAAATGACAAAATGCAAACTTTATTGCTGGAGACTTATTTGTGGCTATGAGGCTTATTTTTATAAATTCGTAGAAAATCACAAACGTTTTTCCAATTTTTGATTAGATGAAGATAAACCAATGAATAGTATATTCGTTTTGTAGGAAATTTAATTCTTTATAACCTCATTGACAAAGTTTGTCTCTGTAATCGACGGTAAATAATTCCAGAGGAAAAGTTTATCGAAAAACGTGCGGTAAAATTAATTTTTTCATAAATTAGCGATTTTGTCCGGCTCATATCTCACAAACCACTGAAGATACCAATAAATTTTATGGAATATTTTTTGTAGGGAATTTTGTCAGCTATATTTTTTTAGGAAGCATTTATTTTGTAGGATCAACCATTTCAAGTTATAAGCGCAAAACCAAAAAAGGGACCTTCTTAGCCCCCCTAAACCTCCCCGCTCCCCCCTAGTAATGGGGACTTTTAAGTATGTTTACCTCCTAACAACTACAAACAAAATTCTGCAGTCAGTTCTTATGACTTTCCACCTAGAATCATTCGTTGACTGGAGTACAACCCATTAACACACGTGACCTTAAACCTTTTACGACTAACAACTTCATTCATGGCTATTGTTTTTGCCTCCAATTTAACTTTAATCATAGCTTGCTTGTTTATTTTTAGTATCCGTTCTTTTAACGCGGTAACTATTTCAACATTTACTACAGGAAGTTCCAAAATTTCTACATCATTGGTTTTGAAATGCTCAAATTGTACTAGTGATGTTTATAATCGGATGAAATAGTTAATAGGATTAATCGGTTTCGAATGAAATAATCGTATAATTCATTCGAATCCGATTATCTACGCAGAATGGTTTTGCGCATCGGTATCCGATTCAGCTCGACCAATTAGATCGTATTATAAAAATCTACACTCTAACCCTTAAGAATTGGAAAAATAATCGGGTTATTCATTCGAATTCAGCTCGACCAATCAGATCGTTTTAGAAAAATCTACTCTGTGACGTTTAAGAATCGGAAATAAACGGATTATACATTCTAATTAAAGTATCTGCACTGACATTTGGACTAACCGATTATTTTAATTTGAATTCACCCATCACTAAATTGTACTACAATTATATCCGCACTTGTGTCAATCTCTATTACCGCCGGGTTGTGTCCAATTTCCGCTAAAATGTCCCGGAATCTCTTCTATAGGCTTTTCCTGTATCTCCGCTTCACCTTGATTACTTAGCAAATCATCCCGTATGTTGTAATGAATACATCCTAACGATTTCTGTTTACTATTTTCATTTTTGTCAGTTAAAGATACATTGATTTCAGGTTCGATCCTAGCCAATGGCACTAAATTTTTTTTAGCTTTTTATTTTATTTAGCTTTTTTAGCTTTGTCCCTCCATTATTTATAATTATTGTTATTTTATCCACGGCCCTGTCTTTCCGATATAGTAATGTTTTCCTAGGCACAATCTCCTTATTTAGTTTTTCAGCTTCTGATTAGCAGTAGGTTTTGATGGACCGGGTCTATTTTTGTTTGGGTGATTGGAGTTATTTTGGTTTTGACCAGAGGATCTTTGGAAATGTTGGGTATTTGGTGGTTGGTTTGGCCTATTTACATTTTCTGTGTTTTGTGATCGGTTCTACGCCTCGCTTCCTCCATCATATAATTGTTGTTTAGAAACGTAATCGCATCTTCGATATTTCCGCTTGGTTTACCTATGCTGGCTAATTCCACTTGGTCATTAAAATGTTGCATTACAGTAAATACTAAAAAGCTCTCAGTAAAAGGCGGGTCTAATCTCCTGCTTTATTTAGCATCCTACAAAAATAGTCTGCTCGGCTCATTCTACCGTTTTTATTATATCCCGTACTTGTTGCTATTTTATATACTTTTCAATTGTATATTTCAAATTGAGTAAGAAAAATATCAAATTTAAACAAAACAAAGCAAATTTTGTTTATCTCCTCCCCTTTGAAATTAGTATGTTAAACTGGAAATTTTAGCTTCAATGATAGAGAATGTAAATAGTCATAAATCTACTCCGAAAACACCTTCCTCAAAATGTATTATGGGTATTTCAAAGGAAACGCAAGTGACTGTTCATATATAGACCAATTTATATAACAAAATAATACAATTAACTAGACAACAACATTAAATTTTAAGAACATCTAAACTCTTTGAGTAATTAAATTTCATCAAATATTTTTCTTATCAGAAGGTTATTGACATTTTGTACAAAAACTGCATTACTATCGGTGTATCATTGTTTAATTAGCCCTAAATTGAGCTATCCTATTATAATTTGGGGCAACTTAAATTCTAATATCCAAAACCTATTTATTTTACAAAAACAGAAATCTATTCGAGCAGGAAAAAAGGCAAAATTATTCTTGCAAGACTATCTTTAAATAAAACTAATTATTAACCCTTACATCTATTTATATTTTATAATATATTTTGTTCCAAAAAATATTTTGAATATTTAAAAGAATACTTCAATATAAAAATTTTGAAGAATACAAATAAACTGGCCGTACCAAATCACAAAACAACAAATAATAAAAGACATACCATTTAAAGTATGAAAACCTTTTTTAGCCATTTACCAACAAGTTCAAAAGGAAAGGGTTCAAGACATTGTTAAAAACTAAGACTTACTACAATTTAAAAGAGTTTTTGAGTGAAAGAAGAAGAGCTTGTCATCACTTCTATTATAAAGTGTTAGTTATTACTAGACTTACTTATTTTGTTTTTTATTTCCTGTTGTTCATGCTTTATGCATTTTAATTTGTCCAGCAAAAAACAAATTAATATTATTATTACATTCGTACAACTGCAGTTTTAATTTTAAAAATTCCTAATTACTAATTTTCTAAATAGGTTATTAAAATAAACTGTACCAGGAACTGGCACATACTTTCTCAGAAACATATTTAAATTAATAAACAGATTTACGGTGACTTGTAGGGTCGAGGAGGAGAGGTGATTTTGTATTAAAGTTGTTTTCCCATAAAAATCCATAAAATAACGGAAAAACCAACTTTTCTCAAAAACGGCTCTAACGATTTTGATTAACATTTTACAGTTTGTAGTACTTTAGGTCCTTAATAAACTGTAAAATTTTAATCAAAATCGTTACAGCCGTTTTTGAGAAAAGTAGATTTTTCCGTTATTTTAAGGTTTTTTATGGGAAAATTAACCTTAAAAATAAAAAAATCACAAAAATGAAAAAAATGCCTGGAGATACTGTGGATTAGTACCTCCATACCAAATTTCATCAAAATCGGACGACTGGTTGAGGCTCTAGGTCTGATAACATCCACACAGACACACAGACACGCAGACACACAGACACACACACAGACATCACTCCGAAAACCACTTTTTTAGGTTCAGGGGGGCCCAAAACGGATATTTCCACCAAAAACTCAAACTCGAAAATTTTGACGAATACAATACTTTCTCCATATACTATGGTATAGGGGGAGAAAGTAAAAAAAGGAAGGGCATTATGAGTGAAGATATACAAGCTGGTTTCTTTGGAGTTCAAACAAGGAGTTTAAATTAAAGAAAGGCACACAGTTATTTCATTTAGCCATACAGAAATACTTTTTTCCCAGAAAATTATGAAAGATTTCTAAGAAAATATAATTAAAAACACTTTTAAAAATTGATAGTTGCTTAAAATGTCCTTTTACGTAGGTTTGACACCGGCAGCCGAATAGTCGAGATATACACCTGTTCGACTTGACAACACTGCCGGCAGCTAAATGTACCCATACCAAACATATATGGCCGCCAAAAGGGACCTATATACACTCTGCGCAGAATAGCCGCAATCTTGATGCTGCCAAATAGCACCAATATTGAAACAAGATCTTAAAGGAGTCATAAATTAATAAAAATTTAATACAGTGATCCGTAGAAGGTCACAATCAATTTAGCAAGTTAAAACATGGATATACTCTTCTCTAAAGGGTGGCAGCCAAATAGCTTACTTTTTGACGGCCGCCAAATAGATAGGTGTATTTATATATATATATATATATATATATATATATATATATACCCCCTCTCTCTCTTTCTATATATATATATATATAGAAAGAGAGAGAGGGGGGTAAATAAATGTTCAAAAAAGTTTCCCACATCATCTATATAATGGATTTGCTACAAATAACGATAGCTTCAGAGTGGTTTGCAATTTCCGTCTCACTTTCAATTTGATTAAAACTTAAATAATTTACTGATACAAAGGAATGTTATGTGTACTTTACATTAAAATGTCAACATATATTTTGTTTCTTAAATTCTGTTATTTATAGCATTTTTATTTGAGTTTTTTACTTTTATTATCATAAAACGATTTATCTAATGATTATATTTTTGAGCAAATCATTCAACTTTGAAGGGAATCGAAGTTTTGTAATTCAAATGCCTAAAAATTATAATTTTTTTGCGATAATAGTGTAACTTTTTTTTCTTCTTTTTTTTCATAAATAATAAAAACGTGAAAAGCGGTGTTTTTCCGAAATATTTGTCTATTTGTATTGAAGGTCAGATATCTGTTAAATCATATTAGGATAGGAATGGCAATAAATATAAGTTTCGAACAGTGGAGTTGGGTTTATGTGTTTTGACTTTTTAAATTTGGTTCTTGTAAAGGTCTGATTTCAAAATGTAAATATCATTTACTGATGAACATTAAAAAGTACTGCCTACCTTTTCGTTTTACGGTTTTTTTAATTTACATTATATATATATATATATACACTTTTTGTAACTTGTACAAAAATACTTAAAGGAAGTCATTATTTTGTTTTAAATTAAGGCAGTAGCACACACAAACAAAATATTATTTAGTACTAAATAAATAAATTGGTGCTCATCTTTTTTTTTTTTATCCCCAGATGATGCGTCCTAATTTTGTTATACAAAATAAAATGTACTTGCAATTTCATACACAAATTTACATAAGATATAAATCAAGATTTTTAAATTGCATGTAAAATTTTTTTTGTGACTTTTTTCTCTCTTCCATAGAGGCGATTGCAATATTAAAATATAAATGTTTAACACAAATAAAGTTTTATTTAACTGCAACTAAAATAAATTTGATAATAATTTACTTTAGACGTTATTATAACACTGAATGTATACATTGGTTTAGTTTTAATATTTTAAATATGATTAATTGTTATAGTCGATAAAAGTAAATCCACAACAGAGGGTTTTAGAGCTATCCACGACTTGGAATATCTCCAATAACTATAAATAACAACAATAAATCAATACTACGTATATCACCGTGCCTGACATTACTTTTATACTACTTTTACAACAGTACACTTGACTGTATCTGTATTTTATAGAAATATACACAACCGTTTCTCTCTCTCTCCTCTCTCTCTCTCTCTCTCTCTCTCTCTCTCTCTCTCTCTCTCTCTCTCTCTCTCTCTCTCTCTCTCTCTCTCTCTCTCTCTCTCTCTCTCTCTCTCTCTCTCTCTCTCTCTCTCTCTCTCTCTCTCTCTCTCTCTCTCTCTCTCTCTCTCTCTCTCTCTCTCTCTCTCTCTCTCTCTCTCTCTCTCTCTCTCTCTCTCTCTCTCTCTCTCTCTCTCTCTCTCTCTCTCTCTCACACACACACAAATAACATAAAATATGTATTTGCCTTATGTTATTATAATTCCCTGATCTACATTGTGGTACTTGTAGTAGGGGTTTCAGTATTTTATTTTGTTCACACCTTGTGGTAGTAGTTTTAATGTTTTATGTTGTTCACATTCACCACAGTGCTCATTGAACATCTATTAAACAAATAAACGTTTAGCAGTTGAAAAACGTAGTTAATTGAATTCAACAAAAATGTTGACTTACATTACCATGAATCTCAGCACCCCGATGTTGCATACAAAAATCTTCAAAACTGATGTTTCATTGAAAAATTGAATTGAACCACAGGTTATTTTATATTTAGTTATTTACACGACAACTTCGAATATCTCATTCAGCACATAACCAACAAATTAAAAAATGAATAACTGAACCAGTTCGTCAATTCACAAATAATAAAATTAATTATCAATAATAGTTGTGGTATTAATGTATTACCAGAAAACAAGTTCAGTAAAGAGATTACTACTCTAGTGCACACACTTTCTTATTTTTATGTATTGTGTAAACAGACACGCGAAATTATTAACATAACCCATACTGCAGAATAATTGTAAAATTAGTGTATCTTGGGTAAATGTAGAATGGTGGATGATAATTAGTTTTTTTTGTTTGTTTTTTTTACATTTTATTACGTTTAAATGTTCACGTAGTGTCGTCTACTTGAATTCATTGTGATAATTTTGGGTCAATTTTAATATTGAAAATCCTGACTTGTACGAAAATATAATATTCGTTTATATTATTCGTGGCTCGATTGTACCGAGGCAAGCCTACGAATGATAACTGTGGTTAAATATGAAATGTACTGTACAAAGGTGTCACGGTACCGAGTCGTGGTTAACATAGTAATACCTTGATAAACATTTTACTGGTATTTAAAAAGATTGCTTATTCATGACATTATTGCGTAGGCGACATAGTTATACGAATAGTTTGGTTTCCAATTTAATAGATTCAGAATAAAATTTGCGCTGAATAAAATCAAATTTAAGATATTGTAAGAACTAATTGTATCAGGTAACGTTCGCTTATTCTACTAAAAACATTTTCCATGTGAGTTCAAAATGTATTTGTATTTATTCACATATAAGTACATCATGATATATTTTCATCATTAAAAACTTATAATTTTCTTAACCAATTTCTAAAAAACAATGTCTGATTAATTGTGGTATATTTATATAAAAAAAATTCAACTGTGATAGGATGATAACAAAACAACGTATGATGAGTAAAGAACAGTTAAATTATAGACGGATAATTTAACCTGTTAAATTTGTATGATATAACCTAAAAATAATTATCTTTTCTGTCAAAAAACTGGTAGCTCTAAAGGTAATTTTATAAAACCAGAAAATGGTTTAATTAAAATTAGATCAATTTAATAACGGTTTTACAGGTATTTTTTTCAGAATTTGAAAAACAGCATCATTGAGTTCACCAACATAAACAAAAAATCATATAGTATAAAGATGCAAATTTAATGTATCTTCTTCATGCATGTTTTCATGAAAAAATTAAAGGATACGTATCTCTATTCGAGTTTAATTTATATATATATATATATATATATATATATATATATATATATATATATACATATATATATATATATATATATATATATATATATATATATATCAATCAATATAAATTTAATAAATTTTACTTAGCAGTTGATTACTGGAAGGAAGGAAAAATTAAAACGATTGTGATTTTAACAAAGTTTTTGGACTTCAAGTATTTACATTTACACTCGCATTTAATTGTTAAACTTGTTCTTAGATAAGTTTCAACTAAAACAAATTAAGATGTTTGTTCGACTCTTTGACAGTCGGCACGTAGAAACTTATCAACCGGGAAGATGCAAATAAAGGCAAACGAAGAAAAACATATATAATTAACAAACTATATTCTATCAAAAAGCAATATATTACTGAAAATAAGAATTATAATGATTGATAGATACTTTTTGAAGATACTGTACTTGTGATGAAATAAAACGAAACATTCTTGACAAATCGTTTCTCTGAAGACGTTACGGAATGTTTGCAATACGTCGGTTTGTGTAATATAAATTCCGATACACTTTCATATTGTATATCTTATTTTTGTAGCTACAACTGTAACAAATCTATACCTAAACAATATAAGGACATCATCATCATCTCTCTCTCTCTCTCTCTCTCTCTCTCTCTCTCTCTCTCTCTCTCTCTCTCTCTCTCTCTCTCTCTCTCTCTCTTGTCAGTTTTTGATCTCTTTATCTCTCTGAAGAGTTCTTACTCTTATAACCTCTTTTTTAGTCTATCTCGCTTTCACTCTCTCATTTTCTTATCCTTTCTCCCTCACCGTCTATTCTCTATATCACTTTCTTACCACATCTCCTTAAATACCCTCCCTCTCTGTCTATTTTTTATATCAGTTCTCGTCCTTCTCACTTTCTCTTACCATCTTGATATTTTCTCTCGCACTCAAACTAACTATGAAGTGAAATAGTCTCCATCTAAATCTGATTCTAACACATGTACTACTTCCACTTTATTTTCTGTATAATGAACCGTTCCACAATGGAGACGCTTTAGCTTTGCGTTTGTTGTATATTTAGCCCCTTAATATTACGTTACGCCATAATATTTCAGAGTGAGCGATTCATCAATTCAATTTGCATTGGCATTTTATGACAAATATTTATATGTGTAATGATAATATCAGACAGACATACATTGTATAAACAGTTAACTAATAAATAATAATAATAATATTAATCCAATTATTTATTAAAATTATTTTATAATATTTAAAAAAAATATTAATTAATAATTAACTTAAAATAACTTGATAAGATAACTTAATTATTTTGTTCTCACTACAATGTAATTCAGTGAAAGATAAGTAGCGTTGTGAAAGACATAGATGTCTTAATATATACATTAAAAACATCGAGATTGAAATACACACTTGGTTTGGCCACCCTTTAAGTCAATGACGGAGTAAACCCTCAAATTCCAATCGCCTGGATCTTCTTGAAGACAGGTTATCTCTGGACAGTTTATCTGTAGCCATCATTTAGGCCCCTTCCGTCTGTCGATATGGAATTATACCATTACTAGGTCTCTACACTTATATAAAGTTTCCTTTCTTTTGTACATTGCATCAGCGATAACTAAACTTTTTGAATTAATTCGCAAGTTACTCTCTGTACATTGTTTTGAGATTTAGAAAAAAACCTAAATATTCATATTAACAGAGTTCTTAACAACTGTGCTTAATGTATTCCTCGATGTACAAACATACGGTACTCTCATAGTAGTGTCTTTTTTAGGTTTTGTTTTATTTCGTAGTCTACTAATGCCGTTGCAAGTAATTTAAACATGAGATTAATCTTATTAAGAAGAAATATAATCGTCTATTATCTTGCCGCAATTGATTTGGAAAATACAACTCGTCTTACAATACATACATCTTCATCGCTTTAGTATTATTAATATAAGAAGAAGGGAAAAAAAACTTTTATTCTAAAACATAATAACGTAATGAAAAAACCGTTCATTTAACGCACAGTTAAAAGTGTTTCAAAAATAGCCGCATTTCACAAACAAACCCTTAGGTTAGAAAACTTCTAATAATGAATTTGAAATCGTAAATTATTTACAATTCAGGATTAGGTTATGAAAGTAATAAAAAAAAAATTCCTTGCCCTGGGTGTTTCAAAATGAATAGCGGTGATTTAACACGTTATAACTTTTATTACAATAAACATACCGCTATAAATGACACATCAAATGAAAAACCAACTCAAAGAGTTTTTCAGAAAAGCCTAAAAGTTTTCAATGTGAGCACCATTCGTCACACGGCACACGTCAAGACGATATGCGAGTTCTTCCCAAACTTTGATTAGTGTTTCTATAGTAATTGTTGTAACAGCTGCTTCAATACTGTTTCTTAATTCGGGAAGGTGAGTTGGTAGAGGCATATACACACGATCATTTATGAACCCCCAAAGGTAGAAATCGCAAGGCCACGATCGGGTGACCGTGGAGGCCATGCGAATCAAACTCTGTCATTGGGCCCTTTAAGGCCAATCCAGCGGTCATGTACAGTAACATTCAACCAATCACGTACTTCGTTGTGCCAGTGAGGCGACGCACCATCTTGCTGGAAAATGAAGTTCTCTTGTTCATCATCTTTCAACTGAGGGAAGAGCCATAACTGTAGAGTATCAAGATAAGAAGTACCAGTTACAGTTGCTTTGCCAAAAAAGAAAGGGCCATAAACTCTCTGCGGGGATATAGCACAAAAAACATTCAATTTACGGGAGTCGCGTTGCACTTGTACAATCGCGTGCGGTTTTTCTGAGCCCCAAATTAGCACATTATGAGTGTTCACATGTCCACTTAGGTCAAAGGTCACCATCTTTGCCACTAGCGCTTTCTAACGTATGGCGGCGAAAACATTGCGTGCACATGTGCACTGGTGCCAACAAACAAAACTGCTTGAGTTTTGTTTCATTTGATGTATCATTTATAGCTGTAATTGTAGTGTAATAAAAATTATCAAGCGTTAAAACCCAGCTATTCATTTTGAAACACCCTATACTTACCCTCTTTACTTGACTCTCAAAGACTGTAACGTATATGAGAACTTATTACTAAATGAAATATCTTTAGGAAATGAGATTGTTAACATCATTATCATAAAAAAACAATTTACAAATATTTTCAACAGTAATCACTTTTACTTCCACTTGTTGCTGCCTCATTCGTTGTTTTATCAGGAACACAAGGATATTGAAGTGTTTTACAACAAAGTAAATGTTAAGTTAATATTTCTAACAAAACAAGTTGAGCACGATAATATACCATATCTTATACGGAATCATTCAATACAATATAGGTGATGTTTAAGGCATTTAAGAGCGAGATATACGAATATGAAGCTTACGGAATTTTCTTAAATTTTTATTATAGCTTTTATTTATTTAAAAGTCTTAGTACATTAATAATCAATAATATTTTAATGATTAACATACCTTATATTTACTGTTTCTGTAATTCTGTACACTGTTTCCAGCGATAGTTTCCTAGTGTAAAACATAGAATAATTATTTTAAAATAAAATTCATTATAAATATAACTAAGAGGAATATTTACATCTGATATACAAATATTTATTCAGATATATAAGCTTAGACTTTGTTTTGATATGTTAATTATTCCCTGAAGGAAGCGAGAACATGAGAATACGACAGTTATTCTTGTCAGAAATATTTCTGACGGAATTTGTTGGCATTTAAATCTTCTCAGTGAGTCTTCTCTCATTGTATCTCTTAGCAAGGCGAAGTCGTAAATCTAGGGAAATATGTTTACATACTCAGCGTCATAAGGGTGTGATTCTAGCTTCTTCCCCCATGTATTTTCATAACTTAAACTGAAGTTATTTGGTTTTACATGAATAAAATATGTGTCACGAGTTGCATTAAATATCGTGAATAGTATTCATAAAAGTCATACAAATTTAGAATAATTCTTTTAAACGTCTATATAACTATTTTGGGAGATTTTTAAATTAGACAATAAATTTAATAGTAATGAAAACTAAATTATTTATGTTCTTTGCATCGTTTATTCAAATTAACAATCCAAGTGATAATTTGTATTTAAATTATCACTATCACAGTATAAACTAAAGTGTATATTATAACTTTATTTAAAATATAAGACTACGTTACAATAATTATAGATGGCCATTTATTATGAAAATAGAGATTAAAACAAAATGGGAATTTAACAGTTTTTATACTAGTATTGTTTTGTGATGTTTTTCATATTCTGTAATTATTATAATTTGAATATGAACGATAAAAAACATTTGAAGGATATTCAATCGAAATATTCTCTATAATTTTAAATACAATTAAGTGGTTAAGGAAAAAATATAGGGTGTGTTGTTTTCTACACCGCCGTTTGCCCCTTCAATTCCGAGTAGAGTAGATCTTGGAGTACCGTGGCATTGCGGGTTACCGCATTCCAGGTTAGAGATTACTGTAGATTATAATCCTAGTCTGTTTAGCATTTCCCCCCACCCCGCTAGTTGGATTGAGCCGAAGTGGTTCAACAATAAAGCATACTGTTAGTAGAGAAGCGAAGGAGGTCTGATAAGCGCACACCTCCATCCATAAGGAGTTATTTGTAATTAATTTGCCCTGAAGTACTCCACCCAATAATGGCACAATAGGCCTGATGGGCTGGGTCGTTGACCCAGGGGTCTCACCGAGCGCTAAAATGTTATAGCCGGACTTAGGCTGTAGGCCTACACTAGTTCTATTTAATTGAAATTGTTCCATTTGTTTTACTGTGTTCGATAACAACTCATAACTAACCACAATAATTAATTATCCTACATTACTATATATTCTTACCAATGTTATTATATTATTGACCCGATTGCACCGGATATTATTTTGGTAGACAAGCAACCCAGATTGAACGAATATATATATATATATAGGAAAACTACTAGACATTCTAATAGTAATAAAACACCATACCATAATATTATACTTTTCATAGGAAAATAATACTCCAAATGTAATATGAAGATGATTTCTTTAAAACAAATATCTAGTCTTGTGGTTGATAGGACAAATAAATTCTACTAAATTCTTCTTTTAGTTTTACATATTTTTACCGTTTATTATGAAAAGAATGTTTATTTTATTTGATTTTATTGTGGAAATTCATGTTGGAAACTGAGAGTTGTAATGTTGTATTTTTTCCCAGAAATTATTATGGTAATAGTAAAAACGAAATCAGAAATATCGTTTTGGGGGTAATATAAATTAACTAAATCGGATATTGAGAGTGATACATATACAAGTGTGTATATATGAGTGGATATATATATTCACTCATAATATATTTTTCATATTATGAAAAATGGAATTATATTAGACTCTTATTGTAAATGACTGCAATTCAAATAATATAATATTTGAATTGCAGTCATGGACAGTAAAAGTTTAATATAATCCCATTTTTCGTAATTAGCTATTTTGTAAGGTTGTCATATTACGTATGGTTATAACTCTTCATGTTTCATAAAAATGAGTTTTTAACAGTCTATTCACAGTTAAGAGATTTCAAATTCTAACACATGTAACCATTTAGTTATTTTAGCGTTTTGTACCAAGAACGCTGCACCTGGAGCGATAGTGTATATGCATATAATTCGTAGTATGATTTATAATAAACATCGTCAATAGTCCATTGTCGTATAGTTTAAAACGACGCACGACAGCTGTTGCGGGTATAAAACCATTATCAAGTTTAGTAATGGAGAAGTGTATACGTTGAAATGGAATACTCAACGAAACACTTTCAGAAACAGTTAAATAAAGTTTAAATATATATATATATATATATATATATATATATATATATATATATATATATATAAATATAGTATCATTACGTTCGTATTTCTATCTATATTCTATATCCACTTTATTTAACAATAAAATCGAGTTTGCGAGTACTTTTGAACTATTAAAGTGCAACTTCAATCATTCTTAGGGGCTGCTCAACAAGTGTTAACTATTATATATTTTGACTTTTGTTATCCGTTAGTGCTCTTAAACACTTAAAAGCAGCTGTAGTATTTTATCATAGTTTTATTTAGTAACTAAACCTGTACTTTAACCTACCCAATCTATTGAAATGTCGTAATATATCGACAGAGTGATTGGGAAATCCTAGATATTTGAACTGAATACATATGACATATCTCTCTAGAGATGTATCCGTAACATAACACTTCAGTTTCACTGATTTCTCCCTGCTCCTACAAAATTATATTTTATCATATAAGGAAATCGCTTCTTAGTTGACAGTTAAAACGAATATATTACAAAAGAAAACTTTTTGAAGTAATGTTTTCACTCACAGGTTGATTTATTACAATATTCGTGGACACATTTTAATATTTTATTACATTTTATTTATCATTTACAAACATATTTCTTTTATTACTATATTTAAATCTATTTAGCAAAACGTTAATATATTATTTATCAATGAATACTTTTTATAACTTTGCAGGTTGTATTGGAGTTATAATTTGGTTTTCCTAATAATTCAATAATATATTTTACGACAAAGTAGAGTTTAATATTTTCAATTTTGGTAAATAAATCAAATTGATAGGTGAATATAAATATAGTTCATAAAATTTTGCCCTGTAGCAATTGCTTTTTGGAATGTACATTTTGCCGAATTTTAATAAAAAACAATTTAATTGCTTTATAATAGTTATAAATCATATAAAGTCTTCTTTAAAATAAAAATGATTGGATTTAAAAATGATATTGTAAAAATAGCAGAATATTCCTTTCTTCAATACTTTCACATAATGTATTGAGAAAACGTCAGATTTAGTTACATTGTTTAGTAGATTTTTATAAAGTATGTTGCTAAACAATCTTGGCTAAATTAAACAAGACATTTCACTCAAAATCAAAAT
This sequence comes from Aphrophora alni, assembly GCA_963513935.1. NCBI lineage: Eukaryota > Metazoa > Arthropoda > Insecta > Hemiptera > Aphrophoridae > Aphrophora > Aphrophora alni. The sequence continues at coordinate 30,913,230 of OY740773.1, forward strand.
ATTTCTTCAAAAATGCGTTTACTTTTCTGATTAATACGACATACCTATTTCAAAAGTAATATGGATAATTCATTAAGATTTGTTAGAAGTGTTCAGCATAGTTAAATATTAATTCTACTTCCGTCAGAAAATTGTCCCATGCTTTTCTAGTATAGTAAACCCACAGAAATATAAATACACTTTAACATACATATATGGTCTTCATATACCCAGCGACTTAAGTTAATAATTCTAGCTTTATAAGAGCATGTTTACCTTGTTTATAAATTAAATTTCTTATTTAAATGCATTTGTAAATTTTGTCACTTATTCGGGGTCTCAGTTTTGTGAATCCTTAAATTTTATAATTTACCACCGATTCTAGGCCTTAGCTAATCTTTAAAATTTTATAATTATTTAAAGCGTTACTTCAATACACATTATTTATATTTAAATCAGCAATAATAAATTTAAAAAAATAGAATACTGAGTTTCATATATGGTCATATAAAATTATTAAAAATAAACTTAATTTAAAAAACTCAATTTAAGGAGTGTGCAATCTAGAAATACCCATTAAAAATTCATATTTCCTTAATTTGAACAAACATATAGAATTGTTTGAGGATTTTTCTTAAATATTCAATATTGTGTGTTTCAAAAATATTTGATTTATAATACAAATGTCAAAAATTGTCCCTCATTACTAAGGTGAATGTTAGTACAAAATGACTTTATGTTTCTTTATTTTTGAGGCCTATAATGAACAATTAACATTTTGAAATTATATATATGCTCTCTCGTTTAAACTATTTACCAAAATTCTCTAGAAGCTGCAAATCTAATGGCGTCATGAAATTTTGATTATGTAATCCCAAACAACTCCTAGAAAATATTATTTTCTCAAAAAAAATCTTTTCTGCATTTATAAATTAAATACACCTTATAATAAAATTTACAATTAAATTAAATTTATATTACAATTTAAATCTCCTGAAAATTGTTGTCTTGACTAGCTTATAAATAAATTTTCATAATAACTTTGAACTTTATTAAAGATTTAAATTATATTTAATCACACTTTTTTAATAGAGTGTTTAATTAATGCATTGTTTGTGCAAAGTTTAATCGGTTGTGTAGCAGATACATTTAACAGTATAGGAAATATTCTTATAAACAGTGAAATCTTGCGAAGTAATGAAAGGTTTAAATATAAATAACGTGCCGTACTATAACTTATTGCACAAGCATTACATTAAATGTGTGAAGATTCCACATATATATTTACATAACACGGTGAAGTTGTTGTTCATTTATTCTTAGTTTAATAATTAATATTTGTTTAAGCTGAAGTGTATTTTACTTCTTGAGTACGTTAAAGCAGTTATTTAAAATCGGTTAAGTTATATTATATGGTAAATATGACACTTTCTTGTGTTATTGCAGTGGTGAATTTATATAAATTACAAATTATGAAATAACATCACATTATATTAGGTAAGGTACTAAAGAATGTTTTAAAATATATGTAAATGTTGTAAATTATGTAATGATATAAATTCTTATTAGAAAAAGATTTTTCACAATACTACTGGAATATCAGTTGCTTTTCTATTGCATATATTTCCTTGTAAAGTCCGCCATAATTGCACTAGTGAGGATAAATTATATTCTCACTAGTGATGATAAATCAGCTGATTATAAATTAACCTAACAATACAGTACGATAATGAAATAATGCCCATCTGTTTAAAACATTGTGTTGTTGTGTTTACTTTTCTTCGTGTTTAGTTGATATACAAATGGAAGAATTACCAGAGGCTTTTAAGAAGAAAATTACTGAAATAAGTCAAGATTTATTACCGGCGAAAACTCAGTGTAAATATGAAGAATCCTACAAAAAATTCTGTAAGTGGTATGCGATGAGGTTGTTACTTGTGTATTTATCGGAACTTTCTAAACTTGTCAAACCGAATACCTTGTGGAGTAAATACTCCATGATCAAAAGTTGTTTCAAAATAAATGAAAACATTGACTTTTCTAGTTTTGCAAAATGTATTGCTTTTTTAAAACGTCAGTCAGTGGGATACACACAAAAAAAATCCTAACAATGGAAATACCATTACAAATAATACAAACTGCACAATAAACATCCACTTAAATAAAAAACTAGGTATTTTATTGTTCGTTTGAACATTGTTATATTATTTAAATTCTTGTTAAATGTAGGCCTAAGCATATTTTGTTATTCAATGAAGTAACATTTTGATTTTGTAAAAACATATATTTTTTTTATTCTTTGTAGTAAATAAACTTTTCAATTTGTAATAATCATATTTTTTGCTATTGTATCAAATAACGTTTTGCTGTAATATCGTGAAAAATAGTGTTTAAAACCCGTGGGGAAAATGTCATTTTCTGAGGCTCGTTCTCCTTAATTGCTCGTCTACGACTCGCAATTTAAAGACGACTCGCACCAAGAAAAATCACACTTTTCCCACTAGTTGTGAAATATACCATTTGCTAAACAAATAAATTTTTCGTATGTCAACATATCAGTATAAGTATTGGAAAAATAAATTTCCATGAACGGCATGCGTGTACGTGCGCTGGTGTTGAATTATAAAATAATTATATATTCGTAACCAAACGTTGCGCGTGTCAATCTGTTACTGGAATCTCATGGCCACCTATCGTAAATTGGTCAATCTAACGTAGAAACGACTTGTCTAATGATACTGGAACCAAGTTGACCTCATACTCTAGATGAGAAGCGACAGCATTGACTAAGGAATTTAACAATTACAGACAGATATTTGCAATTACACCCCACTTCAACATGCCACTTACTATTGACATTTGTACTCTAAAGGGACAAAACAAAGCTATTGAGACAGATGCAATTCCGGTACAGTTTGGTCACCCATATTTCGTCAAAATATGAAAAGTATGTAAACCCGATTATATTTTGAACAGAAATAGTATTTAACTCTTTTTATGACAAACGAAAAGTTCCAGTCTTAAGTTAATATTTCCTGAAATAATTTAATGTAAAACGATTTATGTAAAATGTAATGTATTGTTTTTTAGATAAATTACAACGATATTAAATATCGATATTAAGGAGATGGCGACATTTGTCATATTGTGTGGTACGCAATAACATAATTTGACCAATGTGGGGATAGCTGTTATTCAGGACATAATCTATTTTCTAAGTTTTTTGGGCAAAAAGTCACTAATTGAAATTATATTTAAAACGAAGAATATTAGGAATCAAAAAACGCCCAGCCACAGATATCTTAACAAAATTGATTTCTTTTTAATGCATATAGCTGCCATAAATAGTTACAGTAAAAATTGGATGACAACCCAAAATATCAGACGACTATTTAAAAATTTCATTTTTAAATAAAGTAAAGTGAGAGATAAACCGAAAGTTGGTTGTCGGTTATTCTGTAAGTATTGAAGAATCTATAAATAATCTCTGACGTATCCGGACTTTAAGTGAAATTTCAGAATAGTATTAGATTTAAAATATAATTACAATTTTTTTTGCTGTAAAAGTTTGTTGCGTGTGAAAATCTCGCCATATTATAAAATCATGCAAAGTTGAATCAACTCTCTTTCATATCTATATATCGTAAATTGTCTTCAATGTGTCGCTTATGGTTGTTTAACATCGCGTACAAAAACTCTTAACCACATAGGATGAAGCAAAACACATTCCAGTCTTATTATCCATAGACAACCAAATACTAATTACCAACTACCAACTAGTATTTCGTATATTATGATTTATTGTTTTTTCATTAGGTTTTTTTTTGAAATAGTAATATTGTTTATCATAATGTTGTATAAAATAAGATTACACTTTGACCTTGAATTTAAAAAAGAACAACCTTGATTTAAAATTAATATTTTGAATATGATATATTAATTTTTTATCTAAAAAATAAACCATACCACATGGTTCTTTGTGTTGCCACAACTTTGAATAACAAAAATATCTCTGAATACAACCTTAAAGCAATACAAAGTTTCTCGCAGTGATTAAAGTAATTGTTTTATAAACTTCTACAATAACTCACTGTGGTTGTAAGCTGTACCTATAATATATATATATATATATATATATATATATATATATATATATATATATATATATATATATATATATATATATATATATATATATATATATATATATAGCCTGTATATATATATATATATATATATATATTATCAATATTATCATGGATTCATATTGTACTCTAATAAATTTATTTATGTAAAGATACAATAAAATGTTTACTTTCATAAACTTTACAGTATTAGAAAATATTAGTAGATTTTGGTTTGTAATCATAAAAATATACATTTTATTACACCCACAATATTAATTTTATGGCAATTAGCATTAAACGTAATGTATTTTATTAAAACAAATTTTAAAAGATATTGTGTATATCTGTCATTTATGACACTGCTTTATATTTTATTTTGTAAGATGTGTATAAATTAAACCAGCCAAATAAAAATGTATTTGTAATAAGAAATGAAGGTAACAAATATCTATGTTTGTAGGAGTTAAGTTAATTATTACAATCATTATGATGTTATTTACTACAAATAATAATTTATCTCAACAGATACCAAGAGTTTTACCTTCTATATAACTACAGCGATTCCGTTAAACATGAGTAAGAGTTATATAATTATAAAAAATATTGTTACACTGTAATACACACATTGGGACACTCCAACTTTGCATGTATGATATTGAATCGTTTAGGATTTATTCTTCACAGTTAACATAAAATCAGTGTACATTTAGCTGCCGATATAAAATTATATATTATCATATAAGAAAAATCTTTGATAGTTATACAGACTATCTCTAATAAGATTATAATATTTATCCGATAGATAGGTACAAGGATACTACAGTTCTACATGATCTGTTCTATCAGAATATCGATGAAAATATTAAAGTTTTGATAATATTATTCAACTCTTTGGAAATAGAGTTGTAACTTTAATCCGAACAACTGCACGTCAATTATGGATATTTAACTATTCAAGACATCAGGAGTTTGTACGAGCATGACGTAAAATAAAACTAAATAACCTTGAAATCGTATCCCTTTTTACAAGAATTAAAATAATAATACGTTTACAAATAATAAAAAATAAGTTATAAACACATACTGGTGAATAACTTAAAAGGAAAAATGATAACAATAACACAAATCTACAGTTGTATGGAAGTGAGCTAAATAATGATAATGTATTGATTTATTGTATATGGAAGTGAGAGAAACGTAGATAATGTAGTGATTGAATCTGCGCGGAAGTGGGATAGATTTATCTTGTTTACGAGTTTTACAAAACATCACTGGTGAAAGAAATGTGAATTAATTATAAATAATGACTGTTATTGAACTTTAAATAAATGGTAAATATTATTACAGCAAAATCGAATTTATATATTCACGACGAACTAGATATATTATTATAATTCATGAAATCGTAGTCTTTTAATCAATCAAATTTTTATGGTACAAGTGTGATAAAAAGTGTACCTAATCAGAAACGTCAACATTAGCGTAGTAGTATTTTAAATATCAAAGGTGTAATTATTATAATTGAAATGACTATCACCATCGTAATATTCGACATTTTTCATTACTTCAATATTGGAATTTAGTTTTATTTAAAATTTAAATTCTATGCAACTCTGTACTCACTCTTATTCAAAATCGTCAATGAAAATTTTCAAGGAATATCGTCTTATTATGATTGATTGTGTTTAACCTACGGTTGAATAATTCTGAAAATTCTCTATAGGTATAAAGTTTCATACATGAAGTAATGCAATGTCAAATCATATAAAGTGGTGTGTCATTTGATGACTTCTTATAATTATTGTTGATATATAATTATTGTTAATTATATTAAAGAGTAATCATACAATTTTGTTTACTGGAAGAGATAAAATTTTTCATCATAACTGTTTTTTTAAACATATTTAATTAATTACTAATGGTTTCAAAATGATTTACAATTCCGCACACAGACAATGTAATATTAATCATAGTATAGATATTGATTCAATGTCATTAAAACAATATTATTCTCAAAATTAAATGATGATAAAATCTTCTAGATATATTTTTAATACTTAGTATTAATTTATATATTATTTCATTACCACAGTTTCTTACTAACTGAAATGAAAATAAAAACATGTTTACAGAGATGATAATACCGGACTTTAACAAATTTAAATTTAGTTGTACAATAAATTCACAAACTAAAATATATTCTAAATAGAATAATATATTTCGCTAAATAAAATGGTAGTTAAATAGATATATAATAGACTACTATAAAATATAATTCAATAAACCCTAGTTCAAAGATGACACGATTTGTTACTTGTGGATGAAGTTAGAAAGATATTAAGTTAGAAAGATAACTTTCTGGATAGTAAAAGATAGTTCAACTCTATTGCAACTGACTCTCATATTTGGAGTAATTAAATTAAAATACAACATAAATTACTTTATCACTTCCAACAACAAGTAATTAATTGAATATTACTATTCTACTTAAATAATTAAACATATTTCTACTATGCAACTTGGACGAACAATCGATTTTTACTGTAATTTATTACTCCTGTTTAGCTCTAGCAAATATTCGGACATTATTTCGAGATTCAATTTTTAAATTGGTGGCGTTAATTTTATATTTTTTTGTAAATGACAAGGGAATAAATCATTTTCACTACATTTTCTCATATCTATAGAAAGCTATTATGTATTATCACTTTAAATATGTTCATTTACGTAATGTTGGCTACATGCTTTAGGTAAATTTTCTTACAATTCAGTCTAAATATATGAATATAATTCTGTATTAATCGAAAAATAAAGATTGTCCTAATTAAGTAAAACAAATCAAAATTGTAATCAACTAACAAATATCGTTTTCCCACTTCCGAAAACTTTTTCACTAGTTATTGGTCAAGCACTGGACAACACGTTAGTTATCTTCTTAAGGTCGAAAATTTAAATATCAATAGAAAAGAGTTCAATGACAAAATATGTTGTTATTGTTTACATACGTTATTCTCAGATTTAAAAGGCTTTATTTGGAATGACAAATCACATAAACCAATGTTTGATTTAAAAAGACAACTCTGTCACAGTTTTATACGTTTCGAAAACATGTTACGAAAACTTGACCAATAGAACTGTTTCTAGTCCAACTGACAACAAATATTCTTTTCGAGAGTATGTTATCAGTAAAGTACAGTACTTATTATTTTCATGTCCCACCATTTACTACCCAGAAAGTAATATATTTTTCATACAGAGATTTGCCCTTTTTCCTTAACTTAAAAACCTTCTATTGTAGACACTTGTATTCGATCAAGAAAACAAAGTGAAACGCCTTTAGGGAACTAAAAGTGCTTCACTAAATATATACCTAATTAAGTATGTATTGACTCATATGAATATTATTTTACAACATTCAAAAATATGAAAACATAAATAATATTAATAACTGAATCTCCAAAATACACCTACTTATTTTCTCATAAATTTGGAGCCGTCCATGTCTCCACTATTACTTCTTTATTGATTTGGTTGAAAGTTTTGTCTTTTGTTACTAGACCTAAATCTCAATATTGCTCTACACCTTAAGCCAATTTGGTTTTAAACAACTATAACATAAGAAAAAACTATTATAAATAAATCGTACTTAGAATGTTGAATTTCAAATATGTAATATAATAAAATATAATTTATAATTATAATATAAGAGGCAAAAACGTCTTAAACATTAAAAATATTAATTAATAATAAATGCTTAACCACATTACTTTCTTTACCCATGAATTGAAAGAAATAGAAACTGTTTGTGGAGTTGTTAATGTCGGACATTACTAAATGTTAAATTAAGGCTGTTTAACAAATTCACAAATTATTAGATTTTCTCAGTAAAATAATACACTTTTATATAAATGAAAAGATATTACATCTAAATAACTAAGTATTTAATAAATTGACTGCTTTAAAAATTATATTTAATAAATACATATTCATGCCGAAATTATTTATTAATGTTGATTAAAGTTACAAAATCGTCTTCGAACTTTACTCTAAATAAAATTAATTTTAAGTAATTACGATCAATTACAACATTACTATCTTTTGACATGGAGGTAATTAGTTAAGTTAAGTAATTAGGTAACATATGTACAACTATATAATTTGTAGAAATAACCGTTAGTTTACATTTAACTGATCTTGTAGCGCTAGTTAGCTTTACTTTAAAAGATATGAAAATTAAAATTAATTTTAATTTAATTTATTTATTTTAATTTTGAAAATTAAAATTAAATAGTAGTTATTATTTTTATGAATTGCTTATTTAAATGATAATCAATTCATAAATAGAATAAAATCAATCATTATAATAGAATTCTCAAATATCCTTACATAAAACCAAACTGTAAACAAGCAACAAATATCATTCGCCACTTCAGAAAATGTTTGTCTGTTTATTGGTCAAGCAGTTGACAAAACAATAAACCTTATAATGTTGAACATGGTAGTCAACATAAGAGATTCAATTATATAAAAATAAAGAATAAAGCCATGTTGTCTGGGAACTTTAGAATATATAATTAACAAGAAGAAACTTTATAGTTAATATATATATATATACGTTGTTGAATTGTAATTCCAATTCATCAGCGTACAGTTTTCCTATATTCAGTACTTCCCTTTCAAATACACTAATGTACCATAAATTGCCTACTTTCGTAATTACAGGCGCATTTTTAGTTGTATTGTGATAACAAAATTTCACCCCCATCGGCCGTCTTCATATAAAATAGAAATCTATCCTCAGTGCGTTTACCTTTCAATGTGGAAGAAATTTTACATTTTCTCACAAAACCAAATTTGTATTATGTAGACGAAGACCTTCAAGGACATATATTATTATGATATTATTGTATAGGGGTAGCTGAGATATCTTGTGTTAAAATTTTATTAAAATTGTTTGACTTTTCTTGGTAAATACTAAGTTTTGTATTTGGTTTTGCTGCCAGGTTATTATGATTTAAAACTTTTAATAATACATACTAAACACATTTTATAAATATGTTCAAACTTCAACAATATAAACTTGGGATGTATTATTAAATATAGTTTCATACCCTTTTTTATAACACGTGGCACTAGCCATAGGCATATATCTTGAAAAATGCTTTAGAAGAATTGCAGGATATACGAACAGATTTTTCAGTATATTTTATATTTCTAAAAGCAAAATTGAAGGAGTTGCTTACGTGTATTTTATCTGATAATGTAAAGATCTAGCGTGACTAAAAGGTGTTATAACGTTAATGTGACAAACTAAAGGCCGTCTTATGAATTATTAAGGTGTTATTATAGCAGGAAATACGGTATATGGTTTGCAAAATTAATTATTTGTTGGTAAGATACCGGCATTTCGTTTTAAGCGGATATTTTCGTGGAAAATTTATTTGTCCAAAATCGTAATGTACCATGTGAGAAAATACAAAAAGGACATCAAAACAAGGATTGTTCGACAGCTTCGCCATAAGGTAACTGACATTATTTAACTTATTATAACACCTTCTTTATTTTAAGTAGATCATAATACTTTATTTCTTTACGTATTGTCAATAGGAAAATAAAATAATGTTGTCGCTAGTTCTGTTACATAGTTAAGATCGGTGGTAACCATTTTTATTTGTGATATTTTATTTTGATTGCAGTCTATTGTGTCAAATAAATTCGTTTATCTTTCCATAATGATGTTCTCCTAAGTTAAAGTTTTTGAAATCATCACTTATGCAGTTAGAAAAATCTTTCTTATCTGTCACATGTGATACTAGTTTTAGTTAATCAGTTATTGATATCTCTCCGATTTTATTAAATCGTCAAGTTAAACTTAACTTTAACAAGTCATCCAATTTTTAATCACCTTTATATATTAACTTATTGTAAAAATCTTCTTCTTTATTTTTTAATGTATTTCATATCTACCGCCTTAACTTCACAGAAAATGTAATTTATTTTGTATTAAATCAAAATAAATTAACTGATAAGGTGAACAGGATTAAACTTATTCCATAACATCTTCTAGGCCATAATAAAAATTCTGTCTTTATTTACTCTCATACGGGATATTTTACACATGAAGGCGTTACATTATAAAATATTCTGTGTTTAGAACCTATAAAACACGTCTATTAATATTTCTAAAATGAAAATTGTGTTTAAATTAAGCAACAACCTGAGATTATGTTAAAAACTTAAAACATAATAAGCTGTATATTTTTGCGCTCTTGAATTTACCTACACAACCTTAAGCTTCATACATATATACCTTCTTCTTCTTCTACATACATCTTCTTACTACATCGTTAATTCAAAAATATATATAATTGTAATAAATTAAAAATGATTATCTTTAAATAGATACCTTTTGAATTTGAAGTCGTATACAATGATGTTTCTGTAAGCAAATTACTATTATAATCAGCTGTAAATACTTTTATATTGTTGAAGGTTTCTGGATCTAGCTATTATTTTTCTAGAAAAAAGTAATGTCTTTTATGGCTAAGTAAGTTTTTAGAACCAAAAATATTTACAATATGAGTAATAACAAATATTGGACGATATTAGCAACATAATATCTATCCAGACCTGTCTTGCCACCAGTCAATACATAAAGTTAGTGGTATTTTGTTAATAATACTGTAAACTGATATAACAGCTTACGGATTTAAAAGTTATTATTATTGTTGTAGTTTTTACTTATTTAAAATTCAAGATACAATAATAATAAATATTTCGTAATATAATATCTAACCTAATATCTACTGAACAAAATCCTTCTTCCCTTAAAGCGTACTATTTTATTATCCAGCTGGCTGAGATGTTCTGTAAACTTCGTGTTTTATATCTAGCAGTAAAGTTTGTTGGCAGTTTTAGATTTTAATTGTGAAATAAATTGAAAAAAAAATTTCACAGACAACTACGAGAGATATGTGAATATGAAACGCGGATTTTTTAAAAACTGCGTTTACTTTTCTTGTTGATATTTCTTCCTGGTGGAAGTAAGAGAGTACAAGCGTAACATTTGTCAGTATTAGAACCTCTTAATGACTTCTTAAAATGTATTTGTATTCAAGGATTGAGTTTAAAATCTACAGATTTGTGTTTTACATTAAAAAAAGTCAACTTCATATTCTTGTATTTTTCTATCAATTTATGCTTTAATGTAGCTCAACTAGATATATTTCACGTTATAAGTTATTATACATTTAAAAACAGTATTAAAAAGTATACACAAAGCATTCAACAATCTTCTTTTCCTCAAAACATACAATCTTTCAATTAGGTGTACTAAATATAGAAAAATTATCAGAAAATATTATTTATACTTAGAGCAAAAACATAGTACAATAAGACTTTAAAATATCAGTTTTAGAACTTGTAATTCTCAATAAATACTTTTAAAAAAGGATGTTCAATCGTTGAAACTATTTATAAAAATTTCGGTAGATGCTACTTAATACAACTTGATTTAAATCTATCCCTCTAAATACAGCATTATATTATTGCCACAAATAACCTCGTTCTTTTATTTGTCGATAAAAAAAAAACACTGTTTTATCATTGGTCGATATTCTCAAATCGGATTACCGATGATAAATTTTATATTTATATTTAACGACACGGACTTACTCCTATGAATATTTATTGAAGTGTTGGTACAATATTTAATTTACTGTGTCCAAGATACAAATCAGCCGTTTAAAAAATATTACATAATTATATAAAATGAAATTGTGTAAAGCAAACGAAAGTATAATAAATACTGTTTTTTTTTTTTTTTTTTTTTTTTTTTTTTTTTTTTTTTTTTTTTTATGGAAAGTTTTTACTTTAATCATTTCAATAAAAAAATTTTAAAAATATTACTAGAGGTTTTCGTGAGAGGAGCAATGTTCCTAGACTTTTTAATAAGTTTAAAGTTTTTTTTCACAACTTCGTAGTTGCCGTTCAGGGAATAAATGTATGACCGATCATTACTTGAATAAAGGCGAAAGTTCTGTTATCGGTACAGCTGTTTTCCTCTCGAAAAGAACAACTTTGTGTCCCTGATAGGTTACATGTGTTTATAGTAGAGAATTTGAAGAGTTTGCAAATTTACATATTTGACTAAGACTGTACCCCTTTCTTGATAGCGTCATAGCAAATGGGTTGTTAAATGGCAGTTGTAAACTATCGGTCTAGTATTTGTATAATGACTTTGTCCCATGCCTTCCTTGCCAGTTTTTCACAATTTGTATTGATAACTGATTTCCATTTTGTGAAATATGGCTTATTGAAAGGTAGCAAGTATGGGGCATTGTAGAATGCAAGCTTGGTCCTAGTAACATTAGATAAGTCATTTTATCATTTGCATGATTAATCGACGTAAGACAAGTGTCCAGCAATCAAATTATAGTAATACACGCCACACCTGCGTAGGTTGGCACGAATATACACGCCACACCTGCGTAGGTTGGCACGAATATACACGCCAATTTATTAGAGTTGTTATTGTATTTCATGTAATCTTGTACTAGTATACTTTTCATTTCATTGTCCTAAATGCATAAGTGTCCTTCGTTCTAGTATCGGTATTACACAATTTGTATATTTCTACTAAGAAAATAAATTGACTACATAACAGAATATTAGTTCCAGAGAAGATCTTATTATTCATGTAGCCAGGAAGGTATAGCTCCATCAAAGTTATTTATTTATTGCTTGTCACCCATCAGTCTAATTCTGTAATTTATGTAAAAACAATAAAATAATAATCTGATTTCTCAAAGTGGACCTAGTATCACCTTAAACGACATTACATGAGCTTCAGTTAATAGTTTCCTATTTTCACAATGGATAAAAGGAAAGACTAGTAGTAAGTACATGGATAAGGAAACAAATTGTTCGTTAAAATTCAACATTTCTGTGATTTGCAATTTTAGTACTGCAATTTATATCAAAGTAGGACTAAAACAAATGTTTGCCAATATTGTCTCTTTTCCTCAAGAAAATATATAAATATTACTCAAAAATGTACACACGGACAGAATGTTAAGCATTGTCTACTCGTGAGGGTACATATGGAGTACTGTGTTAATAAATATTGAACGAAAATTGGTGTATCATTTCTAAATGATTATGTAAACATTTCATATAAACATAATTATACATCCAGTTCATATTGTTTCATATCAGTACAGGCATTACAAACATTACATTACTAGTTATAGCTGTCATTTCATAGGATAGATAGCTAAGTAAATATTAACACACAATATTCACATAAATACTCAACAATGTAATGCATACATCCTCGACAATCGTTCATGTCCTGATTTTGAAATATTAAGTATTACAACCAGTTGAACGAATTAATGATAACGCGTACTTTGCCTTGCTATACAAAAACTATTAAACAGTTTTCGGAATGTCTTTGTTGTTCATGGCACTATTTGCGTGACAAAAACTTAATGAAATCCTACAATAACTAAGATCAGTTCTGTGACTGGAATATTGTCCCGTCTCATCACTCCTATCTGAATCAAATGATTGATCAAGGTTACCTTTCTGGAATCATTCTGAAACATGTAGACTGATTGATTCTCTGAAATACGTAAACAATTAATTGACAAATAAGTCCATTCTTTAACGGCATATTTATTTTTTTTACTTAAATGAGTTCTAAATTAATAAGTAATAATTGAAATAACTGAATTCGTGTGAAGTTCATACAATTCTGTCTTTCAAAAAGTTGGTTATTCCTCTTCCCCTACACTACATCGTTGGTTGTATGGTCTAATAATTAAAAAAAAATTATTTTTTTTAAACAACAATTTATTTCTTTTAACTTACTTTGATTGATCTGCCATGGGCCAAGTAGAAAAAAAACAGTTTTAAACGGTAATTTTATTACAATTATTTATAAAAAAACTGTTGGGTAAGTAATTTTGAATTGGTATATTTCAAAGTATTCTGTTTATTTAAATATTTTCATAAATAACTGTTAACTTCTTAAAATAAAAACCTAATACAGTTTTCTCATATTAGAAAATGTAATTATAAAATTTTTACTTAATACGGATATATGTTGTTGTTTTAGTATATAACTCTAAATGATTTCTTTCTATTTAACGTTTTAATTGTGTGACTATTTTCATACTTATTGACATATTCACAGGTCATATATGGATAATAATATTTTTTGTATGTAGCTTCTTATGTCACCAATAACACAGTTCTTTCCACAAATCCATTTTCAATTTCATCGAATTTCTATAAAGGAAAGATGTACGTTGTGGTATTTAGCTTAACTTTTTCTTTTACTCATATTTATATTTACACTTACACGGAACAGCAGATATTGATGAAACATTTATTACTCTTTCTTGAACAATGAAAATAAATTATGTTATTTTTACTATTAAATATTCTGAAGAAAATAATAATTTAAAAAATAAAGATATGTAAGTTAAAACAATTTAAATACTTATATTCTATGTAAATAAATACGTCCATCTCGGTAATAAATATTTCTTTGTAAGATATTTGAGTTATCAATGTTTAATACCCTACGATAAAAACTCATTTTTATGGAAACGACAATGATTTGTAATTTAAAGGTTAGGTAAGGTAAGTTTAAGTCATATTTGAAATGGTGTTAAATGCTTTTATATATTTAATAAGGTCGTTCCTCGTTCATTTCAGGATTATTGTGAATATTTCAACACACGTTGTCCACCTGTTGCCTATAGGGGCGTCACACCTAGAAAATAAGATGTTAACAACAGTGAATACAAACGAAAATGTTACTTTGTAAAATTTGTGGGACAAATTTAACTATCGTCATGATATCGCAGGTGAGGGATACATAGAGTAATTATACATATGCCGTTTAAATCCGGTATTTGATAGTTTACCTATTTCAGCTTAATATTGATATTTTCAAATAATTGTAAATTTGAAGATAACAGTTATAAAATATATGTAAAAACAACAATAACATACAATAACAACATATAGCACCTAAGCTGATTTTAGTTATTGTGTATTTTACAATATTGCTGTAATTTAATATACAGAATGGGAGAACTGAACTGTGTACATATGACATGTCTCCTTTGGGATGTATTGTTCACATTTAACGTCAACTCAGTGCACGTTTCACTGCCTTTTTAAAATTGTATTTTATCATTTTAGCAAGATCCAATGAAAATTCTCCGGAATTTATGTTATAAGATTTTCACTTAGTTTTCACTCGCTGGAGTGCTGCAATAAGAAGTAAATAAACTATTTAGGTTTTTTAATTAGTCACTTTAAGTAGAATTTCTTTTTTCTTTATCAGAGAAACTACTATTCTACTATAAGAGATAATTATAGTTTAAATTTGGACATAAATGGGAGGAGAATGCATTTATTTAATCATTTCCCTATTTGCCATTAAACCACTTATAAAATGATGGCTTAGAGGATGTTTACTTTAAACCCATTAAATACAATTTGAGTTATTTTATTTTTACGCAGAGGTTGCATAGGTTATCAGACAAAATAAAACTACATATCTCTTTCATGACTAATAGTTTAAAGTAGTAATATATATATATATATATATATATATATATATATATATATATATATATTTCATTTTAAAAGAACGTGATATTACTATTAATTTAAAAATAACTGAAGAGAGCTTATTCTAAAATATAAGAAGTTAAAGAAAATAAAATACATACGTTGTTGAAGTGACGAACATAATTTAATCAGAGGTTAATTGTGGGTAACTAAAAATGGAAAATAACTTTGTTGTAGATAATCATATTTTATGAGGTTTAAAATTAAAATAATTCTTATCATATTCTAAAGAACTTTTCTGTGTTATTATATGCAATCAAATATACTTCCTCACTATTTCTAGATAACTAATTTTATATTTATAAAATTATGTGAAATAAAAAAAAAAATTATGGCTAGTTAAATGCAAAAATGTTATAAAAATTTGAGTTACACTTATAACTAAATACAATATTATATATATATATATATATATATATATATATATAATTAATTTTTTTCTTTAAAATAGGATATGATATATTTTTAAACACATAAGGTTTTAATTATTAATTAATGTCTTAATTAACACAATTATTAAGAAAACAGTTATCACAAACAATGAGGTAGCCATTTAGAACTAATTTTGCTAATTCAGATTAGGAATAAAATTCAACTTAATTAATTAATTTTTTGAGGCAGCCAAAAGAGTTATGATATGTAAATATATATAATGCGTTTAAAATGGTACAACTAATGAATAATAAAAGGATTTTCCCCACAAGCATTACAAATTATTCTTTCCCTTAAAATGCAGATAATTAACTAATTTATAATACGCTAGACTTAAAATAAACCATTGCAATGATATTAATATTTTGAAAATTACACGAGAAAGATCGTTCATGATCAATGACTTATAAACTCAACATTATACAAAACACTTTGGTCTTGTATATTGATAGTTATAAAATCATTATGTTACGTTATTTAAAAAAATTACAAATCATAAATTTTATGAGATGAATTTTATTTGGTTTAAAAACAAACATTTCAAAACAAATTGATATACCTGTATCTGTAAAATTACTGTAATTTAAATAACTATTTCTATAAACCATTTTAAAACATTTATTGAAACAATAAATGGTTCAAGATATTATCATCATATCATGATCGATTAGAGAAATGGATCGACAAAGGTTCATGTTTGAAATTATAATTTATTATTTGTTTTAAGTATTATCTTTTCCAAACAATAATAAATTTAATTACTGACAGCTTTACCAATTGTGATTGTATGTTTTACTATAACAATGATTTGTATCAGTTTTGCCACCAGAGATTCCAACAAATAATTATTACTTGTCATTGAAACAGTTTTTAACTTTTTCTCAAAGTTGATTAGGAGTAGGCGTAAATTTAAAAACAACATTTTTTCATTAATCAGGCCTTCACGATATTGTAAAATACACAAAAATAATACTAGAATCTGACAAATGTATGACATTTATTATTTAACCTAAAATATAAATATATCAAGAAATAAAATGGAAATACAGAAAGTAAATAGAAAATATTATATTCAAATACCCACTAACTACTAAAAATGTATTCTTTTCAGTTTCCATATTAAATTGTAATAAGGGTAATAATTCAATAGAAAACTTGTCGCTACATCAAAATATAGTTTTCAATTAGACCCAAACATTACTTTACCTAATATTACTACCAACGACGCATAACTAGTAAAATCATCTCTAAAACTTACCTTTACGTTTTCCTTAACAACAAATGCTATAATAATTTTCTTGAAAACTCAGAAAATGTCAAGTGGACTATTCTAATTAAAAACACATAGTTTAAGAAAATAAATATCACCAGAACAGTTTGGTCTATATAAACTTTTATTTTATTTACTGAGAAATGAATATAACAAAATGTTGTAAAATAATGAAACTAAATTATAAATAATTATTATATCAAAAAATATTTAGTTTGAACAATATGAATTTATTACGAAAAAAAACTAAATGCAAATGTGCATTTTCATAAATATTGAACGAAATTAAGATTTTTTACTGTCAATGACTAAACAGTGATCATCAAATTAAATATCTTTAGCAAAAAATGTCTTAGTGGACAAAATAGTATTGAATTCTGCAATAAATACTTTTATATCATTGCCTGCTGTTGGGCTCAGCTGTTGATTTTTCAGGAACACATTAATGTCTTTTACGTCGACGTAAAGTTTCAATTTAATAATACCCATGTCGGCAATAAAAACAGTTGATGGCAGTCATCCTGGTAGTTACACGGTCTTGTCATGCAACAAATCAATACATAAATGGTAAATATAATTTTATCTTGGAAATAGAATATCTGTATTTTAAACTGTTTAGGAGTGTTTAATTTGTTTTTATATGAAGGATAACTTGTAATTATTTTAATTGGATTCTTAAGTGTTAAAAAGATACCAAAATTTATCTTCTTTTCATATACAAAGAAATGTTAAATCTAAACAACTAATATGATTTATTTTCCAAATTCTGTAACATTGTTTCTGTCAAACACACGCATTTGAATCATGTAAATATTAATTGAGATATTAAATGTTTATCTTTTGAGGAAATTATTTAAACTATCTGTGAAAAGATATTTAAATTTTCACGATGAATATTTTTCATATATGATTTTATTTTTCTGCTTTATATGGAAAGTCCTGTCTTACTGAAGATAGTGATAAATAATGCAAGTGTCGGTAACACTTGTTATTTTAGAATTTCTGATGGAATTTGTCTGCTGTTTATCACCCAGATTCCAGGTGAGTTGTACAAGTATATCCTCATAACAGTGTAATTTGTTTACCCTGAATAAAAAGACGGATCATACTTACATTTTACAGAATTTACTTCATACCTTAGAACAAAGGACATTAGATAATTATAATATATCTTGTCTTTACAATATTAAAGTGAAAGCTGGAAGCTAATTAGTGTAATTCTACCCAGACCATTTATCTTTATAAAAATCTTGCGTAAATATAAGGTGGCACGAAGTTAATGCAAGTGACACAATAATGGCTGTTTTAATAATTTATTAAACTGTTATTTTAAGACGAAAAACCGTGTGTATTATGAAAAAATAATAATAATTTAATAAGTTTACGACATATGCATTAAGTGTATGTTATTATATAGGTATAATTCCTACTAAAAATTATGTATTGTGATTATAAAAATAGCAGCAAAAGATAAGTATAAAATCCGACTAATAATCTCCTTCCTGGATTCAAAATAATGATTTTCGACAATAATTTTCCTTTCGTCCAATATAAATATTCAAATAAAATTATTTGAAATATTTACGTAATGTATGTGTATTTTATCACCATAATATACACTTTACAATAATATGCCTTTACGTGCTATTAGAGGCGACAAACTCCTATGTTATATAAAATGTGATTTATTAAAATATGCTCATGTTTTCTTGTCAAATGGGAACACAGATAGACAAACAATGACTCCAAAACCTGTGGTATAAATTATTGAATTTTTAATGGTTTTTTTCGAGAAGTATAATAATTTTATTTCAATAATTCATTTTAGGGATAGGGGAAGGGTTTTTCCAAAATAATTGTTAATAGTGTGATTTAAAAATACATCTTTGTGATTTAAGGTGTTCAGATCTCCTTAAATCAAAAATAACTTGTAACCAGGAATAGCTTATCGTTTGGTAATTGTTCTAGAGAAATTGATTTAGCCTCAATACAAAGTGGTGGTATGATGTGCTAAGCTAAGTTTGCGACGTTTAATCTAATGTCATTTATTGAAAACAGAATCTGAACAGAATCTAAAATCAATTATAAATAAATGTATCCTTTCTATAAGGAAGAAAATAATTCCTGCAGTTTTCCGTGAACTGTTGATGTCTTTGTTTTACTTTGAGACATTCAGGGTTGTATAAATGACCTGTATGTTTGATTTTACTATAAATATGTATATGCTATACTACTAAACATTACTTAGGTGTATTATTCCTCTTAGATTTCGAGTAGTAAAATATCAAAATTCTGTGTATAAAACTAGAACAAAATATTGTAGATTTGTTACATATGTGACTTTTTTATGATCCACCTTAAATTCACAAATATTTTAAATTTCACTCTTATTTCAACTTCTAATAAATATACGAAAAATGGCTAAATATAGTTAACTCTATAATACAAAATATATAATAAATGTCTATTTTTATTGCAAACTATAAATATAACGACAACAACAAAATTTCGTCACCATGGTAACGGAAATATTAATTGCATTAAAATAAATTTATAATGAAACCTGATATTCTCTTGTTACACTAAGCTACTTTGGTTTTTAATGCATAATAACCCTTACCATGTTAATACTGTAGATATGAGTACTATACTGAGGAGGTTTTTAAGAAACACATTATTACAGGAGAGAAAACGCACACACAGCACAAATAAAAAATACCTCACTACTAAAGTTCTAGTCTTTCTATTGATATATTTATTAATCTTAAAAATATTACAGATCCCAGGAGCTATATTATGTGCAAAGAATAGGTATAATGAATACTTTGCATTTGGATCTGCATTGTAATATAACAATAATATTTCAACTGAAATTTTTTTAAAAAAAATACCAATTTATTGCCCTTTTACCAGTTGATACCAAAATACCAGATGATAATGCATTACAAAACATAGTCGTTACACTTTTTATTTCCTTATAATTACAATTAATGAGTATTAAGTAGTTTCCTTTACTTGTTCGAAATCGCCAGCAACTCCGTCATGATAAAGGTTCGAAGATACAGAACCTATCACACCTTTCAAAGGCGTTGATACTGCATCTAAAATGTAATTTATATATATATATATATATATATATATATATATATATATATATATTTAATAAATTGATAAGAAAACTATACTAAGGGATATAGCTGAGTTCATACTGGTATTTTTAATTTGAAGTCCTTGAATTTCTATGACCAAATCCGCAAATTTCTCCACACCAGCATATGGATTATCTTGTGCGTACAGTACTAATTTTTCAATGAATAAATTGCCGGTAATTGTAGTCTATTTTCTCAGTTACAAATTTAAGTTTTTCGTAAATATTATTTTAATTTTTAATCAAGCCAAACAGTATTAAAATAACAATAAATTATTTGCTTTATTATGCTCAAGGTCGGATTTAAGTAAATATTATTAGTAATCAACATTTATACCTTCCTCATAACCTACCAATACATTAAATTAAATCTTTTCCAAAACGTAAACAATTGTATTTATACAAAACAAAAAAGGACAAAAATAACTTACTTGTATTTAAAATTTCAACATAACAAAATGTACTTTATTACGTAAAATTATCACAGAAACTGCATAAAACATCCATATGGAACATAAACAGCATCAAAGCGATTCTTTAAAACTGAAACAATTTTTGCTACGAGAAAACTAAAATTGCATATATAATTTAAATGTATAGGCTTATCTGATAAAATATCGTTTAGCTTCAAGCTTATTTTGAAAAAGACAATCGCAAAATGCTTTTCACTAATTTTGGTTATTATAGATGGTTATTCTAAACGTAGTTTCTTCAAATCTGAAGCTAGCTAATCATTTTATTTACCAAACATGGTCATCAAAAAGAAAATGATTTTATATCACGTTCAATTTACATCTCGGACGCACACAGACATACAGGCAGGCAGACAAAAAACACAATTTAAGTTAAAACTAAGAAACTAGCTTCTCTGGTTAAAATATATACGTTTAGGCAAAAACATAATGAATATTCAAATAGTTTGTTAACACATACCTTCAAGTATTATTTAGAAAAGTTGGACGAGTAGGCTCAGGTCTCTCACACCACTTCCATTTTTGGTAGCATTGGTCCGTGATACCAACACAGTAGCTGGGAGACAAACGGCTAATGTACTCTATATAATATTACTCTAGACAAAGAACATGTTGTAAAATTTTAAGTACTTACTCAATGTTTCATTACTAATATAATGGATATATTTTGAAGGATCCTCAGGATAACAAAAATGAAGCAATATAAACAATGTAATTTAGCTCGTAGGTCTTATTAATAATTGATATTGGTTTCTTAGAACTCCACTGATAACATAACATCACATAAAATTGAAAATCTAATCACACACAAGTACCATGGGCTTCTAATTCCAATACGGTATTCAAACACTGCATTACTATACCTAACAAAACCTGATGAATTGCTTAGTAAATATAAACAAACCCATAAATACATAAATCAATTACATTGACCTGCATCCATTCACTACTATCCATCACTTCTTGAGTGGAAATGTGTTGAGAAAATAAGTTGTATGAAGTTTGTCATAATACTTACACTGCTTTGCTAGACAAAACCACCGAAAACAATTGTTTGACAGTTTTACGGAATATCATAAACCTTGTTCCTAGAGGTCCGGAATGAGTAGTTTTTATACCTTTCCCTTCTCCTTAAATAAACTTAAAATTAAGTCAGACTATTGGAAAAAGTGTGTTATTTTACACTCTAGTCTTCTCTAGAAAAGCAGTAAATGGAAATATATGGAAATGTTAAGATTCTTTATTTGAATCCTAATAAACACAAGTCATGGTGTGGTAATTGTACTTATAAGTACACGTTTTGTGTTTACAAATAAAGAAGAAAATAACTTTACAATGATAGTTTAAATTGAAATATTTCAATTAAAATATTTCCTATCGTAATAAGTATTAGTATAAGTAATATAAAAAGAAACAAAAATTAGAAATTATTATTAAAGAATTTGAAAGGAATGATACTAACGATATATGAGGAAATGAGAGACATATAAATAATGTATTGATTGCATGTTATATTTTAAGTTTTGCAAAACATCAATGGAAAATTAATTATGATATGATAAGCCTGTCATATTTACGAGGTTTGGGAAAAAATCTTATAAAATAAGATTTAACTCATCACGACGGACTAGATATATAATTTCGTTACGACATGTTAACTAATTTAAAAACTTTTTATTGAATTTATTAGGGTGAAACTTGATTATGTCTACAGACTAATTTAAATGTATAAAAATGATTGAATGTTATAGATATCCGTAAATTTAAATAAAATTATAGATTATTACATTTTATATAATTAATTATTAAGAAGCTAAATTTAATTATCTTTACCATATGGTAAATTTCGTTTGATTCAATAAATACACTTTTTTATGTTTAAATATTACATTTTAACATATTGGCTTCACATTTTGTTGTTGCTTATTATTGACACTTGTGTTTTTGCTTACTGATTCAGGCGAACCTAATTTTTGAAAGAATATAATTTAGTTTCTAATATATTTTTATCTTATAACATTTTTAACCTATTGTAACAAAAACAAATAGTTTACATTTTCATTCTATAAGAGGTTCATATATTTCTGTGGACCAATTTCGTTAACTTTTGAATTACTTTTTCTTAATTAGTAAAAACATTTTTAAACCATTCAATTTGTAAGAATAAAGACAAAATGAAGTGAAAAGCAACACAAATCGTTCCTAAATCGAGAATATGGATTGAATAATTCTAGAGATTATGAATGGAACCTAAATTATAATAATTAGGTCATTGCACCACATATATCTCTAAATATTTAACACCTAACTTCACTGCCAATGGCTAACCAGTAAATTGAATAATACAAAATGAAACATCTTTTGAATTAGATCTCTTAACAAGAATGTTTAAGCAAACAAATAACTATTTTATTCAGAAGTAAATACGTACTTTTATATCGTTGCATGTTACTGAGCTAGAAGTTGTTTTACCAGAGACACATTGTCTTATACGACGACATCAAGTTTCTGTTTAATATTTCTAATGTTAGTAATCAAAGTGAAGGGTAGCCATTATTATACTTATCCAGCTATGACATGCTATCAATCAAGATATTAGGGTTATAATATGTTATCACGTAGAGACTACATATAAGAAAATGCTTGCATGTTACAAACGTTCAATTGTTGTTAGTTTAGTTTGGAAAGTGTTCATAACAGTATTGATGAGTAAACTAAAAATTTAAATTAACCCAAATTCGTTAAACCATAGAATATTTCTAGTATTTTTAAATATACTCATATGTGGCACTTTAGTGAACATCTTTTTCGTCAATAACAAAGACAGTCTCAAGTTGTTATGACCATATCATTTTTATATAAAATGAAAAAGATTGTGTGAGAAACAATTATTAGCACCGTTTATTATTTATTTTGAACAAATGCAGTTTTCAGATAGACAAACTTGAGATAATTGAATGTGAAATATAAATTCTCCCCTGATACTCTTTTACGTTTACATTTTGTCAAGATAAGTATTCCCTCGAGGTAGAGAGCGAGAAATATTGCATGAACCTGGAGAAGAAATTATTATTGAATTTGTGTGGATTCCGTCTCCAAGAGTTCATACGTAAATTAATTGTAAAACTATAGATGTAAGTTTTTAAATACCACTTGAAGGAATTTTAGTTTCTTTTCTTAAAACTTTACCTACGGTTTATGATTTATGATCCTGTGGTTATTATTTTAAAATTAAATTTCCTTTTAGATTATGGGGGCATTCACGTAATGAATACCTGATGAGGAAAATATATAAAGGTAACACCTTTCTATTACGCAAACATTGAATATATTTTCTTATTAAATCTAGAAACACGTTCACTTAAACGAACATTTTAATAATTTTCAAATGTGTTAAGATTAAAATAAGTTATAATTAAAATACTTGCATATTTATGTTGTTATCTATAATTACTTTTAAATAACAATCTACGTTTATTTGATTTTTAATTACTAGTTTTAATTAATTATAAAAGGATTTGCTTCACAAAATAAATTGTACGTAAATGAGTGAAGTTAATTTTTAACCTATAATTACGGTATAACCTTTTATAATATTGGTTTTACTTTAAAAAATTATACTAACAATATCTAGTATTTCAGAGAAAAAGATCATGCATTCTCATAAGTAAATAGTAAAACACATTTGATTAGTTGCCTAATTAGTACCAGTTGATTGTGATCGATGTTACAGGTGTCAGTAATTTTACTTATAACGACAGTAGAGCTTGTAATAATAACAACATAAATAAATATAAAGAAAAATGGTAAGAGGACCGTCATGATACTCATAAAGCCAAGGGCCCTAACAAGGTGTTTTACATCTAGAACTTGTTTTTTTAAATTATTTTCTACAGTTTCAGAAAAAAATGATTATATTTATATGTATTTAAAAGCACACCAGGTATTTAAAATTATCCTCAATACTCGGCATTAAGTAACACTCGGTAGTATTCAAGTAATTGTGTTTTGATAAAAACAATCAATTCCTCATTTTGAGAGCTTTTGGTTTCTTACAGTTATACCTTCATAATTATCAAATTTAATTTTTTTTATTCCAAAGTGCACAAGATATAATTTACAACTTTCAGCTTTAAAAGTGTCAAGTTTTATTAAAACTCAAATAAATTGAACATAAATGATAGTTATTAAACTAGAGAGAATAACTGAAGAAACTTCTTAAATTGTCTTTAATCTATATTTGTATAATTACGTATAAAACAATAATAATTCATGACGTCTGCATTTTGTAAGATATAAGTTTGTTTATAATGAAAGATTCTAGTGCCACCAACTAATTTTATTGTGTAAGTTTAGAAATAGAACTTTAGTTTATTTAGCTTATACCCTAATCTCATCTTAAGGAAACATGATGGAAATATAAGTTTTTATTTAGGTATTTGAGATTTATTTATAATACCTATAAATTCATATTATTTTCATTTTTTTTCAATTTGTTATGAACCTTCATGTTTTTAAATTTATAATTTGATATAGTTATTATAGTTTAGTATTGCAAACAGTTTTACATAAAACAATTGAAGAAGTGTACGTCATTGAAACATGGTCTTTTTGTTCTAATACTTACAAAATATTTGTAATCTTACAAACTAACATTTGTAATAACTTGTAATAGAACTTTATTGCATTGAAAATCTGTTAAAATAGTTGAAACTTGTTTTTAAACTTTGTTGGCATTTAAAAAATATATATAAAAACAGATCTCTTGGTTACACTGTTAAACAACAACTAAATAATGAAAAACATCAGAAGGCAAAATTTCAACAAATATCTTGAACAAACCAAAAATAGGGAACAGAGCGAATAACAGCACATCTTTATGAGACGGTAAATACATACTTTTGGCGTCAGTGCCTGCAGAGAGGCAGTTCTAATAGGGAGGGGTATGAGAGGAGATGAATTATGATGTCCAAATATTTGTTAAGTTTTGACACGAAATGAACGTAGATAACGTTTTGTATTTACACAATTTCAATACCCTTGTTATTTTATGAGTGTACGATATCGGCATTCACATGTAGGCATAATATAGACATAATTGAGAGGAATAACAAATATGACGGGTGGCTCAAATTGACTGCACATTAAATGAAATTTCTTAAAAACGAATTACAATTAATCGAGCAGTATCGTATTTGAAAACTATTAAAAAATGCACGTGTTTACAAACGTACGATATATCAGGAAATTAATGCAAGATTATTTCCTGAATATTAGTTTAGAGGTTGTTTTGTGATGATTATAGCTTAATGAATTAAAAGCTAATCTACAGTTTATGTACAAACTGTTTATAAGAATTACATTTTTTTTTTGTTGTTAGTTTGTTACACAATTTCAACCCTTGAAACATAAAATTGACAACTTTATTTTAGTTCTAAATAATAAGCATTGTGTGGCATTTCTGGTGTGTTGTTTTAATCTGTCTGGCTCTATATGATCATTTTCCTTATAAAATATTTTTACAAATGTGAAAATAAATAAATGGATTATCCGTAATCACTATAAAAAGCGAATGCAGAGTGTCGTCGTTTTGAACCTAGAGTAGTAAGCAGAACAAAATGGTGTTATGTAAACTAAAGTGATAGTAAGAATAGAGTGTTAAGTGTCTTTAAGTTAAGAATATTCCCTTAAGTGTTAAAGTATCTAGTTATTTTTATCAAATATATCTTACGGTAATTAAATGGAAGAGCGAATTTCAATTATTTCTTTCGAAGTATTCATTAGTTTCTGGAACACCACTCTTTTAATGTTTCCAATGATTTAATAAACCTCAGTTTTAAATGACTTAAATTATTTAACCAAAACATCCGCGTTAACAGCCGTGTATTTACCACATCCCACAGAGGACGTTTCATCATTATTGACACAACTTGGTCTTTTCTTGAAAGTAGTCTTGTTTCAATATATTGGCAGTTACACATAAATATATTTAACGTAAAAAACAACGTTATAGATTCCAGCACAATAAAACCAAGTTTTATCGTCATTACATACAAAACCGCTATCACTAAAATTAGCCGACATGTTTTATAAATGAATTAATATTTTAACATATGACAATATTGTCCAGAATTAATACACCAACTGTACATTTGTACAGGGTGACATTTGACATAGGCAAACAACGTTAGCGTCCGGCCTGACTGTTACTGACAAGCTGACTTTGTTATTAAAGAATTGCCTTTAAGTACTAAATTATAAATATAAGACCTGCAAATTAAATGTTATCGAGGATCGAAAAAATATACCTTTTTTATTAGTAATGAAAAGTTTAATTACTATTATAAAACTTGTCAAAGTGAAAGAAGGTAAAAAGTAAATAAATACTCCTATGGAATTGCTTATTTATGAGAGCATACAACACATATAAAAAGTGGGTTTCATATTTTAAAAAATATTGATTATTATAAATAAGAATAAACACATAGCCTCTTTGAATTTATGTTAGTTGCAGATAGATAATTATGCTCAGTTTATAAAATTCAATCTTAGTAATAGATAAATCGATATTTGAAGATCTCGTGGTAATGTAGTATAAAATTCAAATACAGTCTTGGACCACACTGCACTGTTTTTAGTGATACTATGATAGACTGTTTTTGATTTTATTAATGTTTTTTATTGTTGTTTTGGTTTAAAGTTATTGGAGTTCTCCTCAATTGCAACTATAACAATAACCCTGGAACGTGGTTTTATTGTATAGATTCAGTAACAATGAACTGAATATTCTTTACGATATTTACTCTAAACATATGTTAGTTAATTGTTCCATTGACAACCAACAATAACAATGAAGTGATTCAAATACACTTTATCTTTGGTAAATTATACATTGTAAAGAACTAAATAAGGTAAAGTGTTCTCCTAGTGACCGATACAACTCCTATTAAGAAGATACTCTGACATAATTGGAGTTAAGTTCATCTTTTTTCCCAAACTGTGACGTTTCAATTTATTTAGAGTAGGAATGTAGTAATTATAATAATTATATCTGCTACCAACTACATAAATAATTTGACTACAATATTCTGTCAATCTTAGCATTTTATTATTATTTATAACTATATACACGTTTTAAGTTCGACTTTCTTCAAGACTTAATATACTAAATTAAGTTTTGAAGATGGAGGAATTTCGAAACGAAACGCGTTTACAAATATATATATATATATATATATATATATATATATATATATATATATATATATATATATATATATATAAGAAAATGTTTGAATTGGGAGAATATTGTATAATAAGATTGTTTTACAATGTTATACATAGAGTATTTAATTAATGTGTCTATATATTTTTGTTAGGTGCTATTACTTGAACTACATATTAAAATCCAATAAAAGATTATGTCCTATCAAAGAATGTTATATTTTGAACATTTTGAAAAAAAAAATAAATTGTGTAATACAGTAGGTATGAATGGATCCATCCTGTTTGTATTTTAACTTAATGTTTTACAATATATAAACTATATGACTAATGGGAAAAGTAAATTTTAAAAAATAGTTTGTATGTACAGTAACTACATTTTTACTATAAAGTTCCTTTACAAATATCTAATAATTTAAATGGACTTTAACCCTATTTAGTTGTTCAAACTAAGTACTATATTGTGTGTATGAAAGCAATATTTTGCTTGATTCTTCTGAAAACAATATCACATTTTAATAATTTTTTTCCCTAATTACAGTTAGTGCAATAATATCAGTCTTGAATAAATGCGTTGTTCATTATTTTAATGATAAAAAAAATTTCATCTTGTTCCACGAATAATCTTGTGTAATTTCCATCGTGCCTTAGTAGGGAGGTCAAATTGTCAACTCGATAACAAATATTCGTTAAGAAATCTTAAAGCTAAATATATGGGCGATTATAGGAACCTCAAGTATATATCAGCTCAAGTAAAGAATATCTGGACATTTAATTCCAGAATTCAATTAACCATAACTACTTTTCAATAATTACTTTATTTGACATTCATACAACTTTCATTCCTTATTTCTAACAATCTAATATTTAAACAAACACAAATTTCAATACTGGCAAATATATTTCTTTTACTGCTTTTTTGAGATTACTTTTACTTTCAGTTAATTTACCTTTCTCTCAATTACTTTTATACTCTCCAAAAAATAATAATAAATTTCAAATTTATCAATCTCTCCAATTTACTCCTCGGCTAGCTCTTGTTATACAAAACAAATGATATGATTAAATTTACTGACTCTTAGTTCAATTTACTTTCCTATACTAACAAAACTTAAATCTACAATCTCGGCGGGAATCCTTTGGAATCTCAAGCAAAATGAAATTTAAATAGTATTAAAAATATATTAATACAAAAACATATATGGTACTTATCAATCCTTGTCCTGGTCCCTCTTTCGATGAAAACACACTTTCACAAAACAACAAATTGCTCTATCCCCTTTATCTAACCCTAAAAAAAAAAAAAAAAACACTTTCAATGCACACACTTGCTTCTTGATGATGGATCCTGGCGATGACGAGATAATCTCCTTCTTCCAGGTTGACGATGAACAACTTTTACTTCGCATTGAAGACGACGAATCAAACTCCTATCTGCTGAAGGCGAATATCAAACTTTGTACTTTGCTGAATGCTACTAATTTAATCTCTCGCTGAAGCTAATACTCAATACTTTTCGCTGAAGGCTAGAAGTTATGCTTTACTAAATTTTTAATAAAACGCTGGTGACTCGGAAACAACCAGTCTCTAGAGTCGCACCTTACTCCCTCGCTGCTCGTAGAAGACTTCCCCTTTGTTTTTTTTTTTCTTGTTCCTCAGTTCAGCGGCAACGCCACACTAACTTTCACAAATTAAAAAAAATAAAAAAAATACGATTTCGTCCTTCCTATTGGATGTTTTAGAATTTGTCGTTATTTTTTGGGAAAGTTTCGGTTTCTCCTAGTCTGTTGAACTCTTCTAACCCTTCTGATGGAGAAATCGTAGCGTCGCTTTCCCTTTTTTCTAAAATGTCTAATATTTTTACGACAATATCTGTTTATCATTTTCTATAATGTGTGAATTTACTGTAATTTTGTAAATTCTGTAATTGTATATTCTGTAATTTGTGTAATTTTTTTCATTTTGTACTTCGACAAGAATGCAATTGGATCTTTTATTATTAATTTCCGAAGAGAGTTTCTTATTTTTCATAGTGACATATCAAGGTAATAATTTGATATATAAATTTCTTCAGACATACTTGATATGTAGGGTTCTACTTGGAGAAAGAATGTTGAAAATAAGACATGTGTTAGAGTCATTTATCATAAGAAGAACCGGCAATATCTGTCTCTATTCTCTCACTCAACTGTAAGCCGTAAGATCCCTAAAGTTGTTTATAAGGAAGCAATTCCAGTAGTAATTTATCCACGTTATAACTTATGTTATTATGATATATAGACTATGTTAACATTTAAACTAGTTACGTTTGTATTTGTGTCTGCACAATATGTAGCCTATTACAAATAGTACAGATAATGGTAAAAGATTTAATACAATACCATTATTTAATTACTTTTAAAAATAAGGCAATTGTAATATTGGTTGGGGCAAGAATCCCTCAAAATCAATACCAGTGAAACAATTAGCAATACTTAAACCTACATTTTATTTTTGAAATAAAATAGCTAGTGAAAAGTATTTTTATAGAAAAAACAATTTAATTTTTGCAAACATTTTTTTTTTGTATCGGTTTGTGATAAAGTCACCACATTTTCAACCCTTAACCCTTACATAATTGTAATCTTTAACCTATATTCCTACTAAATTATTTCATTTATTCCAACTACCATGGAAATAAATATTAGGTTGATTACATAAAGCATTAGATGTAAGAAAATCCTTTCAATTTGAACAGATATTATTTATAAGTGTTTGGCAAAACTCTGCTCATAGAAACAAATACTTTGTAATCACTTTTAACGTGTTAATGACACATAATGGATACATCTGAAAGAAAAATATTTTGTACCGTTCTTAACATATGTTTACGCAGAGGAAGTAAGGGAATAAAATTGATACGACCAATAATTGTAATCTTCCCTCCTCATGCACAATAAAATTATTACTTTCTAATAATTGAAAGCTTATCTATAAAATTAAACTATTTTAACGTCCAATAACATGCGACAGTGAAGCTGTAGATTTGGTCTTTATGCTGATTATTTATGTGTTTCTTGTCTCACGCACAAAGAAGCTGCTCTCTAGAAGCCTAAGCTCCTTGGATTATATTTTTAAAGGAGATTAAATGATACAACTTTACAAAAATAAAATTTTTCTTAACTACGTTCAATTTTAAAACACCCTATTTGTAACTGGATAAATTATATGCATTTCACCAAAGCAATCTTTTTAAAAATTTTATATTAGCCATATTGTTTTCATGTTGTCATTACATTTACTAAGTGTTTCTAATATATTAATTAATATAATTTAGAAAGCAAATTTTATTACAATTAGTATTAAATTATTAGTTAAACTTACATATTTTTATACCTCCCCTCTCTCTCTTGTATATCGTCCTGATTTACCTTCTGGTTCTCGAACACGGACTATGAATTCTGATTTTTAATAAAAAAGTAATCTTCCAAGAGATTTTAAAATTTTGAGATACAAATAACTCCACCAGTCCACATTTAATAATTAAAAAGGTTCTATTTACTTTTACACGATTTAATACTGTGATTTTGTTTAATTTCTCAACTACCAGCCTACAACTTGTTAGTCAATTCGAAATGCAATATTTTTACTTTGAATATATGAGGTTAATTTTAACTGTGTACAATGAATAATTGTTCAAACGTTTCATAGGTTTTTTATGGAAACTTGTATTATAACATAATCTCCAAAACTTTCGTTGTAATATTTATTTTAATCGAGGAAATGTTGTTTTCCTACTTTCAAATGAAGGTGACTAAACCGAAAATTATTATTCTACATTTAGATAAAATTCAAGATGTTAAAATTAATTTGGTATTATTTTAATTTCTTTTTAATGAGATGATCAATAAATAAAGGAATACAGTGTCATTTCCTTATTGAATGCATATGTATAGATGGTGTAATAAGAATTATTTAACATCAGAATAAATACATTTTCCTAGTTAATATAAAAATTAAAATAACGAAGAAACATAAACAAGTTGTTCCTAGTGGGAGATTTATTTTTGTTCACAGTTTACTACAAATCAGTATACGTATCACTTCCTTTATAAAATATTATATGTGTTCAATGAGAACAGTAATATAGTAAATTCCTTTCATTTTATATTATCAATAATTTATTCGATATACAACTGGAATTAAAAGTTCTGTTTGATACGATTGTACAGATTCAATTATGATTTAACCATTTATGGGAAATTATTAATTTTATTTCATTTTATCTCCTTATTTTAAAACATTAGCAAGAAGCCACGCAGATCATATCTGTTTCATATTAATTAAAAAATAAATTCTCTTTTTATCAGTATACAGCGTGTTTGAATAAGAACTCCCTAGTTTTAATTCCCCCTAGTTACAAAGAGACATGCAATACACTATCTAGTTTCTGGTATTTGATGCATTAACTGTCCAAGTTTTGATCACGTACATGCGGGTATTCAGTTCCTGCAGTTGGCAGGCCTGCATGACCTTGAGGCGCCTTCGCTCACTTCAAGCGTTCAGTTCTGGTTAATCTGCAAGAGAAGGTCTTTGCATTTAAGAGATAGTGAGGAGATAGAGTGTTTTTTAAATATGTAAGTTACTTTGAAAGGTCTTATCTATATAAATAAATTAATATGACATATACATAATAATGAACTATGGTTTTCCAAATAAAAAATGTATTAAAACTAAGTTGATAATGAGTAATTAAAAATATACAGTACAATTCTACTATTAAAATTTGAAAAAATACTATGTGACAGATTTTGCCCTAACTTTGGTAAATTGTTAATAAAATTATGTTATAGTTTATGAGGAAAAGAATATATATTTTAATGTACAAAATATTCGAAAAACCATTTTTATTTTTTAAATCGTGTTTACTAGTCTTAGTTCTGCAGACTATTTGAATTGTTGTTTTATTTTGAATAGATAAAATGGATCTTTAAAAAAATAATTCTCGACATTCAGTTTCATTTTTGGTAACAAATAACGTATCTTTCTTGACTTAAAGTACGTTTGTAAAAAGTGAAAACAACGCAAAGTATTTAATAACAATAAAATTATCTTTATTGATTTTAAAAGTTTATTTTGTCTTAAACCAAAATTTAGTCCAAAGACGTAATGATAATTATACACTAAGTTAAATATATACCAATAGATCATAATAACGTATCAGTTACTTTAATTAAGTTACTTTTATGTTTTTGTGTATAGTAAGTACGAGTACAAGTCTCGAAGAGGTGTAAAATAATAACAGGGAGTTAGATAACCTTTTACAGATTTTATCAATAGAAAGAGATTTAATTTCGGTTACGTTCGGATATGCAGAAGTGAGGTAGATATGGATATTGGATTGATGGAATAAGCTTTTTTTAGTCATTTCAATGGCAAATGAATATGATGAAAACTATTCAATATATGAGTTTCAAAACAACTAAAAAAAAAAAAATAATAACAAATTTCTTAGATTTTGGGGAACTGTACTTCGTTATAAGAACTATGGCATTACAATTAATAATAAAACGAAATATATTATTATTATAGTTTTGAATAGATTTGCTGACTAATGGGAAAAATCAATAATCCATGGAATAATCAAATTTTTATTTACAGTTAATCAAGAGATATAGCAACATTTTTACACTGTCAGTAAATTATTTTACAAATATTGTTTTATAAAATGTATTAGGTTAAATTATGGTACATCTTCATGGTAGTTTCTGAAAATAATTTTTTTAAATTTACATATCAAACTCGTGGTATATTAACCGACAAAAAAAAAAGGTAAAACCAATTTTAACTTAATTTTTTTACATAAAATATGGATGAGACTCAAATGATATTTTATTATTTTTTAAATTTGATGTAGGAATGATCAAGCTCTACATTAATTAATATTCTCAAAACATTTAATACTACTATTATGTTTTTTGAATAGAATATATTCGAAGCGGGTCAACAATTGCGATAAAAACCAAATTGGTACGGGTGAAACAATGTGATAATTTAAATTAGAACCTTAATCTCAAAACTA
The DNA here is from genome assembly GCA_963513935.1 of Aphrophora alni. Taxonomy (NCBI): domain Eukaryota; kingdom Metazoa; phylum Arthropoda; class Insecta; order Hemiptera; family Aphrophoridae; genus Aphrophora; species Aphrophora alni. The sequence continues at coordinate 30,947,596 of OY740773.1, forward strand.
AAGTTATATCAGTGAAAACATATAATCTTCTCAGAATTTCTAACCTTAGAGACACGAAAGGCAAGATTTTTTAAGATTGTACGCAATTTAAGTAGGAGGCCTAAATATAATAAACAAATACCTTTATATGTATATCTTCAAATTATAGAAATAACTCTGCAAAAAATCACTATTATATTCAGCAGTAAATACTTTTACTTCGTTGCATGTTGCTTAGCTCAGCTGTTGTCTTCCAATGCACATTGATTCTTTACGACGACGTAAAGTTTCAGTTTAATATTTCCAATCTTTTTCAATAAAACAAAATGATGGCACCGTTATATATCTTACCAAGCGGGGTGGAATAAAGATATATTTTAAATGTTTTTTTAGTTTGAACATCAACCACTATTCTGAAAATCATATCCCTGACTCGGTCCAACTGGGTTTTAAAGCCGAGGGTAATAATAAATGTACAAAACGTTACCCTTGTAACAGAAACCGTACAAACTATTACAATTGTTTTAATAATTTACTTAAATATATATATATATATATATATATATATATATATATATAATGTGTGTGTGTGTGTGTGTGTGTGTGTGTGTGTGTGTGTACAGTTTTTATGTACAGCTCTCAAAAGTCCAAATTTGTGTCAGAAATTAAGAAAATGCGAGTGAAATTATGGGATTTCAAAATGAATTTTGTGTTATACTATAAATATGAGTATAACTTGCACCATTATACCTGTGAGCAAGCATAGAAATGGTATTTGAGCTTTTCCTTTTGTAATTCTTACGTGGGATTAGTTGCCGTAGAACGAAATCTATATATATATTTGGAATTGGCTAATTAGTTCGGGTACTTACATATTTACATTACACCGTGGCAAATGTTTTGATGAATTACTAGTTTACAACTTAATTCGTGTTCAAGTACAGTGCCTTATACTTGGTGAAGATTCATGCAGTTAACGGTTATCGTAATGCAAGGTAAGTTATGTCCTTTGATAATGATGATACTAAGTTACTTAGGAAAGTTAGGATACTAGAATTAATAATGAATCATGTCGCCGGTATCTGCTTAAACACGATAAGAAGAAGGTTCGTTGGTTTACGTACCTTGGCAATGGGAAGTGATAAAGGGGAAAAAAACTGTATGTAATGTAGGCCTTTATTTTACCAGATTATAATAATAATATTAACATAATATAATTTAATTGGTTATATAACAAAACCATCTAACTTAAAAATACAAATTACAGAAAAATACACCATAATTCGAGCAGAAAAGACATTATAAAAATTGATCTTAATAGTCATTATTTGAATTGTTCAATCAATATTACGAGAATGTAGTAAAATAATTTTATACACATATCATAACATAGCATTTTAAATACATTTTTTTAAATAAATATATGCCGTGCAAAATCATTACAGAAACTTCCTTACACTCTCATTCACAAACCAAACAAACAAAAACATAATGTCAGTATGGTATTTAATAGCATACAATTTTAATTCAAAATCAAACTTGGAGACCAAGATACATGTTGTAGCTTATTAAAACTCGATTTTTATAAATGTATGTTCAGACTAAACTAACTTCATTTGTGTCATAAACTCGACAAACATTATAATACGAAACATAGTGTAAATGGGGTTGTCTAGGTTGTTTTTCTATTTTGTCAAAATTAAATACTATAAGTAAAATTCTGTTGGGAATAGTACACACTGGTTTGGGTAATATATTTGGGTATATTATATGTGTCTTCATACTTCACCAATATTTTGATGACAATGTTAGTGTCCATTTTATGAAATTTCTTGTGAACAACTCCATAGTTAATTTGTTAACTATAATGATAATGAAAAAAACAAGCACTTTAGAGAGATGATGGCCAAACAAGTATGGGATACAATTAAACATATTTTATTAAACAAAATATAGGCAATTTTGATATATTTTTGTTTTTATCTACTAGTCAGCTAACCCCAAATTTTTGTTATTAAAATATGGACAAATTATGACCACGTTACAAATGTTATTAAATTGAGTTTACTAGCTTGGGTTATAGATCATTTCAGCGCCGTCAGCATATCTGACGGACAGGTATTCAAACTAAAGACATTTATTATTCCATAAATACATTTTATAAGACTCTGTAGTCTTTGAAACATATATATCTTCGAAAAAAACTATAGGTAATCTATTTTTTTTTTTTACAGATCTCAGATTGTAATACATTACCCACATTTGACAAACGAAAAGAATGAAATACTACAATAAAACAAATACTATGACCATGATAATATTTCAATAAAATTTGTTTAACTGTGTGAAATTGATATGGGGCGAGTTATTTGACAAATATTGTCTCATTAACGGAACTTTACTGTTTATCAAAAGCTCAGGATAGAACAGAGGCTTGTAGTTCCGGCATAACACGCCCTTTACTATACACATATGCATGTTAGCAGATGCAACACCCGGGTCTACTAGTCATCTTGACAGGTAAACATAGTCGCAGATGACCAAACTTTGATTGACATGCAAATAATGTTTGTTCAGTCAAATTCGTGCTATCCTATCACTACGAAATCTGGACACAGAGATTACACTCGAACTTGGTGTGATCGCCAATAAGAGACAATAATCAATTAATTTTTCAAAGGCACTTGTGAAGGAAAAAGTTCCCACTAGAGTTTGACTGTGACTTTTACTTTGTATAGACTAAAATTATTTATTTTAATGCAGTGAAAGATTTATAACATGCCGTTTGTTGTTTTATTATTTCAGTCTTACAGACGAGACGTAAACCATTACACATACCGGTATAGTTAACAAAGGGCTGAGCGATTTGAATTATATATTTATCAAGTAATATTTCTGTACTGTAATAAACATATTTTGATAAGGGAACTTTATTCTTATGATATTTCTCCCTTGGGATGTATCCTTCAAGTTTTACTTCAAGTCTGTGCACATTTCACCTCTTTATAAAATGATATTTTATCAAAGCAGTAGGATATCTGGATAGTTCTATGGAATATCTTTTAAAAGATTTCACTTTGTCACTGGAGATCAGAAATGTGTAGTTTTACAATTAATTTCTGTTCGGTCTGATTAAGTACAATATAAATATTAATATTGCAAAACATTTTGAGAGCGGATGTTTATTTAATAGTTTTGTCTTCTCGTATTAAAAATCAACTGTAATTACAAGTTAATTTCTAATCAATATTAAGATCGCTTATTTGGAGTTATTTTAGAGCTTCTAGATAGGCAAGCAATTCTCTGTCAGGGTTGAAGATGAATGTTTGGAATTATAGCTTATTTTTACAGTTGTACAAATTTATATTACTTTACAGGCAATAAGTTACATTTTTAATATTCTTATTATTGCAGGAAGTCACATCCATTAATTACAAAAATTAGAGTTTCTATATACTTATAATATATTCTTTAAAATTACCTACAACTTGAGCAACATCTGGCTTTTTGTGTGTGCTTTTATTAAAAACAAAGAAAGTTTCACTTTGATAAACAAAGTTTTGAGTTTTCAAAATACAACCTATTTATAAATTGGGACAAAATAAAAAATAAATCAACTTATATAATTTTTTTTCAAAATACATAGCTTATATTTTATTACTTTCCAGAATATCAATAATTATAGTAGTATAAAATAATCAGCATTTATTATAATAAAATATGTTTTAATAAATTACCTCAATTACTGATGACAAAATTTATAATTATTAAAGAAACTAGTAGTAAAATCTAAAACTATCTCCAAACAATAATTTGAAATTATTCAAACAAACCATTTGGTACCTATTTTATTGAAAGTAAATATTACCTTAATTTAATGTTAACTTTATATAATATCTGTAAATTTATTAACTACGTTGCATTAATAGATGCCAATATTTCCAGCTAATTAATAACCACCTGTACCCATTTAAAATTAATAATATTTTGTGGAAATGGAATTATATTATAAAGAGTTCTTAATTAATCACAGTTCCAAGACAATACAGATAGTTTTATACAATAAAATGGGTTTAACGCTATTTTAAAATTACTTATTCTGTTCAAAACAAACTGATGACCAACTTAAATTATGGTTCTTAAATTGGTATTGATTTAAAACTGTTAAACGCCATACAAGTTTATAAAAAACCAAAAAAGTAATTCGTTGCAAAATATTTTACAATGAATTTATGTACATATCAATATGAGGTAATTAAATTATAAGGTAAATAAGTTTATGTTTTGAAATCGTTAACAAGATCAATCAAGAAGAGTGTGTTGGTATTATTTTTTTCTTTTAAAAAATAAAGCTTCAAATAAAAACACAGTTACAAATTAAAATTTAGTTAATTTCATATTTTCGTAAAAGTAGTGTACATTTATATCAAATTTAAGAAATAATATCCTTACCTAAATGTTTACGGTTAACAATGTAAAACATACAAATCATTCATTTTATTAATCCACTTTCTGACCAATTTTTAATAGTCTCTAGTTGTCATTGTAAGTTTTTTAAATATCTGTAACAATGTATAAGTGTTTTAACAAGAACATACTCTTATTTGGGAAATTAAATACATATTTTCACAGAAATATCAAGATACATACATATGAAAGACAAATATTTATACATACATGTGTTTACTATGACATTTGTCACGTTAAGTCCACCCTGGAGGAAGAGAGTTGTAAATAATACAAGTGTCAGTAACATTATTCAAAAGAATTTCAGACGGAATTTGTTTTCACCAAGGCCTATAAGTAAGGTTTTATAAGTAAGGTCTAAAACTAAAGATTATGTTAGAGCCATAACTTTTGTATAGTAGGTAGTTTCGTTTCTTTTTATAAAAAATACCTTACATTTATACCTTAATATAGGTGTGATATATCCGTGTTAAAGTTAAAACGTAATTATGATAGTAACACTGAACTTATGGTAGTTAATAAATATGACTCTATCATCTGTCCGATACAAAAACCTTGAATATATATTTTTCAAATCAATATTTGTTATGGGTCTGTTTGGTAAACAATCAATATATGTTTTATTTTGTACTCATGATCTTCATGTTAACCTTTTTCTTCTGGATACGGTTTGTCATACAGACCACGGTCTATTATGTCAGTTTGAATTTTTCAAATTTCTGAATTTTTGTTAAGGTTGAAGATACAAGCCGCCATCCATCATCCATCATCATATCTTTGGCTTTTTGTCGTTTCTTCTTTTTCTCAGTTACTAGAATCATTTTCGCCTTCATTGGCGTTGTTGCAGCCGATACTGCAGCGCACTCGCCCCTAGACGCGATACCCGACTTGATTCGGCTCTACGCCCGTTTTAGTAACATTTTGTCACCCTCTCTACATCTGCCCACGTCACTGTATTTGCTGTAAGTTATATCGTTTTCTTTACACCCTCTGTCCAAAACCTTTCGCCGTTTATACTTTTGTCTCGTCGACATAATCGTAAGATTAGTTTTGTATTTTTTAATAATTGTAAAGAAGGATTGTTTAATATTATTCTTGGCTATTATTTGGTTAGCAGAGAGGTAATGGTGTGAAAGAGTTAGTGAAGAGTTGTTATGTACTGCCTTATACACTTAAATTAGTATATATTTTCGAACAATTCTTATAATTTTAAGAATATAATGAATTGCTTTTTGAGGGGGGATGGCTTTGATTTACGTTTAGAAATTATAATCATTGTTATTTAATTAAAATACATGTATGTTTTTTTAATTATGAACTAACACACCAGATAAAAATAATAAATATTCGAAAAATGTTAAAATTGCATATATTAATTTGACTGTATCTTTGAAAATTTCATTGGGAGAAATTAAGTTAAAATAAAACCTTACTTAATTTTTCTCCGTTAAAATAAAACTGAAGCAAAATTCAAGTTGCAAATAAATTAAATAAAATTTTTAAAACATTATGTTCATTTATTTTTTTAAAGTTTAACAGTTAAAATAGCATTCACATATTATTGTTAGATATTTAATGAATGACCAATCAAACCGAATTACATGTCGTACCACATTTATGGTAATAGTAATTAAAGAACAGCTATTTATCACAAATTAAGTGTACATTATTTTAATATTTATGTATAAGAAATCAATTCCTCCACTATTATGCAAAACTAATAATGTAAGGTTTGGTAAGGTTTGTTTCTATTTGTGAGAAGAGTAAACCGTTGATGTTAAGGTTGTAGTAATTATTACTTCTTTTCTGTATGTCCAGTCATATATATATATATATATATATCATTCATAGCATCAATGTCTGAAAACAATTCTGGATTTGTTATATTCACATATTTTAAATTGATTTTAAGTAAGTTTCTAAAAGTATTTGAATCAGGTTGTGCAATATTGTAGACTTATGATTCCAAATTTATTTTCAATTAATCTAAGATTTGACTACATTTTTAAATTAGTTCGCACTTGCGTCACTTCAGCCGTAAATACGATATCAAATGAGTTATTACTATCCATCATTACATTATTTTATTTTTATATCTTGCGATTTTTTACACGTCTTTTGGTTATTAATGTTTACATTTCACTAAAATCACAAGGGTAAAGATTGAAAATTTATGTCTTTTATAACTCATCCATAGACTAGTTTTTTTACCCATAATTAAGAGCCATATTTTCTAGAGCATGAAATCAATAATTCTGTGTTTGTCTTTAGATACTGTACTTGAGCAAAATTTTATCAAAATAATTACAACTAATTAGGAACATTGTATTATTCTGTTTTGTCTTATAAAAGCTAGCCTTAAATTTTTTAGTTATAAAAAAATAATAACTACGCGTAACAATACCAAACACTATCGACATACCAATATTTAATAAAATCAACAAGGCGATTTAGAGTGATTATCGATATGATGTCGGTCCGTCATCTTTGTCATTTGTACGTAACCACGATAGACACCACAAAATCTAGGATAAGAAAATGAAATATAATATTCAAGAATATATTGAGCGTATATAGAACTCTCAAATTAAAACTGTCAAATTTGTATCCATTTTAAACAGTTTTGTAAATAATATAAATTTTTTTAAATATAATTGGAACAATGTAAATTAGAGAGAAATTTTTGGAATTCAATTCTGCTTGTGAAGAAATAAATTTTTCATCTCAATAATGACAAAAGGTGAAGTTATTCTAAAATAATATAATAGAACACTGAACGCCCATAATAATCTATTATTCCTGTGGTTCGAGTTAAGGCAAAGAGGTTACCAACACAAGCGTATCGAGTGGAGGCTCCATCAATTTTTTAGTTCTTCGTGCCTTCCTACTACCAAGATTCTGACTAAAATGAAGCGAGAGGAGACGTAATAATATAAGTACTGTACACATCAACGAGGACCTAGGAAATAGTGATATAAACAATTACGAGGTACAGATCATTGTAACAAATGTTTTAAACAAACATATCTCAGGTAAAATATATTGATCTGAACAAAAATTAATCACTATCGCTCCCACGAAAATATTTGATCTTTTACACTAGATTTTCTTCTAAATTGTATTTCCTAAATGTTCCATAATAGCTGGGTCAATTACTTGAATTTCAAAACCCCCTGGGGTTTAATTTGGAAACACTCAATCGTGAAACCAGATCATTACACTAACCTGGGTTACTGGTATTTTCATCTACGTAAACGATTTAACTTTTCCTACAAAATCCAAGAAAACAACTCTTATTTATTGCTCTCAGAGTTATTACTTTTCAAATTCCTCGTATTATGTTAAAAGATGGGACCTGCTTAATTATTATGATAACCTACAATCAATTTGTGTTCTTTTTATATTATTAATATACATTTTTTTTTTTGGTTATACAACAATTTCTAAAACTGCTCTTTATGAATAGTTCCCCCAATAACATTTATATCTTCGGACTATTCGCACAAGCACATGTGAACTGCTGTCTTGAGTTTTCTCCAATTTTTTTAAAAGAAAAGTCAAAAGAAGCAAACCGTATACATAAAAAAAGAAATTCGTTAAAAAAAGAAATCCAGCCTTAATTGTTTATACTACAATAAGAACTAGAGCAGCTTACCTTCATGTATTGTCGACTGATGTAAACATTTATCTTTAACGATCTTGCATGACTGGAAAGTGTTATAAAGTTATTGTAACACAATAGAGGCAGTTTCATGAATTTATGAAACTGTTATTAAAGCACGTAATATGTTATCATGATTTTAAATTTAATTAAAATTTTAATATGCTCCGGTCATTTTGCTTTAAGCTGATAAGAGCGTGTAAGATTATCTCGCCCCACAATTTTGATACCGAAAATGATTCTTATTAATGCATCTTAAGCTTAATTTTTTGAAATTAAAAATTCAGTTTTTATAAAAGTAAATTTTACTTATTTTCATACTCGTTTTTCTACATAAATAAAATATGACAAAATTTCTTATTTTAGTCTTATATTTTAATCTGAGAATGGAATCAAGGAGGAAATATTGTTGACATATTTTCCCTTTTATATTTGACGTTGGTTAAAAATTAGCCAACACATCATCCTTGACAGAATGGTTTGGAATTCCTTTAACCTAATTACAATCACCAAATTACATAATATTTTACCTAAGTTTAAGCATTTTTTTAAAAATATAGTTGAACATTATTCACTAACAACCAGTATAAAAGGGCTCCCATTTTATTTTCTAAATAATACGTTTAATCAACAATCATGAGGTCAAATAGAACAACTTATATTAAGAGAAGTGTTTAGGATCTTTTAAAAATATTTTTGTGTGTATATTTGTTAAAATAAAAGATTGTTCATTGTAATAATTTTATTTACGAACTAAGTATGATTATTATTGGGCGTTAATTGTAAGAATGTACATATTGAGCTATTGTGATAGAGATAATTTACCAAAGGAATGAAAATTGCATTCTTAAGAATACCGACATAATATATTGTTGTCAGGAGAGTCAAACAAAAATTAATCCTCGTTACACGAGATCTTCTTTCCGGACTCCTTTTTGTTTATGAAAAAGATGTAGTTCATTGATTTATTTAGTTTCGTTTAAAAACAAATTGCCTAAAACGTGAAAGCCATCAGGAGTAATATCAGCTTCATCTTTTTCAACTCTTTCAAAATATTTGTTTTGTCATTACCTTCTCTATCGAAAATTCTACTTCCATCTGATTTTAGAACTGTCTGGTGTTCTCTTTCCTTGTGGATTCTGTTACAGAAACTACCTACATTTTATAAAGTGTACAATCCATCCATTCGTTCTTCTCTTGATGTTGTTTGCTGTCTGATTTTGTCCAAGCTTTCTCCTGTTCCTCGTTCTTAATTCATACGGGACAATTTGTATAGTGAAAATTCTTCTAATGGAGATTATTCTTTAAAAAAAATGATTAAATTTTATATATTATCTGCGATACCATTCTTCACATCATTTATTTTTAAAAGTTTAAGCTTCGTTCCTCTTGAAAGTTTCCAGCGTTCTTTTATTGGCTACTTAATTTAAATAAACTTAAAAGTTCTTCATTTAGTGCATAATTTAAGATAATACTGACCTAATATTTGGTAAGAGTGGCGCTTCTGAGTCAATTAATGCGATTGGCAGTAATAAACAACTACTAAATGGAGAAATAATTTTGAACTTTCCCTATATTTAAATTTTGGAAATTATCTATTCCTTACGTTTTTCGTTATTAGAGTTAAAACTTATTATATTTTCATTTTATAATACCCCTTCACTCACCTAATACTTCTCTGTTAGTTTCGCCACTCCAACGTCTTTTTCGTCTTTAACTTACTATGCTTTTAGAAAAAGTGTTATGTAAAACAATGATGAAATAAAAAAATCTCTACCCTGAAAAATAACGACAATAATAATAACTGTCTATTTTAAATTACAATCTTTAAAAAATAAATTTAATTGTTGCTGAGCTTTGAGCACCATTAAAGCCTTTATGTTAGTGATACGTAACAATTCGTTTGAAATAACTGATTAAGTATCATGTTGAATCTTCAACTTGTTTCTTAGAGTTGTCACTGTAAGCAAGCATGATAAAGAATGGTTTCAATCAAAACGACAACCGTATTCTACAAAGAATTCTCTTAATACAAATGTCTCTTTTAATATAACTGTCTCTTTTAATACACATATCTTTTTTAATATAACTGTCTCTTTTAATATAGCTCTGTCTTCTAATATACTGTCGCTTTCGATACAAATATGAAGTGTGACAGAAGTACCAACATCAGATGAAGCTGATAAATAAAAGAAAAATGATTAATTCTATTGTTGCTGTAACTAATAGGAGAAAAGGATAAGGGTTAACATTTAGAAAGGAAAATAACATCATACCGAATGGTATCGACTCGTTTTTATTTTGTATTTTAACTCGATAATTATTCATAATACAAAAACAGATCCAATAAATTCTAAACATATCTGAAGAACAACTGTTCAAGTACCAGTTGTCATTTTTTCGTTAATATTAATATTGTTGCTTATAAAGGTTTGAAAATAAGAAATGAGTCCTAATTAACGTATTTACAATTTAATCGTCTAAGACATTAAACAAGACTCCATCAAAAGGATCTATCCTGCGGACATCTGTATTCAAAGGCCATCGTATTCCATTAGTATATTCAAAATGTTATTAGCTCTTCCTTAATTAAATTAATTATGCATAGCCTTATTTACTTAACTAGAATATTTTGAGTTGGAAAATATTACCCTTATGTATGGAATATAAATGTTGATGATCGTAAATATACGTCAGCTTTTATAAAGATGGACGAAGCAATGAAATGTACAGAGGGAAATTAAACACTCGATGAGACAATCTGCTACAATTAATTTGTTTTCCCAGTTTGATTTTTTTATATACATCACTAGCTGTATCCAATTTACAGTAGTATTTTGACTCCGATCTTACTATATTTTGGAGTAAGTACCGTTTTTTCATGTAAACGTATATCTCCGGGTGTTATTTAATTATTACAAGCACTTCCAACATATATTTAAAAACCTGGTCCACAAACAAAACTATGAAATCGCTTACAAAATAATAAATTGTGTACACAGTTGCATAAACACAAATAAAAATTAAGATCATAAAGGATACTTCGAAAGCTCAGAAGTATTGAAACTGCTGTTAGACTGTCACAGAAAATTTAATGTATAGGACAGACCGCAACGTAGTTCAAAAAACAGTTTAAAACACATTCATCAAAAATGAATTTAAATTCAACCTACACGTCATTCCGACTAACCATGAATATTCCATGATAAGGGATTTCCTAAAAAAATTATCCTAACTTAAAAAAAGAAACTCCTTGAATGTTTTCTAACATATCGAAGAAAACAGGAATTTTAAACACGACATCAACACATTATTAAACAAAACACTTACCTATGATTTATACTAAATTAATTAATTTATACTTAAATTATACTATAAAAAATTGAAGCAATAACACCTCTTTCCAACGGCTAGTATGTAAAAAATAGTTCAGCCGTACATAAAATGTCAGCGAGATTAACTGTTCTGTTAACAATGTCTGAAAAGTACATTAAACGGTTTTTTGTTGTTAGTTTATATTTTTCGTGTGTGAGTGTATGTATATATAAAGTGTTAGCCCGAAACCACCAATTTATCCCAGAGATCTACATTTAGCTGTTTTCTGATAACGACGAAAGTGATTAGATCACTTCTATCTGTTGATTAACTTGAGCTAGTAACAAAATTAACTAATCGCATATAGTTGTTAATAAGATATTGACATAACTTATCACCTTGAAAAAATAGTTACCTTAGTTTGGCATTATTGTGAAGGTGTAAATTGCCGTCACACAATACTAGGAGCCTCAATTAAAGTCATTATTTCACTATTAGTGCATTATTGGCAGTGAAAACACTAAAAATTAAATATATATATATATTGTGTATTAAAAATATTTATTGTGTATATTTCGATATTGTTATCAAAGGGAAATATTTATATTGTAAGATACAGGAAGAATATTTCTAAAATAAAAATAAAAAAATTTAAGTAAAGAATTGGAAAAATGAAACTGATTTTTAGCATCCTTGCAAAATTTACTTCTATCCACCAAATTTGTAAAGTTATTTATGTATCTACAAAAAATAAATTTACTACTCTGTAGGGTGATTTTCATTGTGTAATAAAAAAATAAAATTATTCCAAATAGTAAATAAATTACTATTTTAACAGTTAAAGCTTCCAACGATTATTATATTGTTAGATAATGGTTTTCATACTAGAGGTTTCTATAAATAATTAGGTTTTTTTATACAAGAACGTATATTTGATATTTTATGTAGTTGTTGTTTCTCATAATTTTTGTCTCATTTTTCATAGTGCTCAAGGAAATGTGTAAAAGTCGACTTTTTTTTTCAGTCAGTTTTTAGCAAACATGTAGGCAAAATATAGAATTAATAAGTTTTTCTGTGGCCTAAGAGGACATTATCCAGCGTAAAACTATTTTACAAAATGAAGAAATAAAACATTATATGAAATAACCCTTCCAATAGAAATATTATTTGAGAAAAGTAATTTTCCTCTTCTTATTTGTTGTGTTTTTGTTTCTATGCTTAACGTTCTGACTTCTTGTGTTTAAGACTAATGATGATGGTTTTCTCATTAGTCTTACAGGGAAGTAAATTGTACGTCTTGACATTTATCTAATTTATCGCTTAAAGTTCATCTGTTTTACAGTAAGAAAATATCATTGAACTGATTTATTTAATAAATGTTTCGAGTCACTTGAGTTATTAATGTAAAGTTATTGGAAATAAATACGTTTGATGGGTGAAATCTTTGCGCTTGAAACGATCAGCAGTGTTTATCATAGATTTACATAGTGAATATTTTTACATATGTTTTGCACCTTTTTTTTTACATTTACTGTTCAGAAGCTCCTGATCTGGATTATACACGGCAATATGTCAAATTTAATGTCTTTTTATAGTAAATTTATTCTTAATGAAAATACTGTATTAACAATATAAATTGAAGAAAAATAATCTGTCTTTTGTAAAATGATACAATACATTAATACAAAACAATTATTGAATTGTAAATATTTGTGTCAAAACAAACAAAGATTAAATTGAAAAATGTAGATATTTTATTTATAAAGTAAATTATGTAAACAATGATTGTGAGAATGTAAAATGTGTAACACTATTCTTTTTTCCTATCAAATACATGCAGCTTGGAATGTTTCCAATACATATAAAAACAATATCGAATCGATACGCTCCTACAGCAATGGCGAAAATAACTGAACCAATAAAACTTTTTTTAAAGCTGTGGTGTAACACTGAAAAAAAAATTAATGTAGGTAAATAGTTTTGTCAAATATCAGTTTGTGTATAAGTTATATATCTGTTACTTTGTATAAGTAAAAATATTGTACTTTTTTGGGGTAATTAGATTTAATTATTAAATCAAACTATATCTGTAGATGGATTTTACGTAATACAGATGAGTTATTGAAATCATTGTGTAGTGTTGTTGGAATGTATTGAATGCACATTGACCTTGAGTCAAGTTGAAAGTACATATTTTGTTAACTAGTTTGTACAGGTAGAGAGATATGTAACAAAGAATATATCTAATAAATGATTGGTCTATTCCTAACCCCCACCCTCACATAGCAACATCCATAAACATACCATATTGAGCGTCCTACTCTGTTCCCATCCAGCAAGAAGATTAGACCATGTTATAATTTCAATCTAGTGTAATTATTTCTACACCCCAGTTTTTTAGTTAGTATGTTGTGAGTACAAAATGTACCCTCAATATATTACAGTTGTATGATAGGCACAAGTTGTATAGATTGGTTTTTGTTATCAATATTTTTTGTGTTATTCCAACTTTTGTATAAAACCAATACCACTTTGATGTTTTATTGTACGGATATTATAACTATAAATCATCTATAATATTTATTCTAAATACTGTTTAAATTTATTTGCTACATTTATGTCTAAAATATAATGTTGTTAAATGATCTTTAGCTTTGGTGATATGAATGTTTTAGTAAACCTAATATGATACTGTACCTCCTTTGTTAATTAAATAAAAAAATATGCTGCCTTCTATTTGATACTCTGGCAGAAACGCGCTCTATTTTATTTACTACCCTTTTGCATAGTATCTGATGGGATATTAAAATGCCCTATTAAATAAGGTACATTAAAAACATTTCTCCAAAATTCCGCTATATTGAAATTTAGTTTTCATTATTTTATGGTTACAAACATTGACTTTAAATGTTAAAATATTAATTAAAAGGTAAACTTGAATGAAATAAAATTTGAGTTAAACAATTAAACCCCATTCAAGACGTTTTTTAACTCTATTAAATTTACTACAATAAAGTTCCCTTCACGTACTCATTATATATTATATCAATTATATATTTTATTGTTTTTTTTGGATGATTATGAGGAAACGACAGACGGAATTGAGTCGAAGACGAACTCGTAATCTGTGTAAAAAAGTTTAACTGAGTTCGTATTTTATCTGAACTTTTCTTTTTTAGACAAGGTGATATCTCTTACGGATGTGTATGACTAGATCTGTAACGTACTCGCTGCTAACTAATATATGGATAACCCTATGTAAGCGACATACGATTTTCTGAAGGGATTTCACAACATGTATGGTTAATTATTTTTAGCTTTGGAGCATGAATGTTGGTGTGAAGTATAATTAATTGTTATGAGTAGCAGTAATACAAATCAAACAAAAGAGATAGTTGTACCTTAATAAGACAAAAAATAAGACCTTTTAAGTGCCATCATCTCAAAAATCCTTCCAAGGGTAATTTTTTCAATCAGCTTCGAATTCATTTGACAATCTAATTTTTGGAACGAAAGACCTTTCGGATTTGGTAAAAACAAAGCCTTCACTGAATTTAGTTATTGATAAAAAAAATAGTATTGATGAGATTTATTTTTATATTTGATAAACATTTTAAACAATATATATTTTCAGTTATCAACTATGTTACAAATTTCTGTAAATGGTTAAGGTTAAATATAAGTTAGTGACGCCTTATCGCGTTTACGCCTGTTATCAACTGTAACTGGATTATTCCGTAGATCTCAGACGATACATTAGCATGATTAGTGGATAATGTTGATAGAAGTAATAGTTTTTATTTCTTCTCCTGTTTCTCTACAGCGATTATGCATCTTTGGGTTTTAGAGTAAATAAAATAGTAGAATTTGTTTTAATTTGGGGAGTGTTGAAAAGGTTTCTAAACACGATTTTCGTTATTAGTTTTAGTTTTTCTTTTAAAAAATATTACATTTACTTTGTAAATAGTTAATAACATCAAACACGTGAACAAAATTCATGCGAGTTATTCACCTAAAATTTGTCAAGCATTCACGCCTTTAATCCGGAAGAGAAGGTACCATATTGCCGACAAACAATCTAAATCTTACGAAAATTTCTAAAATGTTTCTTCAGTGTTTTTTCACACCATTTTCTTTCTTGAAGTTATTCATTAAAAATGTGTGATAACAGTTAGTAGTTTTGTGCAAATTTTAAAATTTACCTAAATCATTTTCTTCCATGTAACTTTTTCGTTCTTAAAACATGTAAGGATGGGCTTAGAAAAAAAAGTGAATAAATAAAACAAAATAAAATATAAAATTATATACATTATACTACAATTGTAATTCTGAAATCTTGACCACAAAAAAATCCATATAAACAATATGTAATTAGTAATAATATTGTATTTGAATTATTTAAAGTAAGTTTAAAATCGGACTAAGACTGCTGAACTAAACTTAACACATATCTATATTTACATATTTTTGTGTGCAGGTATTTGTCGCAAATAAAATACACTAGTAAATATAAAATTTCTAGATCTCTTCTTTTATAGCTTATTCTATAGGATTAATAGAAATTTTATGTGTGAGCGATTAACCTTATATGTGTAAGGTAATCACCTTATGTAGATATATCTAGACGAAAAATAATCATTGACTAAGAAACAAATCCCCAACTAATTTCATAATTGTAAAATGAAAATATAATATTTCCGCAATAAAGTTTTATTTCTGACTGAATCAAACCATTTATTTGATCAGTTATTCCATAATTGTCATATCTTTACCTTATTTTTACCCAAACCATAAACAATTTACTTATTATTACTTATTATTAAACCTCATATCTAATACTTATTATTTTAACTTGAAGAAATAGAGTAATATCACAACAAACCTAATTTTAAGATATTTAGTTTTATCCTTAACTTGTTAAATTTACTTGTAATACATTAGTGAAAACGAGTATTTTTCGTGCCTAAGAGTCAACGTGAAATAGATTCTATTAGTCGAAACATCCTTGTCGCATGCCAGTAAATTAATTATGTGCTTTTAATTAAGCAAATTGTAAGTGGAGGGATGGGGGTTCCTTTCGACTAGAAATTTATTGTTGATTGAACCAAGTTAGTTACTAGTCCATTATATAGATGGCGTATACAACTTTGCTCTCTACCATTCTTCTAAGTTCCTCAATAAAATAACTTATTTATCAATTTTAATTAAGGCTGTTTAATTGTAAGTTCTGTGGGGTGCACATTCCTGGTTGGAGAATCAATATCAGTTTATATATTTGAAAATTATTTAAATGCACTCTATTTATTCTAAATTTCCATTAAATATGCATCAATTATATCCATAATTATATGACTACGTGATTTATGCCCCGCTCCCGCCATCATTCTTCATTTGGCCTGATTTTTTTATGTAATAATATCAATTACCTTAAGAAAGAAAATTATAGTTAGGTAAGATGTAAAAGCGGGATAATAAAATGTTTACAGTTATAAAATGTTTACAGTAGTTTTGCATGGTATTTTTATGCGTGTTTATTTTTTATAACAAGTGATTAGATTCATAACAATAATATTACACAATTACTGATTATTTAATGTATTATTTTCAACAAATATAGAACGTAATAGTTATTTCACATAATCAAGACGCAAACTAAATACTTTTAAAATTGTGCCTTTAAACATAAATACATGCATGACACATATTATTTGCAAGTTGTTTGTATTTTTAAAGTAAGAATAAACGTTTTTACAATATACTAATACTGTGTATATTAAATGAAGTAGGCCCCTAAGTATCATGTACTGTTTCAAAATATTTCAAATTCTGCAAGTATATACGTAATATATATATATATATATATGTGTGTGTGTGTGTGTGTGTGTGTGTGTGGGTGGGTGGGTGTGTTTTGTGCTATAGTATATATTCCAGTTATATATAAATTAATATGACTCAAAATGTGTTTAGCGTTAGTTATGGATGGATTCAATATTTATTCTATGCTGAAGTGAATAGAAGTTCAATCTTTACTTCTTTGTGATTAGAAAAACCAAAATTGATCAAATTATCCATAATAATCCACAGTAGTATGATTAAGGGGAGTGGGGGATATTATCTACTGTGTATAACACAAGCTTTAGAAAAACAAAAACAAAGGAGAATCACTTATAAATTTTGGTTATTTTGCTTGAGACCTACTCAGCTATAATAATGAAATGAAAAACAAAATCTATTAATCATTATATAAGTGACGTTCTTCAATAAACAAAATATGATTTTCCATTTAAACATTAAACGCTAAAATTATTTTGTTTAATTAAATATATTATAAGACTTACCGTCACAATAGTCTATGTTTGTCTGTAGTTATATCACTACGGCCGTTTCGGCTATTCAGCCATTTTCAAGTGTTATGCGGGTCAGAAATTACGAACACACGACACATAACAAACACACAAGTTCTTTAAACATTTAAAACATGATGTAGTAGGCCCACTGTCACAACGCGTACTCAAATATTTTGTTTAGCTTTAAATAGCAGTATACTAGATTTTGAAATCATCCGTAAAATTGAGGCTCTGTGATTATTATATAACTTCAATAAGTACAGAAATCGTGGGGTCTTATTTACTTGCGATTAATTAGATAAAAAAACACTGATCCTATTTCAATGAAAAAAGTCTATTTAATTCAGAAACAGATGGCAACTCATTATTTATTATAATATTGTTATTTATATTATTATAATTTAAGATTATGATTTACAAATCGATGACCCGTTTCAAAAAGACGGCAGTTTGTGATCGAATAAATAAGTAGTAATGAATGAGATATACAAACTAGAAACTCGAAAATTGAAGTACTGTTACGAAAGATATATATTTTAATTGTTTTAATTTCTACTACTGCCAGTTTGAATTGTGGTAATGTTAATACTGTACGCTTCATAATTTTTTATTGTACGTCTGAGAATGTTGATGAATGTTTACAATATGTATTTTCTTGTAATATAAATTCCAATACGCAACATAACACAAGCGTATTACATTTCTTCCGTTTCTCATTTTATATGAAATAAAAACAACGATTGTATACATACCTAAATTAATATAAGAAGTCCCGCTGTTTATCAGATATATTTTTATAGGAAATTTGTTCAACAAAATTAAATAACATATCTACATTATTGCATTAGGCTTTATATGTTTGTAATCCATTGCTTCTCCTTCAAAGAGTGCTAGGCTATAATTTACTTAAAAACATTTAATTTTACTTAATTGCACTCGTCGAGATTTTCTTAAATGCAATGATAATATTTATAAGCTCGCGTGTTAATCCTTCCTTGACACATAATTAACTGCCAGTACGTATATATGATTATAATCAGTGTTAACTTCTACCATCAATCTAGCTGATAAAATCATAAATTAGTACCTGTAAAAGTAAACTATATAATTCAAGCTATTTCATACGTGATATTTAGTTTTTGAAATAAAAAAAATTAAAAAATCCGTCCCTATTTGTATTTTTGAGGTCTTATTGAGTTAAATACCTACTTCAATAATAAAAATCACATAAATTTATTTTGTATTAAATGTTACCATATTTTAAACATGTGTAATGAATGTTAATTATAAGATATTTAATGAAACGTTACCACTCATTACAGATTTAAACCAACAACAGTTTTTCACTCGTCTACAAATAACTGCCGCTATTTATATTACAGTATATTTAAATCTTATAAGAATTTTTTTTTCATATTTAATGAATTTGTATTCATTTTATATTTTCACATTGTGTATTATAACATTTTTATATTGTGTGGTATCCTGATTTTTTTTTGTATTTTAGCACAACATTTGTGTAGGTTTTGCAATACAACTGAAAATTAGACACATTTTTTTGTATAGTAGGGATATTCAATAAATGTATTCAAAAACAGAATGTGTAATGTTATAAGCATGAAACCAATGTACGTAGTTTTAATACACATAACGTGGTAATTATTTACTTAAGGTTGAAAGTACTACATTGATGTTATGCATTTAATATTAAACATTCTGTTTTAAAATTTTTTAATGGACATATAAACAAAATTATTATGTTTATTTAAACAATAAAAACTTTAAATAATGATTGGTGATAACGATGAGGGATAAAAGAATACATATTGTAAAGCATTTCATAGAATAATTAGAGGATAGACCCAAAAAAGATGACATTGAAGGATAAACAAACATAGAGAACATGAGGAGATGATGGAATGGAGATGAATTGTTGAGGTGGCTACAATTAATAGCTGGATATATCACATGCAAAATAATATATAATTATAGCAATTGAAATATTTACTTCGACGAACCAGGTACAGCTTTAATCTTTAAAAACGTAAGTAAACCAATGGCTAATATATTATTCATTGAAGGAAACAGTTTAAAAGTTGTTTTTTCAAAAAAATATAAAAGAGTAATAACCAAATCTTATACGCCAAATCTACGAAACTGAAAATCATGACACTAAAATGACGCGACGGCCCTTCATAATTGGAAGTCCTTGTTACGTCTAATTGATATACTCTCCTAAAACAAGTGTCTAAATTCGTTGTTATTAATACTATTATACTTTATGAACAAAAAAATACTATATTGCTTTGATTAGTTTCCAACTTGGATTGCTACAATGAAGTCTTATAAGGTAGTAATACTTTATAATACAAAGTATATAAAGAATAGAAAATATTAACACAAAAATAAAGGGTTTTATTACAATTTCTTTAAAAAAAAATAAAATTAAAATTGTGTAAAATGTTTACTTCTGAGAAAGCCATCTTCCTATTACAATATTAGTTTTATTTTTCCATTAAAAGTAAAATATTATATTTTAGTATTTTATCGCTCACAGGATGTCTATTAATTTATTTACATTCAATTAATATCATAAAAGATACACATTTTATAGCTTTATAACTGATAACGCCTCTGTATAGAGACTTCATCTTGATGACATTGTAAAATAACGACATCAATATCACAATTCTACAGTTAACTTCATAAGTGTTCCATTAAAAACAAAATAATTACTACGTTACTCTGAAATTAACTACCACAGCTCCATGACAACACTCCATCTCTTTAGGTATTGCTGGAGTCACCGCTTGGTTTAAATAATGACTTCTTCTAAATTGTAATGGTTCTTGTTCAATATATTTAGTAGATGAATAATATAATCTATAAAAAGCAGTGTCACCAAACCATTTAATGATCTGTATATTTGTAATTTTAAATAGAATTGATGCTTGAAATAAATAAGAGTTTTATTTTAACAACACAAGTTTATACTTTTTCATGTAGTAGAGGGTTATATCCCTCTTTTATGTTTCGTAGGAGGTTTTTGTTGACTAATTATTATTTTCTTCTGACCCTGACGCTATTACAGGGCTAGAGGTCTTTAATTTATGTGCTTTACTTCCTTCTCTTTATAAAATAGGGAAAAAGAGAGGGTTTCCACCTTGAGGCAAACAGTAAAATAAACTCCAACATATGTATTAGTTAAACTTAGAAAATTTGTCTAACAAAATAATTGCAGGAGCAACCAGTCCAACAATATTACTATTTGTGTGAAATTATAGAAACGTAAGACAAGGTTTGTTAGGCATAACTTTTTATCAAACTCCGTGACATAAATAGAACATTAATTTTTATTATTATTATTTTTTTAAGAGAATTTAAATAATTTACACTGTTAAAAAGTTAATAGATTAGAGTAATAATTCACCTATCTTCTGTATACTCTCTTTCACTTATCACTCAATACTTACCTAAAATTAAATAACTTTTCTTAAGTTGGGGAAAAACAGAGAATCGTTCATTTATGACGCTGAGAAAATCATATTTCTGTAGATTGACGACTAACCCCTTGATACGACATACAATAAGAGAAAACTCGCTGAGAAGTGGAAAGGTCGACCAATTTCGTCAGAAATATATCTTACAAAAGTTACTGATGTAACCTCCTGGTCTCCCTTCTTACACCAAAAATCACCCGTTTTCTCTAGCTTTCAACTTACTAAACTATTTCAATCAAGTCAGAGATTTTTGCAAATATTTCCAAAGGTTTATTAAATCATTTGCCAATTGATATCACAATTGTAATGACGAATTTGAAATGAACGACGTCTCACATGTGTCATTATTAACGTGTCAGGTACTTATTGCATTTAATTCTAGCCGATATTAATTAAGACTGTAACATAAATTGCAAACTGTAATAAATAATTGTAATTTTACCATTGGTTTTGATTATAATTTGCTATACATACATAAATGATAAAATCCGTGAAACTGTTGTTATAGCAGTGTCTTTAAAGGCAGTTAATGGCAATCATTTACCTACACATTTATATTATTAGAGCAATGAACAAATTTTTAATGTGTTAAATAATAGACTTTTCGTTTTTCAATGTACACACTTAATGTTCAGAACTCAAAAAGTGTGTAACAGTTTCAACAGTCTGACCGATATTGTTAAATAACTTAATGACACCATGCTTGTTATTTTTTCTATCATAAATTATATGGCTACAGTTTAAATAAAACTTAATGACAGAAGTTTAAAGCCAAGATTAATTTTAAAAACAAATCAACTATAAAATAAAATATTTTATAATAAAAATCACCTTTTAAAATTTGTATTTAACTGTGTCAAAATTAGAGATTTTTTATTTACCAAAGTGTAGTCCATGGGTAAATATTTAATAATAGCACACTATAAATATTTTTCAAGACATGGTTTTAAAAATAATTAATTGTTTATGAACTGCAACTATGAAATATATTACAATGTTTCTTCAACACTTATTTTGTTATATTTAACAAAAATTTGTAATTTAATTATTTATGAAAATTTTTTTATAAAATGTTTTTGTAAATAAAAGTGTTATAGTTGTAAAGAATATTTACCCATATCAGTAAACTAATAGCAAGTATATAAAAGCAGACAATAGTAGAAATGAACACCTCAAAAAAACTAAATTTTATTGATTAGAATTCATACTTCTAGTATAGATTCCCAAGTGTACTTATTGTAATTTTCTTCTATTTCTTACAGTTCTAAGTTCCTTATCCACGATGAGTTGTCAACGTAAAATATGAATATCGTGATCGTTACGTAGTTCAATATTCAATAATTTTTAAACCAAATATTTACAACTGCTTTTAACTTCACTGGTGTATGCTAGCTAAAACTCATTTAGTGTATATAGTTTGCATAGGTATGGAGGGAGCACATAGTTTATATGTAAGAAACAATTGAAAGAAACAAGGGATAGTTGGAAATACTTCAGTAAATTACTAAAGGCTTCAAGTAATATTAGTGTAATTATTAATAGTGGAAAAACAGAACGATGCCAATAAATCCACAGCCTCTATCATAAATAAATATCAATAATAAGAAAATACAAACCAAACATAATTACCGAGTGATTCTCTAATTATTTGTACAATATTCTTCGGGGTTCGTTAAAGTGAGTACTGGCGTGACAATTCCGTTGCGTCTACATTTTTTTTTTTAAATATTGCCTTAAGTATGATTTCTCCCATCTTGTCGTTATTTAACAACTGTTATTATCTTTCAACCTTGGTGCTTGTTGTTCTTTATTTTATCATTATGTCTTAGTGTTCTTTTGAGGTGATAAATACAATGTCTTTTGCTATAATGAAAGTAAAATTATATGTTTATATTAAACTGTGGTCACAGTTCGTTGTTCATTTGGCGCTTTATTTGTAATTACGTCCTCATTTATAGAAATTGTATACATTTTAAAATAGAACAATTACTTTGTTCTAATACTAAATGTATAAAAATATATAAATAATAAACAATTGCTTCAATATCCATAAAAATGACACTTTTCTATAACTAGAGCATTAGTCAGAATAAATGATGAAATTAACTGTCATATGAACATTTTATACAAATTAATAACAAATGTGTTTTTCATAGGCAGATAATAAACAGATAACAACTCAAAAAAGTTTACATATATAATTTCACCATCACATTGCTATAATTATTTGTATTAAAAATAATATATCTTAATTAGTTGAAGACACACACACACACACACACACACACACACACACACACACACACACACACACACACACACACACACACACACACACACACACACACACACACACACACACACACACACACACACACACACACACACACACACACACACACACACACACACACACACACACACACACACACACACACACGTTAAAAGACACTTTGAAGTGAATATTAGGGAGTAAAACAAAATCAATAATCTACTTGCTTATGTTGTAAAAAGAAAGGGGGAAGACTCTACACAGTGATTTGTACAGAGTCTTGTAGTAGTAGCTATGTAATTACGATTTCTAATTTATACCTACATACATGTATAGACATGTTAGCTAGCATGTTATAAGTAAACCGGGAGAATACGCAACAGAGTAGTTAGTCAGATCAAGATCTGTATCAGTTTGAATAAATTTTATGACAAAATAAATATTCAATAACCACAAAAAATTGCATAAATTTTAAGAGACAGCCTAGACCGCTTAAAATGTATATAATAATCAAATATATTTAACAATATGAAAATAATAACAGTAGTGTAATTCTTGAATGAATTAGACTGTGTACAGTAAAAACAAAACAATACTAATTCTATATATATATATATTATATACAATACACACATTATATATATACACAAACCAGCAACATAATTAATTACTCATGGTATTATTAAAATTTTCATTTTTATTATGTATTTCATTTTCTACCTTTATCTGTCGTAACTTATCATTCATACCTCATTCCAATTGGCCTTAATGTTTAAAAAAACATCTTCAGTTCCATTCCTCGAGTTCAAAGTTCAACGGCATGTCATCATCATAACTGTAAACAGTTTTTTTTGTTTTTTTTTTTTGTTAATTACGTATTAACAATAACTTGTCTACATATCATTGGAAAGTTTTACTTTGAGCTCTTAATTTTTATACTTGCTGGTTATATTTTATGAACTGTTTTTTAACAGTCATTGATTAAAATATATATTGTTTATATATTTCATAATTTCTCAAATTTGATTCTAATAATGCCATTGAAATATTTATGAAATATGAACTAGAGTAACCTAATTTATTTTACTGAAAATCTAGTGCTATGTCAGGGATAATTCTATAGTAATTATCAAAATATAATAATTAATAACAAACGCCATTAAAATTATGATACATTAAATTACGAATTCAATTAAGCAAAGGTTATCTATCCTAAATTTCAAACACTAGAGAGAAAAGAAAGGGGCTATATATATATAATATGAAAATTTATTTTTCCTACTATAACTTTTTACCCAGAAGAACGATGTGAGTATAGATATAGTAAAGTTCACTTTTATTGTATATAAATTTGGGGAAAATTTAGATATAGGAATTTAGTGGATATATTATATTTTCAATATTAAGGGAATAAGTTATGGATAAAGTTTACGCACCATTGATTTTTCTCAAGAGACATCAAATCTATTATATCAACAAAAGATTTAATCATTAAACTTTATATGACACTCGTCGCAAAATATATAACATCACTGCCATTGTGTCGCGACCAATGTTCAGTGGTCGTAAAGCTGAATATGAGGAGCGGTTTTATATTTAAGTGATTTCACCTTAAAAATATATGTTGTGAAGTGTTTAAGATATAAATGTCGTTTAGTTATAATGATCTTTCTTAGAAGAATTTTATTTAAAATCAATTTTTTTTGTAATAGCCTAAACAACATTCAAAATAAAAGGCGTGAGATATACAATGGACGTATTCTGAGAATTGTTGAGGTGCCCAGAAATTTAGACCCTCTGAGAAATAAATTAAAAACAACAGGATATAGATTAGAACGTTTTACACTTTTAATGTTACACACCGAACACTATGAAAACACATTTTTATACGTTTAACCTTTGATATCATTTAACAACACTAAGGATTGGTGTACCTTGTAAGACTTGAATACAATATATTCCACTGTTTGTTTAAAAAAATTTTAAAAAACGTATTTTCGTAAGAAATAATACCAATTTCTTGTAATTGTTTGTTTATCATTATTATATATATATATATATATATATATATATATATATATATATATATAAAGTGAATTAACCTTTCTATTGAAAGGTAAGAATATGGCTACCTCAGAGGACATTCAGAGCTATGAAGCTAATTAAACATTGTAGGGAAATTTTTGATTTAATATTATTTAAAAATAATTAGTTACATTTTGTGAACTGACACATGTAATTAATGTTTTCGGCTGAAAAACAGTAAGAGATAGATAAAAGATCAAATTCAAAAAATGTTCGTTTTGAAAAGACCTTTTATTTGATATAAAAA
Organism: Aphrophora alni; assembly: GCA_963513935.1. NCBI lineage: Eukaryota > Metazoa > Arthropoda > Insecta > Hemiptera > Aphrophoridae > Aphrophora > Aphrophora alni. The sequence continues at coordinate 30,973,469 of OY740773.1, forward strand.
AAATTTATAAGTTGTTATTTAAGACTTTTGAGTTATAGGCTTTTTTGTGTTCTTGAAATTTTAACTGCTTACTTAATGAACAAGCTCAATAATAAGCTTGGAAAAAAAATCTGGTGTTGTTCCGTATTGTAGGTAGGGTATCACGGTACTTTATTTTAAAGTCCTATTTCAAAACGCTTTGGCACACCCTGCACATACGGTTAAAGATAATTAACTTTTGTTTGCGCCAAAATGTTCAGGGCAATAGACCTTTAAATTGATGTATCACACAACCCATGTTTACATTTGTTTACATTTGAAAATTCCTTAAAAAACACCCCTTTATTACGTCTCTCTCTCTCTCTCTCTCTCTCTCTCTCTCTCTCTCTCTCTCTCTCTCTCTCTCTCTCTCTCTCTCTCTCTCTCTCTCTCTCTCTCTCTCTTTTAGACCTTTTTTTAAGTTTTGTAAAGTTTTAAACCTTCCATATCAATTACACATCTATGAACAGATTTGATAATATTATTCTGTTGAGAAATAAATAATGATTTAATTAATTAACGTAAGCCACTTTATATTGGCATGATTTATTTTGGTAAATTTACTTGTCGTATTGTTGCAGGATTAAAACAACTTTTTATTGATAATTCTGAAGTTATATATAAGGCTACAAAGCACTCATTCCGCTCGCCTCTGTGATATATCGAACCTCTTAAAATACACTTACGAATATTGAGAAAGGTTTGTCTAGTTCACTCAACTCTCTAACATATTTGAAATTTTGATTTCCTTTAAACAAATTGTTGAAAAGTAGTTACATTCTAAAATATGATTTTCCTTATAATAGTTTATATTTAATATCTTAATCTGCAATTTTATTTAAAGTTAATAACAAAGCCATACTATTTCTTTTAAATAACTTTTCCTTTCATAAAGTTTGAACTAATGCGATATTTTGTACCTTTATTTAATACCACAAGACTACTTTTCACTAAAGGAAAATTAACATTTTTCTGTTTAAATTGAGAATAATGATACAACTATGTCTTAAAAACGTTTTGGACTTTTGTATTTTGTAGGACTTTAACTTTACCACAATTTATTGGTGTTTTAAAATTTTTATTCAAAAATAAATTATTTTTCCTAGTTGTAATATGGACCCTATGAAACAACTTTGTGTCAATCTGTAGTGAAACATTGTAGTTTTAAGTGGAAATAATAATAACAGAGCGGAACAAATTAAAGTGAACAATAATTTATCAATACCCAATCTTCTGTTAACGTCGCACTTAAGTACAGTAATATCACTTTTAGTTTTATAAAAAAGTGCTTTCCAACTCATTTTACAAGTTGTAATAAGTTACATTATTTAAAAAAACATATATATTTTATTTTGCACTGTTGAAAATATCATTAAAATAATTATAAAACAAAACATTTAGAACAACAAAAAATGATGATTAGTGAAGGTCAATTTTTTTTTATTACGGATAAATGCATTGATGCACACCTCTCTTCACAGAGATTCTGTGGGACTCACAGGTACTACCCACTAAAAAATCCACCCCTCCCCACCACTGACGTGCACTTAGGAGAGCGGTAGCATCATCTAGGGAACTCCCTGATGGCTTCACGCTCATTGTGAGAAGGCATGACATTTGTAATAGGTGACTTATAAGATATTTCAACGAGAAGTGGTCAAAGTATTGAACAACATACAATTAAAACAGTATCTTTAAATTTAATTTTGTAGCAATGAAGTTTTTATTATGCTCCTTTTCAATAATTTAATGTTTCCTAAAATTATTTATTCATTTCATAAATATTATAATTATATTTTGTTTTAATTCGTATAGTTTATATAAACATACAATTTTATTTTCTTTTATTAATTTTTAAGCTTATTGTTTGATATTAAAATATAACCCATCCATACTACAATGTTCATTATTAAATTTTATTTATCCCAAATCTCCAACAGATTCCTTTAGTTTTAAATAAAATTTAAAATTTGTGTTAAAATGTATTTCAATATTTTATGATTATGTATTATAAAATAAAATGTAACTTTATTAAGCGTAAATTATTACAGTAACATAAATCTTCTATGCTCACAATAAATAAGTTGACCACTCCCTTAACCATACATTTAGGATAAAACGCAAATAAATAACAATGACCAAAAAAAAAACAATTATTTGTTTATTCCATTAATTTCCTTATGTGCATTTTAATAACAACGCCATTACATAATAATAAGTTATAATCATCAGAATTTATTTGTGTTTTACCTTAATTTGTAAGAGAATATTCAACTAAGTTATTATTATGGTATTGTTTAACATAGTAATATTAAGGCAACATTACCATTGCGCATACAGTATTAACATTGATATGTTTTTCTTAAAAATATTGTACCATAACTAACATGGAGTTAAAGCTTGTCATGAAATTAATGACAGTGTTACCATATGTATGACATCCTTTATGATATGTTGTCACCAGATTCTGTCTCTTGTTACTGCATTTCCAGTGTAGGGCTATAAAGTAAGTGTGATTTATGACACAAAGTGATTATAAATTAGAATACTAGAAATCCCAATATTAATAAAATTTACTTATGGAAATACATTCCATACGTAATCTTTTTTTTAACAATTTTATTGCCTAAGATACACAAAGATTAGTTAATTTTATAATAGTTTATATAAAAATAATAATATATCATCAATCTGTAGTAATATACATTGTTTTTAAAAGGTTAAAATAATGTGTTATCACATTTAAGTGGAAATCTCGATTATGAAAGCCCTATATCGTCTTTCCATTATTTAATCAATTAAACTGTGTTAGGATAGAAATAAACACTCTTAAACCGTGCACACTCCTTATATTACAAAGAATATCCATACTGTAAGGTCGGTTTGGTACTATCCTACTAAATAACAAATCTTAATTTTTTATTTAGTATGCTGGTTAATGGGGTATCATTATATGCGAATCCCCTGCAAATCATGATCGTACAAGAGTGAATGACATTAAGACATAAGATCTGTCATCAATAATGGAATGTTAGAATGGGAATTTAAAAAAAGATAAACAACTCGGAAAATAATTAATAATAAAACAATGTGAGGAAGCTATTATATTGTTATTTGATTATTTTTTAATTTATTAATTATTGAACTTACAATTAGGTTTATTTGTAACGACATAACAAAAAATATTGAAAAGTGTAGGTTTATTACATGGGCATTAAATAAAACTGTTCTTAAGTCGTGTTTGATTTTCGTAGAAAATTAATTATTTTAGTAACCGTTATTTACGGATTTTTAGTAATTCCATTTTCCAATACTAAACATGTGGAAAGTTTCGAATTATTATAGTTCTCTATACGTCTTATTTTGTAGACTTTGTGTTTTCATTCGTTTGCTTTTTGTTTTAAAATAATACATTTATGCCCTTAAAAACTGGAAATTAGAGATTATGATGAAAATACTTATAATGAAATATTTTCTCATTTGTAGTGAAGGGTTTTTTAGACTGGTCTAATATCAGGGCCCACTTTCTTGTAATCGCACAGAGCCCTAGGTAATTATTTTCTTAATACGTAGCCTAAAGTTTTGACAGTTTTTCATATATATTGTAATAAACATATATGTCTGATGTAAGATTTTTCCCATAATAACCTTGATAATTTGCAATGATGACTACGATAAATTATTTATATATTTTTATAAGTACGTACTGTATTTATATCACTCTACACAGAAATTACAGTAGTTCACCTGAATTAGTTACATTCTATTTTAAAGAGATATGGCCTCTAAGCACTTCAAACAGATACATCCTTTGCTGTGTTAAAACAAGCATCTCCCAAGATATTACCACAAAACAGGCAACATAAAATTCCTCTAGAACAGAGATCCTAGTGAATTTAACACCAAATTTACTCTTTCGCAATCCTCCTCATAATTAATAAAAACCGGTCTAATAATTTGGAAAAACCTTTTCCCCCATCTCAAATTCAATTACAAAAATTCGAAAGGATATAATTATGTACTTCCAGAACTGTTTTCAATGTCAGATTTTGTTATTTTTTGAACAGAGAATAAAATATGGCTGCCTAACCATTAATTAACGTAACATGAATTAATTTTTACTCAGAAAGAATTGTTGTTTTTAAAGTTGTAATGATTTTACTGCAATTTTAATTAGTTAGTTTGCCCTAGGGAATTTACAGAGATTTTTAAACATCAATTGAACAAACATAACCTAATTGATTATATATTTTTAAAATTATGAAATAGAGATGTTCTGAGTTTCGTATGTTATATTCTACAATAAGGTATGTTGATTATCATAGTGAATAAACACTTAATAAATACAACTTCAATATTTCATTCGACAGGAATTTAATTATTGAAACTGCGTGTGTATTTTTCTATTTTTAATTACAAGCAACTTGTTTTAATTAACGAACAATATGATTTGTCCAATGTAATGTAATATGGTTGCTATATGTAAATCAAGTAGACTGTGTGAAACTTTGAATTATAAGCATTGTTTCTTAATGCTAAAAGTGTGACCGTTCTAGAGTTACTGGATGAACTATGTTGTATCTCTATAATAATATCCCATTACTTGCAAGCGGTGTCAGGGTCTACAGGTACATAGATATACACCTATATAATTTGTATAAAGTTTACGAAGCTGATGGCATTTGTTGCCAGATTTACAAGTAAAGTTACAGTGTAACTACTTAGAGACTTGACCAAAAGTTTGAATAATTACTCTGAGCTAATATGAAATAGGTATACAAAATCTAATGCTATCCAGATGTATCATTAATTTTCCTATTTTACAAATGACTTTCGATTGTAATAATATTTTAGTTTATTTTTCAGTTGGATATATAATTTAGAAATTATTTAAATAATTGAGATGTATTCTTTTTTTATATATTGTACTAGCCCCCAAAGAATGGATGACATTTTGTAAACAGCTATTTAAATTAATATTTCTGAATATATTTTATTTTAAATATTTCTTGATTTCACAAAACTATTAAACGGGTTCAATAATGTAATGACAAGTTGAACAAATAAATAATGTTAAGCACTTTTTCATTTTCGGATACATTATTATATCGGATTTTGACAAAAACAAGCCTTTAGTCGGAAAATACCAAATAGTTGTATACGTTTACTAAGATTTACTCCGACATATTGTTGGAGATATCTTATTTACGAACAACCGAAATCTAAAAGTACAATTATTATATATTTCTTATAACACATATTAAAAACGTTTAGGAAATGAGAGTTATCGCGATATAATTTATTGTATAGTATTGAGGTTATAAATCCAAACCCATATCAAAATTATCACTTGAAATATTACAGTGTGTCCCGTAACTCTCTGGGCACATGTATATAGCGTTATTACTTGGGTCAAGACAAACACATTTCACCATAGGAACATGGGTCTGCGGTACCTTGTTTTCCGTCTATCTGTCTGTATGTTTTTTTTACAAAACAATTCCTTACTCCTAAACGGTTTGAGGTACAACGTTGAAATTTTGCACAAATGTTTATCTTATTAAGACCTATCTTCGTTTAAAATTATACTAAAATATCTTCAACCGTTTCAAAATGGCGGCCATTTAAAATCTTTGATGCCAAATTCCACGATAACCGTTGACTTTACAAAAAAAATTGCAAGAAATGAAAAAGTTAGTAAATTTTATGTAGTTTTCAATAATACAATATTTGTTAAGATCGGATAAAAAACAACAGAGAAATGATTTTTTTTCGTAAAGCATGACCACTTTTCTCCGTTTAAACAATGGTAATACTCCTTTTACACTGTCTAAATAACTTTACAATCATCCGTCATACGTCAATCAGGAGTTTTAAAACATAAACAGCTGATTGAATCATATGTTGTTGTTATTTATAAAAGTATTGTTATCGGAACTGCAAGTCTTTCCTAGTTGCTTTACTATTATAACAACAGTAAACCTGGTTAAAGTCATTATTTATTGTGTTTTCATGTTATTAAGTTAAAAGTTTTGTACTGAATGTGAACAAAATGAATATTTACACATCAGAGGAGTTCTGTGATATGGTCTATTTTTTTGGAATGGCTCGTGGCAGTGCAAGAGGAGCGCGAGATTGTATGTAGAACACTACCCGAACAGGCAATGTCCTAACCATAAGACATTCAGTGCTGTATACAGCAGATTGAAGGAAACGGGAACCTTTACGGTAAATATGAGTGACACTGGGCGTGATAGATCAGTTCGTGATGTTGAGTTCGAGGAACTCGTTCTTGATCGATTTGAAAAAGATCCGTCGGTAAGTGTTAGAGCGGTAGGGCAAGAACTAGGTTGTAGTAAGAACACTGTGTGGAGAGTTTTGAAAGGAGAGAAACTCTACCTGTATAGTCCCCAAAAGGTACAGGCCTTGAAACCTGAAGATTTTTTGAGGAGGGTAAACTGCGCTCGCCGGTTCTTGGAAAAAGACTTAAATAACCCTTTATTTCTTGAACAAGTTTTGTTTACTGACGAAGCTCGTTTTACTAGGGAAGGCATATTTAACAACCGAACGAGCCATGTCTGGGCAGCAGAAAACCCAAATGCTATTTTTGTAGCCGGGCATAAGGAAAAGTTTTCTATTAATGTGTGGGCGGGTATTATAGGCAACTTCCTTGTTGGGCCCTACATTCTACCAAATCGGCTGAACTCACCAACCTACTTAGTGTTCCTTAGAGATATTCTTCCGGAGTTGATGGAAGATGTTCCTCTTCTTGTCCGAGAAAATATGTGGTTCCAACACGACGGAGCCCCAGCCCACTATGGCAATATAGTGGTTACTTGAATATCACTTTTCCAAACAGTTGGATTGGGGGTGGAGGGCCGACACCGTGGCCCGCTCGATCGCCCGATCTCACTCCTCTAGACATCTTCCTTTGGAGCACATTATAACTATTGGTTTATAGCTCACCTGTAGACAGTAAGATGGACTTAGTAGCTCGAGTTGTTGAAGCAGCCGCAATAATAAAAGAAGATGACCAAGTTTTTGGACGTGTTCAACGATCCATGATTGATCGGTTTAGATTATGCAACCGAGTTGACGGTCGTAATTTTGAACAGTTATTGTAAGTAAAGGAGGCCTCATTGTTAATAAAGAAGGACCATAAGGTATTGTCCAATTGTATTTAATAAGTAAAAAAAGTTTACAATATCAATGTTGGTTTTTATTTATTTAAAGAAAAATTAATGTTACTTAGCAATAGATTATTTAGACAGTGTAAAATGAGTATTAGCATTGTTTAAACGGAGAAAAGTGCTCATGCTTTACGAAAAGAGCTAATTTCTCTGTTGTTTTTTATCCGATCTTAACAAATAATGTATTATTTAAAACTACATAAAATTTACTAACTTTTTCATTTCCTGCAATTTTTTTGTAAAGTCAACGGTTTTCGTGGAATTTGGAATCAAAGATTTTAAATGGCCGCCATCTTGAAACGGTTGACGATATTTTAGTATAATTTTAAAAGAAGATAGGTCCTAATAAGATAAACATTTATGCAAAATCTCAACGTTGTACCTCAAACCGTTTAGGGGTAAGGAATTGTTTTGTAAAAAACACATACAGACAGATAGACGGAAAACTAGGCACCGCAGACCCATGTTCCTATGGTAAAATGTGTTTGTCTTGACCCAAGCAATAACGCTATATACATGTGTCCAGAGAGTTACGGGACACACTGTATAATTTTTCAGTGAATTGAAAGAGTTAAAAATAAAATCGAAAGCTTTATTGTCTATATTTTAAGAAGGTTTTTATGTTATTCATATTAATATTAATCCTAAAAGTTTCTAGAACCATTATTTTGTTTTAAATTACCTATTATTCAAAAAAATATTAAAAACACATAATGTTGTAATATTATACATATGGGTTTGATTTAAATATTTGATTTTAGTATTATAAGAAAAATGCTCTAAATGAATTTTTTTCCTTCTAATATCTAGGTAACATGTTCTTTTGGACATCGAGAATACGTTGTCTGTATGATTGGAATAAAGTATTAGGTTTACCGTGATACATTTTCAATATGACACATAAAACGTAGAACTTTGATCTGTATATATATGACATTACTCCCGAAGAATTTATCTTTCACAGTTGACGTCAAATTACTGCACGTCACATTGGTCCTGTAAAATGACATTTTATCATATAAGCACAATCCCTTGTCCGTTTCAGTTCTACAGCTATCTGTTGAAAGATTTGCACTTTGTTTTTTTCCATGTTCCGTTTATGTAGATTCCGCCTCGAGGTTTTTTTTTTATCCTATTGCTCATATTTACTGAAAATAAAACAATGAATATTGAATTAAACATTTATAAAAAATAAATGTCCAGTTAGTTTTATCTTGTGACATCAGGAGACGATTTTTATTGGAAAGAGACCTTCATACTTTGTGTTAGGTTTGATAATTTGTGTTTTTCATTATATTGAGTCAGGCAATGTCGTGTTTTACGTAAATATATCTTATCTGTTTGAGGAAATTTAGTTTAAGAGAATTGTTAATAAATTAAACTTGTAATATATTAGTACTGATGTTAGCATAATATTATTAATGATAATAACCTTAAAACAATAAATGTTAAAATTGACATCATATAGTTATCCTTATAGCTATGTTTTTATTTTTGCCTATAATATCTGAACCATAATATATCTCTATTTCCAATTTTGCGTACACCAGTTAGAGTCAATAAATTTACCAAAATATTAATGAAATCGAAAGTTCGTATTTAAACGAAAAATATTTTGTCGTTACAACCACTTCGCCATTTTTGTTTTTGAATTTATTTTAACGTATCTAAATGTTTATTATGTTCGCTACACTCGACTCTATGTCTCTATTTATAATTAAGTCGTAACTATATGTATTGTTTTTTTTATGCATGAAAATTGTAAAAAAAAAAAAATCTCAGATTTGGGCAATATTTTCACTCTCAGCAAATTTGATTAAATGGGTAGAGCAAAATGTTTTACAGACATCATAAAAAAAAGTTAAATAGATGTCATTTAAGAAATAATAATAACAATGTGTTAACAGATGATCTCAATATGTACCGAAATCTCACAAAAAAATTTACATCGATTTCAAAAATGTATTTAGTAGTTTCTTTTTTAGTTATCTAAATTATAATATTTATACGTGAGAAAGTTTAAAAAAATATCTAACAAATGAACTTTAATATATTAAAATATTTTATATAATGATATTGAAAATTAAAGAAACTTTGTGCATAATTATATGTAATTTTAGCTTATAATTAAATGTTTGATTTTAATAATACACTGAAATAGAATAAATATCATTCTAGTGATATAATAAATGTATAATTAATTTATAATTTAAAAAAATACTGATAAAATTAATCAAGTAAAGAACGATGATAATAATATTTGAGGTATAGGGAAAACAAAAAATAGATGTGTCATACCTGTCAATAGAAGAACGATTAAACATGTTACCAAGGTTTTTCTTTTCTAATAACCCACGGGATAATATTTTAAACATACTCTACTATTACAAATACAGCCAAGTTATATTGTTGCAAATAAATAATTAAAATAAATGGTTTTAATAACATATTACGTAAGTTTTAGTTGTAGGTTCTTTAGGTGAAACCGATTAAACCTTGAATTCCATGAGCTTGTCTCTCTGTCAATATGATATAACTTGTCTAAACAGATAAAACCATAAATCATATATATATATTTAAAACTTTACATTAATATTCATTTTATATCTCCCATATGGGAACTTATATTGCTAACAAGAAAATGACTTGGTACTTATGTGTCCAAAACTATATAGTTGAAAGTTATTTGGATATATCATTTGTGGGATGATAAAAAAAACTATAAGTTATTCTGATTACTAATATCTAAATTCATTTGGCGAATATATTTATGTGTTGGTGATAGGCCAAATAAAACACATTATAAAAATAACTGGTAATATATTATAAAACCTAAATGTGCGGATTTTCAGTGGTAAAACTTTACACTTTATTCTAATTCCATTAGATGGTAGAAAAGTTAAAATATTACCTATATGAGTATTCTCTGTTACAATAGCTGCACACTTCCTTTTCCACTAAAAATTTAATTATATGAATTTTTAAAAAAATAAAAATTTCCTTAATCTTTGTATACATCATAAAACGACATAATTTCACAACGTAAATTTTAACAAACAAGAACAATGGATACAGACCCTCAAAGTTCAATTTATTAAATATAACAAATAAATAAAAAGTTATATAAATTATTAATATAGAAGCTTTTAGTTTCCTAACTTATATTTGGCAATAAATTCACTGTATTAAAATATTTTATACGGTCATTTTGAAATTCATTCAACGGGAATGTAGTTATAATATTGTTTGAATAGTAATCAAACATTAATAAATGAAACAAACAAAAAATCAAACAAAAATGTGAATTTATTAAACTTTTCTTGTAGTCTATTAGACTTGATTATTAGTTGTAAATTCATGTATTATTTTGTGATTTTGTTAGTGGCTGTATAGTTCATTATCTTATTATTTACTAGATGTGTTAGACTTCTGGTAAATAGCCTTAAACATAAGTAATTTGTGCAAAGTTTACGAAGCCGATGACATTGTTGGCAGATTTATAACTCAAGTTAGAGTGTTGTTAGTTAAAAGCTTAAACATAAGTTTGAATTATGATCATCTGGGAATATAAAGGAGGTGTACATACTTTAACACTAGTTCTCACCCCTGCTTCTTTATTTTGGTTAATTTAAAATTAACTGATAACTATTATTTTTATTTTACATTATAGTGGATCACTAAAGTTTACATTTAACTGAACTTAATACGAAGAGCAGAGAATTTTTTTGATATCTTTACTAAAACTGATCCCCATAAACAATATCTATTTTATTCATTATATTATTTTCAATTTTATCAAATTGTCAAGGCCAAGCTCACCGAATCGTTCCAAACTGTTTTGATGTAATAGTTTCTTCTGGACAAAATATCTGTAATTATACGTAGTTGAAATATAGGGGATATTTCAGTTTAATTGAAATTACAAGTTTGTAAATTTCAAAATAAGTCATTTTGAAATTTACGCAACAACTTCTTTTGACATTAGCTTTACGACCATACACACTGATTTCAGCTGTCCATATAAAATAATGTATCAGAATTTGTTCTCTTTTTGTTAAAAGTTAATCTCTGGTTATCTACAATTACCATAATTATGATGATGATTAGTATTTCCAATACATTTTCTCATATATATTTTACAATAACTTCATGGAAAAAAGTTATTATTATTATCATCATAATATTTTATTAAGATTTTAAATAGAAAATGCTGATAACAATTTAACCCTAGAACACTACTCATTCGTAAAAATTACGACCCGCCCTTTGTAAAATTCGGAGAACTGGTGGACAAAATACGGACACGCTCTGTCTTTTTGTTTACCTTCCTGCCATTGTGAATAGAGGCCACTGTCTCTTCGGCTTAGCTCAAAGTTGAACCATTTTTACCGTACTCAAGCTTGCGTCGTATATTTTACGAAAGAATAGTGTTTGCGAAAGTTTTAACTATTGAGTGTTTGAATATTTTTTTTTGTAAATTATTGTTTTTATATTCTTAGTTTTTAGTGTTTTAAATAGTTTATTGTGTAAATAGTGATTTTAGAGTTCAAAGTGTATGATTTAGCTACTAAGTATATATCAATCACTGCAAGGAATGTGATTCTCAGTGAAGACAAGACTCTAATTTTGGCATTTTTGGTATTCTACCTAATGAACTTATTGTAAAACATTTTTCTCTTGTTCTATAAATTAAACACTTATAACTGATGTATTTTATGAATATCAGATTAATTTTTCCATTAAAATAATATTTATATTTTTTTCGTTTTTTTCCAGATTAATTATTTTTTTTAAACGTACTTGTAGTGGTGGTAAAAGACATTTTTTTTACAGTTAAAATATGCAGGATTTCATTGTTAAATATTTTTAAAAACACTTAAAAACAATAAAGAATTTAAAATAAAAAATAGTCAACACTAAAGTAAAGTTTAAAAAATAATAATAAAAATAAAAACAGAAAGTAGTAAAATTTACGAATGAATAGTGATCACGTAACAATGAACTAAGAGTAGTAATCTAGGGTTAATAATTCACTATCACTAATAAGCTTAACTGTATAATTAATTGAAAATAGGAAACAATAATAGTGCCTATAGTAAACATGTACCGGTTTCGTGATAATGTTTGACTTTAAAACGAATAATCTGTTCTTCGACTACTGTCGCGCGTTGCTTATTGGAGATTTGACCAAGATACCTTACAATATTCAGCTGATAGTAAGTTGGAAAAAATTCTAACATTTATACGATTGAACTATTGTTCGTCATGCAAAGTGTTAATAATTACAGGGATTTTTAAGATAGTTAAGATTTGAAATATCACAAAAAACATAAATAATTTTCAAACATCAATATTACTTTTCCTCATTTTTGGTAGTCACAATTTTAAGTTCAGTAAAGTTTTAATTGGTTAAGATACTGTTTCGAAAAAACCTTGACACATTTTAAAAGTACAATAAGTAAATACTACTTTGTAATAACAATTGTATACCACAGCTGAACAATTATTTCCCGTTCTTTAAATATTGTGACATTTCCAAAGTTTGTTCTGACACTAAATATATGCAAATATTTGATCAACTACACATAATTATATTGATCGGGGAACCATTCACAGCTATGGCAGATATCTTTTTAATGATTTAATGAAGAATATTGTAAACTAATGCCCACATGTTATTAATTATCTGACATAAACAACTAGGAGAACTGTATTCAGCACATACGGGTTTTCATATGTAATTAAATGTTAAATTATTGTATAATTGAGTAATGTCCCTTTGTGAATAAACCTACAATATAGTGGATTCACTGTGGTTGTGTTTTACACTGTCTATGTTCTTAATAATGCATGTTTAGTTAAACCGTCGACATAACTAGAGCTTGAAATATATTCACGCCTTTTGAGTTCGTTTGTAATATAAAATAATCATTAGTGTTTGAATGCCTGTTGTAATCTTCTTTAAAATATTAAGTATTTACTTTAGCAAAGCATGTTAAAATTTGCTTTATTGATGATATAATGTAATTTTCATGCTGCGATATACAGGTCACACGAAAGTACTTCTTTAAATTATTTATTTTATTTAATGTGATTACTGTAAATATTTGTAGTTTTTAAACAATATAAAAGTGTTAAGTTTGATTGTGGTTCTTTTTTCCAATATATAATGTAATATCAAAAAAAAACATACGTTAATTATATTATGGTTACACAAATTTAGATTGTTGTTTTTATATTATTCAATCATGTGTACGGTACCTTTAAAAAAAACATACAAAATCTGAATGTCTTGGTTTAAAATTTGTTTTCAATTGTTTAAAGGTGTGTAAATGTATAAACTATAGAGCTCAAAACATAATAAGATAACGTTGTATAATATTGTAGGAAACAAATATATATAAATTGCAGGTAGTTTAAAATCACAGATATTTTTATAAATATATTACAAGATAAATGCACTGCAAATATTATTGTTTTTTAAATATTTCATAAAGACTGAATTCAAAAAGAATGCTTTGATGCTCCAAAAGTGCAGAGTGGCCACGTCTAGTTTTAAAAATAAACACGACATTTCAACATAAATAGCAAATTTTATCTCACCATCGTACATCTTTCTTTAGATAATATAGTTTTGTTTAAAACAACTATGAATGTCAAGTAGAAAAGGAATTATTATCAAATTAACATATGGTCTATTATGCTACTATTACTCCCTCACAAACACTAAGTTACATAATGAGAAAATATATGGATGTTACTTTTTTTCCAGATATATCAGACTTGTTTCTCACCGAGTCCAAACTAAATATTTGTGGATAGTTGTTACACAAGCAATATATAACCAATTATTTTATAATAGTTAATAGCAATAAGGATAACATTTAAGTGGAATATACACTGCTGATAATCAAAACAAAACTTGTTTGTTGAAAATTATATAAACAATTACTGTTTTATCGTTATCAGTAAATTGTTTATTCTGTCGTACACTAAAAAATTGGATCAAGTAATGTCGTTCAAAAACTTACAAATATGTTGTTTACTTTTAACTTCATATAGTAGGCCTACATAATATTTATATATATATATATATATATACAAATTTATAATATGAAAGGATTGTGTTTACTATCCAATACAAAAATAAATATAAGAAATGTTAATTTATAAAAACAAATTTAATTAACATTAAACTAGAATATTAAAAATCAGTAACATAATATATAACTGGATGAATTGTGATATTGATATGAATTGTGAATGAATTGTGATAAAACCACTTACAATTTAAAGATACCCTTGAAATTGGATTTCAAATATTCCAGTATCGTTTCATTGATATATGGTATAAGTCACATGTATTTATTGTCAAACATTCCTTATAGTAACTTCAATTATGTTTTGTTTTAGTGAATTCATGAATGCATTATTTTATAAATAGACTATATATCGTACTACATAGATACAACAATTTTAAAATATCTAAATCGGTTAGATGTTGTCTGCCGTATAACTTATGTATTTATAACATGCAAAAACTACAGGACAAAAGACCTTTTTATGTATGAAATTCATATCTGAAGCAGCCGGTTCATGAATTACGATAAACTTAGAGATGAATAAGTATTTAAAATCATTTATTTAACTTTGGCAAAATTTGAGGTGTTTATAAATACTTTTTGTGTTAAACGAATCGAATCCTTTTCTACAATAATACAGACCTACAAATTGAACCTGACTGTATGCCGTGATATATCTCGAATGTATTTTCGTTTTGAAATTAAAATTATAACTTCATCTGGAGTTGATTTTAATGACAATTGTCTAATTTTAAATAACTAAACAAGTTTTTTAAACAAAGGAAGAAACAATATGGAGTCGAGAGTAAAATCAGTAAAGAAGATTGCTTCATTTCATACAAATATTCGTAGAATTATTATTATTTTAATTGAATGAGATCAGGTTAAATTTTACCAACCCATTTTAAGAAACTAATATTCAAAAATAACCATTTCTCAATTGGGTAACAATTCTTAACCAATTTGTTAAATGAATAAATTTTCAGAACTTGAGAGGTATTTAGTTTAAAAATCCAATCTGTAATATTCAATGGTGTCGTCCTACTTGCGGTCAGTCCTATTTGCGGTCAGTCCTATTTGCGGTCAAGTGTAGTTTTATGAAGGATGATCAAGGTTCTGGAGGTGGAAGGGTTTCCAGTTTGCGGTCACATCTTGAGAGATAGTTAATTACTAATCACAAATCAAGTCGTTTGCCATCTTCACGTGTTGGTCTACAGTTCCCGGTTGGCAGAATCCACAGGGATTCTTACTTACCAAATTCACTGTTTTGACGAGAGGATAGTCAGTCAGAACGAACAAACGACTCAGTTCACTTAAATAGAGCCTAAAAAAGGGGGAATAATAAACAAACACTGTATACATATATAAATAGAGAGGGAGAGAGCTACAACAAAAATAGATACTAATATTTATAGAATATACTCTTTCGCATTACAAGCATACTTCGTACTAAAGGTTCGCCAGTCCCAGACATTTTTAAAATAAGACTATAGATAAATTTGGATTGACTCAAAAAAACATTGAATTGAATCAAAAAAACAAATGGCATACGACGAATTTCGGTAAACGTTTCCCCCACTTCAAATCTTCAACACGACTTTAGGCTCACTATATGGGGTTCAAATATGTGACCGCAAATTGGACAAATATCTTTCGATTAGCCCACGACATTTTTGGGGTGACCGCAAAATGGACGGTTTTACCCTTGACCGCAAATTGGACTGACCGCAAGTTGGATACAACCATATTCAATAGTGTTAAAACTTACAGATAAGGTTTAATGGAATATTAAATTGAAATGATTTCGGAATAAAAACAAATCGTTTTGATTTATGGTAGCCTTTCAGTTGTTAATGAAAAAAAGAGAAAGAAAAAAAAAGGTCATACGGTCCCAAAATTAACTAATATAAGGAGTGTCTACGTTGTATACAACGACATTCATACAAACATAATAAGAAAAGCAATTTTATCCAATTTAATAATGTGCATGTATAGAGTGTAATAAGGGTCTTTAAAATCTGTGGTAATTTAATTTATTTAAAAAATATTATTATATAACTTGTTTACTAAATACATTTAACAAAACGTGATAAAA
The DNA here is from genome assembly GCA_963513935.1 of Aphrophora alni. Classification (NCBI taxonomy): domain Eukaryota; kingdom Metazoa; phylum Arthropoda; class Insecta; order Hemiptera; family Aphrophoridae; genus Aphrophora; species Aphrophora alni. The sequence goes on from OY740773.1 coordinate 30,989,854, forward strand.
GTTTTTATTACTTACATATATTGGTACTAGGTTAAGAAAGGTTTAAATACTAAAGCAAAAATTCTAAAAGTTTTCATTTATTATTTTACCCTTAAATAAATTAAAGTAATAAATTAACCCTTAACAGGAATGATGATAAATGAGCTTTAGCGTTTGTGATTTCACACGTAATTGAAATTTCGCCAAACTCATCCCCAGCATGTTTATTTAAAGATAAAACTTGAAACTTGGCATTTTACCAACCAACAAGAGAAGGAAAAAATCTACTTTGAAAATATTAATTTTTTATAACATATTTTAAATTCAATAATAGAAATAATATTTTATTTTCCAAAATCATTATTGGCTTATTTCATTATAATGTAACCATTTCAAAATAGAGACTAGTCTGTAGTAAAATAAATTTGAAAAAAAAAATAATAATAATAACAGTTTTTATTATAATGCTACAAATATTGTCATTCGTTATGTGTAGAGTAGCCAATATGTAACGTATACTGATAACTGGTTGTTTGAATTCATGTCTAAAATTATATGTTTGTGGTTTATATATATATATATATATATATATATATATATATATATATATATATATACAATTTGTGATTTAAATTCATCCAGCCAGAAGTGCTGTATTAAGTACAGAGGATATATAGATTCAACCAACTATTATCGAGTACAGAGTATATATAATTGTTTAACAGAATAACATACCATTGAGATGAAAACTACGATAAAAAGAACATAAGTAGCACTTAGTGGTTTTGTAGTACACAGTGTCTGTTCTTGAAAATGGGTTTAATTTTTTAATGTCCTGCTAAGTAAGATTTAAATTATATTACACCTTCTGTGTTTGGTGTATTTTAATAATATATAGTGTCTGAATGAATACAATAAACTTTATGAATAAATATCAAGTTGGTAAGTAAAATTATAATTATTCCTGAAAATCTAAATTTAATTGATTAAAATCGTATAGTAAAGTACTAGTGAATTAAACACACAGATTTATTAAAAACTAATTCCTAAATAATACATAAACTCAAGAATATCTAAATTAAAATCCAAAACAGAAATTCACATCCCTCCAGTTATGATAACCGTTGTTTTGCATACAATTAATAAGTAAATACTTCAACTTAAACATTGAAAGTCTTTATTATTGATTTAGTCTCCTGTAACCTTCATAATGAAATGAGTAATGTGTAATACTACGAGTAATGCTTAAAACATGGAAATTCTCAGGCGGTGATACTTGAATCAATTTTCTTTGAGGTCAATTATATAAATAGTGGCATATCAACAAAATCATTATAATAAACTTAAATTTTTACAAAATATTTTGTATTATTTGAGTAACGTTGCATAAATTTATGAATAAATTAACATTTACGAAACATTAAATTCTCTGATAATTTTATAATACCGAAAGTGGATATGAATTTGTTTGTGATCAGTGGTTCATTGGTAAGTTTTGCTGTAAGCAAAATAGTTATGGTAATTTTATCTTTCAATTCCTAAATACAATAAAACACATTTTTTCTTTTGTAAAATTCTATAATTTATTTGGTCTAGCCGACCATGGTTTCGCCAGTTACGGCATTGACGAGGCTCTTACAAGACTAAATACAAAGCACACCATAACTATTATAAAAGGTTGAGAAAGGCAGGAAATTCCCGTTAACAAACAAAGCACAAAGACCCGGGGGAAAACCCCAGAGGTCATTCACACAGGTATTAACCAACCTTGAATGGAGGTTGAAGTAAAGGAGAAAATGACAAAAATTTCGTTTGGTCATTTTAAACTAGATTATCATCATTACACAAAAGTCTCTTAATTTCTAAAATTTCCAAAACATTTAATTTTCTACTTTTTACGTTAACATGTAAAATTTCAAAATTAACATTAGAATAAAAATATGTCAATGCATGATTTTTTAAATGGTTAGATTTTCCATTACGTTTTTACCAAGAAATTACGATTTTAGTTTTTTGTCGATAACTCGGTTATCCTTTGACCTACTGAAACTACAAAAAATTATTGTGTGTTGTTAAAAAATAAAAATATTTTGTCTCTTGTAAATTTTTGTAAAGTTAACTGTTTTTGAGATATTCCATGTTAAAAATTTGTAACGGCCGCCATTTAGAAAATTATAAAAATAAATTCTTTGTGCTTTGTACACTTATTAATCGTAACATGTAAAATGCTTATTACAAATTTGAACTCGATATTTTATCTATTTCCAGAGTAACTGTGAGTTTTTGTAAAAAATCAAAATGGCGTCTAGCTGCTAAACAAAGTGAAAATTGAAAAAAAATTATTCTTCAGTTTAGAATCACACATAAAATATGAAAATACATAGCCAGCCCAACCTTTTTGTAACACCCTGTATAGAGAACGAATTTTAAAATTATAAAATTACAGATTTTCAATATTCTACAAGTTCGAATACTTTCAGGCGATTACCTTAGCAGATAAAGCTGAAACATACCCGTATAATATGCATATCCAACAAAGAATAACAGCACTAATTTTACTAATTAAATTTAAAATAATTAAATAATTATTATTGAGCAATAAATTAATAAAAAATTCAACGACAAATCTGGGTAAAAAAGTTAAAAATTCCTGGTTAAATATAAGCTAGAAATGGATAAAAAAAACAAGAAGATATCAGTAGGGATTTAAAAGGGGAGTTTAACAGAAATGTTTGGTAAATTCACAAAGTAACTCCAAAAATCCAAGTCCGGAAGGTGATAAAACTAGGAAGATTATACAGTAAAGTCACAAAATACTTTCTTATGATGAACACGATTGATAAAAGACGTAAAATACATTCTTTGAAGATTCAGGGGGACGATTCAAATATATGTTAACAATAACTTGTATTGTTGAATGATATATAAGACACGCTTAATTATTAATTTAAAATTTATTTTGAAATAATGCCGAAAAAATTACAATACTAAAATGCTTCGTATACTCACAGAGTAATTAAGTGTAACGTTAAAAAAGTTGTCACAATTATGAACTAAATATCCTAATTACTTCGGTAATTTTAAGCGAATTTGTAAAAGAAGACAATTCCACTATTATATTATATGACTATTTTATGTTCGTTTTGATGTATGTATTGCGATAATTAAGAGCCGTTTCACCTTTTTGGGACACCACCTATATTATCAATAAGGTAATATAAACAACTAGTAGAGCTGTACATAGTCACAAGGCGTTTATATATTTAAATCTTAAATTATTATGTAACAGAATAACACCACTTTGAAATAAAACTACAATATAATGGACAATAATGTGGCACTAAGTCGTTCTGTTGAACACAGAGACTGTCGTTTGTTTTGTAGTTAGTTGAAACCTTGTCCTAAATACACATAGAATTATATTAAAACATTTTGAGTAATTTGTATTTCTAAATAACAATCAGAGTTTCAAAATTGTTTGCTTAAGTTCAAGATATTGAATAGTTATTAATATATTAAAATTTCATACTATTAACAAATATTTTAAATTGAATAAAAATCGCTTACATAACATAATTTAATAAACAAAATATAGTACGAACGATTTTATACTACCTTGTGTAAAATATAACTAGAAACAAAAATGTCTACTTATACGTAAGAAAAACCATTAAATTATTTTTATTACTTAATTTTTTTTTTTGGAGTAAACTGGTCTTGAAGTGTTACCCGTAAAAACTTTACAAACGTTTTATTTTGTTTATACATATTGAAATTTATCAGACTATTTAGCCATACACTCGTCCTAAATGTAAAATTATCTTAATTTAAATAAACTTTAAATGTTTCATTTTTCGTTTTTTTCCAATGACTACTGAACCGTATTTTGTTTTCTATTTGTAATACTAATATTGTAAGTGGTTGTTAGTTTGTTACCAACTTCTGAACGAAATGGTAAAGGTACTATTGAGAAATGAGGTTTTGTATAACTTCTCTATTGTGTGTATATATGTAAAGATAAATTTTATCCATATCACCTGAATAACAATTTTTATGTGGTATCGACGAATAAGTTGTATCGCCCCATAGTTACAAGTAGGAAAATTTGATTAAAAAATATTCATAAAGCCGATTTTTTCAAATTTTTCTACAAACTGTTTATACAGATATATAGATATATATGAATTTAGATAAATATACATTACTTTTCTGGCGTTTGGTATTATGCATAAATGTGTGGGAATGTTTGTGAAGCTATCATAATGATTAAAGTCTACATTTATTTTATTACAAAATCATTACATGTATTTTACGTCCCGAATTATGCGACAAATAATTGAAAGATTAAAATAAATATTTACTATCTTTAGAGGGGATATTTTTATAAACCTGTATAAATTTCAAATTATTGTTGACAACTCTCTAATGAAAGCCTCCTAGTGCATGTTGCGGGAAATTAAACTCGACATTACATGGGGCCAATGGATTATATTCCTGTAATGAAATATATTACTTCAGTGCGCATGCCCGAAGTATTGCTACAGGAAGCGTGTGTCAGGCGAAAGTCAGTCGGCTATTGCGAGCACTTCGGTAAGTTACAAGCAATGTGAGACTTACGGGTACTTCATCTACTGTATATCGAAATTATATAATTCTATGAACCTTTATATTTAGACTTGAAATCGTGGGTGTTAAAAGTGAATCGTAATATTTCTTACAATTTAATATTCTGCGGAAAAAGATACGTTTTTCAGAACTTATTATATTAATAGTTTAACATTTAGGACCGCGAAATTGTAAGTACTATAATTAATGATTTCGTCATTCATTTTTTGTATTGTTATTATGGTGGTAAAAATTGCGTTAACTTAACTCTAACCTACAAAAATTGCCTAAAATATTGTAGAACTGTATGTATTTTGAACTTAAATATTTAAAAATAAATGAAAACCAAAAAAAAAGTATTGAACTGACTTCCTCTTCACAAAACAAAAATTATACTTTTTCTTTTTATGCCTTAATAAATCTCACTAAAACTTAAAACTTAAAAAATTTCTTTATTATCTATTTTTCCTATATGTCTTATACTAGATATTTTATTATTTACAAAGAAATATATTTTTTTGTAATTAATTTATCATTTTATTTTGAAATATTTTGTTTTAATCAAATGAAGCCTAATTGGGCTTCGTTACCAACTAAGGCTATTTATCTCAAATCGAGTTTTAGGCACGAATTGTCAATATTCACTAAATAAATTTAAAATTTTGAACATTTTTTCCTCTAAATTGCACAGTGAATAGGACATCACAGTCGATGTGTTTCTTCTAAATCATGATATACCGTAAACGTATTTGTGTTAATTAATCAAATAATTGGAGTAAAATTTAAACAGTGCTTCAATATTTTGAGGTTCTCGTAACTTTGGAGTTTCTATTCGACAGAACTAATATCATGTAATTTTATAAATACAAAAACACACACTAGCAACAGAAACCTCAAATATTGAAAACTCATGTATTGAGTATGTTTTAAAATTTGATTATAGATATTAATTGTAAATTGATGGATGGATTTCTTTTTATTTGTTCTTTTAAATCGTCACTGAATGTTAATATTTCATTGCTAACAACATTAAACTGTATTAAATCATTGATTCACTAAGTTAACTAAATTTGACGCTTGAAGATCAAACCCCCATTCTATGTTTGGGAGAGTTATTTTGCCCCTGAGACGATCATTGGGCGATTTTGATTTTATATACCAATTTTAGTATGCCATTTTATTTTTATATAAACTCGAAATTATTTTCGACAAATAATATTATTTTTATATAATACTTTTCTGTATACTTTTTGTCGTTTTATTTCATACAGTTTTTAAATTGTATACAACTACAGTTTTACAAAAAATCTATGGAAAAATATTTAAAATTAATATTCGTAGACATCCGTACTTTTTATACTGTAACGTTCTCATCAATATATAATTTATTGCGGGACAAAATATAGCCCTCTTTATTCTTGAAAAAAAATCATTATTTATTTATATTTCAATGTGTTATTTTAACAAAGGTTGACATTGTTTTCATTACAATAAAATTGACAAATAAGTAGATAAATCGTTCTTGAGATAAATTCGATTTTGAGATTCAAACCAATTCCTGAAAAATAATTTTATGAAATAATTAGAATGTTTCAACAAAATACTTTTTACTTATTATCTTATAAAAAACACATGTTTTAAAAAAATTGGAAAAAACAGTGTTTAATATTAAAATTAAGTTGTTCATTTATTTAAAATTGTAAATTAAAATTTAGTTTTATTTATTGTAAATCACATTTTTCACCAAAACAGAATTAAAAATCTTTTTAATTTATTGAAAATATATGTTTCTAAAATAGCGTAGACAGTATAAACTATCATATTTAAAAAAACAATAAAATTAAAAAAAAAAAAAAACAGTAAATTAGTAACTAATTAATTGTATTTCACCTAATAACAAGACTAGTCTCTAACTGGGATCCAAACACAAAAATAACTGTAAATAATAGATTAATGCATAGAAATTATTGTGTAGTTAATAAAAGGTCTCCTTTTATGTTTGGAGAAGTCCCCGCTAGATGTCAGTAGCTCAATTTTTAACAATTAAATTGTATTCATAGGCATTTTTTTAAACAATCTATATGTTTATAAACATACATATTGGGTAACATGACAATAAAACTTTGGTTTGCGTTGGTAAATTATCAAAATTAGGTGTAATATCATTTTGGTTTTAATGCAGAGCCCACATTTTTTGTCGAAAACAACGGATGATTGAATTATGAATTAAATATGCTGAAATAACCCAATTATCAAAATTAGAGCAAATTGATTACGGCAATGTTGTATATAACGAACACATGATACACATCTATTTAAAACTAATTTTTTAAGGTAAAAAAAATATACCCAACGGATATTTCAGTAAAAAAAATAATAATAACAATAATATCAATAATTAAACCATCACGTAACGTTATTTCTCCTTTGTAGTTTTAAGGAAAAAAGTGTTATTTCTACAAAATTAATATTATTATTGTATAAACTCATGTCTTATTTTAAAAGCATATGAGACTCATATGAGTGTTATGCCAAAAACCAAAAAATATATAACTAATTCATTCAACGATTTCAAATTTTTATATTAACGTAAAATTATTATATTGATAAAACGTTGTAAATTGTTATATCGGAAGCAATACAAATAGTATTGACATTATTAATATAAGGATTAATTTTTTTTTGTATTTTGTTTATCAAATTTGTTTTATGTTATTGAAAACCTCCATTTACAAATAAAGTACAATATTATGTTCCCGAATTATCTCTTATTTGGGTTTGTTGTTGTGTATACAAAAGGATCTAAAAATGTTTTTTCAAGGATTTTCAGTGAAATGTAATCATCAAATTTGTAAGCAAATGTTATCAATGATTATTTTTATGTTATGCTTTATTATTTTTTTGTCTGATGTAGTTTATGGTTTTCGTAACTTGTATTGTGGTATAATAAATTAATTATTTTACTAGTTTTATGTTTCTCGGAAAAATAAAATATTACAAAGGAAGTAATTCAGTTTTCAAATTATCCGTTTATTTTAAGATCACCAGTATCAAATTCTTATGATGAAAGCAGCGTATTTCTTAAAATTATAATAAAACTAAGGTAAATAATAAGTAAAAAATTAGGCATATTAAAATTTCAGATTTCCCTCTAAATGGAAACATTTCATTGTTTCTAAATGGTAGAAAGATTATATAAAGAAGTATTTAAATTTATTTAATTAGTTTTTCCACAATTTTTATGCTTAAAAAAACGTTATAAAAATATATTGATGTATAAGACTTTTACTATGTACTACTGTTTAAAATCAATATATTAATACGAGACGCAATTCAAGTACGTCTACAACTAAAATTGTTACTGATATTTGTTAATGTTAAAAACGATTGGCTTTCGTAACTAATTACGTAACACCAAGGCACAAATTTTATTTCACCAAATATAATTAAAAAATCTTATATTTAAATTTTTTTATTCTAAAGAAAATTCTATGAAACAATTCAGTAATGACTGATTTGAGAATATTCATACACTATATTCATAATTTGGCATATATTGAATAATTTACTAAAATTAACTAACTTCATAAAGTGAGAAGAGTTTAAGTTACATGTGTCTCGTATTTTTAAGTGAATAAACACAATATAATTAACCCTCATGTACTATCACGTAATCTTTACGCCATATGGTTCAAAATATGAAACTTCCATCGGTCGCTTTTGAATTTAACTACATTTTTTAAAATTTTAATATGAAAATTTGTACTTGATCAAGAAGTAATTATTAAAATACCTGCATTACCTATGCAACATATATTCGGTCACTGGCAGAGCATACTCACATGGGTTACTATGATATTAAGGTGTTCAACTTTTCAAAAATAAATACATGGTGTCTCCTAGTTAACATAAATTTCAAGTTTAAAATATGTGAATCTTGCATATACATAATATGTAGTTAAATCGGTATGTGTTTGATATTAGAAAAGATGCGTAAATGATTTGTATTACATCGATAATTAGTATGATATTATAGATGTGAAGTTTATAATAAATGTACGTCCTTAACTATGTAGTACGAAATCGGTCGGTCGCTATCCTGTAATTTTAAAGTGCGACGTGCACAAGTATTGTAGTTCACTCTCTCAGATTTTGAGAACTTTATGGTTGATTTTTTTGTATAACGTTTTTATTTTTATATTGATTTAAGCACATATTGTTTTTTTCGTTTTATTTATATCATATAAGTTTAATGAAGAGGGTTACTTAATATAATAAAACATCTATCTCTCGATTTTTGAGGATAGGTCTATATTTCTTTGAAGTATATATTCTGTAAGTCACAAGAGTTTTTATTTATTTTATTTGTCTCAATGTATCAGCTGTAAGTATTTTTATTTGTCGAAAGTACAATACTCTACAGCCCTAATGTGTGTTCAGATTTGAGTTAAAAATGGTATGTGGACATTTATCTTTTATTATAATACTGCTTTATCATTGACGTAAGAAAAAGTACATGTTTTTTTTTAATAAGTTATAACTATTTTTATGACACTTTACTTAAATTTTTATCCTCTACATACGGAAATAAAACTATTAACTCACTTTATTTCACAATGCCAGTTCATGAGTTATGGGCAAGAAACTAAATTTCCTTATACATTGTTTAATAATACGTCATTTCTCAATACAGTTACACCAACTTTGGTAAACCATCAAAGAAATGTGAAGAAATTAGGCTTATTGTGTATTTATAGCACTAGTAAACCAAATGTAGCAATAATTCTTAGTATTGTTCTTTTTTTAACTGTTTCGGTTGTTTAAATAATTTTTCTGGTCATTATTATATTTCTTTTGATTTACTTGGTTATTAGGATGGGTGATTTAGAAAATGAATGCAATGTTTGTTAGGTTAAACTTTTTTTTCTACCATTTATTAGGATATATTATGTCAGATGGAATTTAATTACTTTATGTTATTATTTTAATTTATAATAATTATATAATTATTATGTTTCGTTAACTATTTGCATTTTTTAAAAATAAAATAAGAATAATTATTCATAAGTATATATAATTTATATAGCTTTTAAAAAGAAAAACTTCTGAACTTCTGAAAATAAACACCTTTGAAATTTTATAAATATGTTTATATTAAATTAGGCTATTTAATTGTATTGTTCAAACTGAAATGCAATAAAATTATAACATGTTCCTAGCCTCGGTAATTCATTCTCATTCAGCGTCAACTTATGAATTACTTATTCTCGCGTCGTTGCTCTATTCAAAAATAGAATTAATTGCACGAAGTAATTGCATGCGATTAGGCGTATTAATACCCGTAATGCATTTATGCAGTAAATATGATGACGCAGATTGGAGATTGGAATATTAAATAGCTGCCACTGACAGAAATACTATGTATTTGACTTGATTATTAGTGTAAATCAATTTGAAAAATATAGATAAGTTATTAGAATTAAATGTATTGTATTTACCAAATCTGTAGACTTTGCTATTTAAACGATCGTTGTGTTATTTTTGTCTTTTTATTGACTGGGACTTTTCCAATTTATTTATATAGAAAATTCAATTATCTTACAGAAATAAATGTATGTGGAAAAATTATATTTCTTTACACGAAGTGAAGGAAATCACAATTAATTGCCTGAAACAAAGATTTTATTTCTAACAAGCTAATGTTTCAAAAACTATTTCGTCATTATTAAGTTACTGTGCTTCTTATGAGTCAGTGTCACCATGAATTTTGCATATTTATGTAAAAATGGAAGATGTTGACAAAGGAGATAAATCGTTGTTTTGCTTCAAATAAAGTAACTGTTATGAAAGATTTTTAATTTTGTGATTACATTTTGCGCAAGTAATATTTCAAATGAATTTATCCTCTGAACTCAAAAAAAAAACATACACATTCCAACAATAGAATATAGTCGTAAATCAAAATTTGAGTTTAAATACAGGTAGTTAGGTCCTAATTGTTGCCTCAAAATTGCTAATAAAAGATTAGTATTTGGTAAATTATATACTTTGTAGTATTTCACGTTTCATCAAGCAGCCACAAACAAGGAGCTAACATTCACATCGACATACACAAATATCATATGAAAAAATTGTAAGTATATTTCTTATATTTTTTGTGATCTATTTGTCGTTTTTTAATTGAGCGCTGTTGCTGCACTAAAATGAAAAAAAGTAAATCATTTTGACATTCATAGCTACTTTTGTAATTAGTGCTTACACAAAAATATTGTATAAGATTTGTAGCTTAACCAAAAAAATCAGGTTTTTGGCAGTGGATCGGTTACTTAACCCTTAGTCGATCGTGAAATAACTGATATTCATTGGCCCTTAAGTTATTAAATGTGGAAGTGGAAATGGTAATTTTTAAGAACTGGGGATTATCAATTTGTAGATCTGTAAGTTATGATTTGAATTATAGTATCTATTACATATTTCAATTTGTGTAAATTTATAGATGGAATTATATGTCTTCTAATAATTTTCACAATTCTTTATAATCAAAATATATACTAACATATCCCCCCCCCCCACATTTCGTTCTTTCCTTGTTATGTTGAACAGAGGAGATAATTTTGTTTTTTATCAACTTGATTTTCATTAAGTACCAAATTCAAATAAATTCTTTACTTTTGTGTATGACTTGAATATTTTTTCGAATAAACCTGTTTGTTTGTCCTACTTAAAATTGTGTGAAATATTTTGTACTAAATTTGTAAATATTACTTTCTTTTTGATGTTATTTTCGTAATTATATATATAACAAACGTAGTTTATGTTGTTTGATGAAGTAGCTAAGTAGGTAGAGAAAGTTAGGTATAAAATTAATATTTATAGATTTTATATATTTACATCGGCACGTATTTGAATTTAATGTTGATTTTACAATTTGTGTCAAACAATTATCTGATTTTGTGTGTGTGGGGGGGGGTGTACTACTTATAAAATAACATTTAATTTTTTGTAATGATAGCAATAATCAAACGAATAAATAATTTTTGAGGAGCATCTCAAAAATTAGGAAAAAAAATTACATTTTTTATTACATTTTGTAGTTCAAGATATATTACTTCAAATATGCGAAACTATTTTTTATATTTTTTATCTCTATATTTTTATCCGAAACTTGCATTTTATACGCAAATATCAATTTTGTTTGTACTAGATGTACAATTTTAGTTATTTTGGACTGATGAAGACTGATTATCTTTCAGCGTGGATAATGTAAATTAACTGTTAGATATATCACCATAAACTAGGGCCAGATTTTCAATAAAGCTATTTAACTTGACGTTTACCAACTTAACAACACAAATAACGTTATTAAGAAAGGTAATATATATATATATATATTTACAGTGGTCGAAAATAATTATAATTTAATCTAAAATACTTAGTGTTTACTGTAATGAGCCTACATAATTGTAGATTTTTAAGAAATGTCAGCATAAATTGTTTGATCCGTCACCCTACTTCTAGTCTAATGCAGGCTTACAGGAATTCTCTGATGCAGGATTGTTGAACATATTACTAGATTGTGCGACATTAAAGTGCCAAATTTAATTGGAACAATTTATCACATGAAAAATAATGTCATTAATGTGAATAAATGATATCAAAATTAAGAAATACTTAACTTAATTAATACCATTACTAACATATTAAATGTTTGGGGCTAGTAATAGATTAGTTATGGTATGTGGTACAAAAAAAACAACAAAAAAATATTCATTTGAAAGAAAGAAATTCTCGTTGATACATCAAAATTTCGCAACAGCTCATTATGTTGAAACACAATTCCAATTTATATTCGTAAGTGTGAATACATATTTGTAAATATTTTAAAATTATTCGTTATTATAACATTATTTTACAGATTTTATTGGTTATTATTATTATTATTTTCTTTATCTTTTTGAAATATAGGTTTTTAAAGATTATGTCGTGTGTATTTATATGGTAAATAATACTTAAATGTGTATACAAGTTTAGCAGTCATCTTTAAATTTAAATAACAATTTGAATTTCAAAATGGGTTATGTGCTACATTAAATTATGCTGTTCGTTTATGATGAAGAGCATTATATAAGTTAATATTAGTATTATATTTTAGTTATTACAATTTTGGTCAAGAAATTATTTATTGCTATTTTTAATAATAATAAACAAATGTGTAAACCAAAATGTGTAACAATTAAAAAACAAATATGTTGTTATTATTTATTATAAGAATGTATTGTGAGTGATGTTATTACATATTGAATTACAATGCGATAAGGTCTCATTATTCCTTTATTAAAATTAGTTGGTTATTGAGCTTTAGTCTCAATGTTAATGTATTAAAAACTCACAATAAAAATATATAATTTAAAAAATGAATTTCCAAAATAATGTTGTAAAGATAAAAAATAAAATAAAAACAATAAAACGTAAAGTTAACCTTATGATGTTTGAACCAAAAAACACTACCTACTGTATTGATAATGTAAAATTTTATTAAACCTGAAAATACAAACAAGCAATCATCGAATGTAGAATGTATGATATTTGAAACCATTGAAATGAACTCTATCTCTTATTCTCTCTTTGCATAACCTATTTATTTGTTCAGGCCTTGTGATATTTGAGATGGAACAATACAGGTATACAGCAATCAATACATTTTATGTTCTGGAAAAGGTTGGACTATTGAGTGTCCAACCTTTTCACTAGGATATTCAGATGGGAAGCATAGGATGAGAGACTACTACTGATTTACGTAGCTGTCCCTCTTATTTTCACTGGGTTTCACAGGAATAAAATCTATCTCTTTGTTGTTTCTAATATTGTAACCCGATGTATTCCAATATTTGTTATCATCCAAAACAATAAAGATCACAATAAAAGATATATTACACAGTAAGGGCAAGTGAGTTTTATGGTCGCATGCAACGAGTATTTCATTTTGAACTCTATAGTCAATACCGTTTCTTTTTATTAAAACTGCAAATTCCGTCATGTAAAATTCTATTCTAGAGTGTGTGATAATCAAAACCAAGGAACTGTTATTATTTCTTTCTACTTGATTTGAGTAGATATATTTTAGTAATATCTGATAACCTACAAACTCTTCGTGTTATGTGAGATAGAAGGAAAATGGTGTTCACATCTAAGAAAACAAATAACGTTCGCTTAATACGTGAGCGAAATACATTCATGTTACTAACGTATTAATAAATCAATTACCTATTTTGTTCAGTATATGATAGTGCACATAACGAACATAAAAACAACAAACAGACAAATATATGACTGTACCTCCTAAAAAGATGTCTGACTAATTATTAAGCAGCAATTTTTTTAATATATTGACAAATCTTCTATGTAAAGAAGTAAAACTTATAATAGCTACTAAAATTCAACTTTTCAAAATTTACTTTAGAGTTTATATATATATATATATATATATATATATATATATATAAATAAATCCATCCACAATTTTCCATTTAAGAGTAATTTATGAAAAATGAAAGAGAATATGAATGGCACAACTAAATGGCTGTACAGTTTTCGGTAACATATTTTGTTAACGCTTAAATACAACGTTGCAAATTTAAAATAAATCTGGAAAATAATTATATTTATTAATGGGATCAAAAGTAGTTGGTAGAATCAATATTAAAAATAAATATTTAGCTAGACTTGTGTTTCAACGATAACTAAAATATAACTTGTTATAGTTTAGTTATTGTAGCTCATGTATCACTATGGATGACAACTTTGTTGTTGAAACGCGTTTGATTAAGTAAACATATTTTTTTTAAGATCTTGTGTTCGAGTTTTATTATATCGAATCAATATTAGTGTGTTCGAACAAGCATAACCTAGCCCTAATGTCATGTGTACTAATATTAAGGTCCGTAAAATATTGTTAATAAGAAAGTACTAGGATCTAACCTATTCTGATAAAGTGAATAGCAAGTTATGGCTACAAAGTTCTACTGTGGCTCACAGAAATTTATTCAGATGGGCATAATCAGATTTTGCGATATCAAGATATGTTTTATAATTTAGCAGTGTTTTACTAAATATCAAGGATGGTACTGAATCACTACTAAAATATACAAGTTTCCAAACTTGGGTCTTTACTCTTCCGCACAAGAAAAAAAACTCACCCTTAAAATGAATGTTCTGAAGCAAACTGTATCTCTTAAACGAATAATTGATTATTGTCAGTAATCAAAATGTTCAATGTATTCACAATCAACTCACAGAAAAGAAACGAGGATCAATCTATTTTTTGTTATTTTATTTCTCCTCACAATCGTTTGAGAAATTGATGAATCTTTGAAATAATACATATGTATGTGTTGCCGAAGTTATAAACACGATTTCATGATTTTCAACCTTTTGATAATCATCAAGTTATTCAACTGTATGGGGTACAACTAGGCTTAGATAAGAATTACACCTAGGGATATATTTATAAGTAAACTTTCCTTACTAAGCAGTTATTGATATTTTTTCTCTGTAAACATCGCACCTGTGGGAATAATATATACTCAACTATAAAGAGATTTCTTTTAAGGTATTCTGATTATTTATCAAAAAGTAACTTTAATTGTAAGAAAACATGTTGTTGTTTATTTAATAGGTCAATTAATAAATTGTCCAATTATTTTGTAGGTTTAACAGTTTTAATAATAAATTAATTCTTTACCAATTGTGAATAACCCCATTAATAAGTGGGATTTGCATTCAATATTAAAAAAAAAAAAGGAAAAAAATTATTGACTTCCGTGTAATAATATATATTTACTCATTATTCTACATGTTGAATCTCTAATTTTAAAAACATATGAAAGTGTTTTGGTGTAAAAAAGCCCTCTTTGACCAATTGCCTCATTCGATATAGCTGACCACAATAATTATTGTATAAACCCTGCAACTTCGCGCTTTTAGAAATGTAGCTGTTTGCTTATGTGGAGGTAATTTCAAAATAAACATTAGTTACACATGCGTACTTTCAAAACCATGTATTGAATTGAGCAAAAAATGTTATCGTCGTTTACAATCCAATATATGAAACACAATTATAGCTCTAAAGTCTTAACCTCAAACATATTTACATGTATATTACGAGATATATCCCAAGGTTTATTTTCGTCATATGCATTAAAGGAAACGATAATTGCAAAATTGTTAGTTGAAGGCACGAGAATGTAGTTACACACGCAATGAATGGTTTTGTGATCTTATTTCGATAGCGGCTACTTTTATTAAAAACTGGATAAAAAATATACGCGTAATTTGGCACACGGATGTACATGTTGTGTATACACTATATTAACAATTGGACGGATTTGGTGAAGAATGTCATCTATAACAGTTCCAAGGTTTGTTGTTTTAAGGGCTTTTAAGTTTTATATTTGACCTATAATTTAACAAAATCGTTTGAGTCAATAATAATAAAAGCATTTTAAAACATATGTCTTATGTTAGGTACCTACATATAATAGTAAATAAGTAAACGACTGCTAGAGAAACAGCCAAATATAAATTGTTTTCAATAATTGTTAACTTAAAAAATATATTTTATTCTGTAGGGTTTGCCAAATACAAATTTCAAAATAGCCATATTTTTTTGTTTAGTAACAATAAATCGCAATTAATATCTTATCTACCTTATCTCTCAACAATTCAGATAAATAAACTTCATTAGTCTAACAGACATGAACAAAAAGCAGTTAAGCAAAGGAAAATTGAAAAAATATTATATATTTTTTGTATATAAATTATTCAAGCTAAAATATTGGTTACTGCCTATGCAATCTTTTACCATGAAATATTGCATTACTTGCATTCTTCCATCTCTTAAGCTACCAACCGTGATAAATCCAAGAACACAGGAGCGAGATTGATTTTAGCTCACCGACTTCAACGATCACGCAATTCTCTGTCGATAGTTGGGTGTTTCAATATTATCTAAATAAGACAATATCTACTCTAACAAACAACAAATTCAATAAGCCGTAGCTTATGTTCTCTAGTTAATATTTTAATCACTTTGCAGATTATCATTATCTATCATTCTATCACTATACTAAGTACTATAGGAATTCATTATGTTATTTTAGTTGGAGGGGGTTTGTAGGCCCAACACTTGCTCTTTCCATTTTGACGCTTATAGAACAATTGTGTAAGGTGACCTGATTAGTATTCTACCCTGACTCTTTATGAGATAACGTTTTGCGATTTTGAATTCGTATACTGGTTTTATTTTATAAACTTACATATCCTCTAAAAGTGTTATGTTACGATTTTAAAGAGTCATCGTGGAGTTTTCCGTTGAAATAACGCTTTAAAGTTTCCTATATTTGATAAATGTAGTAATTTCAACATAATGTTTGTTTGGCGGTCGCCTAACATCTCCACTACGGATAACATGAATTGTTGTTACATAAGAATCATTTGAGTGAACTTTTCACACCTACTTAGAAAGTGGCTCTAAAACAACATGTAATATGAAACTTATGTAAAATCCTCTATAACGAGTTCCTTAAGGCTCGAAGACAAAATTAATACACGAAGTCTCTTTAAAAATATTTTATTAAAATTATCGCTTAAATGATATAAATTAACAATGGTAGCTGTCTCTCCGTACTTTAATTCATATTACATAATGCTGTTTTTTTTTTTTTTTTTTTATTTATTTTTTTTTTTTAACGGATATTATCGTATGACCCTTATTCCTTACAAAATACCGTTAACATACTCCCACCATCTCTTCATGCATGTACAACTCAAGTGGTAAGAAAACATTTCAAACGGAACTCGATCACTACTGTATCATAGGCTTATCCCTTTGCGGCGCTGCTGTACTGACAAAAGTAATACTAAAAATTAAATGGGCATATTTTATCATAGTGTTTCTGATTAAATTCCTTGTAAAACCATAAAAGTGTGTTAATGAAAAACTGCTGCAAACCATGTTTTTTTTTACCTTCCATCGTTATTTTAGCTATTAACAAATTGTTTTAAAAATTTAAACTATATATGGTTATGGAAGGAATTTAATAAGGATCGCGATGTTGTGCCTATTTATTTTTTAGCATTGCTTTTGTCAGTACAACAGCACAGCAAAGTGAGGGGCCTATAATAAATTATCCTATAAAAATTCACAGTTAGAAACTTATTATAAGTTGCATTATTAAAACGATTTATGTATCTATAGTATTTAATATAAACTGCGCTTGTTGTGCTCCACTTGAAGTGTACAATTACGTCATCATACTTATCAGACTTTGCGAAATGCTGAGACAACGTCGGCATAAACCAGAAGTAAGCATCGAAGTATGGTATGTTTTTATAGACATGTTTCTCAGTGAACTTAATATATGCTTCCATTTTAGATTTAATGGTCCTCCAGTTATGAATTAATTTAAATAAAATTAGTTTCTATTTTTACTGTACATTTTGGTCTTACGGGAAGGATCTAACACATTATTTTCGTTACGCTTCTTTGTTTGAGAAGGCAAACTTTTTAAAACGTGGCAGAAATATATCAAAAGCATCTCATATAAATGGTAATGTTTTATTTATTTCCTCATGAATAAAAGGGAACCATATAATGGCTAGCATATAATTTCTAAATCTGATATTAACTAGTGAACAGTAAGTACCTTAAGAGCTAGTCTAGGTGTACAGTTTAGGGGTTTAAATCACTTAAATTTCGCAAAATTCACTATAGTTATTGGTGAATTATTTTACCAAATTATTTGGTAATTAGGATTTATATATTTTTTTTCATAGATAATATTAAACTTTTTTTTTTAAATTTTCGATACTAAAGAATATATTTTTCATTATATAATATTCAAATATGTGTTTAGGGGATTCAAGATATTTCGTGCAATAGTTGTCTTTGGATTATATAGTTTTATAGTATTCATATAATTATACTATTATTGATTATATTTTAATTTGTCCGACAAGCCCGAATATACCAAAATGCCAATACATGTTTTAAAATATAATTTGATTTCATAAAAGCTCAAAATCTATACCCGGATATCCGTATGTTATTTTTTACTAGACGCATCTTGGAATAATAAAGAATGTTTTATTATACTTGAATCTGGGATAGTTCCAACAAGTAATCATATGTTTGACAATATAAATAAATTCACATCGTTGGATAGATGATGGCAATCCAGTCTAAAGAGTGACGATTCTTCGTTAAAGTTCTAGTCTGTATCCGTACCAACAAATGCAACCATTTTAAAATATACGATATTAGTCGTACAGACGTCACAATATTTGCTTAGAAAAAAAATTATTATTGATATTTTAAAAATTAATATCTAAAGTTCTCTGTAGAGACAGTCTGTCTAGAGTTAACTTGTCTATATCTTCAGCTATCAATTATTTATTTATTGGTTTTCAAATATACCTTTTGATATAATATATACAAAAATATATACAAATTTTGTTATTACAATTTAAAAATTTTATTTCACTATTTCATATGCTATATATATATATATATATATATATATATATATATATATATCTTCAATGTAATTGAATGCTCTTGTGTTTGTTTAGTTTTAATCAAATTGAACTTTACGGACCCAATACAACAAATCGATCGATATGTTCCCTTTATCCTTTGATTCACATTCTTAAACTTTATTACTTTGATAAAAAAAACCTTTGGAACAAATCAGATTACGTATATAAAAGCAACAGACACAAGGGTTTTATTTATGAAATTTTATCTACAGTTACAATAAAAGGAAACTCTACAGATACATCTGCTACTATTTCTTCCATTACGCAATAAGGAAGAATATCCCAAGGCCATTTTAAGATTTTACAGAAATATATATATTGTGGGAATATTAGTTTTTTTTTTTAAATATAAATAATGAAGATACTTTTTTAAGCTACTAATGTTGTTAACGGTATATTTACAACCTGTATACACAAAATATAGAGTAATAGTATAAATGTTCTATAAATATTAAATAAATTTTTCCAAATGAATTAGAATTTTTATTAAAATATATTGATACATATATAAATTGTATTTTAATTATGTAATTTCTTATACAGATCTGCAGATTAAGGCTAACATGAAATATCTGATTATGTTTCACATGCCTGATCTAAAAGAACGAATATTTTATTTAATTCGAGGAATACAATTTTTATTATTCGTGGACATGATGAAAACAATGAACATAAAGTTAGACCAGTTTGCAATATGTACAAACATGAGATTGAGTAAATCGTTGTATAATTTAATTTATTTATCTGAGCTGGGTAGGTACTTGGACGTCAGTGTAGAATTTCGAAGAATCAAAGATAAATGTGTAGTGGAAAATAACACCGTGTCGAATCAATCCATTGGAGTGAAAAGAATCCCCATCGTCTCGCTTTAAACTTCTAATTAATTGTTAAGTTTGAATTTAATGAAACTTTGATTGAATATTAAGCGCTGCATTTTCTGCTTACAAACCTTAGCTTTATTCAGCACACACAGTATAGTAGATTGAACAAACTTTCTTTAAGAGAAAAATAAAGTGATAATTTTATAATTTGATATAAATATTGCTACTTTCATACTTTGTTTTCTTAAGATAAAATATATTTTATAATTTATAAAGTAAACTTCGAAAACTGATTTTACTTGTTGAAATAACGCACAATTTGGCAACCCTCAAGGTTCAAACCAAATCATAGAACACAAGCAATACTATGCGTTTATTAATTGTATGTATATAACAACAAGCTTTTTTTCATTTCTATAAACTCTAAATGTTTTTTTTTTGAAGTTGAATCGTAAAAGTAATGAAATCTAACACTTGTTTCTAATACGGTTCTAAAATGCTGTACGGATTCTTGTAATGTTTTCCCTCTATAGACAAAACGCGAATTTAAGAGACATTTTATGAAAAGTTCAGAATAGTCACCATTTAATCAGTTATTTTAGCTATATAACTTACCTAACTAAATTGAAACTTCATTTGCGTAATTCATCAAACCGATTAAATTGTTTAAAAAAATAAAATAAATAAATAACGAGATCACATAAAAAAGAAGGAATTTTTGTTTTCAATAAAGTGAAAAAGAATCATGGACGCCGTCCCAAATATATATTATACAGTACTTAAACTTGCTTTACTTACGTCATAAACGCGTCATCACAGTAAATTTAATTCAATCTAAATGTAGCTTTTAGCAACAGCTGTTAAGGTTCAATTATTATTTTTTTATTTGAAAATTATAACCTTCTGTAATGTATACGAGATATGTTAGATTTTCCACACTTATTTGGTAATCATTTTTAACATTTCGCAAAGTTTTAAACGAAATCTTTAGAACTAATTATGAGACATTAGATCATATATACTAAAGTTATTCCATCATCGTACGTTTTTTGGGGCACGTTAATATCTAGATATTTATATTGGGCACTAATATGATCAAAATGTGTAAACTCTATTTTGTGAATATCAGCTACCAAACTTAAAGCAGCTACAAACCTAATTTTGAGATACTAAATGAGTAGAAATAGTCAGCAATTTTCGCCAAAATATGTGCACGTTTAAAATTTAAAGTTATTCTGTCGACGAGTGAGACTGTAGTTATTCTACCGTTATCATAGTAAAATAATTGTTTTTATACCAAAAATAACCCAAAATTGACATATTTGGAAAACTGAGATATATATTGGCCCATGAAATATATGTGTGATATAAAAATAAATGGACGATGTGGAGAAGTTCAAATACACTTTATATCTTTTAAATAGTGGCAAATACGAATTGAAAACCACTCTGAAGAAGAGTATGATATAAAACATTTTAAAGATATAATCGTCAGTATCAAACGGAAAATTTGTTTTACTATAATTTTTAGGAATTAGACTAATTGTGATGTGCTAACAATTTTATATTAATGTTTATAAGTTTATGTATTGAACAGCCACTTAAAATATCAGTTCTTCACTAACCACAATCAATAAAAACTTAATAAAACACAATTAAATGGAAATAATTAATAAAGAACAATTAATTAATCAGAAAATTAGTATTTTATTAAGTTTCTAGTGATTGTGGTTAGGGGAAAATTAGAATTATTATTATTATTATTATTATTATATATATATATATATATATAAGTTTACTTAGCTATTAGTTTTATACCCAGTGCTTAATGTAATATATCTGTAACCATATTAGTTGATAGTATGAATAACCTTTATTACCTTGTCAAACCAAATGACATCTATATTATTTAACAATCTAGACTTTTCATAAAAACTAACACATCCAAGGCAACTTAAAACCTATTAATCTGAACAACAGGTACACATGTTTTCGACTATTCTGAAACAAATTGCAAATATCTTCGTCACGGCACCAAATAAACATCTCTCATGTTACCTGTCAACAAACTAAAATTAGCAATACTCAAAACTTATAAATGTAATTATGACAAGTAGTAGTACTATTGTGATGAAACTTTTCACAAATGTAAACAAACATTGAAACCAATGTACGATGCAGACAAAATTATGATTCTCTGGTAGTTTATAAAATAACACAATTATACCTGACAAATAGCAGGGTTATGTTTATTGTTAGCAAATTAATTCAACTTCAATTTTCAGGACTTTTCGAGTGATAAAATGTGGCTAATTTTGTAATATATAACCACTAAAATGATATTAGAATTTAATTTTAAGATTTTATCCACACCATATTTTTTGAAGATATTAAGTGGGCAGTAAATTTTCATTGTTTTTAGGTTCTACAATTCAGAAAAGATTAATAAATATCAATAAATCCGAGTTTGACAAAAATATGTTTTCGTTTAATTTTTTTATTGGTAGAATCAAATAAATATGAATTACTCACGAAGGTCTTACTAAAATCCACTAGTACATCCCATTCTTTATGATATTTTTACAATATTGAACGATAGAACAATATGCTGGTAATAAACACAATGACAGAATGACAAATAGACCAAAACATTAAGATTTAATTCGCGAAATATTTTTAATTATTTATCTTGATATTTATATTTAAGACATACCAATTATACCAGAACCATAATTTCATGAACGATAATTTTAAAAAAAAAATGTATATTATACTTATTTCGATAGTTGATTTAACCAATAGTGAAATAAAGTAACAACTATAATTCAAAAACGTATAAAACTGTTATCTTTATTTATTTTCTAAAGATAAATAGGTACATTCATTTAGAATAATACTAATTACAATGTGACTCGACGTGGTTATGCAGAAAATTAATAATTATGTGTAATCGCATAAATCAAGGTACGTAAGTTTCTCTACACTTAAATTGAATTACATAACACTAACCTTTTCAAACCAACGAACGCACTAGTTTGCCAGTTTTCAAACTTAATTATAAACATTAATAATAATCTAACTTAATTATCTTACGCCATTATTATATCTTTGAGACGTTAGGCCGTAGAACTAAGAAAATTACTTAAGCGAAGTTTACGCTGGTTAAACGTTCTGGCGTGAAAACGTAGGTTGCCAAGAACTCAGTTTAAACCGAAATTATATTTATAATTCTGTGAATTAAAAATTTTGGAACGAAGTATTGGTCGGGTGTCTTGTTCTAGCTCGCAGATTCGACTGTTACACTGCAATGGACTCATGTGGAACTCAAGTCCATCTTCTACTGCAAATGACGATACAACTTCATACGTGGTCTGGTACCCTCATTGTTGGTCAGGGTCACTTGATCCCATTCCCAAATTACCCAAACAAGTAGAGTACGTCACATCCTTAGGCCACAAATTATAGGTTTCAAACTGTAAATCGCACATATTTTAAGTGGAATAAGGATCTCGCTCATGTACGCACAAATGTGAAGGTTGTATCGTAGGATTTACTAATAAATGTGAACAAAAAGGTTAATTAAATCCATATTTATGGTCTATTCATAAGAAGACTTTTAGAAGTTTAAATATCTTTTCTTCCGTCGTGATTAATGTATTAGGGTTTTGTTACCAGTAACAGAACAGAGCTAGTGCTGGTTTGTAAAAAAATAAAATAACAATAATAAAAATTATATATATATATATATATATATATATATATATATATATATAATAACTACGTTAGGTAAATATTCTTATCTAGCAGCTTCTTTTTCTCATCTTGATATCTTAGTGAAGATGTTTAATGACTATGTCTTTAGAATATGTAAAAATGCTACATTTCCATAGTACCATATCCCGTAGCCATTAACTGAACCACTTTTTGGCTTCAACTAAATGTTGTTAATAATTTGTTGTATAATATACATTTTAACCTTCAAAAAACCAATAAATTAAGAAAAAAAATTAAACTACATTGTAATTGTGATGTGACTACATCACGACTCACGACGACAACGACAACGAATATTTTTTGTTGTTGTTGAGTTCGATGACGTTTAAGTTGAAAAACTCTAAATACAAACTCGCATACATCGATTGTAGATTGAGTGGTATTCGACACCGGCAAAATTAAATCGATCTCTTATTACTTGCTTGTAATGTTTATTTTGATAATAGATTGTTTGAGCACACTCTGTGTTTTTTGAGACAGAATAAAAATAATATTTCCATATATACAATAAATTTTTAGTGCGAAAAGAATGCTTTTACACGTTTCTTCGTTTTGATGAAAGAATATAGATATGATAATGTTATTGTTTTTACTTTGGTTGATAAACACACTCAATAAATGACTGCCTAATGATTTATACATTAACTTAAATCATGTCTCTCTTTCTCTTGAGGTAGAGTTTTTGTGAAAAGCAATATAGGATCGGTGAAGGACACTACAATGGGGAAAAGAACCATGAACTGCGGGAAAAAAATTCTTTGAGTTTGGAGTAATTCAGGTCGTAAAATTAAGTCAATCGTCTTTGCAATACTACCTAGAACAACTATATATAATCATGCAGTTAAGTTGTTCTTGGTAATATTGCAAAGACGATTGACTTAATTTTACGACCTTAATTACTCCAAACTCAAAGAATTTTTTTGTATATATATATATATAATATATATATATTTGTCTGTGTTATGAATACAAACATTTAGATTTTATTTAAATGTAGATATATTTAACACGTATTGTATCTTAATTGCCCTGGTAGAGGCAAAGGAATTAAAAGTACTAATACGGACAGATTCCATTTTTGGAGGAAAAATCAAAAAAACAAAATTACTATTTTTCATAAATATGAAATGTAAACATCACACAAAATAATAAAATGATATTACATAATAAGAAAAGTTTTTCTATGACATATTTAACTACCTATATGATTACATACATCCCCCCCTCATAAATTGTATACATGTTATAAATTATTAAATGACAAAATTTAAGAAATTCACGAAATGTTTTCACTTCACCAGTTTTAACTGCTATTGCATCTTCAATATAAGTGTCTGCATGTTTGTATATTTTCTGTATTCCTATTGATAAATAAAAGAGACCATAAAATAAATCAGATTACTCATATAAAAGTAAATGTTTTTTTTTTTTTTTTTTTTTTTTTTCATTCAGATATTGTATGCACAGTTATTATAAAAGGAAACTCTTTAGATGTATCTGCCTCTATTCTTCCATTACGTAATCAAGAAGAATGTATTCCAATGGTATCAAGGATATTCATTATTAAAAATATAAATGAACTGAACCATATATTTGAAGATTATTAGGTTGTTCTTGATATGATTTAAGAGGTTATCTTAACAATTTACTAATATTGTTAACCTTATTTCTAAAAAAAAACCAATAAAATAATAATATAAATAATAAAATAGTAATACTACAATTATTGTTTTATAAATATTGACTCCAATTATTATATATTATACACATAATATATATAATTATTTATAAAGACACAAATAAACTGTTTGTCTTTAATTGCAAAATTTCCGATAGAGATTAGCAAACATTTTTTTAAACTAACTGGAAATATCTGCTTATACTTTATTTGACCAGATTAAAGAGTAAAACGATAGTATGCTCTTTATTTAAATGAGTACAATTTTGATTATTTATAGTTACAAAAAAGAACATAAAGCTAGGCCCGTTTTTCATATGACTAACATGAAAATTAGTAGAATACTGTATGAATGGATTATCTTATACGAGTTGGCTAAGTACTAAGAGGAATGCCTTAATCGTATAAAACGTCAATTACTCGCAGACAAACTTACAATGGAACATAACATTCTTGTAAAAATATTTCATCGGAATGAAAATAAATCCAATCGCCTTGCTTTCAATTTGTATCACGAGTGTCGGGTTTGAATTCAATAAGACTTTGATTGAAATTTAAGCTCTTTGTTTTCCGCCTTAAAACTTCAGCTTCATTCAACAGACACAATATCGTAGATTGATTAAATATTCTTAAGCGTAAAATGAGTGCTAATTTTAGAATTAGTAAACTCTTATGTTACTTTACTACCTTTAAATCTTTGTATGAAATAGCTTTGGTATTTGCTAGGTAAAATTGGAAAGCAAATTGCATGAATTAAAAATCTCTACAATATGGCAAACCGTCAAAGTTTATATTCATTCCTAAACACAATCACAGCTTAGATTTCTTTAATTTCACGTTTTCCCCTCGTAGAGAAAGCAAGATAAGAATACCTACTATCACAAAATATAAATGTTTTTAGAAACTTTTGTTACAGTTCAGAACTATTTGATTAAAATTTAGAGAATTATTTAATTTACACCTTATACACGTATTTCACATAACCTGTGCTGATTTGGCAGTTTATGATTAAAAACAAAAAATGAGTAGCTGACATTAAATATGGTATAATCAATGGTATGTTTCTTTTTTCTTGTGCTCAATATTTAATGATCAAATTGCCTAATTTTGTTTTGTTAGGAATGATAATTTCTAAAATTAAACCAAAAGAAATTTTATAAATAATTATCTTCAATCATATTAAATGTTTAACAACACGTTATTTTATTACTAGTTAATTAAAAACAGGTTTCAAATTCAAAATTACCTAATAAATTAACAAAATGTTACAAGTTTTACTTTGCTTTTTAAAGAATATATTAAAAAACTGCAATAATAAGGAATGTGACTCTATTCATAATTGACACTCGTAAGTTATACTTCCGCCCAAAATTTTGCAAACGACTTCCAATTTTTCAAATAATTAACTTTCATCAAGTATAAAGTTATTAGGTTAGAAAAACAGTGTATTACTGAGGTACGCAATATTATTAACTCATCGTCTAATATCAATAAGACTTTATGAATTTTTTATTATTTTTTTTTTTTTTCAAATTACAAGGTTTCCTTGGGTCACTGAATCTGCATCAAAAATCAATCTTATGAAACTACATATAATTGATTTACTTCATTCTCTATATTTGATTAAGCCTCACCTATTTCAGATAGATGTATTACCAATTCAACGTATATGCATTAAAATGCAGAGAACACTGACATGATCCTAAAATGTTATCAAATTATTGTTTCCAGGTTTGTTTAATTAATTATGTGATATCTGCTAGTATACAAAAATTTCCAGTTGCTGATAAGTGTATCCTTTTATTACCGATGAACTTAAAATTTGTTGTGTTTTTATTAGATAAGTCGTGAACCACATGTATTACATGTACGATATAAAAGGTGTGTATTACAACGTCGTCTGGATTATCATAAAACAATGGTGGGGTTTTGAACATGATTTTATTGAAAACAGAATTACTTGCAGCTGTTGTTGTTTATTTATCTAAATCAGTCTTTTTACATAACTAATAAATTTTGATATGTGCGCCATTAGTCGCTTGGAAAATGTTCTATCGATAATCAAGTTCTGCCCAAACTATAGTTAAAATTTCATTGTTTACAATTGTCATTGTTTCAAATATCCTGTTTCTTAAGTGATTAGGTCACGAATTTTTTCTCGATTAATAATGTTTTTGATGTACCCCGACAAGAAGATACCGCAATTTGTCAGGTCTGGACTCCTTGGGGGGCCAGCGTATAGGTCCTTGCCGACCTATCCATCGTGGTCGAAAATTTCATTGAAGGTGTCTGTGACAAACACAATAAAGTGCTTGGGTGCGCCGTATGTTAGTTGTTCAATGTTTTCGAGCTGAGGAAAATAATAATTGATTAACATATCATGATACACAATTACATATATTGTCTTTATAGGGCAATGAGAAATGCCCTATAAAACGATTTTTCATCATAATACACCAAGTATTAACCTTAGGCGAGTCACGTATTTTCTCCAAAAAAATTGTATGTGGGTTTTCAGATCTCCATATGCGTGAATTGTGTCCCAACAGACCCATTGATATGGAATGTAGCTACGTTTGAAAATATGATGTCACCTAAAAATGATTGTTTTTCCTCAATCTTGTTCAATATTTCAACACCGAAGTTAAAACGTTTTGCACCATCATCAGGTGTCAATTCCTGCATTGCTAGATTTTAAATGCGTGTAGTTTCGGTATTTTGTATAACACTTTGTCGGTTGATGTTTTTGGAATACCTAACAACTCTAGGCTTCGTCGAGATATTGACTTCTTAGGACTTCTGATAATGACTTCTTAGGACTTCTAATATGTTCCAATTTTTCGTCCAATACATTTGACATGTCGGATGATTTCTATTTTTGAACTGATCCAGTTTCTTTGAATTGTTTGAACCGACGTCGTATGTTATTTCCATGTAGTGATATTTCCTGTATTTGCGTCGAAATACATGTTGCACTGAAATTATACACTTTAATTCAGCCAGCAACAAAATACTACACAGATCACTACACAGATCACTACAGATCACTACAGAAAACACAAAACACAATACCGAAATAATGCCATAACTACTTTTGAGGTTACAACAGCTGTAAAACAAGCTTTTGGGTTATACGCTATCAGCGATACCAATACAACACCACAAAATGTCTCTAAAGTCTTCTTATGAATTATTAAAACCCCACAATTTTTATGATAACCCTCTAAAACGTTTTGCTTGAAACATACCAAACTTAAATTTGTTTATCATGATTACTGCTTGCTAATTTTATTTGGTTTTGAGGATTGAAAAGTGATAAAGTTTTTTACAACACATATTTTACCATTTATTTGATTTATATCACATTATCTTAAATACTTTTTGACTTTGCTTTTTTGTAATATTATAATGTTAAATATGTGTAAGTTGGTAATAGACAAACAATACCCATTATTCATATTAATATCGAATATATACGTGTATGTAAATGGCGTTTTAAAAAGTAATATTTAAAGAGTCAGTAAAAAAAAAATCACTTAATAAAATAATAATCAATATAATCACATTATGAAATTATTAATATTTTGTTAATACGCGAATATAATAAAACTATGATATGTAATTACTCTGGATAATTCATTAAAACCCGCTTTAAAGTGACTTTATCAATTAATTACTTAACCTCGCGTGATAGCATGATACGAAACTAGATATAATTGGTCGTAGTAATTAATTGCATGCAAGTATGAGTATGCATACCCGCAATGCATTTACCCCATAAATAGGCCGACACAGATAACATATTAGAATATGAACAACTCCCACTACCAGATATTCTGCGCATTTGGTTTCAATAATAATGAAAATATATTAACAAATAGATAGCATTGATCGGTAACATATCGGTGGACATTACTGTCCTTAATTATTTTGATAATATGTTTTTAAAATTTTATTGAGGTCAATTTCCGAAGAGTATGGCCTATTTACGTAGTAATTCACATTATTAATTAGAAATTATTACATAGTAATTTTGTATTTCTATTTACTAAATTAATGAAATAATAATTGTCTGCAAACAAAACCATTATTTAAATTTATGTGTTCCACCCAGGATATAATTTAGTAATTATAAAAAATAAAAGAGAAAGAGTATTATAAAACTTACCTGAAAACCGTTACAGATAACCTGAGTGTTACGTATAAAATAGAAATAGAAATATTTACTCGTAGCAGTTCCTCTTCATTATGATATAAATATTGAATTTTTAATTGATGTTTGTCCTCACTTATGGTATAAAACTTATGCAACTATGATTTATAGCACAACAGTAGAGTGAAGCCTATCATATAAGGGTAATTAAATATATATATATATATATATATATATATATATATATATATATATATATATATATATATATATATATTTTACCAAATACTATGAAAATTTCGTGTCAATTATCAGACAAATACTTATAATTTTGTTTATATAAAAAGCAGAGATAGAATTTATTCTACAGAGATATCATTTGATCAGCAATTTATAACAAAAATTATTCTAGAAACAATTTTTTTTAAATGTGTTTTTTTAAATAATTTAAGCTTCTAACAGCAATACAAGTTATTAAATGTTATAAAATTCTGTTAAATTTCACCTTTATGACAGCAGATCAAAAAGTATTCAATCAAATTGCGTTTACAAATGAAGAAACGTAAAATTATGATCTTAATAGACGTGACTCTAGTTTAGAAACAAGGTAACTAAAATTATAAACTATAGTAGTACATACATTACGTAATATTGGTAATTTTGGTCTTTCTTTCGTAGATTTTTACATTCCAGTTTTATTTATATTATTTAAAGAATGTATAAATATAAGAATATAAACAATATCCACAGGTCTCTTAATTTACAAATATAGTGTTAATAATCGGTACAAATATATTTCACAAACATTTTAACATAACACCAAAATAAATCCAAACAAAACAAAACAATTCGTCAACAGGAATGTCAGTGTAGTAATGTCATAACTTGGAAAAGAAACATTAATGCTGTCTTAAATATAGGTATGTTATAACTAAATAGCAACTCAAAGTAAGTTACTTTGTTTGTGTCTAAACCGTGTCCTTAAGGTAAACTGTATGAATCATTTAAAAACTACTGTGAAGGCATATTAATTTTGTTTTCAATATTGTCACAATATGAATATATGTACATGTTCGATATTGCACAAATGTTAACATTATTTAATCTTAACATTAAACAAAAAAACCTAGAATCTAATATGAGAAATGATATCCTTTAAAACAACTCCATTCTATCTTCATACGTATTAATTGGGTCTTTTGAAGCTACACTTGACCAAAATTTGATCGAAATCGATTTAGTGAATTTTGTGAAAATCATATTTTTATATTATAACACTTATAGTGGCAACCATCAATTTAAAATATAATTAATACAGGGAAAAATGTCTCTAGGTGCCGTCAAAACAAGCTAACTTACCAAATTTTATGATAATCGTTCCACCCGTTGGACTTTAGTTATGCATGAGTTAATATCAGGAAAAAATCTATTGTATTTAGAACACCTCAAATCTGATTATATATATATATATATATATATATATATATATGGGAAAATTTCTAGATTGATTTTTCACCCATCAATGTTATCATATCTGAGAAAATAATTAGTTGGATAAGTTGAAATACACGTCAGTTCTATTGGGCAGCAAAATATCTGGCAATTAACAAACTCTGAATACTTAGGAAACCCACATTTTTTTTAGTTGCAATAATTAAAATTATCATATTTAGGAGTTAGAAAAAACGTGATGTGTGAAGTTACATTTTTTATAATAACATTTACAAATTTACGTGTCGAAAAAAAGGCATTTAAAATGTCAGTTCTCTATTATTTGCTTCAGATATTATCAAAGCAACATTTTGCTTCGTGATCAGTTACGATATATATGTTTTAGCTTGAACTTGACCTTCTATTGAAAAGATTCACTTTTAGTCCTAGTGATGAAATATAATATTATACAATTTTTCGGAAATGTAAATGTTTAAAACACCTCAACCAATTATGATTCACGGATAAATTAAAAAAAAAAACAAGAGTTTTACTGACTGACAGCTCTTTCTGTTAGCTCTTTTAAAAACCAATTAGTTTACATTTATAGTTAAAACAATTTTATTGGCATTGGGGGATGTTTTAGGTATATATGATTTTTAAGATTTATTTGATGGTCATTTTTTTTTACTTTTTATCGAAACCATTATTTTTGAAAATGTTAGGTGGGTATTATGTTTTGTTTATGTCTTTAGGGTATACTATTTACAAAAAAGTAATAAATATCATTAAGCCGTTTTTGAGAAACATATTATTTCCTTTTGAATTAACAAACCAATATGAATTACGCATGATCTTAACATAGAAATCCACTCTAAGATCCCTTTCTTTATGGTATCTGTTCATATGATATAACTCTAAGGCACTACGCTGACAACGCACAGAATGACCACAAATGGACAAATAGATAAAAACTAAGGAATAATTTTAAAAAAAAATCATAGGACTCAGATGATTTCAAAAAGATAATAATTTAAACAATTATTTTCTAATGTTACTAATGAATATCGTTTCATAACTTTATAACTGTTAACTAAAAATAATAATAATTTTTATATCTACATTTTTTAATTCCGGAAACGAGCAATGAAGTGTTTTAAAAAATTGTAAGTCAAACTAAATTTAGATTTACGACATTTATTTATAACAGAAATATTATTTAAACTCTATTTCTACATTAAAATCTATTTGATGTAGATTTTTACTAATTGGTAAATAATGCAATGACTAACATTTAACATTTATTACAACGGTTTTATTTATTTATTATCTTAAGATATAAGTTGTTACCGTTAGAAAAATAACAATATAAAAGAGATTTTGTTTATAAGGGGGACTTGGTGGATACGGCGAATATTTTTAACTGTGGTCAAAGTTTAAAACATTTATTTAAAACACGATTTTTCTATATATTTCGTAAAAACATATTACATACAAAAAATGTTAAATTAGATAAAGGTAGATGTACGCTACAATATGTGGTGTGAACCAAAAGACATACAAAAAGATTTAGAATTTGTAGTGTTGGATCAATAATATCTAATTTAATTAAAACTGAATCTACAAAAACATAAATATCCGTTGGATATTTTGTGTTATTTATAACTAGTGAAATGAATTACATCTATTATTCTCTATTTTTCTTGTCTTTTGATAACATATTATTTGTTTACCCTTTATGATATTTGAGATGGAAGAATCAGGGTATATATCAAACAATAAATTTTTATGTTCACGAAAAGATTCCAATATTTCGTTCCTCTACAAAGGAAGAGAGACACATGATATGATGATGTTCATGGCTTTCCCTTTTATTTTCACCGCATTTCCTAGAATAAAACTTCTTCCTTGTTTGTTTTTATATTTGTAACCCGATTTATTTCAAGATTTGTTCTCGTCAAAAGCAATAAAGATCGTGATAAAAATAAATAAAGGCAAGTGAGTTTAAGCACTGAAAAATTCAATTTGTTATCTAAGGTCGATAACGTTTCTTTTTATTTTAACCGGAAAATATACAACGATTGTATATTATTGTGTAGTGAATCGTTATTCTTTACTTACACTGTGTCTGAGGGGCAAATAATTAATACTTGTTTTGCAATTCGATCAAAACTCAATAATTTCACTAAGATGTTATAAAGTCTATTAACATTTTTTAAAGTAAATTATATTCTAGATAACGATCAAACAAACGTCACTTAGATCACTCTTAATTTTCAAAAAGATCTGTAAAAAATATTCAACTATTTCACAAATTGTGAAGAAATTATAATTTTCAGGGATTTTTCATATAATATTTTGATACGAGGAAGTAAAAATAAAAATAACTCAAAAATCCACTCAAATATGTGATTTCATAGTTATTGATAAAAACCGAAAGACAATATAAACATGTAGGACTAAATGTTGGTACAAATTTTTTGAGTTCTGAATATCACAACTTGAATAATTTAAAATAAATACAATGTTTTCTATTAAAGAGTACCAAGATATATTTTATATTTTTATTACAAATTTAGTATACTGCAATTATTGGAGACACTTAAACTAGCCATAATATCATATCCACTATTATTAAGGGTTTTAAGAGATTCTAAAACACCGCATTCTAAAACAGTGAATAAAATGTCAAGGATAGAAATACAAATAACAGGTTTTTTCAATTTTATGATATGGTTCATAAAGAAAACTTCATTACATTTATATTTTTTTAGCTAAAACAAAGGAATTAAGTTAATCGTCATTAACACGTACAATTCGCTAAAATCTTTACTTTTTTTTCGTATAAAAAGGAATCTACTCCTTGAATGTGAGTCTGTTGAAGCAATATTTTCTTTTTGATGAAAAACTGAGAACTTTGTTCTCAATAATATTTTATTGTATATAAAATCTACGCACAGTGTAGACAAGGGAAGCACTAAATATTTGCCTTCCCGTCTAATTTTATGGGAAATAGATTGTATTCAAATGTACATATGTATATGTGGTGACAAAATCATAAAACCGTATTCATGGTATCTAAACTTTTGAATAAACACTACGTTATACAATCTCGTATTTTATAGTTACAACTCGGCTTCGACGAGATTTGGAGTTATTGATAGTTACTGCATTTAAAGGTATAAAGCTATTTCTTACCGATCAAGTTCTTTCCTGAGGGAATATTAAGTAGTCAACTACACACGATTTAGGTTATTTAACAAATACGAAAGAAAAGCGCGTTCAGTAACGAGAGTGCTGTGAGCTGTTAAATATGTATTAATAAATTAGGTAACGCAATGAGATTATTGTTAACAAGAATAAATTCTTACTATAATTATTATTTACTGTTTTATTGAATCAATAACAAAATATTTGTTTGAGGAAGAGCATTGAATTTTAGAGACGTACTTGAAACTAGAGAGGGGTTACACGAGTATATATATATATATATATATATATATATATATATATATATATATATATATATATATATATATCTGCCGGTGATAGTTATAAAATTACACAGAAAAAATAACAACATTTAAATATCAAAGATATTAGCTTGTTTCATTAGGAACATTGTATTTGTATTTTTATTTATACATTAGTACAGAAGGAAACCGGACAGTTTTAGATACAAAATTTATATTTAAGATAACAATCTTCAAACTGGAATGGCGAGTAGGGTGGTTAAGTTGGTGTACTCATAAATCGATGCACTTAGGAATAATTGAAGGGAGGAAATCTCACATTTTTAAGCATTGTAAACTTTGTTGCAAAATTTGTAGTGGCATCAGATTAGTTTATGTAAAAGATATATATATATATATTTAGGGCATCTACAAATAGTTTAGTAAAACAAATATTAGAAATGTGAGTTATTGTACTTTATTTATTATAATATCTCAAAAATTACAAAGCGAAATAATATTATTAGTAGTACAGAAAACAGAATAATAGATATGAAATCATAGATTTAATTTCACCAGTTTCAATTACTATTCCACTCTTATACGTAAACTTTTGCGTGTCTGTATTTGGTTTTGAACAAATTGGATGTTAAGGAATCAATACCACAAATCGAAGGAACGATAGAGATGTTGCGTGTGTCCTTTGATTCTCATGCATTAACATTATTGCTTTAGAAAATCCTTTAGAAAATATCGGATTGTGTACATACAAGCAATAGATATTGGGGTGTGTTTTTATCCGATAGAAATATTATGCGACAAATAGAAAGTCTAGAGTAGCAGCTGTACTTTGTGGAGCAATATTTCAAAATAACAGATAGACTTTCCTAACACATCATCAGAAAAACAAGGACTATTGTTCATGTAGAAAACTTTAAATATGCAGTAAAATACAGAATGAGCCAAAGTTGATTTCATTATATAATTTAACAAACAAAATTAATATTAATAATAAAAATAAGCCACATTTAGCAGTTTTTGAAAAAAAATTTTTTAATTAATGTAATTTATTGAGAAGTGGACACATGTAAGAAATTATTTACATTTTGAAATGCCTTTTTTAATTTAAAAAAATTGTCATTTTGTCATTTTGATTCCGTAAATCGGGGCCGGATCTCGACGACGTCGCCCATTCATGAAATTTTAATTAAAAGACAGGTAGTACATTATATTATTTGACTGTTAATGTAACAGAAAAGAATTTTTAGAATTTAGAATTTTAGAAAACGAATATTTAGTTTATATTTAAATTTCCACTTTAATGAACTAGAATTTTTTTTACGGAAAACTATACTAATAATGAACTATATATAAAATAAATAATATATACAAATATATAATAAAAAAAACTTTAAAATAAACAGTTTATTTTGTTTAATCGATAGTGTAATAAGGAATTACTTTAACTACGTGTAAATGTATATGTTCAGCTATCATGCGTATTGCATCCGGATTTTAAAATATAATAATTAATATTACGACAAATTACACATACATTTTGTGAAACTGGAAATAGTTTAATGACACATTAATGATAATTTACAATATAGGTATAAAATTTTTGCATCAAATTAAATATCCATACAAATTCATTAAATCAAATACATTTATTTACACAAATTGTTTTTCGTGAATATCAATAAATCTAACTAAATCTAACATAATCATGTGAACGAGGACACACGCAACTACTTTTTGGATTTGTGGTATAATGTTGATAACGTCTACTTTGATTAAAACTGAAAATACAAGCACGCGAACATCGATTGTAAATTAATTGTGATATTCTAAACAGGCGAAATAAAATCTACCTGTTATTACTTCCTTGTATTTCTTTTGGTAAACGCTAATTTCATTACGCTTTAAGATATGGTGATAGAAGAAAATCAGTTGTTATATATATATATATATATATATATATATATATATATATATATCGAAAAATAAATCTTGAGTGCAAAAAATTGCATTCCTTTGGTGATTATTGATATCGAAGGAAGAGGATATGATGATATAGCTTTCCTTTTTATTGTTATAAAATAAAACTGTCAATCAATGACACAAACTGTTTTTTAAAGATGTTTTATCACTTTATTGATAAAAAAGAATAGAGTTTACAATAAATCATAAATTAAGAAATGAAGTTATGATAATATTATCGTACAAAAAACGGCATTTTCATTTTGCAGTATTGGTTTCATAAAGTTTTTTTTTATTATAACTATAGATTCATTTAGGAAAACAATGTTTGTAGAGTAAGTGATAATCAACAACAGAGAACTGTTGTTATTTCCGTGCACTGTGTCTGGCTGGTATTATTTGTTCTAGCTTTGTTATACTGGTGATGAAAAATAAAGGAGTGTATATATCACACAATAAATTGTTTTTGGTTTGAAAATTTTATAAAATGTCAACCCTATAACAAATATGCAAAATTTATTATTTTTTCTTCTGTGGGTTATTATCAGATCACGTATGGACAAAGAAACAACATGAAGTAGTAAATGATGATAGTGAGTACTTTTTAAATAAATTATATACACTATCTATATATTTATTAGCGAAATACAAAATATGTTATTCATTTATAATGTTTCTAAAATGAATGTCAAAACTGCATATGATTTTAAATTTTGCAAAACAAAAATTTATTTTAGTGGTTAGTGGCAAATAGACAATGACTGTAAAAGTAAATTCGTCGATAATTTGTGATTTAGGAATTTATCGATAAAAAATCTGGACGACACCAGTAAAGAAGTTTAAATTTGGTAGTATAGATTGTTACAAGAAATTGTGGACTCAACGAGACACAATAAAGTTGAAATGAAGAGAACAGTTTTTTTAAAATGTATCAATGAAACAGTTGGTATTATCAATAACATGACAGTTAAATCAAACTCAACGGCATAGTGACTACTATGGACGACGACCATA
This sequence comes from Aphrophora alni, assembly GCA_963513935.1. NCBI lineage: Eukaryota > Metazoa > Arthropoda > Insecta > Hemiptera > Aphrophoridae > Aphrophora > Aphrophora alni. The sequence continues at coordinate 31,027,336 of OY740773.1, forward strand.
GAATGATCAAAATATTTACAGCAGTAACATGAAGTACATTCTAAAAAAAAATGGATTTGATATCAGGGCTGAAACTCTACCTACCATGAAAACTTTATCTAGTTTTCAATGTCGTGTGCAGGTTTCTCTATAAATGGAAGAAATTGATTGAGGCAACATTAATATTTAAACTTTCTAAACAAGAGGCAATATTTTTTTCCATAAATTAACGCCATCGTAAAATTGTAAATTCTAAAGTAAAGTGTATCTTTTATTTGATAAATAATATGAACCTCCTCTATAAGGAAACATTTATTGAATTCAAATCCATTAATCAATCTAAGAACGAGAATTAAGGAATCGGTTATATTTTTATATTCTCTTACAAAAATTCTAAAAGAAAATGAAGTTTTTAATATTACAACTCTATATCACAGAAATTATGTAAGGAAAATCTGTTTGCGTAATCTATCACGATATGTCTATCGGGTTTGACCCAGTACAAACATTTGAAGCTGCACTGGACAATGAGATTCTGCAGAATTACAGAAAATGAAAGGGTGGAAGATATAGGTATGATGAAATCTTCTACACTTGTTGTAGGTTCTGAGATGACACCTGCGATTTCGATATAAATCGATTTGTGTTGTTGATCAGACAAAAGGCTAATAATCATCTCGTAGGTGTGTGTAAAGTATGCTTTGTATCATTTTTGTAAAATCGTCTTCAATTCTTTTTTAATTTACGAAAACAAAACTAATAGGCCTACACGAAGTCTCTCAAATATTGTTTTATTGGACCTATTGCTTAAATGATATAAATTAACGGTGGAGTCTGTAATCTGTAATTTACAATGGTTGACTATTAAATACAATAGTCAACCATAAATATATAAAAAATACATTTTGTAAAATTTGATGTTATATTAATTTGCTCTTATAACAATTTAAACCAGATAATGGTTAACATATGTTTTGGAGAGTTAAAATATACTAGTGTAGAGTATTATATTTTAAGAGATTGACTTGCCATAAATATTGGTTTAAGTCATAATATTCAATTTGGTAGATGACGAGTTATTTTACCATATTATTTGGCATTTTGATTTATTTTCTTTTTTTTTATTGATAAAATAAATCTAAACATTTTAAAGTATAAAATAATATATGTCACTTTATATATTGATTGAATGTGTTTTTAGAGTTTTCAAGGTTTTTCTTGGATTAGATGAATTTGGCCAACAGAATCTTTTAACATTCACACATACTATTATTGTTCAAGCAATTTGAATGTGTTCTATAAAGCGCAATAATATTAAAAATGGTTTGCACAAGTAATTTCATGATCGTAAAAATATGTATCCGGTTGTTCATCTTTTATTTTTTGTTAAAATGCATCTTTATCTTGATTGATGTTGGGTTTAAAGGAAGAAAAGTAATCATATTTCACACAAGATAAATAGTTTCATGTCATTAGAGAGAAGATGATACTATAGTATGAAGCGATTTTTTTCTTCGTTAGGATTATAGCATGTACTTGTCATTCTTGGTCTCATTTTTAAATATACAAAATTAATAATTCAACTGTCACAATATTTCCTTAGAAAAATATCGTTGGTTATTTTATCTTTGAAAAGCTTAACTACTATGTAAAGAATAGTCTCTCTCAGGTTTTAGAAGGCAGTATATATATATATATATATATATTTATTTATTTGTTTTATTGTGAAACTAAAATTAAGAATAAAATTATCTAATAGTTAATTACTACTTAAGGTAAACGTAGTTATTTACTTCAAACAATTCTCTTTTTTAAGTATCTTCACAAGATCACTGCCATTGAGCATCTCCAACTACTCTGTGTTCTTATAATGTTGTAATCTCTTTTTGTATTCCTAATTTCAGTAGATCTTATTACTTTACCGATAGTTTCCAAATCAAGATGTTTTTGAATATTGTCGTTCAATTAGTACCAGCTGCGTTGATAACAAACCATAAAAGCACTACCATGCTTCTACACAGGTTTCAATACTTGCTTGTACAAGAGTAGATTGTAACACTCTTTTAGTTCGGATTTTCAACTAGCATCCAATACATTTCTTAAAAATATTATTAATGTCATGCTCTTCTTTCTTCTAATTAATCTAACCCTTGTAGTTTAATCCGGCATCTAGAGTCTAACAGAGAGACACTTCTCCTCCTTTTTACGTAGATTATTACATAGTTAATAAAAACTGGTATTTCCTTGTTTGTTTGTAAAATAACATGACTCATTTAACTACTTACGCCATTTCCTTGTCAAATTATTCACCATATCAAGGGTGTTCTGAAGTTGTTGTGTTGATTTTACACGGATAGACGCAATTTTCGGGGGGAAAACATTAAACAATATTATTACATTAATTTATTATTATAATGCTTATACGTTTTTTTTGACAAGCTGGTATATTAAAGAAATTATTTTTTCAAGTAAAAATATCGCAGTCTAGGTCGTATATTTTTCACTTTAAATAGTTATTTAAGAAAATCACTCTTTTATATATATATAAAACACAAACTGAATGCAAATAAGAGAAATTTCAAGTAATGCAAAAGAAACTACACATTTTGAAAATTTTTACTGTCAGATAAAATTTCCCTACTTTTCATTCTCAAAAAGTAAAGATATTACCAGTTATCACAAAGACACAATATAAGACAAAAAAAAATGAATGATTACAAATTCACAAGTTTCAACTGATATGGCAATCTAAGTATTTGGATGTCTGTATTTTTGTTTTTAATCAATTTTCACTTATCACACAATAATACAAATAATCGAATTAGTTAATCCTCGTATTCTATGAATCGTATGCTCTAACCTTTTTTTGCGATTGATGAATAAATGAAACCTTGGAATTAATCAGGTTGCTTATATAAGATCAATAGACAAAAAGTTCTTTTTTTTTTCAAAATTGTATCCAGTTACAATAAAAGGACACTACGCTTGCATCTGTTTCTCTTTCTAACATGTCATTACGCAACAATAAAAACTGGGAATTTCATTTACTACGACGATGATGGAACAAATTATAATTTTCGAGAAATAATATAAATATATATAAATATAAACGGAGGTAACGTTTTTGGTTTTTTTTTTACATGATTTAAGAGGTTATTTTTACAATCTACTAAAATTGATATTGTTTTATATATATAAACGTTACACATAAAATAAAGAGTAATACTGTATATTAACTATAAAATTAAATTTACAAAATATATTTTAATTTTTAATAAATCGCAAATATAAATAGTTTTTCTCACCTGCAGATTTAGAAATATTCTTTAGTATTAACTTCGAATACTTGTTTATATTATACTGAAAATATGAATATGAACAATGGTTCTATTCAAAGGTATGAATAAAATATGGACTAATTTATATGACGAATTGTACAATGATCATAAAGTTAGCTCGATTTGTACATATTATGCTCAAACATGAGATTCAGTAAGCAGTGCATATTTTGTTATCCTTATCTAAGCTGGGTAGCTTTGGTACTAAGACGTATGCTGTAATCTTATTGAATTTCAATGACACGATAATAAACGTAGGCGTACAATGCAAATAAAGTACTTGTCAAATTATTACACTGGATTGAACAAAATACACGTCGTCTAGATTTCGACTTTTAATTGAAGTGTTGAGTTTGAATTCAATAAAACTTTATTGAAAACTAAGCGCTACGTGTTCTGCTTACAAACTTTAGCTTTATTCAGCACACAAAGTATCGTAGATTGAATAAATTTTCTTAAGCGTAAAATAAAGTGTTGATTTTGAATTGGTAAACTTTATTTCTATCTTCTTGTATTCTCTTCTTTGCATAAAATATCTTTTACATCCCCAAAAGTAAAATTCGAAAACTAATTATCCGTATTGAAATGGCGTAGGAGTTGGCAACCGTTAAGGTATATAGACAATTCCTAAACAAAAACAATAATTTCGTTTTGATTGTATGTGCATAATAAAAAGGTACATATTATGGTATCTAAGCTGTGCAAATATCAGTTTTTTTTTTTTCAAAAAGAGAAATTAATTGTTTTTTATGTAAGATTGATATTTTTCATTTCAGTCATTTGGATTTGATCAAATTGGTGAAAACAATAATAAATATTTAGTTAATTTACGTAAATTAAATTGAGGCTTTTCCGTAATTTTTCATACAACTTCTCTTAAATGCTTTGCATGTTAAAAATATGAAATATATTAAAAACAGTTCCATTGATTTCTGTAACAATTTAGTGAAATGTGAAGAACAACCACCCAAACTGTGTTCTAAATTAAAACTATTAAATAACATGCTTTCGGAATAATTATCTTAATGACACTTAAGTGCATTATATTAGAATTAAAATTAATACTATTTATGCCGAAGGCGTATTTATTCCATTAGCAAAACATGTTTAGCCAATAATTAAATGTTATTGTTTTACTAATGGTAGGGTTTACTGTTTCATTATTTGGTTAAATCCTACTCAACTCCTTTTCTTCGGTGATGATAATTTATGGTTCAATTTTTTGTTGCGAGGATCTATGATTGAGAAAGTTTATGTTAGGTTTTTGGAACATTTATTAGGTTTATATTACGTCATATGAAAGTTAATTACTTTACATTATTATTTTCATTTGTAAATTGATTTGGTTAAATATTTGTCAGTAGAGAAAAAAAGCATTATTCGTATTTATATCATAAATATATGTGTATAAATTTCCATTCTTTTTAAAGGTCGTTAGAACCTCAGAAAAAAAAACAACTTAAAAGCTTATACTTTACAATTATGTTAAACTGATAGATGGAATTAAAGTATAAAATCTAGTTAGGCTGGACTTTTAATTCACATACAGCTTTAATGTGACCTTTAAAATTCCATAATCTGGCGTGATATCGTGATTCATAAGTAGAAATAATTCAACGAAGCAATTGAATGCAAGTACATGTATTATTAACAGCATTGAATTTACGCCATAAATAGGATAAAGCAAATTGCAGGTTAATATATTAACTGCCTGTAATTGCCAGACATTATAAGAATTTAGTAATAAAAATATCTGGATGAATAATTATATAATAAATAATAAATCAGTGGATTTTGCTACCCATATTTATGCCTATACTTCGTTTTCATATTATTGACTGATCTTTTATCAGTGAATTTATTTTGTAATTGTTATTATGCCTTTGAAAAAGACATAAAGAAGTTCCATATATCTATTCATGAATGAATGAAATCACATTTAATTGTCTGCAACACAAAATTTTATTTCTTACATGACCATTCTCTTCTGGTTCAATGACTCTATCATCTTCATTAAGTAAACGAGATTCTAGTGATTCCGTGTCAAGATTATTTTTGCTTATTCTATGTCAAATATAAAGAAATCGGCAAATGACACGAAGACAGATCACAATAAATCATTAAACCGTCGAAACCTAGATGAAATTGTTAGTGGATGACTTCCCAAGTTAAATATATGAGTCAGGATAAAGTGTAATCAATGCTCTTTAAATTTGTATTTAAGCAGTTAAATAAAGAGAATATGATTGAGTTCAATTATAAAAAGGAATGTTCAGTTTAAATATTATGACGAGGGCTTTGTAATGAAGGATAACTGAATTGCGTAAGTTAAGCTTTAACAGACTTCAGTTTAGAAGTACATTCCTTATGTCTCGCATAAGCAAACCTACACGTATGGAAATCATTTTAAAATCTTTCTAGAGGCGCATATAGTTTTAACATTAAATACTTCTATCGAAAGTTTGGCACGTATGCAATACATTCCAAGCCATATAATGAAGAGTAAACACATTCTTGCTATGGTTGCATGATAGTCGGAATTTCCAAAGTTACTAAAACGTCTAATAAAAGCAATCGCATGCTTTTTGATATCCACACGCTATTGTTACTCAAGACACACCTTTACACTTATACTTCGTCACGGAGCTGATTAAATCACGTGATAAGGTACAAATTTATTTTTTTCAAACTAAACGTGATCAGCTAGCTTAAAAACTTTTAATTTCGTTTGTGAATGAATTTATACTCAGTTACATGTAATTACCGAGCTTCTCGTTACTGAAAAACACCTTTTTACGTTATGAATCGTTGGGGTTGTTTTATACAATTTAAATAATAAACCAAAACTTCTATATATAAGCGTGAATAATCCATGTAATAGCATCAAATGGACCCTTTTATTGCCACATCACGAATATTATGTGCACTACTCAAATTAGGAAGTTTTTTTTTTTTTTCCTTTTCAAAAAGTTTTCATTGGTTGGCCCTTCAGTTAATGAATCCACAAGGCTTCTAAAATCCCATTTATTCCTTTACATCGGAACAACAAATTTTTAATTTATTTTTAAAATGTAGGTTATAGCTTAAATATATCTATCAAACTACCAAAAATCGCACATAGCCAACGTGATTTTCAAAATTCTTTTTAAAATGACGTTTATACTTTGGAGTGATCTTTTTTCTGTGCAGTACTCTACAGCTATAAATCTAATAAATAATGTTTCAATTTTAGTTGAGTGGCTGGTATGCAAATTATTGGGGACACTTTCCCAATATTTTGATAACTCGAAATTTGGGATAGTTTGTGAAAAAACAACTAATATATTTGATCGACCTTACGTTATGGTCAAATAAAAAAAAGGGTGGTCAATAGTGAAAAGACTACGTCATCATTTTAAACATACGTTTGTCTGAGCTGTTAGTAAAAATACCAAAATCTGTCAGTGGCTGTTATAACCAGGACGCCGTAGAGATTTCGCTTAAATTTTATTAAAACGTAAACGTGTGAAAACCCAAACCCATGTCAAAATTTGCAAATTAAAATTTAATAAAGTTAGGAATCATCGGCAGAAAGTTTAAATAAAAAAGTCATTTTCAAAAGTTAGATTATTGTTCAAGTGAATATACGCTAAGCATATTTTTATGGCAAAGCATAACAGGGTTAGGTGCTGTTTAATACAAATATGTATTTTAAAGACAGCGCGTCCATATATCATATTCACTTGTTGAAAGAAACTACTGTACTACACATACACTGTAGTTTTACACATAGAACAGAAAAGTAGGAAATTAAATAGTTTGGAAATTTTAGAAATTAACAGATCTGTTTTGAAATGCCATGCTTCTAACCTGAATGAACAAGTAAATAACCCATCCCCTTTGTTAAAACCTATTGTTTGAAAACTTTCTGTTATCCTTGTCCCTTTCAGGTAATTTCTATGCCAGGTCATTGCCCTACTTCTGCTTTCATCCCCACCTTCATTCTTAGATGTTAGTGTTAAGTTGACCTGTATTTTAGTTTTTAGTTCTTAGTTGTCTGACGATGCCTAACGGCGAAACAGCTGTAGCAATAAATTGTTGTTTGTGAAATTATAAGTGCTTTATCATTTTTGTTTTGCCTAATTGTATATCTGTTGTCACTGATGTCTTCAAGTTCCTGTGGAGTAAAAATAATAATAACTTCATTTTGTAAATCAAGAAAAATAAATATGTATAGTTTTACACACAACAAAAATAATCCAATATTTTAAAATGTATTTTTATTCCAAGCTTTGGCTAAATTTGAACTTTCAAAAAATATAAGACTATGGTTAACATAATATTATTACTCGTTTTGAAATAAAGGTGTATTAACCTACACATGAAACCCACGTTAAATAACTTTAATGAAAAAATAAAGTTTTTGTCCCTACTTTTGATTCATATTTTTAAAGACTAATAAACATTTATGAAAAGGCATCTAGCAGTTTTAGGGCTACAACTGGGAGTAGAATTTTTATTATTTTATTTAGAAACTAGATATTATTTTACTGATTTTATAGAATATTTAATCTACATTATATAGAATATTTATAAAGTTTAAATATTCTATAAAATCAGTAAAATGAGATCTATATTCTAAATAAAATAATAAAAATTCCACTCCCAGTTGTAGCCCTAAAACTGCCAGATGCCTTTTCATAAGGTAACGTGGTCTATTTTTTGTTACCGTTATTTATTCTATCCATCTTACACTAGGTTTTCAAGTATTATAACTTCATATAGAACTTCAACCATTGTCGCCACTAGAGGGCTCGATTTCAAAATCTATTAATCGCCAGGTAAGACCAGTAATCACTATAGCAAACAGATGTACTCGAACAATCTTAAACAAATACATTGGTTCAGTATCAATAATTATTGTTTAAACATTTGAATTCTAATTTATTAATTTTATAAATTACCCATACGACGTCACGGAGTTCAATCATTTTTACTTCCAGATTCTTGAGAAAAGTTCATACTCTCATCAATTAGCAAAATTATTACATTTTTTACCCGTTTATACGATTATAAATATCTATTTCAAGTATGCATACCATTTAGGTAGCTGCAAATCCTAATATCCAATAAGGCGTATTTGTTTTGTGAAAGCCCTACGAAACTTATGGTAATAAAATTGTTAATAATAATTAATTACATATCAGTAAACTTGTAATAAAACATGTTGTGTAATAGTCCAACAACGGAGTGAAATTTCAAGATGGTTGTCTCTTAACTGCAGTTAGAAGGATTAATTATGCTTGATAACTTTGAACGTAAGAGAAAATATGGTTTAAGAAGTGGGAGATTTAGTATCTCGTCTCCACCACTATAATAGTAAGATATTTTTGAATATTAAATAAATTTTATAATAATTATGGAAATTGTTTAGAAATTTTTTGAACATAATTGTTTTTAAAACGATTGGAATAATTTTGAAACTTTTAAAACAACTTTATGGACAACATTAAATAATAAATAAAAATGTATTTTAATTTATAGGTCTGAAATAAAATGTATGGTATACAATAGTATACAAATTCAACATTAGCACTATCAGTGTCGATCAATTTTAATAAAACGTTATTGTTAAATGCTGTACTCAAATCATAAATAACTAAGCCCTATACAAGCAAAATACCGTTATGTAGTAAGGAATCTTTTTATTTTTATAAGCAAAGTTCCCTTGAAGTTATTTAACATGTTATAAATAAAGTGTCTGAATACTCTAAAATTTGAAATATAATATTTATATTAAAACATTATTTTGTGTTTCTATTTACATGTATATAAATATCAGAGAAAATCTGTTTACTATTGAAACGAAAATATTTTTCGATCACTCTTAAACAAAATTATAAAACGGAAGACTGATAATTCATAAAAAACTAAACTTTCATATTATAAGAGTAGTTTACCAATGGAACTCAGTATAGAATTTGGGAAGTTGATTATATACGATTTTCAGTCTTAAAGTTAATAACAACATTTTAACTAAAATTTATTCCAATGTAATTTGTTCTTAAATTTCTAATTACAATTTATTAGAGGTAGAAAATTTTCAGTACGTTTTACTTTGGATATTCAAATTATAGAGAATATAAAGTGTATTTGAACGAAACTTCGAATTCTATGGTAATTATATCTATACATTTTAGAAGATAGTGCTAACGAAAAGAGTTTAGTTTTGAGTGTAGAGCCAAATATGTTACCTGGCCTATAGCTAAACACTCTAAATGATTTTTCTCAATTCATAATAGATTATAATGAAAATAATTAGTTTGATATATATATATATATATATATATATATATATGATTATATATGTAATATATTTTTATCTGGATCATCTATGTAATATTAGGAAGAACAAAATAATTGCACAGATAAATTTTATCATTGTTTCAAATAATAGGTATTAATCTATGTACAGGGGTACAAATAATACAACATTAATTTAAATGTACAATATTTTCAATACTTATGGTTCCTTTAAAATCTTGCCGATTGTCATGAAACAGGAAATTACGTTAAAAGTATTAACACTGATAAATGCAATTATTTTCGAAAGCATATTATAAAGGGAATTCTACTCATATATATATATATATATATATATATATATATATATATATATATGTATATATATTACTGTACTATATATACAGTACACCATATAATGTACATGAAACTACTTCTTACGAAATAATTTAAGTAGGATATTCGACTACCTTTATTCATTAATCTATTAAATGACAAAGTGTAATATATTATCAATATCCCAATGGCACAATAAAATACATGCATAGAAAGATTTTACTTCACTGGTTTCAACTTCAATGTAATCTCTGTCTATATTTTAGTTTTTAACCTAACTGGACTTTATCGACCGAATACCATAAATCGAATGAGATGTTGTGTCCTCTGTTACACTTGAATTAATTTCATTGCTTTTGATAAATAAAAGAAATCGTGGAATAAATCCGGTTACTTACATAAACGCATTGACCGAGTCGTGTTTTTCTTGCAGTAATTTGGTACAATAGGGAAACTTTCCAGTTGCAATTTATCTTTCTTCGCTCCAATAAAGAACATTTCTACGTCTATCATTATGGCGAAAAATGTAATTTCACAGCAAGATACGTAGTTTGATGTAATATGCTCTCTGCATATGTTTTATGAGGTTTTTCAAGAAATATTTAAAATTTGTATCTATTAACTTTACACACCAAATAAAAATAATAATATAAATGTCCTACAAATATTCCATATTTATAAATATACTTTAATTTTCATTGAATATATTGACGCTTATAATATAGATTGGTTTCTTAGCTGCGT